>JANXHW010000002.1:29143190-30343190 GCA_026170595.1 Plestiodon gilberti rubricaudatus
AAGGATAGGATTGGGCTGTCAGTCCCACTTTGTTCAATGGGGCTTTCTTTCTAGTAAATGTTTTCAGAATTGCAGCATTGAGAATGGACTGGTTTAAATATTTCTACTTTAGCTTACTGCAGATAGAGCAAACATCCAGAGCAGGTATAAGGGAACGCATGCATACTGCATATTTATTTGAATACTTTCTTACCTTGACTAAGATCCAGACAACGGAGAAGATCACACTGTTCCATCCTGAATTTTTTTTAATTTCAATTCAAAATATCACGTGTAGCCTTAATCTTTAAAGATATAAAATATTTGATGCAGTTCATCTCCCTTTTTCTTAGGCAGGCTTTGAATGGAAGTCGCATTCAATTCAATATTATTTGACAAATAATGTACTCAAGTTTATCTAACTAACAGCGCAATCCTGCGCACGTTGCAGCGGATGGCATAAATAGCCCTTGACCTTTCCCCCAATGTAAGCACCGGAGGCTCAATTGGGCCTTCTCGGATGCACGGCAACTCTTTAGCTGGCACGCTTCCAGGGAGGCTGTGTAAGGCCAGCCTGGCCTGGGAAGGGGCGTTTATCGGTGCAACCCAGTACAGATATCCTCGCCCCCCTTCCAGCCCTCCCTTGTCACTCCTGCCCACCCTCCCCATGCCCCTGCGCCAAATGGCATGGCCCTTACCTGTGTCGGCCAGCGCGGGTCCTGGTAGGTGGTGGAGTAAGCAGTGCTGGCGCCACTTACTCCAGAAGAGCTGCAAAAGTGCTTTATGGCACTCTTGCGATTCCTTCGGCCAGCGGAGCAAGAGCTCCGCCGGCCTAAAGTTAGGCAGGATCGGGCTGCCTGGCTGCAACACTTACCTGGGAGTAAGCCCCATTGATTAAGATACAACTTCTGAGTAAACATGCAGAGGATTAGGCTGTATAAGAATTTACTTTCAGACCTGAAAGAAAACCAGCCAGAGGTATGGGTAGATCTCAGTTAAAAAAGCAACTGCTACTGCAACACTCTCTAGAACAACAGGGAACACAGTGGGTAATCATAACCCAAGAGGAATATTCCCTCCCACCTGCTGTGTCAACTTACTTTGCAAAGTAGCTTATCATTCAGTCGTTATCACATTATCTGAACAAGGAATCTGAGCTTGCCGTGATCATGTCTTACCTCAACTGATTTTCAAATGCTAAGCAAAATTTCCTCACACGAGGCATAAATTAAAATCTACCCCAAACTCTGTGTTGTCACGCTATGTAGTTATCATAGAATATAGTCAAGTACAATATCTCTCTTCCCTGGAAGGACAGATACTAAGGCTGAAACTCAAATATTTTGGCCACCTAATGCGAAGAGAGGACTCTCTGGAGAAGACTCTGATGCTGGGAAAGACTGAAGGCAAAAGGAGAAGGGGAAGGCCAAGGATGAGATGGTTAGACAGCATCACCGATGCAACGAACATGAAAATGAGCGAACTCAGGAAGATAGTGGAGGATAGGAAGGCCTGGCGGGATATGGTTCATGGGATCACGAAGGGTCGGACACGACTTAACGACTGAACAACAACAACACAATATCTCTCAGCATAGTTTTGTCTGAAAAAACAAGACTCAAGAACATGGACTATGTCATATTGCATGCATGGAGAGGGAAATAATCTATTAATAGAGAACTCAGTGCCTATTATTTTGGGGTCAAAATGCAAAATGGGGTCATCCACTAATGAGGTGGTTGTTGTTCAGTCGTTAAGTTGTGTCCGACCCTTCGTGATCCCATGAACCATATCCTGCCAGGCCTTATTGTCTTCCACTATCTTCCTGAGTTTGCTCATTTTCATGTTCGTTGCATCGGTGATGCTGTCTAACCATCTCATCCTTTGCCTTCAATCTTTCCCAGCATCAGAGTCTTCTCCAGAGAGTCCTCTCTTCGCATTAGGTGGCCAAAATATTTGAGTTTCAGCCTCAGTACCTGTCCTTCCAGGGAACAGTCAGGGTTGATTTCCTTTAGGATTGACTGATTTGATCTCCTAGCAGTCCAAGGGACTCTCAGGAGTCTTCTCCAGCACCACAGTTCAAAAGCATCTATTCTTCGGCGCTCAGCCTTCCTTATGGTCCAACTCTCGCAACCATACATTGCTACTGGGAACACCATCGCCCTGACTATACGAACTTTTGTTGGCATGGTTATATCTCTTCTTTATATTATGCTATCTAAATTTGCCATAGCTTTCCTTCCAAGGAATAAGCGTCTTTTAATTTCATGGCTGCTGTCTCCGTCTGCAGTGATCTTGGAACCCAAAAAAGTAACATCTGTTACTGCTTCCATTTCTGCCCCTTCTATTTGCCAGGAATTGATGGGACCAGATGCCATGATCTTAGTTTTATTAATGTTGAGTTTCAAGCCAACTTTTGCACTCTCCTCTTTCACTCTCATCAAGAGGCTCTTTAGTTCTTCTTCACTTTCTGCCATTAGGGTGGTATCGTCTGCATATCTGAGGTTGTTGATATTTCTCCCGGCAATCTTGATTCCGGCTTGCCCTGCTTTACTTACCATTCAGCCCTGCATTTCTCATAATGTACTCTGCATATACCGTATTTATCGGCGTATAAAACGCACCGGCGTATAAGACGCACCTTCTCCAGAGAGTCCTCTCTTCGCATTAGGTGGCCAAAATATTTGAGCTTCAGACTCAGTACCTGTCCTTCCAGGGAACAGTCAGGGTTGATTTTATTTAGGATTGACTGATTTGATCTCCTAGCAAAGGTAAATAAGAAAATTTCAAGCTTTATAATTATTTACCAGGTATAAACTGAGAGTCCACTGGATTAAAACATAAGTTTTAATGTTCATGGTAAGTAAATATATTTAAGAATTTAAATGTTTCTTAAATATTGCGGCTCTCAAACATCTGAAGCAGAGGCATCGTCAGGGAGGGGGCGTTGGGGCAGTGGGTCCCCTGGTGGCAGGATTGGGCCTCCGGGTGGCAGGCGGGGGTTGTCACGGTGGATGGCGGCAGCACAAAGCATCCTGTTCATCATGTGAGCGAGGACCGTCGGCAGCGTGTTTGGCCCTCCCACCTGCCCTGAGGTGGCACGACTGAACGACTGAACAACAACAACAACAACATTAATTGTGATGCAAAAAGGAGCTCAGCCATCATATTTCCGAGAGCTGCACATTATATGTCAAAGAGCCACATGTGGCTCGGGAGCCATGGTTTGGCTACCCCTAGTATATATGATTGGAATGTTTCCAAGGAAGTCCAACGCAGAAGAATTTGACTTCAAAAGAGGGAACTTCTAAAAAAATGAGGTGATTAGTAAAAAGGGACCCGAAAGGGAAAATAAAGAGCATCAAATCCCTCCAGGGCACACGGTGGTTATTTAAAACCACAATAATAGAAGTTCAACTAGAACATATAGGAGGATGTGACAGCATGGCTCACATATGTAGGCTTACCAGATCTCCAACCGGGCCAGAGTGCTAGACCTTTAGGAGAAGGAATGTGGGCAGGTGTAGCTTGTTAAAGCTTAGAGCACAATCCTAGGCATGTCTCCACAGAAGCATTGAACACAAGGGGGCTTGCTTCTGAGTAGGCATTGTGCTTGCCTAGGATTGTGCTCTAAGGTTTAACCAGCTAAACCTGCCCACCTTCCTTCTCCTAAAGGTTTAGCAGTCTGTCCCGGTTGTAGATCTGGTAAGCCTACATATATGCAGTCAAGGAAACTAGAAAAGGCAAGAAGGCTTCCTTCAGAAAATGAACATTTTGCTCAAATTAGCACAACAAAAAGAAACAGAAATCCATGCAAAAGAAATGTAGACTGACAATGAGGGATGCGAAAAGAGAATTTGAGGAGTGCATGGCTAACACCAACAAAGCAAGCTGTAAACACTGCTTTAAATAGCAGGAAGTCCGGCAAGGAGGCAGTTGGACAATTAGATAACAAGATAATGAAAGGAAAAGTTACAGAGAATATGGAGATTGCACAGAAGGCCAACAAATTCTTTGCATCTGATTTATACTACAGAAGATGCCAGGCAAATGGTTATGCCTGAAAAGTTTGAAGAACTGAGTCAAATAGAAGTGACAAGAGCTGGGGTTCTAGAGTATATTGACACATTAGATATTAAAAAAAACCACTAGGTCCAGATGGCATTCACCCAAGTGAACTCACATGTGAAATTGCAGATCTCAGTTCCTACAAAAATATGTTCTTTAAATCAGGCTCAGTGCCAGAGAACTGGAAGGCAGCCAACATAAGACGGATATTTAAAATGGGACCCAAGGAAATACTTGGTAGATAGCTCAATGAAATTGTTGACCCAGTACATGACAGCTGTGAAGAAGGCAAATTTAATGCTAGGGATCATTAGAAAAGAGATTGAGAATAAAGCTGCAATACTTTACACATTTTCCTGGGAGCAAGCCCCAGTGAATACAATGGAACTTACTTCAGAGTAGACATGCATAGAATTGTGCTATAACAGCCTGACCCTACCCAACTTTAGGCCGGAGGAGCTCTTGCTCCGCCAGCCTATCATGTTGCAAACATGCCATAAGGCACATTTTCAACATCTTTGAAGTAAGCGGTGCCAGCACAGAGGCTGGCATCGCTCACTTCGATGGCCTCCACCAGCCACGCTGCCCGATGCAGGTAAGGTCTGCTGCTGCTGCTGCTGCCGCAAGTACTCAAAGTTCTCCCTGCCTTGTGGGGGCAACTTTGAAAAACCCTGCTATGCACACGTATTTGTGAGTAAGTGCCATTAAACTCAATGGAACTTACTTCTGAATAGACATGCCTAGGATTGCACTCTTAAAAGGTTATTCAAATAGGAAGTTCAACAACATTAGAAATAAAAGTGAATACCCTAGGGGAGGGGTGGCCAACCTTTCAACAGTAATGCTCCTGGACCTTTAATGGTTGTACAGCTAAGGGCATTTCAGCAGGTGCAGCTACTTTAGCAGGACCATCAGGAACTGCAGCTGCCAAAATTCTGTCTTCTACACAACTCTTAAGTACACAGAGGCCCTACCGGTGGAAGGTTGGCCACCCCTGCTCCAGGGACAGCCTGTGGCTCAGTGATCAAGCACATGCTTTACTTGCAGAAGGCCCCATGTTCTATCCCTGGGCCCTGGCATCTCTAGGTAGGGCAGAGAAAAATTCCTGTCTGAAGCCTTGGAGAGCCACTATGCTGACAAGACAGACCTAGCTATAGAACATAAGAACACAAGACAATAAGATACTTGTATCCTGTCGCCACTCCCTTGACCTGGCACAAAGAAAACCTACTCCTACAACTAGGAGGTTGCTTATAATCCTATGTTCCAGTTCCTGGGATGCTTAAGAAAATGCTTTTCATTTATCTCAGGCATTATTCTTTCAACCACACAATGGACCTGAGCATCAGAGGATGACCACTGAGTGAGCGTCCACCCAGCCAACCCCTGAAGTCCCCCAGCCCCCACAGAAGCATCGCCTGAAATGGGGCGGGGGGTCGCCGCCCCACCCACCCCCCGCCCGCCCGGCGCCCCCCTATTTTTTAAACTTTTTTTTGTATTTTTCCGCTTTTTTTTAACTATTTTCGTGGATTTTTAAGTCTTAACGCGGCATCTGTATGTATATGTATGCTTTCGCGCACTTATCTTGTAAATGTAAGGCTTCCAGCGACGATCTTCTTCCAGCTCCCAGGCGCTTCTTCTCCCAGCGCCCGGGCGCGAGCTCCGTAAAGGCACAGAAGGTCGGCTGGAACAGCTTTGTTGTTCTGCGCATGCGCAAGTCTTTCACAGTTCGCGCAAGCGCAGAACAACAAAGCTGTTCCAGCCAACCTTCTGTGCCTTTATGGAGCTCGCGCCCAGGCGCTGGGAGAAGAAGCGCCCGGGAGCTGGAAGAAGATCGTCGCTGGAAGCCTTACATTTACAAGATAAGTGCGCAAAAGCATACATATACATACAGATGCCCCGTTAAGACTTAAAAATCCACGAAAATAGTTTTAAAAAAAGCGGAAAAAAAACACCCCGAAACCGGAGGAGCCCTGCCCCACCCCCTGAGCCCTCATCACTCCGCCCTGGGGCCCACCGCACCACCACCCCCTATCAGGCGACGCTTCTGAGCCCCCACCCTAATGGCAGGCAGCAGTAGAGTAATGCGCTCTGCTCTGTTACTGCCTTCCAAGCTCAATTGGAAGAGGGAAAGGAGGAAGAGAACCAGCACAAGTCTCCTGAATCCGGAAAGTCAGTATGGAGAAAGCATGATTAGCTGAGGGGTGGGGGAAGGAAGAGGAGCCCACACAAGACTTGCTCAGGCTTTCCCGTCTTTCTCTGTCCATCTGGATTCTTAGTGTCCCCAGGAACAAGCCACACACCTGCCCACTTGCCTGGGCAGCTGCCAACCAGCCAGGTATCATCATCATCATCATCAACCTTTATTGGCTTATAATAGGCTTACCAGATCTCCAACCGGGACAGAGTGCTAGACCTTTAGGAGAAGGAATGTGGGCAGGTATAACTTGTTAAACCTTAGAGCACAATCCTAGGCATGTCTACTCAGAAGCAAGCCCCACTGAACACAATGGGGCTTGCTTCTGAGTAGACATGCCTAGGATTGTGCTCTAAGGTTTAACAAGCTATACCTGCCCACATTCCTTCACCTAAAGGTCTAGCACTCTGCCCCGGTTGGAGATCTGGTAAGCCTAGCTTATAAAAACACAAAATACAGTAACACCACAACAACAAAAGAAATCAGACAAACAAACATACCCTGTTTTCCCAAAAATAAGACCTACTCTGAAAATAAGACCTACTGTCATTTTTGCATGATTTTTGTTGGCACTCGTCAATTTAAGTCCTCCCCGAAAGTAAGACCTAGCTAGGATCATCAGCCAGACATCACCCCCCCGGCACCCCCTGCGACCCCCCCCGGCACTTACTTTGACCGATTTAAGCTTCATTCTTTCCCGAGGGTGCAAGGCCTGCACTTGAGTCCTCCACCATAGAGATGACGTGCTAGAGAGGCCTGCAAGGAGGCTGCAGCCTTGCAGAGTCTCTTTAGCATGTTGTCTCCATGGTGGAGAACTCAAGTACAGACCGTGCAGGCCTTGCAGAGTCTTGCACCCTCGGGAAAGAATGAAGTTTTAATCTGTCAAAGTAAGTGCCGGAGGGGGGGTTGCGGGGGGGTCGAACCACAGGTTGGGAAAATAAGACCTCCCTGAAAATAAGACCTCCTGCATTTTTGGAGCCAAAATTAATATAAGACACTGTCTTATTTTCAGGGAAGCACGGTACATACAGAAGTCTTAGTTAACTGCCAAGCTTAGACCATATTCACGGCTCCTGTTCGTCAAAAGATATTTTAGAAAAGTTCCCATTGTCTCAATTATACCAGAATCCTCAGAGGATAAGATGTTCCTTAGTACAGTACAATCTGGACAACCTTCCCACTTACTCAGTAGGGGGGCTAAAAGTTTCTTACAGAGAACCAGATGGAGTCGGCAATGTAGGATCATGTGAGGATCAACTTCTTTCCTGATAGGGTATCCTATTATATCTCCCATATAACACAGCCAAAGGGAAAACATTACACCTGGCCAGAGTGTAAGCCCTTCGTTCAATAGGACACGTCAGCCAGACAAAATACTCTGAGAGGTGAGCCAGGTAAGATGGGGAGGGGAAGTGTGGGGAGCTTTGAGGGCGAGAATTCACACTCACAATGTCTCTCCAGTCTTGCATGCTCAACACAACCCAGGACTTTCATTCCAACAGACAAATGGCAGTTTCCAGCAAACAAATTGTCTGTAGCCCTAAAGCTAGGCTTACCAACCTGGACAGCGTGTAGACCTTTAGGAGAAGGAATATGGGCAGGTGCAGCTTGTTAAGTCCTAGAGAACAATCCTAGGCATGTCTACTCAGAAGCAAGCCCCACTAAACACAATGGGGCTTGCTTCTGAGTAGACATGCCTAGGATTGTGCTCTAAGGTTTAACAAGCTACACCTGCCCACATTTCTTCTCCTAAAGGTCTACACGCTGTCCCGGTTGGAGATCTGGTAAGCCTACCTAGAGCTAAGCCTACCTAGAGCTATCTGGCTCTGGAGGTCATAATTCTGTTTTGCCTCTACACACATAAATTGTGCTTCTGATTTGCGACAAGTTCTGAGGACTCCCTGATACTGTACTGCCTGACTCCACTGTACGGACTGGAGAAACTACCACATGCTGTTAATATCACAAATATACTTGGTAAAGGAATTAAAATATAATGGTAAAGTGTTACTATGTGGATGTCAAATGCTTTCAAATGTGTACATGCCCAGGAACAGAGTTAGTTCTACCAAAGTACTCCATTATGGGGAACCCCCTGCTATCAGGGTTATATATGTGTTGACTTCAACACTTGTCAGTATGAATCTGTGACTAAAGGAATATGTGTATAATTATACTGATATAAAAGTATGAGTACTATAACCAGGAATTTCCAGATTAATATCTGGATGTACTGTAAAAGGAAATTGTGGTCACGGAGATGAAACAAGCACGTCAGAGATTAGATAGTTAAAGGCATAAGCACATATTTTCTGTCATTCAAAGAAATGTTGCAGTTTCCTTGTTCAGTCTTATGAGGCCAAGTCAGTCACATAGCCAGTCACATTTAATTTCTCCGGTCCAATGCAACGATATGGTCCAGTAGCTTTCAATGCAAGTTCAATTTTTTTCAATTGAAATTTTATTTCTGTTTAAAATAGTATGTGAGGGGGTATTTTAGGAGTGAATTGGGAGCAAAACTGTAGCAGGGGCAAACTCCTAAAGTCTGCCAACCTCTCCGCCACAGTTCCAATCTGTTTCACGCCCTGCTTTTGTCACACTTTAAGAAATAAACAACCCACCCGCCAGGCCATGTTGCGTGCTTAAAGGCACATCTGACTTGGGTCCTGCGGTGTCATGTCAGGAAAAAAATTTTTCTCCCAGGCCATTGTGGTGACTGGGCTGGGTGGGAAGACCCAATGCCAGTTCCTTCATTCTTTCCCCAGGTCTACCCCTATGCCAGGGCCAAAATCAGTAGACTCCACTGCTACCACAAGTGACAAGGACAAAGCCAGGCAGAGAGAAACTGTAATTGGAAGCTTCCCTCCCAGTTACATGACTAAGGATCCAATCCTATCAATTTCCTCCTGTTGATGCAGTGGTCCCAAAAAGGCTACCACTGCATCCTGGGGGGGGCAGTCGTGGAGGTCTCCTCTGGGTAAGGGAACATTTGTAAGCACCTGCAGCACAGGGCGGTCAAATCGGACCAGCACCAGCAAAGTTTCAAGGCTCAAGTCCGCATTGACCTGGGATGGTGGATTGGGCCCGGGAAGGGGGAAGCAGCTGCCTCTGCTGCCATACTCACCCCCTTTGTGGACCTGTCTGCCCTTCCCCTGCACCCATACTGCCCTCTACCACCCCATTCCACCTCCCCCGCCATCTTACCTGCCTTGGCAGGTCCTCCGAGATTCATCAATCTGTGCAGGAAGGCTCTGGCCTTCCTGCTGGTGATCCTGCAGCACACTACTCTGCACGCTGCTGGAGCACCTTTTAATAACAACAACAACAACAACAACAACAACAACAACAACAACAACAACCAGTGTTGTTCGAAAGCTTTCATGGCCCGAGATTACTGTACAGCGTTGCATATCTACGGGATAAGACGGCATGTGTTAAAAGACTTGTATTTTAATATCTCCAGTGCCAGACGGGTCTCCTAAACGGCAGCCGGCAGGCACACAAAAATCACTAAAATCCAAGGTTGTTAGCCCTACGTTTCATTCCGATCTCGGAACCTCTTCCTGGGGCAAAATCGAATAGATTCTGACCATCAGAATCTATTCGATTTTGCCCCAGGAAGAGGTTCCGAGATTGGAATGAAACGTAGGGCTAACAACCTTGGATTTTAGTGATTTTTGTGTGCCTGCCGGCTGCCGTTTAGGAGACCCGTCTGGCACTGGAGATATTAAAATACAAGTCTTTTAACACATGCCGTCTTATCCCGTAGATATGCAACACTGTACAACAACAACAACCAGTATTTATGTATTTATATACAGCCTTTTCTTTGGTCGTCTGATTTCTCCTCTGACTTTAATTCAAAGGCGGTTTACATGGGCAGGCTTTCTAAATCCCAAGGGGTTTTTACAATACAATATGTTCTAGTCTTGCAAAGAACCCTTCATTCTAGGTCAGGGGTGGCCAACCTTCCACCATTAGGGCCTCTGTGTTCTTAAGAGTTGTATAGAAGGCAGAATCTTGGCAGCTGCAAGTGCTGATGGTGCTGCTAAAGCAGCTGCACATGCTGAAATGCCCTCACCTGTACAACTATTAAAGGGCCAGGAGCATTACTGTTGAAAGGTTGGCCACCCCTTTTCTAGGTGGTTTCCTTCACAGTCCAGTCTCTCTCTGGCATTCGCCTCATCACACTTCAACTGACAGGCAACCTTGGCTCCCACTCAAGGTGCCAGCTGCAGCTTCTCTCCCTCACAGAGGCTCTGCAGCTTATCAGTGGTGTGCCAGCAGCTTTACGACAGACACGGATACTTCTGGCCAGTGCCGTACCCAGCCGATTTTGCGTGTGGGGCCCGGTCCTCGGCCCCGCCCCTAAAACTAATTAGCATAAATTATGCTAATTTTTTCGGGCGATTTAAACCTACATTTTAACCCTACAAAAGGGGTATTTTTAAAGTGTGTATGCTTTGCGGCACTTAACTTTTGTATAGGAGCCTCCAGCGATTTTTAAGGGGTATTTTTAAAGTATGTCTGCTTTGCGGCACTTAACTTTGTTATAGGAGCCTCCAGCGAAGCGATCGGCTCTCTCCAGCGACGTTCTCTTCCAGGGGCGCAGATCGGCGATCTGAGATCACTCCTCTGCAGCTCCTGACCAGAACTGCTCATCGTAGGCTCTTCCTTTGAGTTCGCGCATGCGTGAATGGCTGTTTGCTATGCGCATGCGCGAACTCAAAGGAAGAGCTTACGATGAGCAGTTCTGGTCAGGGGCTGCAGAGGAGCGATCTCAGATCGCCGATCTGCGCCCCTGGAAGAGAACGTCGCTGGAGAGAGCCGATCGCTTCGCTGGAGGCTCCTATAACACAGTTAAGTGCCGCAAAGCAGACATACTTTAAAAAAAAACCTTAAAAATCGCCGAAAAAAGCAGGATTTTTCCCGCTCTCCTCCGGAGCCTCCCGCCCCCCCGCACCACCTCCCGCCCTTGCGCCCTGGGGCCCACCGCCCCAGGGCACCACGTCAGAGGACGCCACTGCTTCTGGCCTCACTGAGCTGCCGTCCTTCAGATCTTCAGGCATATGAGATGGCCACTCTACCAACTGAGCCAGACCTCCTGCCTTTTACAACTGCTTTACGGTAGTCTGAGCTGGTAGAACGCTCATTCCACCAGTGGGGAAGCTCAATAGCATTGGACGGTAAGGCTGCAATCCTGTGCACACTTTCTGGTACTTACTCCAAGGTCAGCTAGAAGAGTACATTACATTTCTCCGATTCCTTAGAAGGGAATTGAGTGCTTGGCCACATACAGATGTGATCTCTGAGGGAAGCAAGCAGAATACACACAAGCATCCTTGTGCTTGACCTTAAGGAACCAAGAGTAGAGGATGTCACTGGTCCATCTGACTGGGTAGTTTACGACCATCTGGGCATCCCTACCTGCCCTTTGATCTGGTCAGGTGGGCTTGGATGCCCAATTCACTGCTACATGCCCATTCCAGAAGGTGGTTGTGTAGGAACTACTGTTCTTGCTGAACCCAGACAAAGGAGACAAGGAATACACAAAATGACCTGCCTGCTTGGACGTATGTTCTTTCTGCAATGGTGCAGGTTTCAAACTCCATCAGGAAAGGCCTTTCCTACAGCCCAATCCTACCTAGACCCCTGCGAGGCTTCCGCTGCATCCAGCAGGGAATTTTGGCTGCTGGAGTTCTCCTTGGGGTAAGGGGACAGTTGTCCCCTTAGCCTGGGGTAAGCACCAGCAGCCACTATGGGGCAACTCGGACCTGCGCCAGCTCAATGGTTGGTGCAAGTCCACGTTGCTCTGTGAAGGCAGACCAGGCATTCACACAGCAGCAGTGGCGTCACTGCAGGGGGGGGCAGAGCTCTAAGTTCCACTGAGATCAGAGCCTCCGTTACTCGGAGGAACAAAGCGGCCCCGCCCCCTCGCCTTCTGAGCCTTTCAGGGAAGCGAAAGCAACGCTGCGTGTTGCTTTCGCTTCCCTGAAAGGCTCCGAAGGCGAGGGGGCGGGGCCGCTTCGTTCCTCCATGTAACGGAGGCTCCGATCTCAGTGGAATGTAGAGCTCCGCCCCCTCTGCAGTGACGCCACTGCAGAGCAGAAGGGGCTTGGGATTCAGCATGCATTGCTGCCGCTCCTTCCTGGGCTTGATCAGCCCTTCTCCCTGCCTCCATCACCGCCACGTTCCGCCCACTCCTCCCCTGTTCCTCCCTCCCCCTGTCCTGTTCTACCCCCTCCCTGCCTCCCTCCAACCCCCTGCACCGGCTCACCTCCTCTGGTGGGCATCTGGCATTAGTCAGTGCACAGAGCTGCTTGGTCACTGCTTGCAGCGGTGGCCAACCCGTAAGCACGGGTCGGCCATAAAGTGTCTCCTAAGTGATTTGCAAACTCCTGTATGAACACCTCTTCTACCTGGAATATGCAACTGGAAGTGCATAATTTTTACAATAAGCTCCTGTACAGTTCGGCCTTCAGGTGTATTTCCTACATTTGAGTGACATCTGCTGGCAAAGATCAGTCATTTCACTACAGTGGCTGGACATTCAGCATAACAATATGTTCAATGTTGTTGTTGTTGTTCAGTCGTTAAGTCGTGTCCGACCCTTCGTGATCCCATGAACCATATCCTGCATATCCCAGTATTGAACCATATGTTCAATACTGAAATGCAAACTCAACCTGTTCTATGTCTGATGATATAGCAGGGAATTGTGAGAACAGAAAAACCTGGCACTGCAAGGACTGTTATAATAAAAAAGTCACATCTATCGGAAAAAGAGGGCTCCTTACTCCAGCCAGAGAGAGCCAATCAATGAAGCATATCCCTCTCTCATCTCAAGAAATATAATAGCTAGCTTTGTGCAGAGCAGTTCTGAGTCCTATGTAAGAAATCATGCTGTTGCCAGAAATGTATTTCCGTCCACATTGCCCCTCAGAGGAAATAAGGCTAGAGACCATTAATAATCAAACCAAAAACTTTTAATTAAGAAAACCCTGCTGTTTCTAATAGTGGCTTGCTATTTTAAACCCAATGGTATATGAAGCAATGAAAACAGTCCACTCCACACGGCTCCCTCCGCCTGGCTCAAAGGCTGACAGAGATAAAGGTGGATAATAAATAGTAGCTATCGGCAATAGTATTGTGCTGTTGCTGACCTGTGCTAGTATTCGTTTTGCACAGGAGGTTAAAACTGCTCAGGTGGGAGAGAAGGGGCCAAACCAAGTGCGGGGTGCCAGTGCCACAAACTGTGGTTTATGCTGAGATACTTAAAGTAGTCATTAAAGATTAAAGGGTTCATTTCCATGTTCCTCTTAATTTGCTAGATACCTACTAGATAGGCTTACCATCCATCCTGGAAAAAACTGGTACTGCCCCGGTTTCCAGAGCCTGGTCCCAGCCTGGTCCTGGCCACTGGGCCCGGAACCAGGGCAGTCCCGGTTTTCTGGGTCTGCTGCAGCCACTGCTGCTAACAGAATTTTAAAAGCGTTAAAACTTTTCCTGTGCGACACCATCTTGGATCTCACGAAATCTCGCAAGATCCAAGATGGCGGCGCCCAAGTCTCGTGAGGGCACATGAGGCAGTAGTTCTCTGTGCCCGCAAAAAAAAAAAAAAAAAAAAGCAGCAGCAAAAAGGCTTGGAAATATATTTTTAAAAAAATTCTGGAGAAGAAAAAAACTAGAGGGGGGTGCCCTGGTTTGGGCACCTCAAAATATGGTAAGCCAGCTACTAGAAAATACTGTCAACATTGTACAGCAAATGCCTCTGTACACATTATTTGTTGCAAAAGCTGAGAAATCCAAGAAATAAAGTGATATTTTTTTTCAGTTTGTAACTCAGAGAATTGTGATGTGTTTTAAGTGTTGAGCAGTATATGAGTGAGAACCATCTTCTGCTGAGGGTTGAATTTCCTCTCTTTTTCATTATTGTAAAGAAAACATTGAGCATGAATTGACAACCAGATTCTATGTTTCAGCATTTTACTGCTGGATTAGTCTTAACAATTCCTTCTCTAGCACATTTTATTTAATTTAAAGGATTTTTACCCCGCCTTTCTCCCGATAAGGGCAATCAAGGCGGCTTAAAACATGTTAAAATACATAATACAATAGAATAAAAATAATTAAAACAGATAATTAAAATAGTTAAAACAAACAAACCCCAGTGGGTCACCTTATGATTACATTTAATAAAAGCCAGTCCACCATGTCAGCCATCGAACGCCAACCTGAATAAAAACATCTTCAGGCCCCGCCGAAAGGTCTCTAAGGAGGGAGCCGTTCTTAATTCCAGGGGAATACAACCAGTTCCCTTGTCGCAGCACCATGGCCCAACATACTAATTGATGCTGTAGTGCAGGAGTTTGTCTCCTGCCATTGTTGTGGTTCGCTAGTGCAACTACAGCAGCAATCGTTTCTCAGTCTGGTCTTGCTGGATTTCACTCAAGTTCAAATGGTAATAATTCAGTTTGTTTCATGGCCTAGAAGCTGTTGGACGAATCTATAGAGCTTGTCTTACATTTTTGCCTGCGTCCTTCAAACCTACTCTGTATCCCATAAGCAAATTTGTTTTGGTCTTTTGTTTTCCCTTGCCAAGACAGACTCCATTCTGTCTGGTCTTTTCTGAGCTTCCTGTGTCCTGAATTCTCCCATCTATTTACCTTTTCTCAAGCTTGGCGTGTCTACTGACTCTCTTCAACCTTATCTAGCTAATGCTACCCTTGTCCCAGCGGACAGCATGTCCCTTCCTCCTAACCAACAAGGAGGAAGTGATGTGGAGAAAAGTGGAAACTGATGGACTACTTCCTGCAAGTCTACCAGCGAGCAGAAAAGCTGCTATTGTAAAGGCACACAAGCTGGCACAATCTTGCATGTAGCTTTCCTGGAACTAAGGGAACAGGTAGGGAGTTTCCCTGGTAGAACACAGAGCCAGCTGGCTCTGTTCCACCAGCAATAGTCAGATGTTTTTGTGCGGTAGACAGAATATGCTGCTAGTTGACATTGTGCAGTTAAAGCAATTATAGCTTTGGGCTGTTGGACCAATGCTCCACTGTGGACAGCCATCCTGTCTGTTGTTTACTGGTTTTTATCTGGCATTCAATCAGCTCTTAGAATCATAGTGGGATCCAATCAAATTCCCCAGTCCATATCCTGATGCAGGAATGTCCCCGAAGCATAAAAACCTTCGGTTTAAATCAAATGTGAGATTGAATGCTTGTTGTAGTGCATGATACACCACCAGATGTCAGCAAGAGCTGACACAAAGGTTCAAAAAAATCTGGGATATTGCTTATTGGGACTGTAGCAATGCAAGACAGGCTACCCTGTGTCAAAAAGCCCATGTCTAGTATAGAAGACTGGCAGAGATACTTTCAGTGGTTTATAATTCAATGTGGCTGCTGCATATGAGAGTGCATGCACGTATCCAGCCGCCTTGGGTCCCTTTGGGGAGAAAGGCGGGGTAAAAATATTGCAACTAAATAAATAAATAAATATGTTGGCTTTAGAAACTTTCCTTGGATGTGTCAGGCTTTGGGCTGCACTATGTATGGTAGTGTTGGCTTGGGGAGGGGGAGGGGCAGGGAGGGGGTATATTTAGTCTCCAGATACTAAAAATGCACTGTAGTAATAGACCTCTATGGCAAAATTATAAATACGGTACACCATTTGTATACAGTCATACTGAATATTCAACATGAAATATTCTTATATATCCTCCCTAGAATGCCACAAAATTACTAGCGTCCATGCCCAGTCAAAGATATCTGTATAAATTGTATAAAAGTAAGTTATGTTTTTAGCTATCCTGTACAGTTCCTAGCATTCATACAATCTGACAATCGCAGGCAGGCAACCAGATGCTTGAGAATTAAGGTTGTACTCCACAGATACAAGTTAGGAATGCATTCTTGAACTCAGTGAAACCTACTTTTGAGTAAACTTGCATAAGCAAGTTTCACATATACACTAGTGGTTTTAATGAATCATTATAACATCTGTGCAGTAACTGGCACTTGAATCCTGCCGTTAAAGTGTGCAATGGAATCACTGCAGCCAATAATAATAAAAAATGATATATTCGTACTTTATTCTTAGAGGTGTTTGAAAATGGTAAATATGAAATAAAAACACATAACACTGCTTTCTGCGTAAAAATCTGCAAAAACCCCACCCGTGTAATTTTGCATCATTCATCTGCTGACACTATACAACCTATACCAGGGGTTCCCAACCTTTGGAGGCCTGCATACCTGAACGCGGGCCTCCAGTTGCACCGCGTACCCCCAACTTGCTGCCCTCACATACACTCATACTCCCGGTTAAACTGTATTTTTTCTAGGTTGCGGCATGGGCGGGTTCTCTCGCCTTCGCAGCAACCAGGAGGGAAAAGCTACAGCCCTGTTGAATTGGACCCGCCCGCGCCGCAACTCTGAAAAAAGGCTACAGCCCTGCCGATTTAGCAGGGCTGTAGCCTTTCCCTCCAGGTTGTGGCGAGAGGGCACACTGGCCCGTGACTCAATCTCACGAGATCAAGATAGCTGTGCCCATATCTCATGAGAATTGGGCACTGTCATCTTGGATCTCGTGAGATTTCGAGAGATCCAAGATGGCGGCGCCCAGGAGAACAGGTAGGAGGAGCTACCAGGGACATTGGCAGGGCTGTAGCCTTTTTGGGGGGTTGCAGTGCAGGTGGGCGGGTGTTCCTGCTCACGCTGCAACCTGGAAAAAAGGGCTACAGCTGCCCGTTATCAGCTGCTGATCGCAGTAGCTGATAAAGAGCAGAGTCTTGTGTACTGCATACCCCAAGGGACACGCGTACCACAGGTTGGGAACGGCTGACCTTTACCACCTATCCAATGCACTTTTAAAGCATTTACAGTTGATAAAAATGGGAGAAATTTGGAATAAAAACACATAACACCGCTTTCTTTATTTCATTTTGGATAAACACCTAAATCTGTGAAAAATAAAACTTTTTTCAAAAACCTCTATTTATTCCTTTCTATTCACTAGTATTTACTAGTGATAGTTCAAATTTGGTGTCATATACAGTAGAGATATAAGACGAGGAATACTAATAACTGAACTTTACTAATTAGTAAAGTAAGAAAATAAGTAACCCTTGGATTATTCTAAAAACGAAAGTAAAGTGAAAGGAGATGTCCAAAGACTGAATATAAAGAAGTACATCTAATTTAGCACTGAGATTTTTCTGATGATTCATTCGTTTTCATGTGAAACAGACAGCCTGACTATTTCTCTTCCACAAAGAAAGAAGCTTCTGTAAATTTCAGTTGTTCCTTATATGCAGGCAGTGATTTCAAAAGTAATAAGCATTGGGAATTGTGGGGCAGAGAGCATAATAAGTTCATTTGCATGCACATTCCATTTCCCAGGTGCTTATTTGCAAGTGGTCGCTACTTACCAGTGAATCTCAGTGCACTCCAAGGCTGATTTACAATTATTCACAGAGTATCCAGGAGGCTACTTAGCTTTTGCAGACAGGGATCTGCATACAAAAGTTTGAAATCTAATGGCCTAATTGTGTCGCTCTTGTTTTTAAGAATAAACCCAGGAGAAGTCCCATTGATTTCCCATTAACGTATAAGTAGTAACAAGCACATCTTGTTTTGTATAAGCTGAAGGCTTAGTGGAGCAATAGCACAGAGACTAGTGCTGTGCTTCTTAACTTTTTTTCCTACAGTGCCAATAGTATTTGCAGCACTTTGCAAAGCAGCATAAGCAAAAGGTCCCCACCCTGAACTTACAATCTAAATTTAGACAGTGAGGATAAGGAAACAAAGAGGCTAAGGCAGAGGCTCCCAAATTTTTCCCACCATGTATTTGGACGAAACCGGATGTGGGTAGCGATTGCAATCTGGAGTCGTTTTGTGGTGTGGGGAGGGGCCTTCAGGCTCCCCGCACCGCCCTGGAGGCCCGGTAAGACCTCCCAGGTAGGGCTAAAAATTCCTTTGCTCCCCTGGCGGCGGCGCAATCCCAGAAGCGCTGTTGCCATGGGTCGCCACTCCCCCTTAAGGGAGTAGCAACCCATTGTTCCCGTCTGGAATGTCGCAATGCCTCAGTTTGGGAACCACTGGGCTACGGATACAAAATATGAATACAAACATGCAGTTTGTTATATTTCAGCTGAAGATGAGCTCTAAGGCGACGGTTCCCCAAACTGTGCGCCGCAGTGCCCTTGAGTGCCTCAACGAACTCATAGGCAGGGTGACCAGATACAATGGAGGTCAAAGTGCCCATACCTTTAACATTGTATAGAAGAGGGAATTTTGGCAGCTCCAGCTCATCATGGAAGGGTGCAAAAAGGTCCTCCATTGTATCTGGTCACCCTGGTATGGTAGCGTGACAGAAAACAGCACCACAGATGCCCAGGCTGAAGCAGGAAACCTTTTGTGAGGATTTTGAGGAGGTCAGTTTCAGTGGAAGCTAAATGGTGACAGTCAGATTGTAGCTGGCCAAGACTAGATGGGGGAAATCAAGACAATGGGAACCTTGTTGTTGTCGGTGTTTGGAGGTGAAGGCTGTAAGAGAAACTGGATGGTAATCAGAGGAGCTGGATGGTTCAAGAGAGGTTTTTTTCCCCAGAATGGAAAAAAATGGCAACATGTTTAACACACAAGAGAAGGAGCTAGAATCTCTCTCTCTCTCTCTCTCTCTCTCTCTCTCTCTCTCTCTCTCTCTCTCTCTCTCTCTGGTTAGAAACCAGAGGAAAAAGATACCAGCTTCTTCAAGATCTCTCCCCCCCAGGTTTATATGTATGTGCATATATATGTATTTTGAATAGAGACTACTGGGTGTGGGTTTATATGTATTTTTGATTTTTTTTTAATGTATACAGTATATGTATTTTTGAATAGAGACTACTGGGGTGTTTTTTTTTTTACATTTGTGTCGTTTCTAGGCATCTAGCAGTGTTCTCTTGTGTGAGCAGTTGCAACATGTGAGCAAGACTAACACAAACTTTGCATTTACAATTCTTTTAATGATTCACTTTGTGTATTATAAAAACAATATTCCTTCATATTTAACTCTCCTCAATGCTCTATCATCTGATTTGCATATTCTTTGTAGTTTACATTGTGCAGTTATAGATCTAAGAATTACTGCTAAGTGCAAAACTCATGCATATACTGTAATCTGGGATGTAATTCTTTTGTCTAGTTTTTTTTCCCTATCAATGGCCCTGTTTTTCCTGTTTATTTTAGAATATTAAAAGTTGGCTGAATTTGAAAATATGCAATACAAACGTATTTACCAATGTCATGACAATAGATAAAGAATTGCTTTTTCATGGCAAATTTACTTTTCTTCTCACAGGCGTTATCACTGATGCTGCTGATCTTTTCAACCTCAACCTCCCCCCTTCTCTCTGCCTGCCTCAACTCCTATTTTGGTGAAAGTCAGTTTCTCAAAATAATAGCCTGTGTTATTATTTCACCAGTAATCTCTCCATGAGATTGCGAGCTGCTCATTTTAACACTGTCTCCAATTTTCCTTTTGATATTTTCTTCTTCCTCTGTTCAAACAGTTCTCTGATTGCCCCAGCTCACTGCTGGGGGAGCTGAAGCAGAAGACAGAAGGTCATTCTGCCTGAGCCCACATCCCACAGTGTCATTCAGCAGCCCAGCCTTCTCTTGAGCAACATCCAAAAGGGCTGGAAAAACAGTCAAAAATGGCTTATTGTGCAAATTGTCTACCACTTCGTGTCAAAACACAGACACTTTTTCATTCATTAAAACCTTTATTGGCATAAAAAGCGAAATACATAACAAAGCCGCACAGAACATACAAATAAAACTTGAACACACACACACACACACACCCCGAGAGTGTCTAGTTATATGTAAAATTGTGTACTTTAAGCGTTGTCTGAGAATTCTTCTCTCTTGGTTGGGTGGCGTTTTTAAGCTGCAGTGGGGAAGATGACTTTGGCAAGCATGATTCAACTTGGGTAGATTTAAACATGATCACAAACTTAGCAGATCACCCTGTTTCTGACAGCCTTTCTGTTTACAGCAAGGGCCCAATCCTATCCAACTTTCCAGCATTGATGCAGCCACAATGCAGCCCTGAGATAAGGGAGCAAATGTGCCCTTACCTTGAGGAGACCTCTGTGACTCCCCCCCCCCAGGATGCAGCGCACTGCCCATTGGCACCGCTGCAACGGTGCTGGAAAGTTGGATAGGATTGGGCCCCAAATCAAGAAATAGCAAATATCTAAGCATGCCTACTTAGAAATACATTCCACTTTGTTCAATTACTTTCTTCCTAGTAAGTGTGTTTAGGATTTGTACCATTAAGATTTTGCCACTGTGAACCAAAAGCATCCTCATTGCTCCTCTAAACCAGCGCAACTAAGACTCCCCTGGACATCAGAACTTGACCTTCCAAGTAGCAAACTGCACCAGTTACCTGGATTGCCCACTATGGATCGTCCAGGATCTGTCAGATTTGTAGCCTGGAGTTTGTTCGATCATGCAAAGTCTTCCAGGCATATGAGTCAATGACCTTTCTCCAAGCCAAACCAGAATTCATCTCCCATCTCATTCACTGTCTTGCAGTGATTAAGAAGTACGTAGATGGGCTAAATGAAGCTGAATCCAACCAATGCAACGTAAATGTGTAATCCTGTTACTTTGACAGAGTAGAGACATCTATCATATATACAATATCTCCAGATTACTCAGATTCACAGCTTCCGAGTACCTCCTCATGGTTGCAATGGGATTCTTGGTGTGGTGTATCAAAGACTCGGATGAGGGAGACAAATCCCCACTCAGTTATGAAGTTCACACGCTCAGTCTAATTCACCTCACAGGCTTGTTGTCAAGATAAAATGGGGGGAGGGGAGAGAACCATGCGTGGCACCCTGAGTTCCAGGAACAAACTGAATGGAATGCAATATAAAGTAGTAGCTAATAGGTTTTTGGTAACTTCCTCTGTTACAATTATACTATTTCTCTGCATGAGATCTAGTGTCTATAATTCAAGCCTTGGTTAACCCAGAGTTTCACCAGTGCAATGTGCTCTATCAGATGGTTGGCATCTTACAGTTAGAGGTGAAGGCGGACATGTGGACATAAGCACTCACTTTTTGTGCTTCTACTATAATGTACAAAATAATGCACATTATCTGTATATCTATATAGTGCACACCTCTTCCACAGGAGCATCATGCAACTTTCAAGTTGCACTCTAAAGTATTTTGGAAGACTAACTTTCAAGGGAGATGAATTGCTGGGAGTGTTCCATTAACGATAACCTAAAGCTTTTTGTCTTGCATTGGACTCCTGAGCTGGATGGTTCTGTTGAAATTTGAGCTGAATAAAAAGACCTGCAGTCAGGGCAGCATCAATTCTAATGTGTGTTAAGCAACTTCCCTGAAAAACAAGGAAGCATCCCAGCAAAATTCTAATTTATAGAAGGACAAACCCAGAATTTCATTTGGCTACAAAAATGGAGAGTAATAGTAGGCACCTCAATGTATTAACAAGCAATTTGAAATGTTTTATTTAAAACTGTTCATGAATGAATCTGACCCTGAAGATATTCTGTAATATAGAATAATGTATTACAAATTACCTCTCAGGTTAAGGAGACTGAAAGTGTAATGAAAAATATGAAGCATGAGGGACTAGTTGGTCCTGAGGATTTTCCACAGTGATTGTTAGAAAAGGTTTGGCAAAATTCTTCTGTGACCCTGAATAATTTCCTCCTAATCTATATGATGCACTTATTTCTATAATCCTTCTTTATTGGAATCTAACACAAGATGGATATATTTAAATAATGGCCCAATCCTATTGTATTGTAATGGCCCAATTCTATTGTATGCTGTAGTGGAATGTACTTTCTGGTCATCATAAACAGTGATCCGGAAGTGCGTGTATTTGTGCGCTTCTGGACTGTCACTATGGATGATGCAGAGGCCCCACGCATGGTGGTGGGGCAAAGAAAGCCAGCCAATGGAGGTGAGTTGGAGAGGTGGGCAGAACAGGAGGTGTGGGCCACACACCGTGTGGCACCCAGTATGGGTGACTTCCGCCAGATGCTATCCCCTCTGGTGCCAACTGACATGCCCCCTTTGTCTACTTGGACTTGTGCTTGAGCGTGGATGACTTACACCGAATGCTATCCCCTCTGGTGCCAACCAACAAAGCCCCTTTGTCTCCTTGGACAAGGAGAACCATTGCTGGTCAAGGGACTTCCCAAACCTCCCGATCCCCCTCCCCCATAGCATGCATCACAACCCGTTTTGCATGGCTTCCTGCTATGGTAGGAAAAACCATGGTATTGGGCTGTTAGATTCCCAAATCTCAGTTTGCAATCCTATATATACCTTATCGGGAGTAGGTTTTATTGAATTCAATGAGACTTACTTCTGAGTAGACATGCCTAGGATTATGCTGTTAGTGCCTGTCCTAGAAGAGAAATTATAAAAAAATAATTCCCAACATAATGTATGAAAACCAGAGTTGGAGCCCTTGGGAACATAGTCTGTTCATTGATTTAATGACTTTAAAGGCCCGATCCTATCTAACTTACCAGTGCTGATGCTGCCGAAATGCAGCCCCAAGGTAAGGGAACAAACATTCCTTTACCTCTTGAGGAGGCCTCCGGGACTGACGCCCCCCAGAATGCAACACACTCCCCGTTGGCACGGCTGCATTGGCGCGGGAAAGTTGGATAGGATTGATTGGACCCTAAGATAATTCAGTTAAGACAAAGCAGCAGTAATGCAAAAGATACAGAGAAGGCCTTTGATAACATCCAATGGTACTTTCTCACCCCCTTTGGACTCCCAGAACAATTCCTTAAATGGATCAGAATTATATACATTTTCCCCAATCATGGGTTTTGCCAAACAGCATAATTTCTGACTCCATGAATCTATATGAAACAAGAATGCTAGTTTTCCTTTCCAAATTTCTCTTCAACCGTGCTCTTGAACTTGTATTGCATAGTAGACACAGAGCCACAAGTCTAATATAAAACTGTTTCAGGTTTGTAGAGTAGCTATATATGTCTTCATTTTCTTCAGTAAAGGAGGTATCGATACCAAGATTGGTGAGATAGTTAAGATTTACTTTTGCAACAGTGAAAGACACAGATCTCATTGAAGGCTCTCATCTTTCCGATGTAGTGAAAGGCTATGCAGATCCTACTGGTGTTTGTATGCAAAAGCTGGTGTTCATTCATGAGACTTTAATACATACTTTGATAGAACTTCAAGGTTGCGGGGAGGGAAGAGTTAACACATTCGCTCTTGGTGATTTCCTCTCTAGAAGAAAATATGCTTGTATAACTTCCTTCCATCTATCATGTAAAGTTGATAAAATATTGCCCTTCTTTCAAGATGTCATGATTTTAGAACAAAGGATATTTCAATCCTTTGATGCTAGCATTGAGTTAGAATTACTATTCAAGCTATAGTGAGATAAGGCTTCTGACAACGTGATTACACTCAACATTATTTGAGAAAAACACTGTGAAATGTTAAACTTTACATTGGGTAAAAAGTGTTTACCGTATGGACTTCAGTTAATTTCTGAGAAAAAAATTCAGCCCACACGCTTAACTGATTAATAGATTGTGGATTTTGTTTTAATTACTTAAGTTAAAATAGCAAAAGGCTGCATCAGAAGGGATCATTGCTTAAATCTTTCCACAAAAGCCAAGCAAACATAGTAGACATGTGGGTGATATACCCAGCATCTTAAGAAGGGGAAGGAAGAAAATAGTTTTTTATAAGGATTTTTTTTTAGACTTTTCCAGACAGGATTGATTCTGAATGAATTTGAGCTGCTGGAAATCAATACGAATTGTTGGTGTGAGTACTGAGTTTGGTGAGGGAAAATGGTATCATGTGTCTAGTAGTCCACTAGTCCCTCTTGATTACTAGAGCCTTGAAGATCTACTCTGCCTGAACAAGCTATTGCCAAAGGTGTGGAAGGTGTTTGAATAGTTGGAAACAGAGAGGTTTGCTTCAGTGTACACCTTGCTTAAGACATGTCTGCACCACAAACTTAAACTAGTTTAAGAGCGCAATCCATACTAAAGATCCTATTGGATCCTATTCATGTTCCGGGCCAATCATGATTAGCCCAGAGGTCTACTCGGGGGAAGGAGACCCTAACCCAATGGGCCTCCTCAGATTTCCGCCAGCTATTTAGCAGGTGCAAGTCCAACGAGGCTGTGGAAAGGCCGCGCCGGCCCAGGAAGGGGACGGGGATATAGTGGCCACCATCCCTGCTCCCCCGGGCCGGATTGGCCAACGACCGGCCTCCCTCACCGCCCAGACCACCCCCACGTCCACTGGGGGATCCCTTTCCCTCTTCCCCGGCTGCAGGGACGATCCAGCTGTGGAGTAAGGGCTGCCGACCTCAGAACCGCAGCCCTTACTCTAGAGTCATTGCAATCGTGCTTTATGGCACGTTTGTGATGGCTTAGAATGGCGGAGCGGCTACGCCGTTCTAAGTTAGTGTGGATTGCGCTGCCCCTGTCTGAGTTCCCATTCACTGCCAGTTTCCCAACAATCTCTTGGAACTGTGTTTCTGTGAGGGGGGGAGGGCTACCACTTTTGAGGGATGACATAACAGTTTAACTGATCTCATTTAATTGTGGATATAGAATTCTGTACTACAAATTAAGAAGTGATTATGGCCTGGTTCGGAAGCAGATGCAGTCATAGATGGGGCATGGCCGGTCACATAACTGAGAGCCCACGCCTGCCCCCAGCAATGCCCTACCTGGCCAATGCTGCCACCGCTTCACTCCGCCTTGCCTGGTACAGGGATGAAGCCTTGCCCACCGCTCCTTCATACATGAGCCCCTCCCCCCCCAAGCTGGTGCTGACCCTGTTCAAGACCATAGTTTCCCACAATGTGAACAAGCTGCTGTGAGCTACGGGCTGACGTACGTCCCCTCTCCGCTCCTTCTGCAAGGTGGAGATGAAAAGTGTTTACAATATTCTGAAGTAAACCATAGTTCTGCATGGTGTCTAAACTCAAGAACTGAGTGATGGGGGTAAGGAGGAGCATATATAGGCCACGCTTCCTCTGCTTCTGATTTCTGTTTACACATACTCTTTCACACATACAATTTCAAACTATTGACTGTATTTATTTTATACCCATTTTAGCCATTTCAAAGTCATAACACTGGACAACAAATTTTAACAAAGGTCATGCCCCCAAGGTTCTTGGTCATGTCCCCAAGATTAAATCACTCGTTTCTTTGAGGTGCTGAACACGAATATGACAATGAAAATGCAAAAATGGCTATGGTTTGTGAGAGATTGCAATAAATAGTTTCATAGACATGTACTGGTAGGCTTACCAGATTTTCCCGGACCCACACCTAAATTTTAGAATTTTTTTCTTTTTGCAGCACGAAGCACGTCCGAAAATTTTAATTAAATATTTTTAGCCAATAAAAAACTAACTAAATAAATTAAATTTAAAAATATATTGGGGGGCTTTTACGGTGCTGCCGCCGCCATGATGCCCATCGCCGCTGAGTCACCACCACTGAGCCCCGCAGCCTCTGCTGCCGCTTTTCCCGTGCCGATGCTGCCATCTTGATGCCCGTCACTGCCGAGCCTCCGCCGCTGCTGCCGAGCCCCAAGCCGCTTCCTCAGTTTCTTCAGTTTACAAGCGGCAGCAGAGGTTGCGGGGCTTGGCGGCATCAGGCAGCATCATGGCAAACGTGGCAGCAGCTCGGGGCTCTGCAACGCTGCCACTGCTATTTTTGCCGCAATGCTGTCCATCGCTGCCAAGCCCCGCAGCCGCTGCCACTTGTAAACTGAAGCAACTTACCTTTTTTCCGGGCGCCGGCATCTTGGATCTTCGTGAAATCTTGTGAGATCCAAGATGCCAGCGCCCAAATCTCATGAGGGCCTCATGCCCTCACGAGATTTGGGCTCCAGCATCTTGGATCTTGCGAGATTTCGCGAAGATCCAAGATGCCGGCGCCCGGAAAAAAGGTAAGTTAATTCCCTTTAAAATTGCGGCAACAGAGGCTTGTACCTGACCCGGAACAGTCAGGGACAATTCTGGAATCTGAGGCTGGATTCCAGGATCGTCCCAGAAATTCTGGGACGGATGGTAAGCCTATGTACTGGTAAATGCCCGACGGCACTTGCAACACCTATGTATGCAATGCGGACTGCTTCTCCTAAACTAGAGCCAATCGACAGATTTTATTGTCATTTTCGTTTTCAGCACATTGAAATTAGTAAGGATTAGCTCTTTCCATTTCAAAGGCAAATTGTGTGTTGTCCATTCATTGGCTCTAAACCGATGAGGAGCCAGCCAGGATAACACCAACCTCTTTCTAAACCATGAAAGAGACATTCCACTATCAGTTCCAGTCAAACACATTTGGCATATTTTGAAACACTACAAAACCTGCGATGCCTGTTTATCAGAGGTGAAAGTAGGATTTACACATACCACAAACCTCAGTTGCTCTTTCAAACAACCTTCAGCTCTTTGAAAAAACTGTCTCTGGCCTATGTTTGAGGGTATACTCTCTTTGTGCATATACGTGCACCTATCATGTGGTGCCTTTCTGCCTTAAGGGGAATCGGTTATGTATTGTAAAGCAAAGGATAATACCTCAGTTGGTTTCTTTGCTCTTTATTCTGTTAAAATTCACAGTTAGCCAGGAGAAAGGACAGTTTTGCTAGCAAAATTCATGTGTTCTCTCTCTCTCTCTCTCTCTCTCCCGCTCTCCCCCCCTCCCCCATTTCACAGCAGAATATTCTACAGGGCAGATTTTTACATAAATAATGTGCTGAATTTATTAGATACATTCAGGGGGCCGCAGGGGATTTCCCATTTGGAATCACAATTTAAATGTCGAGATATGGAGAATAGTGCAGCAGAACAGAAGCGTCTTTTTGGAGGGGCTTCTCTGGGGTCGGGCTGTGGGATCTGTTACAAATTCTGCATGGTTTTAGGGGAGTTGCTGCAGAAACAAAAATTGTAGGTTCTAGTGAAACTTCCATATGAAATCCATCCCTGAAGAAAATTAATTTGCTTTGCCACTCTTTCCCCCCTAGACATATTTAATCAGGAAGCTGTTTTTTCCCCACTCTATTTTTTAATAAAGAGATTTTGTATTTCACCCCTCCAGAACTTAAAAACACCTCCTTTTACTGCAGGAATACAAAATTGTGCATAGGCACAGTCATCTTTTTATTTCAACAGACACATCTCATTTTATGTATGGTTGGCATCAGATATATCATTTGCATATATGCTAAATACCTGTATATCGCTGGTATAAAATACAATTCCCTTGGTTTGATTTTCATGCCATGTTTAGGCAAATGTTTGGGATTTTGTGTTTCTATGTAAATGTCTTGGAATTCCCATGATAGTATAGCCCACAAAGGTTGTAAGATTTTGCATGCAATACTTCTCTGATTTTTGCATTTTGGATGTGCGTGCAGTACTGTAACAATGGATCTAAGAATGCTCTCCTTGCGTTTACGCTTCAGAGCCCCATTGACCACATATGTGAGCCAGAACCCAAGCGCCTGCATAAAAGATAGCTCTCTAAATCATTATTTGGAACGGTAGAATACAGGTGGGCCCCCATATCCGCTGGGGATATGTTCCAGGCCCTTCCGTGGATACTTGAAACCGTGGATAAGAGCGAACACCCCCTGCATGGTTTCCTGAGGGTCCCTCCCCACCCTGCCTCCCCTGCAGGCAGGCATGCTTGCCCCCCTCCAACTCTTATTTTTCTTTCAGCAAGCTTTGTTTCTTCCTTAAAACACACAGAGAAGCAGCCTCCATTGCAGGCAAGTAGAACAAGACTAAGTCCTAGAGAGGCTCTGCAAGGTTTCTGTTAACCTTGCAGAGCCTCTCTAGGACTTAGTCTCGTTCTACTTGCCTGTAATAAGCAGCCAGAAGCTGCTTCTCCTGTTTCTTTAAGGAAGAAACGAAGCTTACTGGGAAAAAAGTAAAAGCCTGGGAGGGTCCCCACGATCCGTGGATAACTGAAACCGTAGATAGCGAATCAGTGGATATGGGGGCCCACCTGTATTATGCTTCTGTTCTGGCCTTTCCAAGTAGCCTATATTCCTTTTTGGTTCTTTATTAGATAATGGCTGCATTCACATGACTATAAACCAACAGCATGCATCAGGGACTTTTGTAGGTCGTTATTTGGAAGATGTGTCTTGTTTCCTAACAGATTGTGCACATTTTGAAAACAGAAAGTCATAATGCTGTTTTGTTTGACCCCGGAGAATTATGGGTTCTTCTTGGCTCTGGCTTCTGCAGTGCAGATAGTGGAAGTATGTGCAGGCAGTGGCAGAGGTGGTGGGTGGAGTGATGCGATGAGCTGCGGTGAGGCAAACACCGGGTGACACAAACCCTAGTGACACCTCTGGGAAGCGGTAGCAGCTGCAGATGCATAGGGCAAGTGGCAGTCTGTTGGAATGGCCAGGTGTGTAGTGCAAATGTTGAACAATGTCATCATTGGTTTCCACTGGGAATTACTGGTCATTCAGGTGCTGGTTGTTGTCACTTTTAAAACCCTAAACAGTTTGGGTTCAGGGTATTTAACAGACTTCTGCTCCCATATGATTCTGGCTGCCTACTGAGAACTGCTGGGGAGGTCATTCTTCACATTCTTTTTCCATCTCGGGTGTGGTGGTTGTTGAGTACATGGGACAGGGCCTTCTTGGTTGTGGCACCCAAATTTTGTAAAGTCTTCCTTCAGAAGTCAACTTGGGCTGCAATGGAGTAAGTCCCGTTGACGATAAGGGGACTTACTTCTGAGTAGACATGCATAGGATTGGGCTGTTAGCTTCATCCCTTTTTATGTCTATGTCCTTGTTTAGGCAGACTTTTAAATGACTGGTTTTGCCCCTCTGAATGATGGATCACTCGATTCTGATGGTGATTTGTGCTTCTGCTAATGTGCTGCTTTTTGGGTACTTTTATGCTTTTTCCTGTTTTACTGAGTTCCTTGTTGTTGTTGTTGTTGTTGTTGTTGTTGTTGTTCAGTCGTTAAGTAAATTCCAACCCTTCGTGATCCCATGAACCACATCCCGCCAGGCCTTCCTGTCCTCCACTATCTTCCTGAGTTCGCTCATTTTCATGTTCGTTGCATCGGTGATGCTGTCTAACCATTTCATCCTTTGCCTTCCCCTTCTCCTTTCAATCTTTCCCAGCATTGGAGTCTTCTCCAGAGAGTCCTCTCTTCGCATTAGGTGGCCAAAATATTTCAGCTTCAGCCTCAGTACCTGTCCTTCCAGGGAACAGTCAGGGTTGATTTCCTTTAGGATTGACTGATTTGATCTCCTAGCAGTCCAAGGGACTCTCAGGAGTCTTCTCCAGCACCACAGCTCGAAAGCATCTATTCTTCGGCGCTCAGCGTTCCTTACCTATATCTAAAGGGCAATTACATTCCCTTATGGTACAGAAACAGCATTAGGTAAGGCTTATACGAGCAGTAGGACATCTTGCATAACATACTCTCTCGTTTCAGTCTAGTTTCAGTAATTATCAAACAATTGCCAGATCTTAAAAAAAAGGTCAACATTCTGCCATTTACCTTCCATAACTGTTTATAGCTGTCAATTTACTCAAGAGCATAGCCATCCACATTTTCCATTTTCGTTACAATTGTGGAGTTTTCAAACCTTTTGCCAGTAGAATTTATGCAGCAACCAACATAACATTCACTATCATGTAATGTCCTGGTTGTACTTGTTCTTGCATGATATCATATTCTCTGGAATCTTGTAACTTTTATACACTGTATTATTATTATTAATTATTATTAACAGTATTTATATACCGCTTTTCAACAAAAAGTTCACAAAGCGGTTTACAGACAAAATCAAATGATTAAATGGCTCCCTGTCTCAAAAGGGCTCACAATCTAAAACATAAAACTGTATAACATTAATACAGAATTATTGCTCTAGCAGCCCAAACCTAACTAAATTCCTTTGCGGCAATGCAGCAGCACCAGTGCAGGCTATGCTGCATCCCATAAGGGAATTTCAGCTGCTGGAGGTCTCCTCAGGGTAAGGGATCATTTGTCCTCTTGCTTAGGGTAAGCCCCAGCAGCCACAATGGGTCAATTCGGATCTGCGCCAGCTCTATAGCTGGCACAAGTCTGCATTGATCCATGTTGGTGAATCAGGCCCAGGAAGGAGGATAGGATATGCATGCACTGGCACCACAGATTCCCGTCCCCCTTCCAGGCCCAATCTACCCACCACCCTCCCCCATCCCCATTTCTCCCTCCTCCCTGCCCTCCCCCTGCCCCTGCACTGGACTTACCTGCTCCAGCGGGTGTCCCTGTGGCTGCTGGCGCTAGCTAGAATTCTTCAGCTTTCCCACTGGTGCGGCAAGGCCCTCTGCTGTCTCAAAGAGCTTTATGGCACCTTTGCAACAGCACATGCCAGCAGAACTCACTTTCCTCCAGCGCAAATCTTCAATAGGATTGTGCCACACAAGTTACATTTCCTCCAAACGTTCCTCATACATTACCATACTACCTTTAATTATCTGAGGCAGTAGGAAGCATTCTCTGCTATCTTTTCAGCAAATACCATCCATTCATTACCTTAAATATGTAGATTTCCCGAAAGGATGCATCAAATAAAGAGTTAAGAAAGGTCTTAAATTAAAACATTTCCAATTTTCTGCCATTATCTAGTACTAATACTGTACCTGTATCCCTGATAACTAGCCAGCGAGACACTTCTTCAAGTGGTGCTCCTCTTATATTTAGCAGGGTGAGAGCAACTGCCCCTCTTCACCCCAGCATAGTATCTTTTCTAGTGGCTGTTTCCTGGTTTTCCTTCTGCATCTTGTTAGATTAGACAAAATGTATGGAGAACAGGCCCATCCATGGCTACTAGACATGATGACTATGTGCAACTTTCAGGTTCAGTGAAAGTACCTACGCCTCTAAATGCAGGGGAGCAATGCAGGAGAGAAGTCTGCCTTTCTCTCCTGTTTGTGGGCTTCCTAGAGGCAGCTGGTGGGTCACTGTGGAAAGCATGATACCAGACTAGAAGAGCCTTTGACATGATCCATCAGGACATTTCTTATGTTCTTAAGGATGACGTGATTAGTGAATCTTGCTGAGTTATAGTGTTGCATCCAGATGCAGAGAAGGTCTGCTGTATCTTTAAGAGAAAAATATCTCACCTAGTTTCACAGAACCAGTTAACCAACTATTAAAAGTACAGGACTCCTGTCTATCATTAGTACTCTTCTATGCCACTGCTAGGTTCTCTATGCATCAGGAACATGCGGGTGTGGGCGTGGCAGGTGAGGCAACCCCGCCCCCTCGTAGTTCACAGAAAGGAGCCGCAGCCTAAGCGTGAGATTGTGCGCGCTACCCTCTTGCACCCGAGTAAGCGGGTAGCGTGTGTGCACAATCTCACGGTTAGGCTGCAGCTCTTTTCTGTGAACTACAAGGGGGTGGGGTTGCCTCACTTGCCGCGCCCACACCCGCATGTGCTATGCAGGGCAGGACGTCTGGCTCAGTTGGTAGAGCGATCGTCTCACAAATGCCTGAAGATCTGAAGGACAGCAGTTCAAGTTGGCCGGAAGTCTGTTGGAGAGCTGCTGGCATGCCGAGCTGATAAGCTGCAGAGCCTCTGAGGGGGAGTGGAGCTGTAAGCTACAGCACTTGAGTGGCAGTCAAGGTTGCCTGTGTCAGCTGAAGCGTGCTGAGGCGAACGTCAGAGAGAGAGAGAGAGAGCTGGACTGTGAAAGTAACATCTAGAATGAAGGGTTCTACGTAAGATTAGAACGTTATTATATTGTAAAAACTCCTTGGGGTTTAGAACAGCCTGCCCATGTACACCACCTTGAATTAAAGTCGGAGGAGAAATCCAATGACCAGAAAGAACGGTATATAAATACTGTATATTATATTATACTGTATTATATTATATTTTCAGAAAACAACTGTATGCCTTCCTCGACATACTTACTGTAAAAAGCACTTACTATCATTCCTTTTTATCATTCCTTTTAAAATCCCTTGAAGGTTAAAATCCCCTGAAGGAAGTAGAATAGGAAGGTGTGTGTGTGTGTGTAACCAATGGCCAGTCCACAATGATCAGGCCACAATGAACATGTTCTTTTGCGATGCACGTTAAGATGTACTGCCTTCTGCTGTCTGTCTGTGATTCACCCTTTTCTTGACAACATCAGGCAGGCACCAGAAGGGTGCCTTTCAATATATGCTTGGCAGCTCTGGCTTCCATCATCTTAACCACATCCCCTACCTACGGAAGTTACTGGGATTTAATTACATTTGGGATTGAATTGGGCTTTTAATTACATTTGCCATGCTAATTCTCCATCCTAGTCTCCTATTAATAGTTTCATATAAAGTCCTTTTTTCATTCATTTCCCCCAAATATACCTCACTACACATGATTAAGCTTTTTTCATCTTCCATTTTAGTAAAAGTTAGATTTGAAGCTACACAGAGAATGCTTATGACATGTTTATAAGTTACACACATTTTTCTTAGCTTTCTCCAGTGTTCTTGTCAAACAGATTGATCCACAGGTGACAGGCTGTACTACGACTCAGTATAAGTCACAGAGTCTAGCACTTTACTCCAAACACTTGATGGAAGTTAAGCAAAGGTTTGTCTATCTTGAAAGGGTCTGTGATGGCTCAATCAGTTTGCAGTCATAAGGTGTGCAGGAAATACTTAATTTAAAAAGGTTGATATATTTAAACTTCGTACTGAAACTGAATTGAAAATGAGGAAAAAAAAGATTCCCTGGAGAATCGGGAATAATTCCTTCACAAGTGCCTCTGACATCAGAAAAACAGAGTTGACTATTTATTGCAAATATACAATGTGTACAGACCAGGGAGAGGATGGGACTGTAGGCTGGAATAACCGTAGTTTCTGAGCAGCCCCATGTGCAACTCATTGCAGTAGTAGTCTAATCTAGAGCCTGGATAATCATGGCCAGGCTATCTCTGGCCAGGAGCATCGGCTCCAATCATGGCCAGGAGCATCAGCTGCTACAAGGCTGTCCGTTGTGCTGGCAAGGGTGGCATCAGCAGTCAGCCAGGTTGGGCCCATCAAAGGAACCACCTAATCAGGCCAGGCAACCCCTGAACCCGCCGTACAAGTGATTGTGATAGTGGTCACATGGTATGACAGCACACCCATTGAGTGTTGTAGGGGGCCCTGGGGCAAAGGCCCTCCCATGATGCCCTCTGATGACTCACTGAGCACTACCAATGCCATAGCTGATGGAAGCTTTGCCTAGCCAGGTAGGCCTTGTATGGGCATGGGCCCGTGGCTGACTGACCCCTGACACCACCGCCTATATCATGGAAGCTCTTCGAACCTCCCATGACAATGCTGGATCAATGAGCATCCCAGGTTACAAACCTGATCCTTTAGGGGGTGTGCAAACCTGTTCAGAACAACAGGATGAACAGCACTCTGAATAGATGAACCGCGACCCACCAACAGTAACTGAACATGAGTCTGCTTAATTCTTCCTACACTTGCATGTACCAGGTAGTACAGGTAATGATGCCATGTAGAAAAGAGAAGCCAGGATAAAAATAGATTTCTTACGCCGATCGCAGGTCTCCAGACGCTGGCAGCCACGAACGGGGAAAAAATATACTTAAAATCCAAGGTTTGCAAGTCCTTACGTTTTGTTCCATAAGCCTGGAACTTTTCCAAAGGAAACAATCCTGGAGGGATTGAGCATGAAACTGTATGAACCCATCACTTCCTAGTTTAAATAAGTAGAAGAGCAGGACCCGCCCAAACAGATCCTCTCAATCAGCTGCAAGTGCTCAAACCTGAAACCATCTGTCAATCACTCAGCAGGGCTTCATTTGCTGCTTTCCCTTGTTACTTCATTCTGAAAAGACTTATGGATAATAGGCAGCCAAATTTTATTCACAAACAATGAAAAATGAAAACAATGTTAGACTTCTGCGAAATTTGGAAGCTCTCGAAATAGGAAAAAGACCTATGGGAAAACTTCTCAATAGACAGCAAGAGATGGTATTTGTGAATAAAATTTAGCTGCCTCTTCTACTTATTTAAACTAGGAAGTGATGGGTTCATACAGTTTTATCCTCAATCCCTCCAGGATTGTTTCCTTTGAAAAAGTTCCAGGCTTATGGAACGAAACGTAAGGACTTGCAAACCTCGGATTTTAAGTATATTTTTCCCGTTTGTGGCTGCCAGCGTCTGGAGACCTGCGATCGGCGTAAGAAATCTATTTTTATCCTGGCTTCTCTTTTCTACATGGCATCATTACCCGTACTACCTGGTACATGCAAGATAATTGCTGACCATGATAGCTTCCGTTCTAGCTCTTCCTACACTTTTTATTTTTTTTAGTGGACCTACATGGCTACTTGCAATTTTTTTTAATGTGCTGAAATTAGCTGTGTAAGGATGCCACTCATACTCATTGTATTGACTGAGAGATGCTTAAAAGACCTGGGGATTGATGTAGTGGCCATTTCTGGGGTGGAGATAAACAACAGCTCTGATATGCCCTCCCACCAACTGGCAGCAGAAGCAGCACACATCAGCTTAGAGCAGGAGTCTCCAAAGTTTTCCGGTTGTGGGTCGGACGGGCATGATTGACAGGCCTGTCCGGCCCGCAGCCCCACCCCTTCTGGCGGCCCTGCACCTTCCAGCCATGTTAGTCAAACATGAGTGGCCAGTGGGGAGCCACATGCCAGCCACTGCAGCCTCCCACAGCAACTTGTTGGCTGTGGCAGCCAGTGGGAAGCTGCTCACCGTCCACCGCAGCCGCTCACCAGCCACTGCAGCCTCCTGCGGCCTTCACAGGTAGGTGCGGGGTGGGGTGGGGAGCTAGAGGCTGCTGTGGGCCGCACAGGCCGCTCTGCTGCTGCCATAGTTTGGAGACCCCTGGCTTTGAGAACAAATGACTAGGAGATGTCTTTTTGCCCCTATCAATTTTTAGCCTCTACTACTATATTGACTGGACTTAATTGTCAGGGGTCACCTTTACCTTTTCTTTTTTTTTTACTATATTGCTACCATGACAAGGTGAGGGAGACCAATCAGGAACCAGGACAAGGAGCCAACAGTACATCTTGGTCCAGATCATGGTGCCAACCATTTTGGATGACTGACAGCTACCATCCCAAGTGGCCATTTCTGGAGATGGGAGATAAATACCAGGTTGCCTGCACAAACATTAGGCTAGGGGTCCATTGGAACTTAAACCCTTCTGCATGTTTTATAATCTTATCAGTGAGAATTGTACACCTCTTTGAAGCAATTGAAGCAACAAGATTGAAAAGCAAGTTGGAGATAACCCCAAACAAACAAATATCCAAGGCTATTTAGCAGTGCTTCAACTAAACAATTCCAAATTAACTACCTCAGAAATAACCAAGGTATCCTATACTTTGTAAAAACTTCGCACTGTAACCTAAAGGCTAGTTAACACTTTTATCATTCAGACCTAAGATGCCATCATCCTAACTCTCCTTAAATACTATCAGTTGCATCTCTCCTCTCTCTATCACCTTACAAATGCTTTTAATGAAAATTTCCAGTATGATTCAGTGCAGGGCCAGTTCTGATTCTGAAGGGAATCAGAGTCTTTGTTACCTGTCAAGTTTCTGTCATTTTTCTACCATTATTATTTTTGAAGTCGTGAATTACTCCTCGCATCTCTTCTCTGGACTCCTTATCATTTTTCTGATGATATCTCATTACTCCCTGTCCTGAGCAACAGTCACGTGTTGGGTCCCAAATCTGCTTACAAAACTATTTTGCACAGAAAGCTTAATGTGCTGTTGTGCTCTGCCTGTGTGCATGAGGACCCTCACTGAACAGATTGTGCATGGAAATCTTTATGCACTTATGTCCTCCTTAAGCCCCTAAGATTTCAGAGTGCTAGAAAGCTAGTAAGGACAATAAAGAACTAGTGATGCTTCCCAGGGTAATAGTGGTAAAATACATTTATCCTCAGGTTAAAAATCATTCCTTTGATTGTGCATATTGCTGTCAGCCTTTGGCTTCAGGCAAAATTCCACAATCCCAGGAATGATTTTTGCCCTTGGGCAAACTTCCAATGCTCTCATCTGTGACAAAGGAACCTCTAGATTTTATGTTGGCTGTGTGTCAGAATTATAGATTTTTATTTCCCCAGTTATGGTCATGATGGGCAGATTAATTAATCATCTCCAACTTCATGCAAAGAAGTTCCCCATTCTATACTTATGGTAAAGCATTCATCATTAAAGTAGCTGTGATTTCCTTGTTTCTAAATACTTTAGAATAGGCCAAATTAACATTAAAAAGATTTACTGGGATATATCTCTTAGAAATCGGCCTGTTGAGCCAAACATTAATCTTTTGCAATTTCCCTTGACCATTTTGATTTAAAAATGAGCAGAGGTGGGGCGGCGGCCCGGGTGGTTGCCGGGGCCTGTCGGTTTGACTCAGTCGGACCGTTGCTTCGGCGGCTACACTGGCTGCCGGTTCGTTTCCGGGCACAATTCAAAGTGCTAGTTTTGACTTTTAAAGCCCTATACGGCTCGGGTCCAGGGTATTTGAGGGACCGCCTCCTTCCCTACAATCCGACCCGCACTCTGAGGTCATCAGGGGGGCCCCTGTTAACCGTGCCGCCATTGACAGAAGTGAGGGGGATGGCAGCACGGAATAGGGCCTTCTCGGCTGTGGCGCCCCAATTATGGAATTCCCTCCCCCTGGAATTAAGAACGACTCCCTCTTTAGAGACCTTTCGGCGGGGCCTTAAGACGTTTTTATTTAGGACAACTTTTGATGTCTGACATGGTGGGCTGACCTATTAACAAACAGTCGTGTCGCGACGACGCGCGTTACCCCAGAGCGGGGGCGCACGTCGCCCTTAAGGGGGAGGCTCCGCCCCCGCGCGTGACGTCATGCGCAGGAGCAGAGCGCCCTCCCCGCTCCGTTTTCGGCTCATTTTGGAGCCAAACGGGCACAGGGGAGGGTGGGCGGGCCCACCTCCAGCTCAAAACTGTAAGTGGGGGGAATCGCGCGTCACCCCTATACGCGCGACGCCCCCCGGCGTCCCGCCCCCCCGCTTCCCCCCGTCGACGCCAGTGTTAACAAATGACCTTTTAACATATGTAAATTCAGGTGACCCACTGGGGTTGTTTATTTTAAATTGTTTTAATTAATTATTTTAATGTGTATATATGTATTTTAATATTGTGTTGTAAGCCGCCTTGAGTGCCCTCGGGAGAAAGGCAGGGTATAAATTCTTTAAATAAATAAATAAAATCCTAAACAGAGTAATTAGTTAATCAAAGGGGAAGCTTGTGGGATGGGCTAGTTTCCCCAGCAGGGAATCTATAATTCCACACACCCCATTAGTTTTACCAGAATGGCAGAGGTGGATGTGGGTTTAGCCTAGGTCTTAAATATGATCAATAGATCAAACTGGATTCTCTTTGAAACATTCAGTCATCATGAGGGTTCTGAATGACCTCGATGAGTTCAGCCCAAGCCATCTGTGGGTCAGGTATCTTAAGGACCACTGGCTTCCATGATATGAGCCAGCCCATTGCTTAAGATCATAATCCCCAGTTACTGAGGTTAGGTGGGTAGTAACCTATTTAGCCTTCTCTAGAGTTGCCAACTGGAACTGGAACTAATCCTGGATGACGTCTCCGGCACTGGAAGGTCTTGAGCTGGTCTTGCTGTAAAAAAATTACTTGTGTTATCTAGGAGGGTGACAAACAAAGAGATACACAGAAGAAAAAAAGATGCTATTTACATAATTTTCAAAAGTACGAGGTTTTGCTAAGATGAGTAAGGACCAAAGCCTTTTGTTGTCCAGTCCTGGCCATTATCTTGTGTGGGTCTGTGTGTCTTTGTGCATACATACACCTGTGTGTATTCGTACTGTTGCACCTGTGAATCTACCTTCTCATCCAGGACAGGTCTCTCAGTGGCTACTAGTCATGATGTCTGTCGGTGCACTATCTCCAGGTTTAGTGGCAGGATGCCTCAGATTCAGAATATCAGGTGTAGGGAAGTAATGTCAGGAAAGAAGTAAGACTTACAGCCCGGTCCAGCCCAAGGCAACTGAGGTACAATTCAGGCACAATTGCAGCCCAAGTGCTTTAGGCCCGAGTTGTGCCTGAATTGTGCCTGAGTTGGGCTGCAATTATGACTGAATTGCAGCCCGGTCCAGCCCAAGGCAACTGCGGTACAATTCAGGCACAATTGCACAATTCAGGCACAATTGCAGCCTAAAAGTGGGTGTGTTGGGGGCGTGTCGGGGGTGTGACGGGGGCGGTTACAAAATTTGGTCCGGTTCCAGACACTGGAGAGCCACTGACACGCCCCCTCGAGCCCAACTCAGGCCCAAAATTTGGGCCAGCAAAAAGGGTGGACCCAAATGTGAGGAGACCCATAGGAGCCATTTTACCTTACCCACACCAGCCCTCTCCTGAAAAGTTCTAACACCCTGGGCCCGAGTTGGGCCTGAGTTAGGACCGAACAGGTGTGGCCTAACTCTGGACATGGACCCAAATAGTTACCCTATCAGCACCCAGCCCCACCCAGCCTCTTTCCCACAAAAGCCCAGCCCCAGCCCTCCACTTTCTCTCTCTCTCTCTGAGCACGTGGCGTGGGGTTCTGTCCCCCAGCAGCCACAAAGTGGGACTTTGAAAACTTTTCTAACACCCCACTTCTCTCTTCTCCTCTCTGCCCCCCTCTAGGGCAGAGAGGGCTGTTCTGCCTGTGGCCAAACTGTTTACTGCTGTGCCTGGGCAGCTGTCTCCATGCAAGTGTTTGCTAACCCATGTCTTTCTCCCAGCCCCTCTCTCCCCCCCCCATACAGGCAACAACACCAGCAAGTAAGTGCAGGGTTTGTGCTGACATGTGGTCTGACGTCTGCCTCTTTGCATAGAGAAATATAGGTAGGATACATGCCTCTATACCAGGGGTGCACAACATACGGCCCGCGGGCCGCATGCGGCCCGCCTGCCGATTTCCTGTGGCCCGCGAAGAAATCGGGGATCCCCAATTTCTTCTCGGCCCACGGGAAATTCTCCCGGACGCTCCGAGGCCGGCCCGGGAGCCGGCCTCGGAGCGTCCGACCCCATCGGCGCTCCAGGGCCTTCTAAAAGAAGGCCCATGCGAGCGCGTTAATACGGGTATTTTTTTATTTTTGCGCATGCGCAGAGACCGTTTTGAGGGCCTCTTGCCCTCAAAACGCTCTGCACATGTGCAAAAATAAAAAAAATACCCGTATTAACGCGCTCGCATGGAGCGCCGATGGGGTCGGACGCTCCGAGGCCGGCTCCTGGGCCGGCCTCGGAGCGTCCGAAGGCCCCCCCCCCGCCATGCCTCACCAGCCTCCCGCTGTGCGTCTTCCTAGCTGCGAAGGCCCCGCCACCAAGGAGATGGGGCCGCTGGGCCCGGTAGGGTGGGGGGCCGCGTTCAGCTCCTCTGCCGAGAGAGAGGCTTCAGCAGGCTCCGCTTCTCTGCAGAGAGAAGTTTCCAGCTACGAGTCCCTGGCGAGGGCGCTTTAGAAAGCCACGACAGCTCTCACCATTATGCTCCTTGCAAACACGGAAGGAGCTCCTTCGGCTGCCCACCAACTCTAGTCTTCTCTCTACTGCTCTCTCTGTCGTCTTCTTCAGTCCTGGGATCTGCCGTTCATCCAGCAATCTGCCGTTTCAAAAGGGTGTGTGTGTGTGTGTGTGTGTGTGAGAGAGAGAAGAATTTTCTTGCAGTAGCTTTTTATTTGCTAATTTATAGCAGATTGTGCTGTGCTTTGGTGTACAAAAGATGATATTTGATTTTCCCATAGCAACATCATTCACTGCACTTCCAAGCTGTGCTGTGTTTAAGAGCATTGGTTTGAACTGAAGCAGGGAAGGAGTTGGGCGGATGGATGAGGGGGCAGGGGAAAAGAGAAAATATGATAGCTTGAATGAAAATTCCTTAAACTGCATTGCAAATTATATTATAAGCAGCTCTTGTGTGTGTGTGTGTGTGTGTGTGTGTGAGAGAGAGAGAGAGAGAAGATCATGGGAAACAGTGGCAGGGCATGTTGTGCCAGCAGCTTTAGGGATTTGATAAATTGCCTCAAAATAGAAAGCATGCCTCCCTTTAGTAAAAAAATAATCACTGAAAATTCAGAAATAAAGTGATTTCATATCCCACCCTTCGGTTAGAATGCAGTAGGAATGACAAAGTCCAGCCATTTAGACAAAGTTAGACGTTTTGCTCTCGGTGCATAAGAGATGCAAAGTAGGAAAAGTAATTTGCTTTTCATTGATGTAGGAATCTTCCAGTTGCAAATAATTATTCATCAGATTCAAGCAGATGCCCAGTGAAGAGAACTGTGAAACTGGAACTCTCGTATTTTCTTGTGGAGTCATTAAATTGTTTAGATCAGTGCTGATTATTGGAGACTTCAGGCCAATCCTGAAGGGTTGGCAGCTCTGTTTGTTTATTAATAAGACATCAATATCTTTATTTAGTAATATGTTGCTTTTTGGGATATTTTCCATGGACACGCCCCCCTGTGATGTCACTTCCTGAGGAAGTGACATCACGGTTCCTGGACACGCCCCCCGTGCGGCCCCGGAGAAGTTTGGCCTATTCATTTTGGCCCCCACTGACTTCCAAGTTGTGCACCCCTGCTCTATACCAATGTCTTGTCTCATAGCTGCCTGCATAGCCTGCCATGATATGCCTCTATACCAATGTCTTGTCTCATAGCTGCCTGCATAGCCTGCCATGATATGCCTCTATACCAATGTCTTGTCTCATAGCTGCCTGCATAGCCTGCCATGATATGCCTCTATACCAATGTCTTGTCTCATAGCTGCCTGTATTAATGTGAGCACACAATGCCATGAGTGTGGAACTGTAACCCATATGTAGACACCAGCTGTCCCCCCCCTCTTTTCTCCACAGGGTCTACCGACAGGTCAGTATTGCTAGGATTGCCATGGTTGTGACCCCCAAGTTGTGTTGTTGTCTCTCTCTTTGACCCCTTTCCCTTACAGGATCATGCTCACCGTACACCCAGGGAAGGAGCGCAGACCAGGCTATGTGTGTCACACCACTCAGCTGTGTTTGATTTCTCTCCCTGCAGGCCTTTGCAACCGGCACACTGGCTCCTCTTCAATGGCGATTGCTACCACGCAGCAGCTGCCATGGAACACCCCCATGTTGTTCGTCCCCCCAGGAATGCCCACTACCACAAACCGTCCGGGGAGCACCCCTGGGCCTGCAGTCTGGTTGCCCCATGGTCACCTACCTTGATGCTGCCAGAGAGGTCTGGGAGCCTGCCCTGCAACCCACCTCAGCTGCTGCTGCTGCCCCACCGCCCTGGCTGCCTACTTGCTGTCCCTCCCCTTTCTATGGAGCAGGCCGTGGTTCCACAGGGGAAGAGCCCGCATCTCCAGGTCCATGGGGCTCGCCTGATGCTGCTGCTGTGGTCCTAGAGGCTGCTGTGCCTACCCCTGGCAGCCACGCCCGGCCATCTCTGCCACTGTTCCAGAACAATAAAGATGCCCCTGGAAACACATGTCCCCAATGTTGCACAAGCACTGCCCCACACACCCAAACAGGCAGGCCCCAGCACACAAGCCTCTGCATGAATCCCAGCCAGGGTCCGCCACAGCCATCCCTGGGAGAACACAGCAGGGGGGCTGCCGGACCCTCTGGGACCAGAGGGGAGGGGGGAGTTGGGGGGCCTGTCAGGCAGGCAAACACTGACGGGCACTGTGGCGCACGTCCGCCACGTCCGTGAAGAGCCCTTTCAGCAACCGGGGCTCTCACCCACCCTCGGTCCGCCCATCACCGGCGTCCGTGTCCGCCCGTCACCGGCGTCCGTTTCTGCCCTCTGTCCGCCCGTCACCGGCGTCCGTTTCCGCCCATCAACGGCGTCCGTGTCCGCCCTCGGTCCGTCTGCATGAGAGGCGCCCGTTCCTGCATTGCCTCCATCTGCGAAGTGCCCCCTGTGCCCCTATCGGTCTCTGCAGACCCCTCTCCCTGTATCCCTCTCCCACCAGCCGTGTTGTCTGTCTGTTTCTGACCCACCCGTGCCCCTCCCCAGCACCCCCTGTCAGTGTGCCTGCCTCCCCTCCCACTCCCTGATGATGGACGCTGGCACCCCCCATGCCGCCAGAGCGCCTGCCGCAAGGTGCCGACGTTGCCCCATCTGGGGGTGTGATGAGCTGCGTGAGCCCTTCCCGCTCGCAGCAGACAAGCCCACGGCATCTCTCGGTCTTGGCCGGGGCACGGAGCAGAAGGCATGCTGGGATGCCTTCTTTGTGGGCATTGCCACGGCCCTTGAGGCCCAGGGCTTCAGGCAGCGCACGGGCATGTCCTGGCGGAGGCGGTTCCAGACCTCATGAGACCCCCCCCTTGTGCATGCCGTTCCCACCCCCTCCTTCCCTTCTCTCCCCCGCTCACCCCCCCATGACTCCCACGTGCAGCCTCACCATGGCTTGGGGGTGGCATCGCAGTCTGCAGGAGGGAGGGCAGTCGCACTCCCCCCTGCGGCAGGTGGCTGATGCCCAGGGTGCCCTGGGGCAGCTGGCACTGGCACAACCTCTGCCCTTCAGCTGACTGTCAAACGCGCAGTGCCTGCAGGCCCGCCTGTGGCTGCCCATCTGCTGCGACCGCTGCAGCAGCTGTGGTAGGTGCACGCAGATGGGCTGAGGAGGGGGCTCTTCGCTTCCACAAGACTGACAGCTCCCCACAGGAGCCTGCCTGCCTCTGCGGTAAGTTTTGCCGCGATCCTGGCCCAATGCTGTTGCCTCCAGCCTAACTCAGGCACAGTTGCAGCCTAACTCGGTCCTAGTTTGGGCCACAATTGGGCCACAATTGGGCCTCAACTGTGCCTGAGTTAGGCTGGACTGAGCCCTTATTCTCCTGTTTGTGGGCTACCCAGACACAGTTGGTAGGCCATTGAGATGCTGGATGAGATGGTCCTTTGACCTGATCCAGCAGGGCTTTTCTTATGTTCTTACCTAGACAACTTGTTAATTTAATTGGCTAGCAGAAGCTAAACATCTAGCTAAGTAATGATCCCGGGTGGCCACTTTTGGGACCCATTCTCAAAATTCTTCTTCTCCTTTTTGACACGCTGCATCAAATTTACGCAGAGGCTATTATTCAAGGGACAAGTGTAGTGCAATTATCAGCTTCCCACAAGATATCTCACCACTTGAAATAGAATCTTTTTACCCAGCTCACAGCTTTTGTTTTCATTTATTTTGTTTTAGAAAAAAATCCCACTCCACAGTGCCTAGAGAGGGCATTGAGTGGTCTGTTTTATTTTTATGTTTTTGTTTTGCTTATACCTAGAAGCTTGAGGTAGCAACTTCAAAATTATTTCAGTGTGTTTAAGCAAGTAACTTGTCTCTGCTCTTGGGCACATGCTACAGTAATTAACTCTAATCCTAGCAAAGAAAAGTTAATCAAAGCATCAGTCTACGTAATGTTGTCAGCATGTTAAACTTATCCAACAGTGGAACCAGAGTTGCTCTCCATTGCTATAGAACGTTAACAAGAGGTTCATTTGGAATAGGAATTTCCTAGTGGTAAGAATGCTTTAATTATAATTTTCTAATTAAATCAGGTTTTTAAAAAGGTTAACCGTGACATTTTAAATAGCTTGAGCCCACATTGATATTTCGAGGACATCCTTTAGCTTAGCCACTCCTGAGTGAGAAGGATGCTCTTCCAATTAAGGAATCTCTTGTTGAGAGCTCTTAGTAAATGGCATCAATTTCACAGAGTAGTGTGGCCTGGAATATTGTAATGTTGTATTCCCCTGGCTACTGAATCACTGCGGAAATAATTCAAAATCTCTCTATACAGAAAATCATTTAAAAACAATCTTTATTCTACTATGAGGTTGTAAAGATGAACATTTATCCAGGGTAATCTCAGAGTTTAAGAGTATTCAAAGTGGGCCCGTTTTCTGCATCTGATAGATCTACCACACTTGCCAGTGGAATGAGCTGGAGCAGAACTGAATGTTTTGGGAAATAATCAGACCAGCTTCCACTCAGCATATTTATCAGCACAGCTGGTAAATCCAATGGCTAATATTATGTTTGCAAAGTGGGTGGGGTTGCATTACTGCATGGGTTTTTAATTTCTTATTTCTCAGCCAATTTAAACTTGCAACTATAGTGACAACATAGCAGAAATGTTTAGACAGGAACAAGAAAAAACAGGGAGCCAATTTGGAAAATGAAACAGCTTAGTACAGTAGCTAGAAATGCCACATTTTCAAGAGCTGGGGTAAAGAAAGTACTGTATTTTTTATTTCCCATATGGTACTGTTGTGTTGTGTCTAGTACTGGCTCGGATCAAGAATTGCTAGACCCATCATGAAAACGACAGTTACTCTGTTTAATATAAGTACATATCAAATTGCCTGTTGCCTGGCATAGAAGCTAAATCCAATCTGATAATAAAGAAGCAAATCAGGCTTACTGCAAACTGCCAAAATGACCACCTTAAAAATAAATAATTTGTGGAGAAAGAGGCAGGAATTAAAAAAGAAACTGGAAGCTAAAGGGTGTCTGAAAAAAAATCAATATATACATACTGAAGCTCATAAGCTTTATTCTGCATTAAAGGGATAACAAACACCCATATTAAAATATAACTATCATTTTCTCAACTCATAGTCTCTAATGCTAATTAGAACGACCAGTCAATGTTTAAACTCGCACTCACAGCGCAATCCTATCCAACTTACACCAGCGAGAACAGGAGGCCCCAGAACAGAAAGGGGATTCAAATCCCCTTTGAATCCCCCTTTGGAGGAGATTTGAATCCCCTTTCCGTTCTGGGGCCTTGTTGCACCGCTGGTTACACCAGTGGTGTAAGTTGGATAGGACAGTGTGTGGCTCACGCTGTATCCAGTGCTGGCTAGGAGCAGACTGAAGGTCTCCTTGGGGTAAAAGGACATTATTCCCCTTACCTCGGGTAAACCCCCAGCCTGTGCAATGGGGTTACTTGGATCTGCACCAGCTCAATCACTGGCGCAGAACTGAGCAGCCTCGTGCAAGAAATAAAGGCCTGGGAAAAAGGATAGGATTTGGCGTGTGTCAGCAGTCACCTGTACAGCAGTCACTGTGCTGCTGGCATAGCGCTTCAATAGGATTGTGCCGTAAAGGTAGTTTTGTGCTTACAATTCCATTGTTAAGTGATGTGAGCTGTGAGCTGTTTTCTCTTGGCAGAGCCTCTCTGCATATTATCAGGTGGTTAACACAGAAAACATAAAACCCATGCAAGGATCATAACATGATGATCCTATATTCAGGTAACGTTGTGCAGAGTGGAGGCTAGGTTTGAGTTGTCTGTGTACGCAGGGGCGTAACTGCCCCCGTTGGCGCCCGGAGCACTGGGGGGTGGCACCCCTGTAATTGAATAGTGCTGCGGCCGAAGGCCGCGTCGTGCTCCGGAGGGGGGGCGGCACGCTCCGGGAGGAGGAGGCGACCCCCCCTCAATCGGGAGAGCCGGCTCGGGGAGGTCTTCCCCGGCCGGCTGCCCGGGGCCTTCTAAGGAAGGCCCGCTGTGAGAACGGTATTTACCGTTTTTGCGCATGCTCAGGCGCATGCTCAGACTGTTACTGAGGGAAAAAGGGCAGCCTTTTTCCCTCAGTAACAGTCTGAGCATGCGCAAAAAGAACGGTATAAATACCGTTCTCGCGCGGGCCTTCCAGAAGGCCCCGGGCAGACGGCCGGGGAAGACATCCCCGAGCCGGCTCTCCCGATTGAGGGGGCGGTCGGACTCGAGTCTCCGAGTCCGACTCGGAGACTCGAGTCCGACTCGGACTCGTGGGCGGGGCGCCGGGCGGGGCGCCCGGAGCCGGTGCTCCGCTTGCTCCGCCCTAGTTTCGCCTCTGTGTGTACGAACAACCTTCCTAGCCATTGGTTGTTTATCCTCACAACAGTATTGTAATGTAGGTCAATGTTATGAAAGGGAACATGCTAGATATTTTGAAATAATTACCACATACCGCCTTCCACATGGAGCAGTTTGTTTGTATTAACATCTTATCCCTGAATATGGAGTACTAAAGTGTAAATAATGAGTTGAAGAACCAGACCAGAGACCTCATATGTGTGCTGTCAGTTTATGCCAGATTGTCAGAATCATCTCTATCTAATGTCAAGCTATTAAGAGGTAATTAGAGTGATGGCTTATTGCAAAGCACAGGGGTGGATCACTTGCACAGTGGGTTGAGAGAGCATATGCAATGTCTCTTCAAACAATGGCTGTCATAAGAAAGCACTGATAATGAGACCATAGCACCCATTCTTTTTCCAGCAGACTAGTATCTTCATACTAATTGTAGCAAAACTGAGGGCACAATGATCTTTTGCTTTTGTCTTCTGTTGCAGCTTAACAGGGTCTGGTGTGTGTGTTTATTAAATGCTTCCTTCAAGCTCTGGAGTCATAGCTCAGGAATACTGATTTCACCAGAGACTGAACCTATAAGTTTTTTTGTTTTGTTTTTGTTTTTTTTGTGGGTTTAGGCAGCATGTCTCAAACTTTGTTGAACTCAGGGTTCAGTACTCAGGTTACACTACTTTCTGGGTCCCCTTTCCAATCCAGCATCAAACATTTGTTTCACAGGTGACCAGCTGGAGATCCTTGCATACAGTCCCATAAATGCAGTCTGCTGCATAGAAGAATCTATGGACCAGCTCAAGTGTCCCATAAAAGTTGGCTTGTCTTGTTTTGAGAATGAAGTGGACACTGTGTGCTCTGACCACTAGGTGGCACTATGCAAAGGAGTCAGCCAGTTGTTCCAGAGGGAAAATAACTGTTAGCTTCACTTTTATCTCAACTTGGTTTCTGCAGCTACAATGCCAGACTTTGGAGGAAAGTGTTCATTGGTCGCAGGATCCTGCCCCTCCCTGGAACTTTGCTGCTTTGTTTAGGACTGCTTGACAATGTGAAAAACTAAGGAGTAATTAACATTTAGCAAGGTTGGGGGATCTCTGCCTGAAATTTTGGAGAGAGGGCTGGCTGAAGCTGTTTCTTCAGCTTTCTGAGCTGCAAACCAATAGAGCTGCTGCCCCCCCCTACTGGTGTTGCTGCCCCCCCAACTCACACACCCCTTACCTGACTCCTTTCTCCATATGGGCTCTTGAATCAAAGCAGGAAACATGGAACACTCTGCGATCACTCTCAGTGTGCTCCGCATTTCCTAAATAGTCTGCATAGAAGGAGTGGACTCCTGCCGTCCTTCACCGGGCTCTTTAAACAACCGGAAATGTGGATCACACTGGGAGTTTTTATGAAAGAGCCATGGAGGAAGGAACCTGGGAAGTGGGCAGGACAGCTGTCTTCCGCTCCTCGGAGTGCAGCAATCTGGTCCTGCCTTCTTCTCACCTTGCTCCTTCCTCCAGTGGGCTCTTTAAGGTGAGGGAGCCAAATCGCTGCGCTCTGACTCGAGGGTCAGAATGCACTGAACCTGTTTCTTCTGTGGGCTCTTTAAACTAAGGCAGAAATGTGGAACACGCTGGGAGCGATCTGAGCAACACTCTGCGTTTCCTCCTTCATTTAAAGAGCCCACACGGAGGAAGGGGCTGGTAAGGAGCCAGCTCCATCCCCAGCAGAGTGAAGGGTAGGTGGCAGGGATCTGCTGCCCCCTCTGCCCGTCCCCAATCGCTGCCTGATGCAAATGGCATTGTTCACTTCCTGAAGAGGCTGGCTCTACTTCGAGAGCTGCTGCTGGGCAGAGTACGGAGTTCCAAGGAAGTGTCACTGGGGCCAACATCAATAACACATTACATCACCCTATTAAGGCCAAGAGGTCTTTTCCAAGGAAAGTAAGCTGTGGGCTGTAATCTGAAACATACAAACTTTAGCAACGTGCTCATTCACTGAAACACCACCTTTCCATTTCTGTTGTCATAATAAAAGCCTGCAACTCAGCTTTGCAGTCTTTCTCCCAGTTTCTGGGGGACGTTTTTAAGCTTGTCTCAGTGCTGATTGCAGGGCATGCTGATTTGTGGTAGAACCAGCTTGAGTTCTTTACTCCCTGCCCAATCTCTTCTACTGAACGTCTGAGAGGAGAGAGACAAGAGGACTAGAAGCAGAAAACAAAATCAAGCAATTCTTTGTAATAGCTGCAATCAGCCAGATGCCTCTGGGGAAATCACAAGAAGGGCATGTAGGCTCAGGAAAACCTCCAAGGCCAACTATTTGGCATTATGACATGCAGAATTAAGGTCTCATGCATGTGTATGATGGAGTCCATGGAAGTATTGCAAGGTAAGGTGTTCAAAGAATGTGAATGTGTGAGGCATTGTGATATATTTGCATATACACCACATAAATATCGAGAATAAATTCAGGAATACTACATCAATAATGTACATCAGAAGTATGATGAGGCTTTAGTTTTATGAGCATCTTGGAAGTATGTAAAACATGTATCTCAGTTTCCTGGTAGTTTTGTATCTTTTAATCAAATTAATTAAAAAGCAAATGAACAAGTAGGATATGAAAGCAACAGCCCTTCACCGGTCCCACCATTTGGCACTGAGAAGCACAACTACCTCTTCCCCTGGAAGTTCCACTTAGCTTTTGTGAAAAATAGCTGGCCTGTGAATAGACCTGCCCTCTGCTATTTACCTAATCCTAATCCTAAATACCTAATCATAAATAGGTACCGCTTGCGGGAAGGTAAACAGCGCTCCGTGTTCCAGCCGCATGCTACGCGCTGCGGCAAGGAGAGTCATGCCGGCCACATGACCACGGAGGCGTCTTCGGACAACGCTGGCTCTTCAGCTTTGAAATGGGGATGAGCACCACACCCTAGAGTCGGACACGACTGGACTTAATTGTCAGGGGTCACCTTTACCTTAAAGTTACCAAACACCGTGATAATTACCACACCTTAGTCCACTTCAACTGTTCCAAATCCATGGATGCCGTACAGCGTCCTGAAGCCCCACTTATGTACTGATGCATATTAAATCCACCCTACTGCACCCTCCCTACTGTCCCTAATCATGGGAGTGTCTCTGCCCCACCTACAGCATTGTCACTTCAGACAAACACTGTGCACATGATGGGAGGGGAGGGGCATGGCTACAGAGCCGGGCAGGGCAGGTTCAGGGTTGGACCATGTTCTAGGACACGCGCGTGTCTCCTTGCTTAGAGTATTATTATTATTATTAATACGAACATTATACATGGTTTTTCAACAAAATGTGTGCAAGATGGTTTACACAGCAAAAGAAATGAATGAAAACTGACAGTACGTCTGAACAGGGCTCTCTTCACAGTGAATACTACGTTAATTATGTGCAGTATGAAGACGTACTTTCTTTTCCCAAGCTGCTGCCAATCAACCCCATTGGATGGGCAAGAAGTCTCGTATTATGAGATAAAGGGAAAATGATCTCTGTCACTCTTTCCATGTATGTCTGTATGTCCCTACCATGTATATCCCTACTGTACTCATTTTTCTAAACTAAAAAGCCCCAAAAGGCCCGCGAGGTTTGGCCTTCTTTGCAGGGTGGTCGTCAAGATTATAGCAAGATAATGGATGTGAAGTGGTTTCAACATTTGCCAAATACTATGTTTCTTTAATGGGGGAGCTCCATAATTGTGGAGGCACAACAGCAAAACAACTTAATCTGAATCAAAGAGAATGGGGAGACCCAGTCGTCTCCTGTTTACCCACTCTGTTATTTTGGGCTGACTTCTCCAGAATGTAATGCTCAACAAGAACTTAATATGTGGTGATCCCAACCAGAGAAGCCCAAACAGGAAAGCCATAGGCACGCACACACACGTGTGTGCCCCTCCACAGAGCGGGAGTTTAACAAGCATTTCCTGAACACCAGCCCCTCTGCTGCTTTCCAAACAGCTGCTTAAACTTCCCTGAGTTTGCAAGGCTTTGGTGATTTTGTTTTTTCCCAAAAAACACTGAATGGTTTGTAAAGGGAGCACTTTTTTAAATGTAAATAAATAGTTGCATGGTGCTTTAGTGGAAAGGAAAAAAGGATTGCTCTGTCAGAGGGAAAAAAAGAGAAAGAAAAGTGTGGCCAGAGACTCCCTATTAACCTAAGAAAGAGGGAGCCTGCTGCTCAAAATCGTGACCTGCTTGTTAGCTGACTTGGAAGGCATTGGAGCATGCAGCCGCTCCATTCTGGTGCTATCAGAACATCTCCCTGTAGCTGACAGAATAACTATAGATGGCTTCCATGGATAAGGGGAGATAGATGAGATGCACTAAAAGGCCTGAAGAAAATTGAATAATATCAGAGACAGTATGTTCTAATAAAAGATTTCAGTAACGCCTGCTGACTGCAAAGGAAATAATGAAACCCTTAGGACAAGAATAAAGCTGCAATATATGATGACAAGCTGAATGTTATTTACATTCCTTCTCTTCTATAGTTGTGGGGAGCAGAAGCAGCAATACCATGCATGCCAACATGTGTCATAGCTTTGTTGAGACTGATAACATGTGTGCAATGGAGTACCAAGGGGGGGTATGGTGGTGTGGGCCGCCGCCGGGTGAGGGGCGACCCAGGCAGAGGGGGGTGACAGCAGGCCTGTTTTGGCAGCGGCGGCAGCAGCAGCGGCAGTTAAGGAAAGGTGCCCATGAAGCATGCACTTCAGCTGATGAATTCTCCCCAGCATACCCCGCCCAACCTTGCTGACGAGCGCAAAGGCACTCAGCTCCTGAGCGCCTTTCCACTCATCAGCTGGAGCATGGGGGATGCACTTCAGTTCATTGGCTGAAGTGCATGCCACATGCTCCAGCTTTGTCATCCCCCATCCGGCTTCTTTCCTCTGCGATTAGAGAGGGGGCAACGAAGGGAGCTGTGATGTGAGTGCCGGAGGTGGGTTGACATGAACAGAAGCTGCTCATCGCTGCCCCTCTGGTGCTTTTTAAAAAACAAAAGATATATATTTATTTTTTAAAAACACCTGCTGGAGTGACGTCACTCCCGGGGGTGATGTCACTCCCATGGGGTGGCAACGTCCCTCCCTGGGGGTGACAATGTCACTTGTGTCCCGGATGCACTGGACCCTAGGCATGCCACTGCACGTTCGGTTCATGCACACTGGTTCTTTTGAATGACCAGGGTTATACATTCATTATTCCTGACGTCCTGAGTGTCCCTACAACCCTGGTTCTTGTTACTTAGAAGCTGGTCCAATTGGATTTAAATGGGTATAAAAGGACCAGTGTCAGGGAAAAGGGGCTACAGGGAGAAGGCCAGCTGACCATGGACAGTAGCTCCTGGTGGTTCTTGCTTCTTTCCCTTTATCAAATGAGCAGCTGAATGGGGGAAAAGCCTTGGTAGTTTGTCTCCACCATCCCAGGCTATAGACACCAGGCAGTGGAGGTCCATCTGGGAGAATTTCCCTCCCAGAAGAGCACCGAACCCCAGGCATTCTTATTAAAAACCAAGCCCACAGTAGCGTCTGCAGGGTGAAGAGATGTGGCAATCCACTGAATTACCTGTGAACATGAACATGGACCAGGCAGACAAAACGTCAAAATGTAAGTAGTTTATTAAAAGTCTAAACGAAAAGGGAATTAAACAACATGGAGAAAGAAAAGGGGTTAGATAAAGTATAAGAAGGTTGATGGAAAATACCTGAGCTTAACCGGAAAGCACAAAGAAACATTTTCACCAAATGGATGCAGTAACCATTAATGTCCAGCAGATGGGGCTGGGATGCTACTCAAACTCTCAGCCCACCACCTCCCCAACTCCTGGCTGGTTAAACCTTGGGAAGTTTGGATGCTGGCTGGAGTCATTTAGCAGACAAAGTACCAAAAAGTTCCTGATCTCAATCTAGCTAGACAGTCATAGCTTAGCATACAGTGTTTTGCAGTTACGGGTTCAGACGCCATGTAAAAATTATACTCTTGAAGTCTTTAATTCCTTCAATTACCGCACCGCGGGTTTCCTTGTAGTAGGCAGCCACGGACGGACTAAAATCATTAAAATCATTAAAATTCAAAATAAAATTTTGAAGAAACGAAGTGTCTGCAGAAAGAAAATAACTTTAAAATTCTCCACCATTTAGAATCGTTGGAGATCAGTAAACACATTACAGACGGTCTTCTTAACATGCAGCAAGATTTAGTATTTACGAACAAGATTTGGCTTCCAATAATTCGAAAACAACAACAGTGTGAAAAAGAAAACCTGGAAAGCAGCGGCAGCCTGACCGGCAATTGACAGGTTGCGGTCAGGTCAGGTCATTTCCGTTTTCAATTGAGAGCGGTTTCCCGCGCTTTTTTGCTATTTTAAACCCAGTAAAGGTTGACCTCGGACTATTCCACCACGATCCGTGTGATTCTTCCTATGATTAGGTTCCCAGTTGTATACGGAACGAAACGTTAGGTATTTGCTTCCTTGGAATTTTTAATGATTTTAGTCCGTCCGTGGCTGCCTACTACAAGGAAACCCGTGGTGCGGTAACTGAAGGAATTAAAGACTTCAAGAGTATAATTTTTACATGGCGTCTGAACCCGTAACTGCAAAACACTGTATGCTGATCGCTGGCCATGAGAGCTTCCGAAACAGTCATAGCTTAAGCGACTTACATTGCTTAAGGAATCTCCAGTCCTTGCACTTGTGGGTGAGCGAGTGGGTGCTATTCTCTGAGATGAATAGGTCACTCAGGCGATTTATGACTTCTTGTGGGCTGGGAAATAACATTGCTTTGATGTCATCAAGTCACCTTGGAGGCATGGAACCCACCTGGTCTAGATGGACAGGTTTGGCTGCCCAATTGCTAAGTTCATGTCAATCTCAGTACTCCAGACACAGAGGAATTTCTCCAGTCTACAAATGCACATGGGGCTCGATAATGTAGTTTGAAACAAAGGACAAAGGCTGCTTGCTAAGAATGTCCCAGCAGCTTTTTAGGTTGCTGAACCTGCACAGGAACTTCTGGGGAGTTAACAGTGTCCAAGAACACAGGAAAAAAAGGCAAAAAATAGAGGGGAAACAGCCAGGCATTCATCACAGCCAGTTTATAGATATAGCATAATCAAGTGGCAAAACTTTTCCTGGACTGTACCACTTTTGGAAGCAGGTAGGCAATCATGTTCAAATGTTCCTTCATCTAAAAGAAACCTTCCTGTACGTACACAAACTATTTCAGGGAGAAGGGCATCTTCTCTGACAATCTAGGTAGATAGATAGATACTTTATTGGCATAAATACGTTAAAACTTTATTGGCATAAATACGTTAAAACATAGACAAACAACCAAAGATCCCCTAGTGCATCTAGGTGACACATTTGCAGGGTGCCAGGGGCCAAACAGACTCACTAGTGAAAGGCCACCATGGCTTTCCAGCTGGCCACTCAGCACAGTGTGATGTCCAGCCCTGCCCCTGGCGAGGCAGAAGGGGGCTGTGCTGCAGCTAATCTGGCAGCACACATGGAGAGCAACGGATGTCCTGATTGGATGTCCGGACACTCTATCTGGGCTTTACAGGGAAGAAGGGGATGGGACCAGAAGAGGGAGCAGTGCAATGGGCAGGTAGAGTGGCTGGAGGTGAGGGTGAAAGGCAAGGTGCAGATGCCCTCCCGCCCCAGCAGGCACACAGAATGGGTCAGTGACCTCAGTAAAGCTCACCTGGCCCATCTTGTGGAGGAGGATCAGGGTGCTGATCCAACCCTCTCCCCATGATCCTTCTGAGGCCCCTGCCTCCATAAGGAAGGAGGTAAGCCCCTTCCCCCCTCTTTGATTGTCCTCCTCCTGCCTTGCTTGTCTCCTCTCCCATGTCATCTGCCATCTGTGGGAGGCACTAGTCACACGGGCTCTCCCCCCCCCCCCCATGAGAGAGTGAGACATGTAGTCTCCACCTCTGCATCCAACAGCCCAGGGGGAAAACCTTTTTGATTTCTGCGGAAGGTATAAAGTAGCCTCAATTATGCTGACTTAAACCACTTTGCCTCTTAGCATCTATTACTTGTCTGTTTACGGTGTAAACAGTTCAGAAAAGGGATAATTTCTTACTCTTGCTGTTACCATCACATATAATATTTAATTTGTTCTATATACAATGCTACAGCAAAATTATAGGATGTCAGTTTGAATGACTAACCCTACAATATGCTCCAGAAATATGTCATTATGTTGTCATCTCCATTTTCCCCTCAGAAAGTTACATCATATAACCTTTCTCAAATTCCATGGACATGAGACTGGGAAGCTTCCTCTGACTATGCCACTGAATCTAATCTTATGTTAACTTTCACACTAATTCATTTCATATCTCTGCTGTTAACACGCTACAAGTCTTGAAAAAATAATTAGTTCCAGTTTCTCATCCCATTTCTCTGTGGTCTTGCCCACAAACATATACATAGGAAGCTGACTTATACTGAGTCACAACCAGGGTCACAACCCAAGACCTCCTGATGCCCAAGGGGGCATGCCAAATACTGCCCCCCTACTTGATGATGTGCAGTTCTCTGCTCCTCCCACTCTCCAATGTTCTAGGTCAACCCTCCCCTCTCCTCCACATTTCCCATTCCTCTCTGTCCCCCTCTTCCTTTTCCAATCTAGGGAGTGGAAGAAGAAGGAAGAGCACTGGAAGCAAAAAGGTTGACAGAGATGAATACTCCCTACCAAAACTGCTGCCTGAGGCAACTGCTTCAGCTGGCCTCATGGATGGTCCAGCCCTGGTCACGCCATTGATTCTCTAGCTCAGCGGTTCTCAAATTGGTGGGTCACAACCCACCAGGACAAGCGAATGGTTCCCCTGCCATCTCAAGGGGCGGGGATAGCATGGCGGTGGCGATCCCGGGGAAAATTTTCATCAGAAAACTGGAAGTGGTCGTACTTACTGCGGAGCGGCGATGTAAAGCTCGGGGAGGCTTGTGGAGGGGGCCACGGGCCTCCCCGCACCATCCAGAGGGCTCCAGGACCCCCAGTAAGTGTAAAACATACCTTTTTCCTGGCGACGGCAATCTCTGGAATCACTGCCACCGCCAACACTTAAAGTTCTTTAAGTGAACTTTAAGTGAACCTCGTGGGGAGAACAGTGCCCTAGCTCACTGTTGCCTTCACTCACTGGGAGGAGCTCTTCAGTGTTGCAGACGGGCTTCTTTCTCTGCCTTGCCTGAAGATGCCAGAGATTGACCTTCTGCAACCAAACTATGTGTTCTACCACTGAACTACATCACCAGCTCTCTGTGAAACTATCTACATTAACTCTCCAGTGCTGAAAAAATTCTACATTTGAGGATCTTCCATAAGTAGGTTAGCATGCTTTTATGTGCTCCAAAGTTTGAAACTTCTCCAAGGTTAGGAGCATCTTCCAGGTGTAAACATAGTACTAAAAGTAGGTTAGTCCCTGCAGGATCTAGACCAGCTGAATTCCCACTGAATTCTCTTGTGGATTCTGACTATATGTGTCTAAACCTCTCTCCTAGGTCTGTAGAATGTTCTTACTTTCCACCATACTAATGTGTGGTTATGCAGGTACAGTACTGTACTGCTGGTAAGAATGATTTCTCTTGGTCACTGTTACATGGTCAATATTTTATTTGTTTATTTCTGTCTAAGTACATGTACTTGGTGCTACATGCCTGCTTGGAGAGTAAAGGGCCAGACCAGTACCATGCCTATTAAACTCTGTACTTGATTTGGTATTTTTCTATCTCCCTTGGACAGCCAATAAGATGGAGATCCCTGGATTGTTTCCTGCTACTATTTCGTGAATTAATTCATACCAACTTGACAGGCTTAACATGTCTGGACAAATTTGATGTAAACTGAATAAGGTCGAGGGACGTGCGGTGTGGGGGTGGCAGGTAATGCAGAACCGACCCATCATAGTCCACGGAAAAAAGCTGCAGCCTGACCCTGTAATTGTGTGTACTACCCACTTGCACCCGAGTAAGCAGGTAGCACACATACACAATTGCAAGGTTAGGCTGCAGCTTTTTTCCATGGACAACGATGGGGCAGTTCTGCCTCACTTGCCACCCCCGCACTGCATGTCCCTGCTAAGGTCCCAATCCTATTGGGGACATGCACTGCTGGAACTAGCATTCTGGCAGTGCAAGGTCCTTTACAGTGGTGTGAAAGCCGAGCCGCTAACATGTGCTGCCAGGCCGCTGCTGTTAATGGTGAGAGGCAGTGTGCATGGCAGTGGCCCTGGGAGGGTCCACAGGCACCAGTGTGGGGGAGGTGGGGAAGGGCCATGGGCGGGGAGGGGGAGTAATGGGGCGTGTTGGGGGAGGAACTGGGGAACATGTCAGGAAGGGAGGGGTGGATCCGGCAGCAGCGACTTGCACCTGGATCCTATCCCCAAACCCCCTCCCTAGCTCTCCTCAAACTTACGTCAGCAAAATGGCTGGCATGGCTCTGATGAGACCCTTAGGTGATTGGGCAGCCTACCAAGGCAGTAAGTAAAAAATATTTTTTATTATTTGCTATAATACTGCATGCTATAACATGGCGGGGAGGGGGGGGAGTAAGTCTGCAATCTTATACACACTTACCTGGGAGTAAGTCCCATTGGACTTAATGAGGCTTACTTCTGAATAGACATGCATAGGATTGCAGTTACTGTATGAATTTGAAGAGTAATGTGTTATGGGTCATTGGGATCTGATTCCTTCAAGGACTTATTGCAATAAACCCATCCAGGCAACTTGAATGTATCCGATTGCAACCAGTCTGCCAGCTCTCCCAATAGCTCAAGGAAAGATCACCTTTCAATGAGAAGATCCCCTTTCCTTCTCTTCATTTTTTCTGCCCTTTCTTTTTTCTCCTTTCCCTCTGCTTACCTTATGACTCCCTCCCTTTCCTCAGCCCTTGTTCCTTTTCACCTCTTCCCTTTGTACGTGAAAGCAATTGTGTCTGTCCTTCAGATGTGAAACTCATTCCAAAAGAGACAAGACTGCAGCTCAAGCGTGCTGTGACCCTCACCTTGGCCTCCATAGTTGCTCAGCAATAGTTTCCCACAATAAAAGGGCATTTTCTCATCTACTGTTAGAGGAGCTATGCAAATGTTGCAGCTGTGGCAGCAGCCAGATCAATCACAGATTACTCATGGATAAGCTACTTTGACCTCAAGCAGAATTTATAATTCCATAATACAGCTATCACTAATAAGATGCAAAATCAAATTTCAGTCAGTCATCATCATTTGTAAAATGTTTCAGAGTGTGAGCAATTCCTTTCTGCAAAGCAGACGATGAAAAATCCAGGGAACTGAAGCTCAGAGGATAAATATGAGGAAGCACTGAAACAAGACAGTCACCCTTCCTCCTGCCACACTTCTGGAGTAATGTGTGAAGCGGGAGGTAGCCATTCTTCCTTTCCCTGTTGCATAAGCTGTCCCTGCATCTGATGCTTGCCAATAATACCCTATGTGGGAGATACAGTGAACCCCTGCTATCCGCGGATCCCGCATCCATGGACTTCTCTCAACGCGGATACGAGGGTTCACTGTAAAGCACTTTAAAAAAGGGAGGAAAGTTTAAAAGCGGTTTGCTTGCCTTTTAGAGACAACCCGCTGCATGTTCTTCCTTTTACTAGCTTAAATCATGCTCTGGAAACCTCTTCCGGGTCAAGTGATTCCCCCTCCCTCTCCCAAAATAGCTTCAGAATGCATTGCAATGCATTCTGGGGAGATCATGGGAGAGGGGCGTCATGTGACCCGAAAGTGGCTTCCCGAGCACAATTTAAGCTAGTAAAAGGAAGAACACACAGTGGTTTGCCTCTAAAAGGTAAGAAAGCCGCTTTTAAACTCCCCCCTTTTTTTAAGTGCTTACTGTTGGTCCCTGGTATCTGCGGATTTCAGAATCCATGAGGATTCCGGGAACGGAACCCCTGAGGATACTGAGGACCAACTGTATATTCATTTCCCCCTTGCAATTACACTAGACCTTAAGGAAGATGATAATCAGGACAGGAGAAATAATAACAACAACATAGGGACCCTGTGGATGCAATCCCATGGATGACCAGTTATACGGAAGGCTATCCCTGGACATTTTGCTGTTCACGCAGCTGCACGGTACAATCTGAGAGGTGTATCCTAGGATTGCTTGCAGTGTTTCTGAGGCTACTGGACCACAACTCTTGACTCCTGCTTCATGGTGCTGCTACAATATTGCTGTCCCAAACAATTGCTTGTATTCAGGCCCAGATAGGTCAGAGATGGGGTTGAGACAAAGGAACTTTATTATGGAACTTTGTAAGCCGTTTTGGGCATTTCCAAATCAGACTATTGGTCCATGCGGGTCAGTTGTATTGTCACCAGTATTGACTCTAGACATCTCTCTAGAGTTTCAGACCGGATTTTTTTCTCTGTGCTACCTGGAGATGTCAGGGATTGAAACAGGTTCCTTCTTCAGGTAAAGCGTCTGCGGTACCACTGAGCTATACCCTCCCCTAAACATGCTTGCGGTCACGTATCGAATCATGAAGATGAGGTGAGGACATCTGCTCAGGCTGGGGAGCCAAGCTTTGGAGAGTTCTTTGGGTCCCCACGTCACCAGATTCTTTGGAGCTGACAGCAGTTTCCCTTCCTGCCACTGTTGGGGGGGGGGCACTGCACAGCAGCAAGGTTCTGGCCAATCCCCCCCCCCCTCACAAACTGAATCAGTGGTACAGGAAGTAAAGCATGTGAGTCCTGCTGCCATATACTCCCATTGGAGCCTGCTAGTGACTTAACATTTGTATACATGGGCCAGCTCCAGCTACATGGTATGAAGTGCACATGAAGAAAAAAAAAGCACCTTGATGTTAAAGGTTGATGAATAATGGAGTTACAGTATTCCTCTTTTCCTCCATTTTCTCAACCAGGTTGTCCCCTAGCAGATAAAGCCTCATGGGATATTTATTTTGAATCAATTTGCATTTGGCATTCTGGTCCAAGGCTTGTTATACATATACACCACCCTAGTTGCTAGCACAGACACCTATGGATTTATTCAGCTCATGTTCTGATGTGCTGTCATTCTGACATGTTTTAGCCCCCCAATAGGTAACAAATGGCAGTCCATCAAGTCAGTGGAATAGGATATCTGAATGTTGAAATTCTTGTACATCTAAAGCCATTGCCGTTTCTTAAATGTGCTTCATAAACCAGCCAATTGTGGCTTTACTGTGTAGTTCATTTTACATTTTTTTCCTCCTGAGGGACGTGGTGTGTGTATGTTCCCTTGGCAAAATGTGATTTGCTGGGGCTTGCTACCATGAACTCTGATAGTGACCTATATAATAAAGAGTCCATTGTACTTAGAGCTGAGTCAGGTTATCATCAACAGTGTGTCTCAACTGATACGTAGCCCTTGATGAAGATGGAGTGGTCTGGTCTGTGCTGTTATTAGTGCCACTAGTAATGCGGATGATAGGACTACATATCTCCCCAGCATTTACAAGGGAAACAGAGTGCTATGCCCTTCACTTGTGACTGTGAGGACGACGAGTCTTGAAATGGCATTTAGAATAGAGCCACAAAAGGGCTAGATCTCAGTGCTAAGAAATTAATTTGAGCTGATCTTGTCTAGACAGTTGAAAAACGAAAAACGGTTTATCCACCTTGATTAAAACAACTCTCTCCTTTCTTGCTCTCTTTCTTCCTTGTTTAAATTAAAAGATCACGGAATATTAGTGCCTGGATATTCTTTTGTGGCTAGTTTGACAGAGGTTTGACATGCTGATATGGGAGCTGCTCCTGCAAAAGCCAACTGTTGTGATCTGAATCTTTAATCAGAGGTGCCAAAGGTATAACAGATTAAATAATGTATAACATGCTGGAACGGGGATGTGAGTGACAAGCAATATTGTCATACAAAATTTCATACAGAGTCAGAGTACCTGTTTAATATCTTTATTAATATCACGAAAAGGTTCAGCAGGCACCATTATATCAGGCACCAATTATAGAGAGGAATTGTTTCTTTATATCTATAAAGCTGTGGAATAGAATGGTCAAGTAATTACAACGTGTTGGCATTAAAAAAAATCTTTTATCAAGCACTTTGCTAAAGGTACTTAAGGAAACAAAGGGCAGTTCCAGGTGGAGACTTTTGCTAGGGTCAGCATTCCGATCCTTACGCTTGCTGCTAGTCATTCAAACAGACTTGTAATGCACTCTGTCAGTTGAACTTCCATTATATAACAGGATCCTGCAATATATCCAGGCACGCAGGCCTTTTGTGTAATGTCGGTGTACAAATGAGTTAGACTTGTTCTGTCCCATTCTTCCTGCGAATCTTCTTTGTCCATTCCTATGCTGCAAAGTTACTTCTGAACTTTGCTGATTAGCGCTGGAGCAATAGGAGGGCCAGATCAGGCATGGTTCTGAGAGCCTATGCCTGTCCATCTGGCCAACCCATTTGTGGTTGCAGTGGTGGTACGAGTTGGCTGACACCGCTGCTGCCTTTTGCTGCTGGTCCCATTGGCCTACGGGGAAGGCGGAAGAAAGAGGAGATGCTGTGTGAGTCAAGACTCATGCAGCTCCTCCTCCTTCTCCTGCCTTCTCCATCTACAAATGAATGTTCTCCTAAGTCCCTTGTAATGATGCTGGGGGGGGGAGTGGAAAGAATTGCCACAGCAGCTCTTTTTCTTCTTCCTAATCTCTGAGAGCAGGAAGGGGAGGAGCTTCTGCCACCTGCCAATCGCCAGTAGGTAAGGTGGGGGAGCTTGGGAGGCCTCATGTGTCATGACGGGAATGGAGACGTGCCGGGTATTATTGTAGGGGTGCTCAGTGCAACCTAGTGCCAGCCCTGTTGGCTCTATTCCATCTGGTATGGATTGCCAGGGTACCTACAGTAGCTGTTGTCTGGATGCCACATTCTGTTTGGGGTCATGTACCAGTCTTGGGCCAGGTCAAGCTAGAGCCACAGGCAAGTGGGCAACTAGTCATTAACAGTAGCATAGCGAGAGGGGGGCGGCAGCGGCGCAGTACGTGCTGCACGGCATTACATGGAGGTGCAACGCTGCCTTCACTACTGGAATGGCTCCGACGGCAAGTGGGAGGGACCACTTTGCACCGTGTAATGCCGTGCAGCACTTACCGCACCATGCCCCGCTCTGGCTACATTACTGGTCATTAATAACAACTGGTTGCCAGAGATGTAGCTGCACATTACCCTTTTGTATCAAATGACACATGCAATAGGGCCTGGGTGTGCACTGTGGTGTGTGGATGTGGATATACATCTCATCTGGACTGGTAACATGCACAGAAGGGTCCTTCTGCATACAGGGGACTGGGTTCTTGTATCTGACTAGGCAGCTGATAAGAAGGCTTCCTGTGGAAGCAAACTCCACCAAAATAATTGATAGGGCTTGAGTGCAAAATTCTACACTCTTTCTGTTTCCTCTTTTCTGTCTCTGGAGTACATGAAGGGTGGATATTTCAATGAATAGGAGAGGAAATATTTACTGATTGCTTTCTCTTTTTATCAATTGACATATTTTTAAGGATTTCAAAAGTAATTGGGACTCTGGGGAATATCCTGAAAATGGAACAGAGGCACAAGTTGGTTAGTGTCCTTCTCTAGCTGCAGAAGAGGATAATTTCCAGTCAGGGGTTGATTTTTAATTTTAAAGTGTTCAAGTGATTAATTATAGATGTAATACTATGGATTCAACCATCTGGCTAGGAACTAAACAAAACAAATTCATCAGCATATGTTACTTCCGTAATTTGTGTCCTTGCTTATGTACCAGTAATAACCTTGTCCTACAACACTCTGTCACTTACATTCACCTTTGCTCAACCTTTTGAGCAGTCCCTGCCTGCCTAACTTCCTCTTTTCTGAGGTTTCTGGATAACAGTAGCTCTACTGTGGATTGCCAGCTCAGTGGATTACTTTGGATTGCCAGCACAGTGGCAGAATCCTGATTAGGGAAGTGACTGCTATTGATCAGGGGAGTACAGTTTAGCTTAAGTAAAACAACCTCACAGTGTATTACTGTGGTTTGTTATTTGTGCATTGGCAATGTTCTCAGTACTATAAAAGAACAAAACAATTCGGTCCCTGTCGTCCCCCCAATGTTAAAATCCACACCGCAAGTTTTAATGCAGCAGCAGAGAGCCAGCCTCTACACTCTTCCATATGAAAAGATTCCCTTGGTACAAAAACTGATCTCACAGCTTGGCTAGTGAGGAGTTCTGATGCAGCTCTCGTGAGCACCAAAGGAAGCAGTGCCCTGGAGACACAAGGGGCTTTGCAATGCTTTTCAAGTTATGCTGCTTTTTACTTTGGATTTCTTGCCCTGAAATAGATATGTTAGAACTCCCTTCTGGCTCTTAAGGAAGAGATCAATATACTTTTCAAAAATACGTTAGTGGTTTTCTTGGAAAGACACTTTAGAGAGAATTATTGCTGGCCAGAGACTATTTTTCATGTATATAGGCCAACCCATATCTCTGTTATCCCTGACTTGGCACTAAAAATATTACTCAAATCAACAAATGCATTTATCCCCAGGTTTGCTTGCACCCACAATCAGGCTTCAAAGACCCTCAGTACCAATTCAATATTTGAACCTTTTGGAGATCAGGGACATCCAGTCCTTCAGCTCTTTGAAAATCTGACCTGAAGAATGAGATCTTCCCAGCGTCTTTCCCAATGTTAGTTCCTGTGTGATAATTCAGCCATTTAACTTTTATTGGGAAAAAAATCCTTCTTACACCTAGTAATATGAAATGAATGTTTGAAGAACAAAGAATACACCATCTTCTCATTACACCTTTTGAAACCGAGACCAGGGTGGACTTAAACAGTTGCTCATCCTTCAGAGCACACCATCAAAAAAGCATTTTCTACACACATCACTAACAGCAGTGGAAAGAAAATCTGTCTCTTTCATTCAATTGCAATGTTCCACTTCAAAGTAGGAAAGACCTTTGACATGTTCCTTTTTATGCACCTAAAACAGAGGGATTTGGCTCAGCCTTCACATTAGCTTTTAAACAGCTGCTTCAGCACTCTGAAAACTGGTTCATATCTCACTGAAAATATATCCTCCATCCAACATGGACTTGAGAACAAGATAGGATTTTGGATGCTGGAGGAAAGAAATTCAGAAAGGGAGGTTTCTTTCCCATTTCGGTTTCAGCATCTGAACTAGTTGTTGCATTATGGCCTTAAATGAGTATATCAACCGTGTGTTTTAAAAACTAAGGCTTGCATATATATTGTTTGTACTGTGAATCTTAGCAGTTAAGAGGGGAAAAAAAAAACTTTGCATCAGATGTTCAAAAGGGCTAATGTGAAGATGCATGAATGGGGGACAAGGATCTCAGCAGCAGACTCTGCCCCCAATCTACATGTGCTCATTAGATTGAAGATGTGTAGGAAGACCTGCACATGCAAGCTGTATGCATGGAGGCGGGCTCTCTCCACACAATTAAGAACCTTGCCTTCATTTATTTTATTGCATTTATTTATTTAATGAATTTATATCCCGCCTTTCCCAAGCCGAAGCAAATTCCCAAAACGGCTTACAAAGTTCCATAATAAAATGTACAATGTATACAAACAATGAGTAAAACCAATTAATAAAAAACAATAAAATCATGGGAGGGGAACTATTTGGTCCAGAAAAAGGCAGCAGAACCAAAACACTATTACAGAGGCACAGAGGGCAGACATCAACCCGTCACGCAAACACCAGATGAAACAGAAATGTTTTGAGCCCTCAGTGAAAAGCTATGACCTTTATATCTAGGCTTACCAGATCTCCAACCGGGACAGAGTGCTAGACCTTTAGGAGAAGGAATGTGGGCAGGTGTAGCTTGTTAAGTCTTAAAACACAATCCTAGGCATGTCTACTCAGAAGCAAGCCCCACTGAACACAATGGGGCTTGCTTCTGAGTAGACATGCCTAGGATTGTGCTCTAGGACTTAACAAGCTACACCTGCCCACATTCCTTCTCCTAAAGGTCTAGCACTCTGTCCCGGTTGGAGATCTGGTAAGCCTATTTATATCACACTTACAGAGCAATCCTGTGTAACATTGGAGTGGTTACACTCTACTGTGCTGCTCCAGGGTGTTGCAAACATGCTGTAAGGCACATTTTTGACATCCTGGGAGTAAGTTGCACTGGCGGCAAGGCCGGCGCCACTTGTTCTCTGCTGGATGTAGGCCGCCGTTGCTGGATGTTGCCAGACGCAGGGGTAAGGACTGCACCAGGCAGCGTGGGGTGGGGTGGGGTGGTTGGGCCCAGGATGGGGGAGGGATCATCGGCAGCGCACTCTGCAGAATCCTATCCCCCTTCCCGGGCCTGGCAGGCATTATATGGGCCTGCCAGATTTGTACCGGCCATTTTGCTGGCACGCATCCGAGGAGACCCACTGGGGAGGCTGAACCATTACTTGGGGTAAAGCAAAAAACGTCCACAGAGGAGGGACGAAATGTCAGTGATTTTATTTTTAAAAAACTAAATAGGATGCTTTAATCATGTTTTTAGCCTTCTCCACTGGGTTTTCAGGGGTCTCTAGGTATACACATGCACATGTGCTGATGAACATGTGTAAGTCAGGGTGGAACTTGCCTTCAGAATGATGCTTCCCCACCACAGATGCATTCCTTTCAGTCCATTTGAATATCTGATAAGGAATCCTAGCTGTATCTGAGATTTCCAACATGCGTTAAAATGTTTGAGCGGCCTTATAGGGAATCTGACCATGGATCCATCTAGGTTGGCATTGCCAACACAGACTGATAGCAGCGCTCCAGTGTTTCAGACAGGAATATTCCTCTGCCTCACCTGGAAATGCCAGGGATTGAACCTGGGGCCTTTTTGCATGCAAAACATGTTCTCTACTCCTGAGCCACAGCCCTTCCCAGTCAAAAGGTATGGCTAGATTCCATATAACTAGTTCTGCATGCCCAAGGAGGCTTTGGACTTGTGTTTCTTGAACAGCAGCCCACCCCTTACGCTGCCTGGCATACTGCTTTTGAAACCAAAGGCTGGGAGTCGGCTGATCAAAGACAGACGGTCCAAAAAATACCACTGGGTGTGCCCAAACCCTTGGGCATACCTGAAGTAGCTTTTTTTAGATCTTGGCCACAACGTTGATGCCTACATAGCCTCATCCAAGTATCATGCAAGAGCCATTTATATACAGTATATAGTATGTATATAGCTCACTAGGCTAGGAGCCTTTAACTTCCAGCGGTAACTGTGAGTCATTTGGTGATGCATTCACAGCAGTGCAAAAGAAATGAATGCTTTTGAATGTCTTCAGCTAATTCAGCCCAATGAAGGACAAGTTAATGGCTATTCCTAAATGAAGATTGCAGGGTTTCTCCAGCTATGTTATCTCTCTGGAAGATTCAGCTGTCCACACTAATTAGGTCTCATCTGTTATCTGTAATCAGAAATGTTTCAGTGTAACAATCAATGTTCCTATCCTAGGTGGAAGGGCTGTTCTATTTTTAGTTAAAGTATTTCATTCAAACATTTGGATCATGCAGGTGTATCAACACAGAGGCGTAGCAGGGCCGGGGGGTTGCAATGCCCTCGAGTGACAACCACAGACTCCTCACAAGGAGGAGCCGTGGCGGGAGTTTTGTCTCCGTGGCTGTTTTTGTGCAGCCGGAGGGCTGCGTTTGCAGCCACAGGGCATTATCGCACCGAAAACAGCACATTTTTCTGACAGCGCATAGTTGTGAAATGTTTGTAGCGTTAATTGATCCAACCAGATGAAATTAGCTGGTCTCATCCTTAGTATATAAACAAGTTGTTTCCCTGATTTTATTCTGTATTCTTTTATATGCGTTTTATTTTTATGCACTGGCGTCACTACAGGGGGGGGCGGAGCTGTAAGTTCTTTCGTGATCGGAGCCTCCGTTACATGGAAGAACGAAGCGCCCCGCCCCCGCACCTTCCCGACCCATTCAAAGCAGTGAAAACAACGCGCAGGGAGCCTCCTGCGCATTGTTTTCACTGCTTTGAATGGGTCGGAAGGTGCGGGGGCGGGGCGCTTCGTTCTTCCGTGTAACGGAGGCTCCGATCACGAAAGAACTTACAGCTCCGCCCCCCCTGTAGTGATGCCAGTGTTTTTATGCTTTTCTATCCTTAAAAAAATAAAGATTTTAAGAGGAAAGGTGGCATATAAATCTTTTAAATAAATAACAGCCCAATCGTACCTAACTTTTTGCCCAGCGATCCAGTGAGACCGGTGCAGGCAACACTGGATCCTGAGCAGAAACTGGGAGCTGGGGGAGGGTAACCTCGAAGGAAGGGAACTTTTGTTCCCTTACTCTGGGTAAAGCCCCGACCCTGCAACAGGTCTCCTTTAGATCTGTGCCAGCTATTTTGCTGGCGCAAATCCAGGAGCCCTGTGTAAAGAAAAATGTCCCTGGAAGGGGGGTAGGATTTGACATGCCACGGATCCCACCCCCTTCTGGGCCCAATCTGCCTGCGCCCAGCCCTGTTCCGCCCCTCCCCCACCCTGTTCTGCCCCCTGCGCCATTCTACCTGGGCTGGAGCATATCCCGTGGTGCTCCGGTGTGCCTGGACCAGCGCAGACCTCTGCGCAGTCGCAACGTGCTTTCTGGCACATTTGCGGCAGCTTGTGCCGGTCTAGCGCGCACTAGGCCAACGCAGAGGCTCAGTAGGATTGAGTCCTCAATGAACTTCCTAACTTCAAGAAAAGAAGTGGACATCCATTTCAATTTCCACATGAGCAAAAAGAGTAACCCACTGCCCCATATTAGTCACACTGTTAGAAAAGTGGAATATCAATGTTCTTAAATAAAAAATTATGAAAAAGAACTTTTTTTTCCCTGTAGGCACAATTAATACTCCAAGCTGCCAGTAAAATATTGATCAGCCTAACTTTTAATTAACAGAACTATTTAACTCTGTTTAATTGTTGCATGGCATTTGTCTTTCATTGCTGGAGCTCTTGGGCTCCCTCCCATCTCTCCCTGATGTCTCATTCAGGCAATACGCTTAATCAATGTTTGCAGATGTTTATGCTCTAATGCTTACCAACAGCAGGTGTAGAAGAAGTAAATCCCAATCGACATTAAAAAATCTGCCTCGTGTTTAAGAGCCTGCTGTTTTGTCATAATTTTAGGAGACAGATGATTTTTCAAGGCACGTTCATGAACTTGTCTCTCCCCCCGCCACTATAGCTAGTTCTATTTTTCTACCTGCTGGTCTCTGAAGTTATGCTCAGTTTTACTGTTGCCCTGTGTGAGGCGTTGAAAAGAATCTATTTGTTCTCCTTGCTGAGGAGCTTTCCTTCACAACCAGCACTGAGAATCTAATTCTATTCTAGTAATTTAAGAGTCATTTGCATTGTGTCTCTCACTGCTCTCTTAAACAAACATGGCAGGGGGTTGCTCTGAGCATTGTTTTGGCTTGTGCCTTGTGGACAAAGGAACCTGGTAAAATGATGCTTCCTTGCAAGGAATGCTATTTGCAATCTGAGATCACAGTCTTTAGTGCTTTTATCTTTAGAATCTTCAGCTGTTCACTTCTGCTAACGGAAGTGGAAATTATATGTTGAAATCCCTTAACTGCATGCCAGAAAAATGCTTCCTTAGTCTTTTCTCTCCTTTTAAGGATCACAATGGAAAATAAGGTATTAAGAGCCCAATCCTATTCTTCCCCCCTGCCGAAGCAGCAGCACCAAAATGGCTACCGCTGCATCCTGCAGGGGGGCAGTCAAGGAGGCGGTCTCTGAGTAAGGGAACAATAGTTCCCTTACCTGGGGTAAGTCTCCGTGGAATGGGGGGGGTCTACTTGAACCTGCACTAGCTAAATAATTGGCGCAGATCCATGTGGAACTACGCTGTGGGATTGGGTCTGCAAAGGGGGTTAGGATTCGGTGGCTGTGGCTGCCACGGAACCTGCCCCTTCCCAGACCTGATCCGTCCTCCCCCACCCCCATTGCTGCCACATTTCTCCTCCCCACCCCCATTCCACCCTCTCGCTATCCCCCCACCTTCCCCACCATCTTAACTGGATCAGCAAGCAGCTCCTGATCCTCTGGCACTGGCTTTCAGCTTCCACTTGTTGCCAGTCATTGAGTTGAGGACAGAATCTGGAAACAGGCTAAGGTTAGGAATCCAAGAAGAGTATGAAGGCAGTGGCATCGCTTACCTTTTGAGCCCCTGGTGCGGTGCGCCAGCCAAAAGCCAGAAATAACTGACGTGGTGTTAAGACGTCATGATGTCCTAGGGAAGGGTGACACCCTGTCAGGAGAATCAAAAAGCTCTAGTTTAATGTTTCCAAGTTCAGAGAGAGCCTGGGGAACTCACTGCTAAATACACAGAGGCAATTGGGAGTTTTGCAGAAATTGGGTACAGTACCTTTAAAAACTTGCCTTAGCAGCCATTCTAGGCTCATTGCTTTTGGTGCCAGAGCAAGTTCACAACAAGCTGCATGAGGCAATTCAGGAAGTTTTGGAGGGAAAACAACTAGTTTGGACCCTAAGAGCACCCATAGGGACACGTGAGTAACCATGTGAAAGGGGGGAGGTCCCAAGAAGATAGGCAACTAATAAAAGCTTTTATTCTTAGCGTCTTAGGAGAGCTTAGCGTTTATTCTGTCTTGCTGCTTTTGAAAATTGCTGGAAGCTGCAGAAATGTTCCACTGGCCGGAGATAGAGATTGAACTGATTATTTTCCTCCTTTTGCTCATCGGAAGACCAATGCTACAGTCAGTAAGCCCAGACTGAACTTTTGATGAGACTCATTTGTTACAAGCATTAAGCGTTTTTTGCCCTATTCATTTTACAAGTGGTTTGAGCTCTTTTGCTCACTTTGATTAATCTCTTTAAAGCAATACATTTTTAAAGGAAAGTTTGCTTATTTGGAATTGGTTTGGGGTATGAAGATGTGCACCCGCAGAGATTGCAAAGAACCTGAAGCTCATGCTCAGCCTTCCCCATGGGTCGGGTAGCACGGGGTAACGGCGAGCTCTTCACACACACCCTTGGCTCTGCCACTTTCAGCCGCTCTGAGTTCCTTTGTGCTTCACTCGTAAGAACACAAAGGGACTCACAGCAGCCAAAAATGGCTGCTGACTGCCTGGGGACAGGGTGCTGTGTGGTGTGGGCTGCCCTGTGGTGTCACCCCAAAAAGTGGTGTTACCCAGTGTGTCCTGCGCTTATTGCACCCCCCAAACAACGCCAGTGCATGAAGGCCAGGTGTGGAGGAATGAAAGGCAACAGAGAAGAGCAAAAAGAGATGACATTCCAGCCAGAAGAGTGACAGCCCAATCCTGCCTAATTATCTGGTGGGTGGCCCAGGCCGCCTGCCGGATCCTATCCCCATTTCCCGGGATCTACTTGGTCACCTCAGGGGTGAGGTCTACTCGGTCACCCCGGTGTAATGCGGGGAGGACCCAATGGGCCTCCTTGGATTTCTGCCAGCTATTTAGCTGCTGCAAGTCCAAGGAGGCTGTGTAATGGCGAATCTGGCCTGGGAAGGGGACGGGGATATGGTGGCTGCCATCCTCACCTCCCTGGGCCGGATCCGCCAACCCCCAGCCTCCTTCGCCGCCCGGACTGCCCCCCGCGCTCGCCGGGGGATCGCTTACCTCTAGCAGCTGAGTGAGGGCAGCCAGCCTCCGTGCTGGCAGCCCTTACTCTTCAGTCGTCGCGAACATGTTTTATGGCACGTGCTTTACGGCACGTTCGTGATGGCTTAGAACAGGCCGTTTTAAAGGTCTGGTGGTTGTGCTCTGAAGAACTTAGTTGAAAGCTCATTCCTTTGTATATCTTCTTTCCATAAACAATTATGGCCAAAGTAGTTTACAACAGCAACGTGAATAACAAAATCTAAACTATCACAACAGCAATTTCCAAATAACAATATGTCAACATTACATTTGCCAGTACAATAATAAATAACATATAAAAATGGTTGCAAAAAGCATATAATCATACAGTACAACAAGAAGAAATTGAAGCATGCTGCAGGGAAGTCCTAAGAAGTGAATATGGATATGCCATGGCATATAATCTGATAATATAATCTGCCACAGTCACATTTAATTTACTGGTTTGGATTGCAAAAAGTTCTTCATCTACGGGTATGGGCTTGGAAATGATGAGGAAGAGGAGAATCTACCTGAAGATCAGATAAAGGAATCTAAGAATAACCATATGAAATTCAAGATAAGCATAGTTGCTGGTTCAAAGAGAAAATGTTACAGAGCAACAAATAATTAAACTAAACCATGTGAGAAGAATCTTAAAACAGAACTAATAGAAACTTAAGATCAATTGTGCCTATACATCAAAGTCAGTCTCTCTCTCTCTCTCTCTCTCTCTCTCACACACACACACACAGACACACAGAGAGAATTGTTAACTATTATCTATTATGATGTGTATTGTATCCAGTGTAAAAAAGAAATGGGGCACTATACTCACTTGGATTAGCTGACAGAAAGTGGAGGGTCTTTTTTTCTGTGGGTCTCATGCATAGGTGATGTGATTCCTTCCCGTTCCTGGGCTATAATTAATCCCTTTCGAACATCACAGAAGTGTCTTTGTAGGGATCTTTCGCGTTTGTGTTTTAATTATCTAAGCCTCAAATGTTTCACAGACTGTGATAGCTGGAAGACTTGTGTGTAGTGCAGGCCTACATCTCTCTAGTACTTTGGGCGACAAGGAATAAAAAAGCTGCTTATTTCTATTGTAGCTGTTATAACCTTCAGAAGCACATCTGGAGGAATTCTAAGAGGAGTAGTGGCAGAATATTTTGCCATAAAGCATTATGCAAAGTTTATGAGTCTCCAGTTAAAGACTCATTTGAGAAAGCAGCGGAAAAAATAGTGTAGCTTTTCTAGTGTAATATTTTATCATTTTCCATATCAAGGCACTTTGCATCACATAACTGGAGCTAAAAATGTCAGTCAATGGGATTAATTCATTCACCACAAATGAAAATTGCATATTTTAAATTGACGTTCTCTTCTGTGAAAGAATAGTCAGTGCTGATGGTATTGCTGGGAGCAATCTATATACAGTACTTATTTTGTTTCAGGAAGCTGATTCATGTCATTTCAAATGATCAATTATTTGTATTATTGGTTGCCAAAAAAATGTATTCAGCAAATCATGAAATTATTCACGTTCATTTATTTGCTTAAACAATTGACTCCAAGTGAGAGAAATGGTAGAAAAATAGTGTCTGTAGGAAATAGTTTCTGGACAAAATGCATACTTTTCATAGGAAGAAATGTATGTTGCAATGATCGCTATTAATGACTGCACTTCCCTTAGACAGCCTGATGGTGAAAAGATGACAATTTACACACCACCAGGTATATTTATTGTTAGTTTGTCTTCAGGTAAATTGATCATACTTGTGCTGTAGTTGTAGAGCTGTGCTTGGAAAGCCCCAATGCAGTGGATGAAGTTGGCGAGATCTGCGATAAGCCTCAAAGACGTGACTGGAAGAGAAACAACTCATTAGTGGCGAGTCAGAAACTTTTTCTGCTGCAAGGGGGTTGGGGGCGTCCTTTTAAGCTACCAGTTCCTTTTGAATTCAAGCTGTCAGAGAGACATTTCTTCCTTGTTGCAGAAATCACTTTCTGAATGCCAACTGCGCATTCTTTTCTTCTTCATTCTTCATTCTTGCAGCACATTTGCACTGTTCCTACTTCCCCAAAGCAGCAGTATGAAATCTACACTTTGGCTATTAAGAACCCCATAGGAAGTGGGGAGATTGACAAGATGGAATGTCAACTGTGGCTGATTGGCCAATGAATTTGGACGAGCAGCTGTGTGATTCAGGAGGAAAGGCAGAAAAGCTCTCAGTTCCTTAAGAAGTCCAGCTAGAAACAGGAAACTGATGTTCAAGAACACATGCTATATCTGTGACTTCTATCCACAACCTATTATAACAAAAGATACCCAGTTCTTTTGAGGAATCACATTGTCTTCCTTCTTCCAAGTAGCTTGGGTACAGCAGTACTTTGTGATATATCTTTAGGATGCAAAGAGTTTGTGTGCTTTTGCTATCCCTGTGGCCATATTTACTATGCAAAATTAGTAGGAAGGAATCAAGTTATTTATACGCGTACTCTGTAAACAGCACGAGCCAGTAAAGGTTTACCTCATTAACACCCACCTTGGGGGCCTCTTGAGGGCCAGAAAATCAGTGTATAAATTACTAGATAAATAAACTAAAAGCTAGAGAGCTGGGGGTGCTCTCAGAGCCCAGTATACTTAGGTTCAGTCCCCCAATTTATGACTGCGTTCTTATATACTCATTTCAAAATGGTACGGCCTATGCTCAGTGTATTCATTTTTTATCTTATCAAACCCCTTTGTAGGGTGCCGTGCGTGCGTGTAGTCTAGAACCAGGACCGCCTGTGACATCCATGTTTTGACCCTTTGACAAGCCATGGAGCTTATAACGCCATAGGTCAAGGGTGTTCTAGGCTGCAATACTGGACTGAACACTAACCTGAATGTGGTCAGCCCAAACCTGTCTACCCATGGAGCGGCGGAACACCCTATTCTGCTGCTCCAGGGTCTCACAAATGTGTAAGGCTTGTTTGCGTCACCTATCGAGCAGGCTGCGCCAGCCTACCTGCTCCAATGCTAATGCCATGCCAACGCAACCAGGTAGGTCTCCATTGGTCGGAGGAGGGGTGTGGGGAGGGTACGAGGGGGCGTTCCGGGAGGGGGTTGGGGGAACAGGCCTGGGAAGGGGGAGGTTTCACCGGCGGAGGCCTCCGCCTAATCCTATCCCTGTTCCCGGGCGTGTTCCACACAGACCTCCCAAATCTCCATTGGCAATATACATTACCCAGCAGACATTTGAGTAGACCTGTTGTCACAGCTGGGGCTCTGCCTGGGGGAAGGGAACAAACGCCCCCTTCTCCCAAGATGCGCTCCAGCTTTGTCGGTCCCAGGTCCTTTCTGTATTGGATGCAGGGTAGGCATGCCACCCGCTCCATATCCAAGGTAGACAGAATTGTGCTATTAGTTTGTTCTAAAAAAAGTATCAAAGGACAAGCTTTTGAGGTCTATAGAACACTTCATCAAGCAGATGATAAGCAAAAGTACAGGGGCAGAACATGTTGTAGGGGCCCCAACAGTCTGCAGTTTGTAAAATATAAAGTAGTATATTTCCAACCATCAACAGAACATGGCCTGATATTAGCTTCCATTGGTGAAACATCAGCCAATTTCTGACCATTTGCAAGCAGCTTAATAAAGGATGGCCAGATAGTATCAAGATGGGTCACATTTCTTGGGAACATTGGTGATATCTCTTCAGAGGGGGCCAATCTCTGAGTCACAAGATTCAAGCCAACCCTTTTCATGGAATACTCAGAAGGTGAAGGCCAAGGAGTAAATGGAATGTGTTTAATAATAACACCAATTAAACACTGAAAATGTTTGCACCTGTCTATGTTACCTTTATACCCTATGCAGATGTTACCAGAAGTAGGAAAAAGAATGCATGGTGAGGAGGCAGTGAGAACATGCTGGCAACCCCTGGCCCTGTGCTTCCGGCTAACCATCCTCCCCTGCTCACCACAAATATAGCCTTTGTCTGCAGTGACAAATGTGACAAACAGAGAGAGAGAGAGAGAGAGAGAGAGAGAGAGAGAGAGAGAGAGAGCGAGCTTCCCCATGATAAAGACCTCTGGGTGCTCAGCATTCTTTGTAATGCAATGTCACTGCAGACAAATGCTGTTCTTGTGGTGAGTGGGGAAGGGGTGTGTGGTTAAGGAGCACATCAGTACATAGGAGTGGGGCTTCCCCCTCACCATGTTTTTCTTTCCATACTTCTTGTAGCATCCGCATAGGGCTTTAGTTTGTACTTCAATGAATAAACAAGACAATCAAAATAGCATTTTGTGGATTTAAAGAAATGTTTTGTTTATTTATAAGATTATTTAGAACCAAATGTTCCATTCAGGAATCAATTTCACAAGGAAACAAAGTGATGATTATCAGCAAGACTGTCACTTCCTCCCACTACATTATGCTGTTTGCTAAAACTTTACTTCTGTGGCAGTTGTATACTTCCCTGCTCCAGCACAACTGCTCACTTTCCCCATGCTTTTACAAAAAGACATGGTACAACTATCCCTCGCTGAAAGACTAGCCATCCAGCAGTAAGACCACTGTCCTCAACTAGGGATAAGATATCATGTGACTGGCTGGTGCAGGATCAGACCTAGTATGAATGCTACTGTAATGAGAAATCAAGCTCAAAATTGTTTAGGAAGGTCCAAAGATTGCATTTAATTGTTCTCAAGTTTGTACTTATAGGGTTTTACAGTGTAAAAGGTGACTCATCAGCTGAACTATGGCTGCAATACACTGCACATCTACTTTAGTGAGCTGGACATAACAGGAAAGATGAATAATCATACTTTCATAGGAAACAGGCCATGTGTACAATATCTGGCCTGATTTACTGTTATACTGTTTGTTTCTCGTTTACTTAAAATAATTGTTGTGGTGTTACTGGTGTTTAACGTTTGGGAGCTTCTCTAGTATTCAGGCTGCTTGCCTGCTCTGTGCTATAAGCCAGCGTTTTGTGGTTGACTTATAGTGTTTTGGTGAAGGAAGAGACGCGCTTGCTTAGCACCAGCGATAGCAACATAATGGAAGGTAATGGACGCAGGCGGGGGGCACGTCCCCGAGAATCGTGGATAAGTGAATCCATGGATGTGGGGCCCCTACTATATCTTCCATGTGCAGTGCATGGTTCTAAGATTCAATTAATGTCAGAAGATGCTCAACCTGTAGCTGAGCCACCTCCTTTCATTTCTGGTCTTCAGTTCTAATGTGGAATTAGACACTTACCTTACAGGTCGGGAAACTAAGAGCATAGGTATCGGAGGCATGCGGACTGGAGGTCGACTTACCTGAGGCAGTGGTCCCGGGCATCGGGCTCACCCTAGACACCCTGCTTCCGGGGTCCCCTGAACGTGTACCCCAACATATGGTCTAATACTAAGATGGCCAGTTGTAGGAAGTTATAATATTAAAAAAAATGGGTTCAGTTCCAACTCAGGTTCATGAATATATATTTTTAACTCTCCAGTTCAGATGAGCTTCAAAAAAAATGGTTTGGTAACTGGTTCGTGAACCAGTTAAGATAATGCAGCATAATATCAGATTCTTTTGCTGAGAAATACCGGTATGTCTATAAAATGAATATACTGTTAGCTGTTCCACTTAAAACATTTTAAAATGTTAACAGTTTATTTTGCATTTTTAAAAGGGGTTTACAAACTCTGTGGGGTATTCCCCTCTCCAGGAGGTGGGTGTGTGGTCCTAGGTACTTATGGGCTCAGGTTGGGGATCCATGATGGCAAGGTCCATCTGCAGATGATGGGCACCAACATTTTGCCCCCTGGGAGGCTTCAGAGATGCCAGGTGGAGGGCATTGGAACTGCAAAAATGCATAAAGATAATTCTTTTTAAACCCAAGAAGATAAAATTTTAATTATATAATTGAAAGTTGAGTGCTTGTTTACTGAACCAGTGTTGTAGCTTTATAGATGCAATCCCTCCCCTATTTGTTTCCCATATTTTGTCCATATAGGGCCTAGTCAGGAAGAGAGAGAGAGAGAAGGAGGAGGACTTAGAAAGGAAGAAAAAGAAGAGAGCAAGAGGGAGGGAAGGAGAAAGATGCCTATATGGACCCAATCCTATCCACCTTTCCAGCACCGATGCAGCCCCGAGGTAAGGGAACAAATGTTTCCTTACCTTGAGGAGGCCTCCATGACCGCCCCCCTTGAATGCAATGCACGCCCCGTTGGCACAGCTGCATCAGTGCTGGAAAGTTGGCAAGGATGTATAGGCAGGAAAGGTAGAGCCTCACCTGTCATACTCAAATGAAAATAGCCTCAGCCTCGATCAGAGGGGAGACTGAGCTCTTGCTGCCATACCTCTAAGTCTTTTCATGTTTAGTAACAGGTGGGCATGCACCTGTTACTATCCAAGAAGAGATCCGAGATGGCAGCAAGAGCTCAGTCTCCCCTCTGATTGCATACACTTTGTGGCTTCCAGGTAGCATCCCAGAATGCCTTGCGGCGCCACAACAAGTGCTGCCCCAGCCATTGACCTCCCCACACATCACTGAAAGTTGGTTAGGATTGGGCCCTAAGAGTCTGTGAATAAAGAACCAACTTTGGGTGTTCAAGTCTTGCTCATTGCATCTTACTTTCTAAAATATTGGTTAACAACACTCAGCGGCGGAACTTGGGTGGAGCGCGTGGAGCAGGAGCTCCAGGCACTCGGGTGGGCGGGGAGCGCGTTCGGCACAGTTACCATCGCGAAGCGCCGCGCTGTATCGGCCCTCCCTCCCTCCCTGGAGCCCGTTTGGCTCCAAAATGAGTTCAAATCGGGCGGGGGGGGGGTTGACGGGCGGGGGGGCGTTAATGTGACGCGACACAGGCCCCGCCCCCACGCGCCAGGCGCCGGGAGGGTGTCCGTCATTTCTGACAACACTTGTTATGTTTAGGGGTTTGGTTCATGCAATCAAGAGGCTTTAGGTTTGGGTTTGGTTCACTCCAAGAACCTCAGAATGTTTTTTAAAAATAATTATCAGGTTCACATTCATTTTGACTCACTGGTCAGTTGACAATCTTTAATAAGTCCAACCATGCTTCTTAGACCATTTGTAAATCTTTTCCCACAGGTAATATTGGTAGCTATTCTTTTTTGCATTTGTGTTTGAATGGGGGAAATCTGGGACACACCTGCAGGCAACAAAGAAGTAGCCTAGGGAAAGAGTCCAGGAAACAGATGGAGGAGGGAGTAGAAAATTTCCACAGTTATACATAGTAACTGCAAGGACGGATCATATATGTCAGATGAAACAAACTGGGTGGAATTCTTATCACTGAAAATAACATGTTCATGGACACGCTTCAAAGGAGGTAGTCTGGTAGTCTTATCTCTTACCAATATTTCTTCCTTTGAAGCATGTCCATGGTGGGAAATCAGAGGTAGAATAACTGTAGTTGAGGCTTTGAATCAACTAAATTAATTTGATGGTGCTCTTTCTTTGTATGACTGCTAAAGGAACAAAATGCTTTCTGGATCTATATGTGAATAAACTCAACTGCCAACAGTTTGGAAGCCATTCCAGTTTTAATTTTTTTTTCACAGCATGCAGCCATGCTGGGCTAAGGGTGTGAATAAAATCCAAAGAGGTAATTTGCAGACACATCCTCCAGCATAAGAAAACCCCCAAAAACCAACAACCTCTGTTTATTAAGAACAGGAAACTGTTCTGATGAGATTTGGCATCAAACTAGCTCTTTTGATCACTGGTGACCCAGTTCTATCCGGGATTGGGCTGGTGTGCATGGGGGTTTACAACAGAGTTCCGCTGTTGTAAAATGGTTTCTGGGGGTGCACACACTCTGCCGCCGCCAGCAGCCATTTTGAGCATGCTGCTGCAACCAGGCGGCATACTTACCAGCACAGGTAAGTATGGTGGCAGCAGGGGCAGAACGGGGCAAGGAGGGGTAGGAATGGGGGTTGTCCCGTAAAGGGCAGAGGACAGAAAGGGAGATGGACTGGGGGAGGTATCGGGGGCACTCATATGCACCGATATCGTAACCCCATGCGTCTTCCTTACCACTACCATTACACTTCTTGGACTTACACCTGGTAAACAGCAGATGTAAATCTGAGGAGACCCGTGGCGGCAGTGGAGGCTTTACCTGAGGTAAGCGAACAGAAGTTCTCGGAGACCTTTCTGACTGCTCCCCTTCTGCAGTTACAGCATGGACTCTTGTTGGTGAGACTGCATCGGTGGGGCGGATTTGGGTAGGATTGGTGTGTAAGTGATCTCAGCGCTCATGGAGCAATCCCACTTTTACTGGCATCCAGTGCAAAGGTTTGGTTTGTTTCTATGGATTGAATACGGTACCTTTTAGTTGCATGCTACATAAAAGATAGCTTTAAGAAGGCAATACCCATGGAGGCTTTTTCATTGTGAATTTCAGAGTTTAAAACGTATTGTAATGCAGTCTTCAGTATGATGTAACATGACAGCTGAAACCTCCATTTTTAGGGTTTTATGGATAGGAGGTTGCTAAGAAGACAGTAATATTTTAACAGCCATTATAGTGCAATAACATCTTTGTTTTTAGCTGAACACACCTCAGGGAGTTAAATTGTGATTTGTAGTTATGCAATGGCTGTTGTTTTTGTTGGGTCAAATTCCCCTCTAGCTTTTGGCAGCCTTTGGCCTCTAGGGCTGCTTGAGCTTTTAAGTGCTGGAAAGTTTTTCCCATATGCTGTTGTAAACATCTCAGCTGAAATGATGACAGGAAAGCTAGTTAAACTCAAAAATCTTCTTTGACTTTCCTTTCTTTGGCAGGATGCCCTTGCAGCCCAGGAGCTGACAGAAGCAGAGATATATGTAAATATTCTGTACTGTTTTCATGAGATATGAGAAGATAGAGTTGTGAGTCAGTACCTTTGTTGGACAAATTTGTTCAGGGTGTTACCTAGGAAAGAAAGGACTTGATCAATTTGGAGAAAAATGAGGATATCCAGAGGGAAAACGACTTAAGCATGGGAAGAATAAAACATGCTTTGTACTGCCCTGTATGTACAGCCATTCACCTTAATGAGCTGAGTTGGTACAAACCAAGGAAATTCTTACCACGTTGCACATTCCTAGGCTTAGATACGTACCAGTAATGTAATCAAGAGACTCTAAGCGAACCACTTGCTTGTGGCTCTTGTGTGAAGGTAATATGCAAATATGTGGACTCTGTTTCTAAACCAGTAGTCTTCAGAATCCATACCCATGTAACCCCAATGTACAAACTGAGACTTTCTTCTTTTTTTTAAAGCATATACGTTATTTCACCTCTTCTCTCTCAGTATATTCTTCTTGTGTAAAAAACACACACCAAAAATCAAGAAGTGAAAGTGCATCCCCGGATGCACGCCAGCTTCAGAGCAGGCGTATATTAGAGGAGACCTATTGCAGCCCGCATGGCTTACACCAGGGGAAGGGGACAAATATCCCTTTCCCCCGAGGAGAGCCCAGGCCACGCCAGTGCATGCTGGATTGGGCTGCCCATTGCTTAATTTGTCTAAAAAGTCTCCCCCTAAACTCATCAGGATAGTATTAGAATGATTTAGCACATTTTATAACATTTCACTATATTCACTAGCAATTCTAATATTCATATTACATGCTCTGGAATAACAGATGTTGCTTACAAGAGCAGCTATGGATTGACTGAAAATGTGAAGATGTTCATTTTGAAAGGTGAAACTGTTGAATGAATCAAAGTAATATAGCTGTTATCCATATTGCGTTCTATCTATGTCCTTAATTGCTTTCTGGAGAAAAAATTCTCAGCTTCATTTAAGAAGACTGAAGAAGTCAGCATGCTCATTTAACTGTTGTTCATACAAAAATTTAATATGTATATTTCTGGTATACACCAATAAGCAGAAATATATTGTCTCAATGAATACTGTATATGCAACTATTTGTAGTCTAATAATATAGTTTAATTCTTTGAGAAGGTATCAATTGGAATATCTGTGGAAATAAAGAATATATTGTTCTCTCTTCTCAGCTTATTTTTATATGTTATCTGATTAGCATTGGTGCAACCTGATCCGAACTGTGCTTGGCACAGTAAGTTCTGGAGAGGGCTTTTAGACATCGTTCCGTAAACATTTTGTTGCTGTTGTATCAAAGAAAGTCCATGACATGGGGTTGGTCCATAGCGGTCTGGAATTACCTTCTCCCTTTTCTTTAATCTTCACTAAATTTTAATGTTCAGAGAAAATCATGCATTTACATAATTCTATTTGAACTGTAACCAAGAAAAAAACTTTTGGGATGAAAGGAGCTAGGAAGTGGGGAAAGACAAATATGTCTTCTTCAGCCTCAGCCACAGTAGTAGTATGCGCCCAGCCCTTGTACTGATTTTTGATCCTATTTGTTACTGGGCTGATGATACCAGGAAAGATATGTATAAGCAGCTTTAACGGGCCAGATACACACACAGATCAGTACTGGCCTACAATATGGATTCATAACTTCAAAGTACCTACCATGGTTTTGGATATACAGAATTCAAGGAGTTCGTAGCACTAGTCAGTAAATAATAAAGGTCATGTCATGTTCTTAATTCTTATTATTTACTTTGAATATTTAAATAATTATTTGGAAGCTTAGACCCATCCAAAGGAAACGCGAGGTAAAGAAGTAGACACGGTCAGCCCAACCCTGTGTAACTTTTAGACCGGTGGAGCAGTGCTTCGCCAGTCTCGGGTGTCACAAACGTGCCATAAGGCACATTTGCATCACTCGGCGAGCAGGCTGCGCCAGCGAAGACACCAGTGCCACTCTCCCGGCCCCAGATTTTGTGGAGCGCCCGCCAGGGAAGGCGAGTTCCCCAGCAGGTGGTGGAAGGGTGTGGGGAGGGAGGGCAGAATGGGGCGTTCCGGGGGTGTGGGTGGGATCAGCCGGCCAGTCCTGGGAAGGGATCGGTGACTGCTCTTCCATATTCTGTCCCCCTTTCTGGGCCTGGCCGCCGTTACAAGGGGCTCTCGGACTTGTCCCAGCAAAATAGCTGGTGTGCATTCGAGTAGTCTCATTGGGGTGGCTGAGGCTTTACCCAGGGGAAGAGAACAAATGTTCCCTTCCCCCAAGGTCACCTCCGAGGAAGCCTTTTTTGTGCCCTGGATGCAACGCAGACTGCACCGGGCGGACTCGCTGTATCGCAGGGCACAAAGTTAGATAGGATTGGGCTGGCATATTTCGATAGATTTCGTTTTGGTCCCTTGTATCAATTTTCTGCTTATTTTTCATTGTACTTTCCAGTATATGCTCCCTGGTGCATTTCTGCTTTTGGCAGCTTTCAGGTAGTGTGGTGATTAGGAATTGATCTGTTAGCTGGTGAGGCAATCACACAGCAACTTCACCACACTCTGAGTTTTGAAAAGATCCATTCAAATCACATTTTGGACATGCCATTTTTGGTTTTGTTAATTGCCTCTTGATGTGGCATTAAATGTAAAACTTCATGGCTTGTGTAGCAGATTTCTACTGCATTGTTGTAGTTCGACCAAAGATCCTTTAAAGGGGGAAAAACAAAACAAAACGTAGGGTATTAAGTTGAAGAGTGAAAGCAAAATTTGACGCTAGAAAGAATGGATGCTACAACTTATAGCAATATCTCTGAAAGACATGTAGAATTTCACATTCCTATCGCATTGCTTCCTGCTGGCACTTTCTTCTTATCTTGCAGAGCTACATTGAAAATCAAAGTGGTTTGGATGAACTATCTCTTACTGAGTTCCCTAATGAAACATTTATATACTATGATTACAAGTGCTGCAGAATTAAAATGTAAGAAGGATTCATATTATTCATGTTATTATTTACTTCAGGATTGGCACTAATTGGAAATATTGTTGACAGCCTCAACAGGGAGGCCGACTCAGAAAGCATGGAGACTTGCTTAGCCTTAGAAGTGCTTCCTCCAGGTCAGCCATGGTGCACAGCAATAATATAGCAGGAACAATGTTGGATCTACACAGGTCGATATGGACAGCTTTATGAAGATGCAGACCAGTCAGTACTATCGGGCCAATCACCTTTTTCTAATACAGTACTAATTATAGTTTTCAAAAAAATATATGTATTTTTAAAACGTTCATTTTGCAAATTGTTTCCTTGGGCCTTTTCTGCAGAATTCTTCATCTTTGTACTCTCTCCTTTAAAATATAAGGCTACTAGGTGAGACTGAGTGGAGGCTTGGAGTTAAGTGTCATCTCCATGCTGGTAACAACTAGCACTATTTCATCTGACCCACCTCCTGAAAATTTAATACTGAGAATGTCGGTTAGGGCTAATCTACACCATCTCGGGTTGCGTTGTGTTTGGAGGCTCGTGAGCGTAGGGGACAGGACATCCCGCCCCGAAACGCTGCCCTGGGCTCCACCAGTTTCTTCAACGCGCTTGTCCCTCGATTGTCCCTCCTTGTAATAATGCTCAACGCTGATTAGCTGAAACACATGCATTCTGATTGGCTGAAAGGCCCCTCTCATCCCATTGGTCAAACAGTTTGCTCTGTGTCCTGCCCTCTCTCAATCATCAGCATGGTCCACGACCAATCGCAATGGAACATGGGAGAGCACAGCTCTCCCGCGTTCCATGGCGATCGGATAAAAAGGAAGCCACACCGCTCCACACACGCCCGGAATGCATGCGGTGTAGATCAGCCATTAGACAATAGAGGCTGATCAGAGACAAGATTGAAACCATAAATGGCTATATATCTTACGCCTTATAGGGATAGAAGCATCCATAGTACAGAGGATCCTCTCAGGAGCGAAAACATGGCGCCAAAAGTGCCACATCAGAGCAGGGTTCCGGCAGTCCAGCGGCTCCCAACTTTTTTAAAAAGTTAATTTAAAATAGACACAGGGGAAACTCTTAATTCGATTAACTGCACTGATACTGGAGAATGTTTAACTCTTCTCCCCCAATTGCTTTTCTTGATCTAAATTGCCCCCAAAGCAGCTAGGCCAGTGTTTCTCAAACTGTGGGTCGGGCCCCAGTGGTGGGTCACGACCTGATTTCTGGTGGCTCCCAGATGATGGGACCCGATGATCAGATAAGTAATAGCCACAAACCCTGAGGCTATTCAAAAATCAGATAGCTGCTAATTTATACCCTGCAAACTAAGCTGAGCTCCTGGAGGACTCGCCCACCCAGCAGATCCAGGAAAGGTAGGATCCGGCAGACAGATGGGAGGGTCGGCGGGCGGGGGGAGGGTCGGCGGAGCCGGGAGAGCGGCCATAAACACAGCCGCCCCGGGTGGGGGCTTGGCTCCCGCCATATCTAGGCCCCCGCCGTGTGGCTGAGCTGTTACATGGCCTCCTCCGACTTCCGCCAGCAAAATGGCTGGCAGAATTCTGAGGAGGCCAATCGTCCCCAGCCGCGGTTACACTTGGGGAAGGGGACGAGCGTCCCCTTCTCCAAGTAGACTTATCGCTGCGGGGAGCCTGCTGCAGGCTGCCTGCGGCTGAGTTCAGGATCCGGCGGGCTGCCTCAGCGCATCCTTAGGCCTGATTCACACTACAGTTTTCCCGGCGTGGATGCCCCTGCCTCTGCCCCAGCGTATGCGCTTGTCTATGCGGTTGGAGGGAGTGTCTTGCCGCCTGTTGTCCCTCCTTCTGTCCCGCCTTCTTAAGAAAGCGCAGCTGTTTGGTGAACAGAAGTGCGCTCCTCCAATTGGTGGGCTGCCGTAGCTCCGCAAACATCCCCCAGCTCTGCAAGTGCAACCGCCTCAAAAGTTGAGGGGAAACCAACTTTCCTGCCTCTGCGTTGCTGCTCCGCAAGCATCAAAACATCTCCGCACTACGCTCCGCAGATCCACAACGAGCCTGGAAAACTGTAGTGTGAATTAGGCTTTATGCTGGATTGGGCTGCAAGTCTTGCAAACCTAGGTGGGTCCCGATAGAGTGTCATTTAAAAAAGTGGGTCCTGGTGCTAAAATGTTTGAGAACCACTGTGCTAGGCTAATAATTTGGGAGCGGGATTTGATTCAGAAGACCACTATCATGGTCATGGATCTCTCATATTCATGCCATGTGTAGTTTGGCTCTCAGCAGTGAAGAAAAGGCATTGTCCTCATTATTCTTTTGAAAAGCAATTCAGGATCAAACCCTAGTTCAAATTAAGCAAGGGTACCATTCAAGATCGAAAGGGGGACCAGAAGGGTGATGCCTGCCTCTGTAAGTGGCATCCTGGAGTGCTAAGAGAAGGGGGAGAGAATCTGGACTATGAACACGTAAGAGTCACTCCTTGTGCCCTTAATAATGCATGCCACACCTCCTCCTCACTGTGTTCTTACAGGGGGGGCTTTGCATTTCTGCAGCTTTGAGTCCTACCAGTAAAAAAAAATAGACAAGAAAAACCTATGAAGGATAAACTCACAGCTTGTAACTGGAAAGAAGTGTTCACTACATTTTTGGGGGTTGGTCAGTTGGTTAACTTCAACTTCCAGCCAAAGAACACGGGATACTGTGGTTGTGGTTTTTTTTTTTTTAAATAATAATCTGCCAGCCAGAGTTTTATTTATCACCTTTTTAGACCATCCTTTCTCCAAGGAGTTCAGAGCAGCATTTTTACTTCATCCTCATCAACCTGGCAAAGTAAGTTAGCATTAGCATCAGTAATGCCCAAAGTCAGAGTCATAGTTTTGCAGGGAGTTGAACATGGATTTCCCATCTACAGATCCAATGTGTGTTGATTGTTGGAAACACATTCATGATTTTATGCCCCTCCCGTTTTAAAATTGTATCCCTTGCATGTGCATAAATCTATCACCATCTGAACCCAGATAAGCCTATATGTAGCATATTCTACAGCTGCTTTTTCAGAAGGAAGTCCCATTCTGTTTAATGGGTCTTACTCTCAGGCCAGTGTGCATTGCCTTAGGCTGTAATGCACACCGGCATTAACTATACTGGGACTTACTTTTGAGTAGTCATGCATAAGATTGGGCTGTTAGAAGTTCCACTGATTTCAACAGACTTTACTTCCAAGCATGCTCTGGAGTACAACGGTCCTAAGCAGGTTTACTCAAAAGTAAGATTTCCAATGCGTATTTTTGAGATTTGCAGGTTTTTATTGTTTCGGACACGACTTAACGACTGAACAACAACAACAAATTGTTAATATAATGTGTATACGTTACCTTATTATTTATTTATTTATTTACCATATTTCTATCCAGCCTTTCTCCCCCGGGACCCAAGGCGGCACCTTGAATACCTCTAGTAAAAGATATACCGTACAGTATATTATAAGTATTAATATAATGGAAGAAGACATTCTGCATTCAGGCGAGCTTACTGCCAGGTAAGCCGGCGTGCTGCACAGAACTGCAGTCCAGAAGCACAAGCCTCTGCATGTTTACTCAGAGGTAAGTCCCGCCGTGCTTCACGGGGCGTATTCCAAAACCAGCGTGTACGGGATTACAGGCAGCCGACCTGCTCCTGTTACCTGCTGCTGCTCCCCTGGCATTGGGTTCTGTGCTCAGGAATCATCCCTCGGCAGGGCCCACCCACTACCGCCTTTGCCATTGGCTCCGCGGGCCGCTCATCTTTCCCCGCCCATGGCCCAGAGGCAGGTTTGCGGAAGGCGTTAGCCGTCTCGGGAAGGAGCTGCTTGCCCGGAGCTCTTCGGTCCCCGCAGCCCACCGAGAGCTTCCAAGAGAGGGTGGCGTTTCCGCGGCGGGACAGGCACGATGTAGTTGCCGCTAGGCGGTGCCCCTGCGTGGTGTGGCGGCGAAATCTTTCCCTTCTGAGGATGCTCCCGTTGCGTTGCCGGCACCGCCGGTGGAAGCAGGCGGCTGACTTTCTTCCCCGACCCGCCCTGGCAGCGGCTGTCCCTCCTCGGCAATGAGTGAGAAAGTTTCGGGTGCCGCCGGGGAACAGGAGCAGCAAAAAGGTGGCGGCGGCCGGCGAGGCTCTGCTTCATCTTCGTCCAGCAGCTCCGGCTCTTCCGGCTCGCAAACTCTCTCCGAGGAGGGAGACGCTGCCGGGACTAGCAGCTGTCCTGTTGACGCCCCCCCGTCAGCTGGTGCAGCCGGACCGCTTGGCGGGGGCAGCTTCACCCGGGATGAGCCTCTCGGCCGCAGCTCCCCCGAGCGGCAGGTGGCGGCAGCAGCTGCGGGGCCACCAACTGCGATGCTGTTTCCCCTCCAAGGGCAGGAGCGTGGCCAGGCGGCGGACGACAACGCGGGGCAAAAGAGGCAACAGCGCCAGCGGGAGAGTGAGGACGAGGAGGACGACTCGGCCAGCCCGGGAGGCGGCGGCGGCAGCAGCGGCGGCGGCGGCGATCGCCTGCACTTTCGTCCTGAGAGCGACGCCTCGTTGGAGGAGCAGGATGAGGAGGTGCGGATAGTACCGTGTATGTGCTTGTGGCGGCCGGGCGGACCGCGGCATCGCCCTCGTGCCTCCGGGCGGGCTGCTGCTGCTGCGGCGCAGTGTGCAGACGTGGTTTTGGGAGTGGGACGTCGCCTGACAGGAGCCGCGGGCGGCTCCAAGCCAGTTGTGGCGGGAAGTGGGTTGCTTGCCCCTGCCCTGCCGCACCTTCCCCGGGCGGGCTCCCCTCAGGAGGTGGCCGCCCAGGGTGGGCTCCCTGCCCGCTGTTGACTGTCGGGGTGTGTCTCTCTCCCTGGTTGACTGGCAAGAGGGGCGTGTGTCTGGGGGGTGGTTGGGCGTCTCTGCTGCCTTTCTCTTGTGGCCTGCCACAAATGAGGCGCTTGGAGGCTCTCCCCCGCCCCGCCCTTCAGATTTGGGTCAGAGACTCCGGCGGTGTCGCTTGGAGAAAAATGACCGAGTTTTCTTTTGCTGCCGCTGCTGGTGCTTTCCTTTGGAGGCGATGTTCGCTCGTGTTCAGGCAGTGGGCGTGCGAGTGGCAAGCAACACTTGACAACGTGTTGGGACGGAGCCGCCCTCTGAATGGCAAGAGAAGCCCCCCTGCAGAGTGGGCTGCTGGCCCGCGAAGGGCAGAGAAGACGTCTTCCTTCCCTCGGGCGTCGGGGGTGGCTGCTGGCTCAGAGTGTGCCCTTCCTATAGCCTTTCCCTGGGCTTAGTGTACTTTGGCTTCGCTCGACAGGGCCGCATAGTGTAAGAAGGGCAAGCCTCTCTAGGAGGATGGCCCTGAATGTCTGTTGAAAGGGGGCGCGCGCGAAGAGTGTGGTGGCATTTATATAACAATAAATCTCTTATCGCAACACGGTTTCATTGGGTTCAGTGCGGCTTGAAGGTAGGCATGCATAGGATTGTAGCTGGAGTCCTTAATATTCCACAAGACTTTTCCTCCCTCTGTGTGAAGAGGCTGAGGGCCTGTCCCTTAAACTGGAAAGTTCTGAAGCATGACTCTGCCTGAGGAACCTAGTGTGTACATATGCATGTGGGTTACTCTTGGAGACCAAGTTCATAATTAACAGTTACAGATGTGGACTGGGCTGGCCAATCTCCAAAGGAGCACAGTCTCCTTTGAAATCCTGATGTGTGAAGAAAGCTACTTTTGTGTTCACAAACTTGTCTCCTACCCTCTCCAAAGAAATCTGCTTGCCTGAGCTACTGGAGTTGCAAGGTTACAGAACCAAATTAAAACTTATTTTCCTTCTAGAGAAGGACTTGCATTGTAGGGAAATGGGACTTAATGTTATCAAATGCTAAGACTCGGCCTTGGGGCACATGAAATCAGAAGTGGCCCAGAGGTGTATCACCATGGCTAACTGGAGAGAATTACACCGTGTTTCCAGACAGACTTTTAACCTTTAATATCTCTTTCTAGAAAGTGCTGCACAGCTGGCACTTCTGCTGCCAAGAATGCTGGAGACCCTGCAGCAAAGCTCTGCACTTGAAAACCCCCCCCCACCTAACTGGTGGTGAGCAATGGTGGCGGCAAGGGGCAGTGGCTCATCCCAGGCTTCCCATTGGTGAAAGGGGTGAAGAATCTGTGGTGGCTGACAGATAGTGGGGCATTCAGGGGATTGGCTTGGCTGGGTACACCCGCCTAACCAACCTCTGATGTTACCATCGACTGCAGGAAAACAATTTTTCTGTGGATTTTGCTTTCTGTATCGTGAACATGTGACATGAACTCATTGTCAAGCATTGCTTATGTGTTTCCATGTAACTGACAGTAATCTTTTTGGAAGAGCTAAGCATCATCAATTTATGGATGACTTTGTAAATGACAGATCTGCTGGGTGATGCATGTCTGCACATGCTGTTGGTTAATTTGGATCTATCGTTTTTCTAAGGGCACTTTCAATATTGTAGTCTAATGTGAAGTGTAAGTGCTGTTACCAATATTTTTTTTTTAGTGTCAAGTGTGGTAGGCCCTGTGTATAACCTCTATGTAGCAGAGATCAAAGTAGTGTAGAACTTACAATTAAGTCAGTTTACCTGCACTGGTTCAGGATCTTTGTGTTTAACAGCCTGATCTCTATCATATTAATAGGCAGTTTTTGTTTAATGGATTTTTAATGTTCAGTCTACTGGTCTATAGTATGTCCTCTTCAGGTTCCTCTTGTAGCTGATGCTTTGTAAATTTTTAGAGGCACTCATGTATGTTACCCTTTACCTGAAGTGGTTTGCTAACTCTTTTTGGTCATTTAAAAAGATGCTAGCTAAGAATGGATAAAATAATGGCAAATCAATAGAATCTGGTTTCACTTTGTAGGAAGTTCCTGCGGATGCCCTGGCTGCCTGACTTTTTGTACATTAGCAGCTTCTTTTCTTGGGTATAGAATTTTCTCCTGTCTGCACTAATTATTTCAGGTCACTTTGCAGTTTGGTTTCTGGTGCAGTTGCTCTTACGTACTCCTCAGCTTTATTGCAGTCAGCAAATTTGCTGATGGTTGAAATTGAACCTTAAGAATTTGTTATGCAAGGCCTCTGACATGCTGTATAAAAAACAAATTGTGAACTTGGGTAGAACAGATCTGTTACTTGTTTTACTTAAAGTTCTCAAGTTAGTTGTTTGAGGGGGGGGGGTCCATAAAGGTCTTTTCCTAAGTCAAGGCAAAAGTTTGGGGTTTGCTTCAAATTAACAAAAAGTAAATTGAAAGTAAGGGGCTGTCTCATTGACTCCTAGCACTACGGGCCAATTTAAGTGGCCCAGCTTAAATAGGTGAACATAGATTATCACGGTGGAGTCATTTGTAACGCCTAACAAATCAAAATCTGTGATGAAATTTCTGTACGTATCAGCTTGGCAGTATATATAGAAGCTGTTTGTCTCTGTACCTGGAGTACAGCGGGCACAGTGAATAGAGGAGCAGAATCTTTCACAGTGGTGTTTCATTTATTTCAGCTGCTATGATATCCCTGCTGCCTTTTAGGAAGAAGGAACATGTAAGATATGAAATGAATTCTGTAAAAGGAGAAGGAATTAACACTTTCTTTCAGTTAGTGGGTCGGGGATCCACTACTGGGTCACAGTCTAAACCAGGGTCCTTCAACCTTTTTGGGACCGTGTACCCCCTATTCGGGTCCCCCAAGCACCCCCTTCCCCCCAAACCCCGTCTACCCCCTCCCCAAAAGTGCAATTTGGGTAGGGGGTACGCAGGGGTACGCGGGGGAGCATCTCGCATACCCCAACCTGTGGCCTGCATACCCCTAAGGGTAGGCGTACCACAGGTTGAGAACCTCTGGTCTAAACTAAGGTAGGTTGTATTGGTGGCACTACTACTACTACCATGCCCATAGATGTAAAAAACCTTAACAGCGCAATCCTCTCTAGAGCAGGACCGGCGGAACTATCATTCCTCCAGCGCTGGGTGTTGTAAAATGTGCAATAAAGCACATTTTTTTACACTTGCAGAGTAAGTGGCGCCAGCGCCAATGCCGGCACTGTTCGCTCTCCATGGGACTGAGGCCGTCGCTGGACACATGTAAGGCTTGCTGGGCGGCATGGGGGCATGGGGAGAGTGGAACAGGGGGGGATTGGGTGGCCAGGCCCGAGACGGGAGGGGATCATTGGTGGTGCGCTCCGCCGAATCCTATCCCCTTCCCTGGCCTGTCCAGCATTATACTGGTCTGCTGGATTTGCGCCCGCTATTGTGATGGCGCACATCCAAGGAGATCCTTTGGGGTTTCTGGGCTGTTACTTGGGGTAAAGGGAGAAACATCCCTTTACCGCCTGCGCTGGTCCAATCCTGGATAAGATCTGGCACAGCATGCTTTTGCACTCTGCGGTGGGCCTAGACAGGATTGGGCTGTATGAAGTGGGTCCCATAATGCATGTTTTGCATTATACCCCTAAATATGGGTCTTTAATCTGAAAAGCTTGATTACTGCTGCATTAAAATGCAAGGTCTTTCGAAAAGTCATTGCATCCAAATGCAGTTTTTTTAAAGAGAAATTAAGTGAAGCAAAGTTAAATAGTCAAGCATAGGTTGCTTGTAACATAAGCCACTAATTGACCTGCCAGAGTTAAAGCAGATGCATAGGACTGGGATGTTACAGATTTGCAAAACAATCATGCAAATAGTTGTGAAAACAAGTGAACATGTAGTAACACGTTTCTCTGAAGAAGCTTGGTGCTTCGACCCCACACACAAACTAGTGCTTGCATTTTAATTCTATTTATAAAACACATTAGTTGCTTGCTCTTCTTTCAGGGTATCGGAGGCATGTACAAACTATACAAACAGCATAATCTATGCATGCTTCTCTAAGAGTAAGAAAGTGGAAGCATAATAAGACAAAAATACATTCAAAAATTCAGTACTTGTATATATTTGGAGGACAGTTTTTATTTAAGATGAACTTAAAGACCTCACTGGCAGAACTTTACAGCTATAGACGCATACGTTATTTTAGTAATGTTGTTTGATGTCACACCTACTCTGGGGAAAATTGCATGCTGCGTATGGTTCAACTGATCAGCAAGTTTCTGAAAACTACTAGTGCTCTAATTTTTTTAGCAATTGTTTAAACTGGCACAGATTCTTATAACATCGTTATGATTGTGAGACTAACATTACAAACTGCTTGAGAAGGAGATGGTCTTTTTTCATGCTTTCTTGGTACAGTATATGGAAACATTAATTTGAGTATTTATACGTTAGTAGTCACGGTGTTAGAATGGAAATAAATCTTCGTCCCTGCTGTTACTGGGGGAGGGGTGGCCATCAGCATCACAGGCAGTGCAAATTTGCCCTCATCTCAGTAGTCATCTTGACTACTCCTGTGCAAGTCAGTAGAGTCATTGACTGCTGTGGAAGAACAATGAAGAGGAGAACTGTGGAGGAGGTGGAAGGGCAAGAGAACAGCAGTGGGTCACTGATCCTCGCCTGTGTGGATTTCTGTGCACGCTGTATAACCGGGGTGACCAACTTGCTTAACGTAAGAAGAGCCACATATGATATACTTCAGATGTGTGAGAGCCATAAGACAGCTGTTTGAGAGCTGCAATATTTAAGAAGCATTTACATTCTTAAATTTAAATTCTTAAACATGAACATTAAACTTATGTTCTAATCCAGTGAACTCTCGGTTTATACCTGGTAAATAATTATAAAGCTTGAAAACTTCTTATTTACCTTTTTATATTAATTGTGGTGCAAAAAGGAGCTCAGCTCAGCCAACATATTTCTGAGAGCTGCATATATGTTAAAAAGCCGCGTGTGGCTCAGGAGCCACAGTTTGGCCACCCCTGCTGTATAAGAAGGAAGGGCATAATGCACCAGAAATCTTGCATGACCAGGTGATACAGTGAACTGGCATTTGGGTTTATGAATGCTCTAAAAGGAGTTGCCTTTTCATGCAGTACACTGAATGCTATTTCTAGATGTGAGCTGATAAAATGCATTCTTCTAAGGTTTTTTTTTATTCTTGGGCTTTTTTCTTCCATGATAAAAGTAATCTTATACTAGTACGTTTTTAAACAAATTACCTACCTCTCTTTGCCTGTTCACCTAGAGCTCCTTGTGGAACACCATCCATTTTTCTTTAATCTTGACTTTGGTTGCAACTTCATTTGTAGACTGGTTAAATATTTATTTTTGTCAACCCAGATCTAAGAGCCATACACTTGATTATTACTCGCTGGAAAGAAAACTCACCTGAATGTATTTTGAAACTGTATGGAAAGATACAAAGCTGCATTGTTTTTATAGATGTCATGAGTAAGAAGAATCGCTAATACTGTGACAATTGAAGTACTTTCTCTTCAAAGCTCTAACTGCAGGTGTTAGTAAGATTTCAATCTATTAGATCTAATTACCTGCTCAGACATTGAGTTTCTGCAAATGTTAGGCATTCAGAATTTGTTTACCATGATGCTTTCCTTGTGCTGTGCTTTATTGCTTGTTATCTGCAAAGAAAATAGGAACAAGGTTAAATTATACTTGGAGCAAGCTGCTCTAATTGATGACAGGATTTGGTGGGAACATGATTTTTAATACAGGAGCAACACATTCAGATTTGCTGAGTGGGACACATTCACCACTTAGCAAACACACAGGTCTGCATCCATAATTTTTCACCCAAAAATGCAAATACAATCTGTTCCTTTCCATGTGTCAAACTTTTTAATTTTAATCTTCCCAGGGCAGGGACCTGCCTGTTATGAAGCACCAGGCATACTGATGGTGTGATATAAATACAGTGGGCCCTTGCTATCCGCAGAATCCATTCTGCCCCCCCCCCCCGTGGATAGCGAGGATCTGTGGATACTGGAGTCCAGCACCCAATGTCCCATTTACTCACTGCAGAGGCCTCCGGAGGCCTGTTCCGCGTTGGCGCCAGCCTAGAAAGGCTCTGCTGACCTCTGTAAGCCTCTCCGACGCAATTTAAAGTGACTTCCAGTTTGACCAGAAGTCCTTTAAATTGCATCGGAGAGGCTTACAGAGGCCTTTCAGGCTTTCAACGTGGAACGAGCCTCCAGAGGCCTCCACAATGAACATAAGAAGAGCCCTGCTGGATCAGGCCAAAAGCCCATCTAGTCCAGCTTCCTGTATCACACAGTGGCCCCACCAGATGCCTCAGGGAGCACAAGACAACAAGACAACCTGTTTCCCGTTGACACTCCGTTGCACCTGGCACAGAGAAAACCCACTTCTAAAACCAGGAGGTTGCTTATGGCTTGTAACCTGTGATGGTCTTTTCCTCCATGAATCTGTCCAAACCCCTTTTAAAGGCATCTAGGCCAGGTGCCATCACCACATCCTGTGGTAAGGAGTTCCACAGATGTCATGTCCCCCCTCAGGCACCTTTTTTCTAGACTGAAAAGCCCCAGACGCTGTAGCCTTTCCTCATAAGGGAGGTGCTCCAGCCCACGAATCATTCTGGTCGTTCTTTTCTGCACCTTTCCCAATTCAACTATATCCTTTTTGAGGTGTGGTGACCAGAACTGGACACAATACTCCAGATGTGGCCTTACCATCGATTTGTACAAAGGCATAATGATGGCCGTTTTAATGAGTAAATGGGACAATGGGTGCTGGACTCCCGCACCCTGTTATTCGCGGGTTGCTTCCGCAGATACTGGAATTCGCGGAAGCCGAACCTGGGAATAAAGAGGCCCCACTGTATCATCCTCGGCTTGTGATAAACTAGACATTTAATCTCTTTGAGATTTTAAATGTGAGCCTGATACATAATATTTAGGTAAGTATGCTCTGCTGCTTCTGTCTATTTGGACGCAGTTTGATCAAGGGAAGATACATTTTTAAAGAAATGTGATGTGATGTTTATCTGTTAGGCCCGCAGTGGTTCCCAAACTGGGAGGTGTGGCTCCCAGAGTAGCCATGGAAACCAGCCAGGGGAGCCGCAGAGTGCCACGGAATCATCTCAGAAAACAGTGCAATGCCAATGGACAGGCATCTACATAATGTAATGGGGGACCGTGGCCAATGGTCACCAATGGTCAAGGGAGCCACAGGTCAAAAAAGTTTGGGAAACATTGTGTTAGGGGATGACTAGTAAATGTCTGCCAAGTTGGACAATTTAGGACCTAAGAGTTTAAATTCTTTCCCTAACGTTTCTCCCCCCCCCCCTTTTCTGGATCTGCTAGTCTGGTATCGCTAGCCCCAGCACAGAGTTTGGCTGGAGTCTAGGGAAGCAGCTTAACCCCTTGGAACATCAGCTGCAGCAGAAATGATCTTGCTGATGGATTGGAGAGTTAAGAATGTGGAATGGTGTTTCTTATACTGTCCACTTCACAAACCACTGCTGTGAAGTGAGCAAGCTAGGCTGACTTTTCTATATCTGACCTACCCGCTCTCCCCTTGAAATTACTGCAGCTTTTGGACCCTGATGTTTTGTTTCCGGCTGAAGAGCTGTGTTTAGGATGGGTGGTACATTGGTACCAGGTGCTTGCTTCAGGTGGTGGGAGGGGAGGGAGGAGAACCTTTTTTGCCAGGTCAGCTTCAGGGGAGCTTGGAAACGTTGGATGCTCAACTTTTTGTTTCCTTCATAATGCTGATATAGGGAAAGAATTATAGGGTCAATTTTCCCCTGCCTGCCAAATCTGCCTTAACCAGGCTATATTTTTTTTGATTTTTTTTTCCTCCACAGCTGGGCTCCAAAATAAGAAAACCTAGTGGATAGAAACTTTATTTGAGGTGGGGGATGAGTTGCAGAGGAAAATTCAGTGTGAGAGAGAGGAGTTAACAGCCTCCTCTCTTAACAGTTGCTTCCTGCAGTACCATATCTCTGCAAACACTGGTTTGGGAGTGTGTGTTTGCAAGATAACACTTAGCTTCGCCCACATTAATGTCATCCTGGAGTGTGACATACAATTCTTGGAACAACCTTTTATTGATTGCATTTCAAGTATTATCATGGAACTGTACTGCTATTAGGACTTGATGGACCCGGGGTAGAATCTTTCAGGGTCACTGTGGAATAATGGCTACAGCAGGGGTGTCTGCTTTATGGCCCATGGGCCGAATCTGGCCTGCAGAAGCTATTTATCTGGCCCACGTGATGATTGTGTGGGTTTTATGTCTGAAAATAACCCATCATTCTGACCCATGGCAGCTTAGCTGTGTTCAGAGTGGGTGAATTGCATGCGCTCACACCTCCTGGTAAACAAATTTGTGGCCCCTCTTATGTGGTGTGCTTGCACCTGCTCATTGATTGACCTGTGATTTTGCTATAACTCTCACGCCAGCCCTCAGCTCCTCTTGCAGCTGCTGCTGCTACCTATTCTGGTCTCTCCCTCTTGCACTTCTTGAGTGCTCGTTGCTTGGCCAGCTCCTGCCAACCTAGCAGTTCCAAAGCATGTCAATGCGAGTAGATAAATAGGTACCGCTTGCGGGAAGGTAAACAGTGCTCCATGTTCCAGCCGCATGCTACGCGCTGTGGCAAGGAGAGTCATGCCGGCCACATGACCACGGAGGCGTCTTCGGACAACGCTGGCTCTTCGGCTTTGAAATGGGGATGAGCACCACACCCTAGAGTCGGACACGACTGGACTTAATTGTCAGGGGATACCTTTACCTTATGACTAGACTAGAGACCTCATCATCTTCTTACCAGGAGATATTGAGAGCATGCGTGGGGAGGGAGGCAAAGTGGCTATGATCTTGTGTACTTAAAAGAAGCTGTGCGGCATTAAGTAATCACCCTGCTTTGCTTGTTTGCTGTGCTGATGAGGCTTTCCTGTGCAGCAGAAAATGCCTTTGTGAAAATGGCTCAGTGGCAAATGAGAAACTTGCAGCCCGATCTTGTGCAGAGGGTAACTTCCACTAAATTAATGAGTCTTACTCCCAAATAAGTGCACATAGAATTGAAGCCTCGGGTGCCTAAATCCACTGGAACTAAGGTGGTTTCGGATTGCAGCCTCAAAGATAATAGAAACGATGTCTTTGTCCTGTACACACCTGCATACAGACTGCAGCATATGGACTAAGGCTTGAGTCAGAGCACATTTACTAGCATTTTGGGGGGAAAAGGTGATTGAATTGAGTGAGACTGACTTCCAAGGAAACATTCGGCCTGCACAAAGTCCTGTCCCACCTCCATGATATACAGACACAAATTGCTTAGTTTTCAGTAACAGTAGTGCACTGCAGGTGTCAAACATATAGCCTAATAAATGAACAATATTTAATCAGTATACAGCACTAAAAGTATAGGTGGATATAGCTTAATAACTTGAATTGTTGTTGTTTTCTGCATATTTATAATAGCTATGAATAGTACTTGCCCACTCTGCCGGTCATTATCTCTGTTATACAAATGTGATGTACAAAACTGGCCTGCAGTAGGTGCCGTGAATCTGATTTGGCCTTGTGAAGAACAAGTTAAAATCACTGTCTTAGGTCTGACTCCCATCTTGTAGGCCTGCAGTCATTTTGCAGCAGCTGTGGGGAACAGGGCTGAGAAGAAGCTCCTTATTATCAGGAATCTCGCTTCTGCAGCATGAGAGGCCTAATAATGTGCTGGACCTCAAGGTCTTGCTGTCACGAGGATGCCACTGAAAATGGGAGCCAGCCCTCTCCAGTTGGGAGGGGTCAGAGTGAGTGATCAAGTAACCTCAGGTGATGAGAGAACCAGAAGGTTCAGCAGGCCCAAATTTCTTGTTGGCTTAAGAGCTAAGCTTAAGGTATAAAAAACAACAACCCTGTTGCTGGGAGGGGTGAGCCATTCTGTCAATGATGTTTGCTTGTATTAGCTGTGGTTCGATAGGTAGAAGAGCTACCCTTTGCTTATGCTTAGAAGTTCAAAAGATCCACGTAAGCGTTGGACAAGTAAGCTTAGGAGTTTTAGAATTGCGTGTGTAATGTATTTATTCTCTCAAATACCAACATGCCTTTCAAAAATACGGTAACATGTAACCCTAATTCAATTCTTTAAATAAACCATTATATTACAGGTTTGTGTCTGTGTGGGAACAAAGGAACTGCTTCATCTAAGTCCAGCCTAGGCCACTCGGTCTACTACTGTGAAGCAAACCAGAGCCTTGAGGCCTGCGTTCCTGGAGTTTGGGGGAGCTCAGAGCTTGCAAGGGCTGGGGAGTTAGCCCATAGGACTTCAGCTTGCCTTTGGGCTGGAGGACTGGCTGTTGGAAGGGGTGGTGGCATCTACCGGACGGCAGTTTGCCCTGAGGACTCATACACCCACCTGTTTGGTGTGTTTGACCAGTCAGGTGTACATTTGCAAGAATGTGTACTCAATGTTTGGATTTTTGCCTAGGAACTGTACCCTGCTCTACCTTGGAGTGCCAAGAGCTTTGAGATAGTAGGATACACAAGAACAAATTGGGAACATGCGTTTCTGACTTGCTTGGGAGTGGTGGTGTTTGGCTAGTGAACCAGGAGTGCTTAAGATTGATCAGAGAGACCCTGGACTGTTGCAGGCCTACTGTATGCTTGACTCTCATGGGCTAGGGTGCTGGGGACTGAGGAGTGTTGGGTTTCGCTTCTCTCAGCCTTGAAGCTTTCTGGGTGACCAGAATAAAATGATTATAAGTTTAAATTACCTATCACGATAGGTACAAGGATGAAATGGGATAAATCAATGTATATTGCCCTGAGACCCTAGAAACAGAATGGGAATAAACGTGATAAAATTCATGGATCACAAACATCTTTGAAAAATTAGCTCCTGATTAAAAACAATGTTTTGCAATAATCCAGATTTATATGTAGAAGGGGTCCAGTGTCGTCGGTACTGCTTGTTTAGTTATCCAGAGTTGTGTGGTTTTTTTTTTGAGTAGCTAAATTAAGTGTAGGAATTTAGCAGAAATTGAGGGTGTCTTTCAGCTCAATCCTATCAAACCCCACCCCCACCGCTTATGCAGCTGCAACAGTGGAGAGGGCACTACATCCTGCAGGGAGGGGGCAGTCCCAGAGGTCTCCTCCAGATAAGGGAACATTTGTTTCCTTGCCCGGGGGTAAGCCTCTGCTTCTTGAATGGGTTTCCACCAGCAGTTTAGCTGGTGCATGTCTGAGTGGACTCGGGAAGGTGGATCGAGGCTGGGAAGAGGGATTAGGGTATCCGTGGCCCCATCCTGCCCTGTTCTGCCTGCCCTCCGCACTGGCTTACTGGGACTTGTTGGGAGGCTGCTGGAGCTTGGCAGCTTGCCTGCGCAAAATAGCACATTGCCATTTGTGACAGCCATAACGCATGCTGTGCTGCTGGAAAACTAGTTCCAGTGCCCATAAAATTGGACGAATTTCAGCTTGTAGATTGCAGTAGTTATTTAGTCAGCTGCATCCCAAGGTAAAACACAGGTAAGAAGAAGAAAAACAGCACTGATTATTGCTGGATTTTTGCCTCCTATGTTGTTAATGTTCAACTGGAGTAATGGCCTCAGTCACTTTGCACTTTCCCAGTTCCTGGTTGATTCTTCTAAGTCTTTACTGGAGTGGCCAAATGGGTGTGTGTGTTATGGATAACCAAGAGAGTGCTAAGAATGAGAGCTTCCTCCACTCTGCCTTCAACCTCTTTTTGAGGATCGTGCAGATGGTTCAGCACACCGAGCCAGATGGTTCAGGATCTGTTCTCCTCCCCAAGGTCTTCCTCCTGCCTGTATTTTGACTACCCTGGCAAGGCTGTACGTAACACTCATTAGAGACACTTAAAACACTCTCTCTCTCACTTATATACTGCCTTTTTTGGTCATTGGATTTCTCCTCCGACTTTAATCCAAGGCGGTTTACTTGGGCAGGCTTTCCCAAACCCCCTAACAGGGATTTTTGCAATTATATATTAATGTTCAATCTTGCATGAACAACTTCATTCTAATCTAGATGGTTTCTTTTGCAGTCTGGCCTCTCACTACAGAAAGTAGGTACAGTACTGTACTGTTCATTCTCCTTGTATAGTGACACCCTTTAAAGGGAACATGACTTTTAAATACTTAAGAGGTAACCGTCAACTTAGGCAGCAGACTGCCTCTGAAAATGCACTTGAAAAATATGAAAAACACCTCCTAGTATATAGAAGCTTTTGTTAGAATTTGAATGTGAGTTGGAGCAGGTTAAATAATATATGATTACTCGTAGTTGGACAGGCTACAGAGGACTGTGTACAGAGGACATTTGGAAAAGTCTGTGGATCATTCAGAGGACATTTTCTACTCGATATACACTTTGGAGAGAATTGCTGAAAACTGTTATTGAGATGGTATTAATGCTAGGTATTGTAAATTAAGGTAAAGGTGACCCCTGACAATCAAGTCCAGTCGTGTCTGACTCTAGGGTGTGGTGCTCATTCCCATTTCAAAGACGAAGAGCCAGCGTTGTCCGAAGACGCCTCCGTGGTCATGTGGCCGGCATGACTCTCCTTGTCACAGTGCGTAGCATGCAGCTGGAACACGGAGAGCTGTTTACCTTCCCGCAAGCGGTACCTATTTATCTACTCGCATTAACATGCTTTGGAATTGCTAGGTTGGCAGGAGCTGGCCAAGCAACGAGAGCTCACCCCGTCGCGGATTCGAACTGCCGACCTTTCGATCGACAGCTCATGGTTCAGCGGTTTAACCCACTGCGCCACCCGCTGGCCACCCGCTAATTGTAAATTAGATGACTGTAAATTAGATTACTATAACTCCAACGGCTGGAAGTGTCATAAGACTTATTTGCTTCAGGTTTTGGGATTTAGAATTTTTGTCGACTGTCCAGTTGGTTTATTTGTTCTCTGTTGCTGTGATGATATGCTTCTATTATATGTCTTTTTATTGCTCTTGTAGTTACTGAGTTTTTAAATTTTTATTGTTTTAATCTGTAATTGTGTGTTGCCTTGGGCACCCCAGTTGGGAGAGGAAAGTTGGGATATAAATGTGTTTTAAATAAGACTGCAGTGCTATACACACTTAACGTGGGAGTAAATTTCATTGAGTTCAGCGGGGCTTACTTCTGAGTAGCCTGGAGATTTTTCCATTCATGTTTCCAAAGCAAAACTGTTGTGGAAAGAAGTTTAAATCTTAATGAACAGGATTATAGGATAAAGGATTGGTTTAGATCTGTACTGTTTTTGTTAAAGTGACCTTGTCAGAGTGAGAGCACGAGAGAGCGCTTTGTATATTGTATTTCTAACTAGGATTTTATATGCAAAATGTTGAAGACTTGCCACAATACCTAAAATGAAGGAACCAATGAATAAAATATGGCATTTTATAATCCCATTGGTTGAGTTTTTGCCACTCATAATAGCAAATTATCTACAGAGTAAGGAAAAGACGAATTACAAATAGATTTATTTGAAAAGATGGAAGCATTTTCATTGAATGTTATCAGAACACATATCCATCTGTCCATACTTGCCATCTGTCAGTGTTTACTTTTGTTTCAGAATATGGTGTGTGTGTGTGTGTGTGTGTGTGTGTGTGTGTGTGTGTGTGTTTAAACTGCATTTGAAAAAAAATAGTGTGCAGATTTGCAGGTGTGCTGCTTCATGAGTTGTCCACCTCTTTCTAACCTCCTGGCTGGCTTTGTTCTGGGCTGCTTTACAGTGTAGAAAGACCTGCTGGAGGCCTAGTTGTGACAATAGTCGTCTTTTAAACTTTACGACTTCTGTGTTCTTCAGAATTGCAGTAATGTGACAGGAGGCGGGCAGCTATTGGGCTGCTACACGGGCAGCCCAATCCTGTCTAGCAGATCGCGGTGGTGCAAATAAGGCACCCGCTGCATCCTGTGCAGGATGGGGCCTGTGCCAGCTTAGCCGGAGGTCTCCTTGGGGTAAAGGGACATTCGTCCCTTTACCCCGAGTAGAGCTCCAGCCACCCCAAATGGGCCTACTTGAATGTGAACTAGCTATTTTGATAGCACACATTCGAGGCCCATGTAATGCCAGCCAGGCCCGTGACGGGGGGAATAGGATTTGATGGAGCACACCGCTACCAATCTCTCCCCTGTCCCGGCTGACCAATCCTACTCCCACAGAGCTCCCTGTTATGCCCTTATGCCCTCCCCTGCCCCTCTGCCGACCGGCGGGAACTTAGCTCAACAGCACGGTGCAGGGATGGGATCCTGGTTGGGTAGAATGGTACCGAACTTGCTGCTGGCGCTGCTTACTCCCAGGGTGTTGAAAATGTGCCTTACAGCACATTCGCGACACCCTGGAGCGGCACAGTGGCTCAAACATTAGACAGGATTGTGCTGTAAGTCCCCTACTTAAGTGCAGGATAGGTTCCATGGGTCTGTATTTATTAAGTTGAAACATCCGCTTCTTGCTGGCCCAGTGTTATGGTGCCTGTATGAAATCACCACAGAAGGATCTGCTGCACCTGTGCAAAAGCTCCAACACAGCTGTCCGTTACTCAAGGAACTGGTGTAATTCCAAAGAGTTGCCTGTGAACAAAAGTAGAACTCTTGGATGTCCACTGGGCCAAAGTAGTTACAACACAGAAGGGTGCTATCGTCTTATGAATCATAATTAATTTATAAAATTTAGACTGTAAGATTTTCTCTGTTTTTGCTTTTTAAAGAGTAGATGGCAGCTGTAGGGGGCCTTGATCAACTCAGCTTTAACCTTCCCCTCCCTCTTCTTCTACTTGATATTTGTAAAAGGTGAATGTATTTTGTTGTAGTTGCCTCCATTCAGGGCCCATTTTTTCTCACACAGTATTAATGCTCCCCTGCACAATATCTCTGCTCTCCGTGTGCCCAGTGAGCCTTGACCATGCTGACTACAGGTGTCCCCCGCTTAAGGAGGGGGATAAGTTCTGAAATACCCAGTGAAGTGAAACCATCGTTAAGCGAATCTTCAGCACCATCTAGTGGTGATGATGGTGGCTTGCTGTGCATTGAAGTTCTTTGAAGTTCTTAAAATACCCAGTCCTAAACATCTAAGCCCTTATCTTGCCCATTAGCTGTTTTGCACTAGATAAGGGCTTGGCTATGCTTAAAAGACCCAGCGCTAAACATCCAAGCCCTTATACCTCTGTCGTATAAGCGAAATTGCGTTCTGTAACCCGTCTTTATGCATGGGACACCTGTACTTCCTTTATCCCCTCTCCCTTTTGCTCCCAGGAATCCCCAGATTTTCAGTGTTATTGAGCTGTTGTTTTTCCCTGTTGCCACAGCAAAAGGTTGCTGTTTTTAAAGTTTATTGAGCTGCTCTAGTTGTCTCCAATCAGCTTCTGTTGTCTGTTTTGCTGATATCTTCACAGCTGTGCTGTTTCAAAGTCCCAGCCAAAGCCCTGTTCATAAGTCAGATGTTGTAACTCGAACATCTGTAAATTGGGGACCTTTTGTACTCCGTGACAACTTGATTAAAATGGTAGTATACTTGTAGGCCTCATCTGGCCTATAACTAAGCAACACATTAGACCAGTGGTTCCCAAGTGTTTTAGCACCGGGACCCACTTTTAAAAATGAGACTTGATCAGGAACCACCTAGCTTTACGAGACTTTAAAAAAAGGTGATCTAGAAATAAATATTTTTATTTATATACAAGTAATATTTTATTTATTTGCAAAAAACTCAATCCAGTTCTCGTAATGAGGCAGCCCTAATGAATAGCCTCAAGGCTTGAGGAGCTTAGTTATGTGACCCAGCCTTCACACGCTCCCACTACCTGTTGTCATTGATGGACTTGGAAGAAAATGCACCAGAAAAAAGGCTCAAACATTTATCACCTTATATTTACACAAGCTTCCAAACTGCAGGAGCTCGTTTGAAGAGCAATTAGCAGCTATCTGATTTTTGAATAGCCCCAGGGCTTAAGGCAATTAGTTATTTGATCTTTCCATCATCCCTGTTTTCGTTGGAGGCTCTGCAAGATCCACCAAGTGGATCCTGACCCACAGTTTAAGAAATGCTGCATTAGACATTTCTGTTCTAGTACTGGTTTTGCATCTCACTTGGGTGAATACATTAGCAGGTTAGTCTCTTTCAAGCAGGTTAGTGACTACTGCAACGTTTGGCATTTTACCTTAATGTATTAAAGGATTTTACAAAACCTTGGACACTGAAATTATCATTGGGTTGTTTTCCTTGCACTTTTCCATGTGGCATACTGTGACATTTTAAAATGCCATATAACTTTTTAAAACCTATATTGGGTTGCATCAAGAGTAACGTTTCCATGAGCACAGACTCCCTCTGAGAATGAAGGGAGTGTGTCACCTGTGCAAGGACCCTTGAGTGTGAGCAGAATGCTCCTTCTGTTCTTGGATGGAGCTTGCATTCACAGAGTGCGCTTCTGTTTATGGAAGCATTACTCTGGACGTGACCCATTGAGTTTAAAGTTCACAGTTAAGTGGTGTTCATAATTCACTTCTTCAGCTTTTTATGATTTCTGAACATGGATGTAGCTTCTACTTAAAATTGTTTTTATCGATCTCATTTTAGCTGTGCATCTTGTAAAAACTAACCATGCGTACTTCGAGTACAGGCATGACATTCTCTCAAGTTTTATAATGATGTGCTCCTTCAGATAAGAACACCTGGTTGCAAAAAAATGTTGCTCTGTCAAATGACTTCATAAATGTCATCAATACCCGTTCCATTGTCCCTTGTCGTAATTTAGAAAGATGAGTGTCAAAACTACATTAGCAACATATTTACTGTTGGGAGCTGTGTAGTGTAGTGGCTAAGGGACTGAGCCTGTGAAGCAGGACTTCCCATATTCAAATCTCACCTCTGTCATGAATTCAGTATGTGGCCTTAAGCAAGCCAACCTCTCCATTTGTAATATGCAAATAATAATATATTAATAATAAACCCTGACTTTACCGGGTGGTGGTTAGGATTATGTTAATACTGTATTGTGAAATGTTTTGAACATTAGAAGGAGCTGTACCAATGCTAAGGTAGCAGTGTTATCTTTGTCAGAAATTGGTATCTCCTGAAGGCATTGAACCCAATATTTTTTATTACTTTTTAACTAAGGCAAACAACTTAGAATGGGCAGCCCAATCATATCCCCTGCCGGCTCAGCGGGGCCGAACGGCATACATTTGTCCCCTTCCCTGGGTAAAGCCCCAGGGTCCTGGGTAAAGCCCCTGGGTAAAGCCCCAACGGATCTCCTCAGATCCACGCCAGCTATTTAGCTGGTGTAAGTCAGGGAGGCCTGGGAAGGGGGAATAGAATTTGGCATGTGCCACTGCCGCGATCCCTCCTTGGCCAGATCTGTCCATTGCTCCCCCGCCCTACACTCCTGTAAGGCCCTCCCCTGCCCCTGCACTGCTCCAGGCGGCCCTTACCTGCTCTGGTGTGCGTCGGGCCCTGCACTGACGCCGGTGGGACAACGCAGGCTGTCCCGCTTGCACTGTTTACTTGCGGGATGTCGTGAATGTGCTTTATGGCACGTTCGCGCCAGCATTTGCCTTCGGCATAGGATAAGGCGGGGTATAATTTTTTAATAAATACATAAATATATTGCGGATAGGATTGTGCCATTAGTATTTCTTCCCATCCCCAGTGAGTCTAGCTTTTGAATTCTTCATTAAAACGCATTTCCTCCCAGCCCACAGGTGTACACATTTAACTCCTGTTGCGTATATCCACCCTTGGGTAAAATATGCTTTTAATTAAGCAACAGCTCCAAAGTTGAAAAGCATCCAGCAGTTTTGAGCATAATAATTGAGGGATGTGAGAATTTGGTTTAAGGTTACATTGCGTGTTGAAAATGTTGAGTGTTGAAAATTTAATTTTTTGAAAGATTATGAGAGGACATGGCAACACAAAGCCTTTTTATTTGTTTTGATATTCAGTAAATAGTCAGCTATGAAAATATTACATTCCTTTTGAACTCTGATATTACAACTGGTCTCTCTTATGAATGCACGTGTTCCAGTATTTGTTGAGAAATTTATCTCAGACTAGGCTATCATCTTTTGTATTACTTTTTGTCAAAAATAATGGTATTTGTGCATTAATAGAGCTAAGCAAAAGTATAATTGGTTAGTATCTTTTCTTAGCAAATTCTCCAGTCAGATTACCGCAATTCTTATATTTACACACCTGAATAAATATCGTATTGCCCTGAGTATAGGATGCTCCTGATTATAAGCCGCACCCTATTTTTTAAAAAAAAAATACATTAACTTTTTTAATGTAAATAAAAATATACACATTAGTAAAACAGTACAGCTTTAGTACAGTTAAAGGCATAGGCACCCTGTCCCTTATTGAATCTGGGCACCCTAGTATTAGTAGCCTTCCCAGATCCAAAGGGGGACAGAGTGCCTGCCTTTAACCTTTGAAATTTGGGCAGGTGCAGCTTGTTGCACCCTTCCATGATGAGCTGCACCTGCCCAAATTTCAATGGTTAACAGCACAATCCTATGCATGTCTACTCAGAAGTAAGTCCCATTGCATTCAATGGGGCTTACTCCCAGGTAAGTGTGCATAGGATTGCAGCCTAAAGGTTGGCACTCTGTCCCCCTTTGGATATAGTAAGCCTATGCAGGAGCTCTTGCTCTCAACTTTCAAACTGCACTCTCAACTTTCAAACTGCAGGATCAATAAATACCTTCATTTTCACAGAGTCCTGGGGTTGGAACTTAAGGGTTATTTTTTTCAAATGCTTCCTGAGGCTAGAGCCTGCTAGAGAGATCCTGACCATTTAGCAAGTGATTAAGAGCTGAAAACACAGCACTTTGCAGTTTAAAAAAGAAAAAGAGGTTTACCACCTTTGAAAGAGACTTGGAGAGGCTTGAAAACTTTGCAGAAAACTCTAGGCAGAAAACGCTAGACTTTGATTGTAGGCAGCACCCCTACTTTAAAGACTTGTCTTAGGGGAAATGTGCGTCTTATACTCAGGTCAATATGGTAAATGTGCCCTTTCTAGGGTTTTGTACTGAAATATGCCTTCAGTTTAAATGCAGAATAAAGAAATAACCTCAACTGGCTTGTTTTGCTAATGCCAGATTATTCCTTTGATCATCATTAAGAACCTTATGTTGGATCTGCTGTGAACACAGTGGGTCAAATTAACCATCTACCTTAAAAAGGACAGGATTGCATTTGTGGAAATGGTAATTTACATGTCATCTTAGAAAATGTAGCAGAATTCTGACAATAAACATACACAGCAGAGGGTTGTTCTAAGTCAAATGTTAGAATAAAATATCTCTCTTCCATCTGTTGGGTCAACATCAGTCACTCTGTTCCCACAAGAAAAATTTTCTCTGTCGTCTTCCCCACCCCCATGTCCTTAAGTTGTTATGATCAGTTAAGTTGGTATACTAAGGAAAATTATATTGTAGTCATTCAACTTGATGAAAGTTTGCTTTTCCTCTAGATCTTATTTTATTCCCAAGGGGTGTGTATTTGCACAGCAACTGCGTGTTTTAAGCTATGTGTGTTGATTTCTACCTATCCTGTTAGGAGCAGAGTAGTGTGAAGGTTGACAGCTATGCTCTGAATACTGCCAAAGTACAGTAGATTTAGGCACCTGATTGATCTCAAAACACAATCTTGGATGAGTTTCACATTTGGCACTCAGAAGGTGTGTGATGGGCTTAGGCTGTAGTTGTAGTTGTACAGGTAATGGTAATTGTGGATGGCACACAAAACAACCGAAATGGTTGCTTCCCCTGTTGTGTGAATAGATGTTGGTTCTCTGGGTAACTACCGTAGCAGTGCAATCATATACATATTTACTCAAAAGTCCAGTTTTCTTCATTGGAGTTTATTCTCGGATAAGTGTGCATAGGATAGTGCTATTGATGTTTTTTTCATCAAAGTCTGATGTATTTTGTCTTTGGAGGTAAGCTAGAGGAATGGTATAAGGCTTATTTCTGTTCCATTTATGTTTTTAATGAGGGCTTTATAGATGGTTTGGGCTAATGTCCCTCTTTGTTGAAACCCATTTAAGAATTGTGATGCTGTCTGTATGTACGATCAGATGGTCAAAGCTTCAGAAACTGAATAGAAAAATTACCGTAAGCACATTTAAAGTAACAGTAAAAAAAAGCTCTTTCTAACTAGTGTATAACTGAAGTCACTGATTGTGCAATCTGGTTATTTTACATTGGATTGGATACACTCCAGTAACTCAACATCTCCAGTTTATTTGAGGCTGGGCAAGTGTGGAATGTTCATATTCAAAAATACTTACCTCAAAGCCTCGTGTTGATCCTGTGCCAAGAAAAGGAAGGGTTAAAATCTTAACTAGTAAAAAGGATGGATAAGTGACTGTGCCTCCAGGCTTCCTAAATTTGTCTATAATCTTCTGTAGAAGAGAGCTGAATAGTTTTCCTCTTGATTGATAGACTGTGTAGGCCAGCAGCTCTCAAACGTTTTGGTCTCAGGAGCCCTTGACACTTCTAAACAAAGTTTCAGGAAGCCTTGCCAGTGCATGTGCAGAGTCTTGGGATCCCCAGATGTGCCAGCGCATGTGTGGAGTGGCACAGCACTGAGCAGATGGCTGCCACTTATGATGTGCTCATGGAGACTCTGAAGGTGTCTCAGGGAGCCCAAGGGTGTAGCTGGTGTAGGCCAAACAGCCGTTGTAGTGTAGGGAGCTGGTGTAACATAGTGGCTAAGAGACTGAAATCTGTGAATCAGGATTTTCCTGGTTAAAATCTTGTCTGCTATGCACTCACTAGGTGGCCTTAGGTAAGCTACTCCCTCTCAGCTTTAACATTCCCTTCTGCAATATGGGGGATACCTGCCTTATGGCAGCGGTTCTTAGTTCTCCCCATGAGTAGTGGAAGTTGTAAGTCCTTGCGGGGGCAGGCTGCCGGCGCCTCTGGGATCATACCGCCGCTCGGAAACTTACCGGGGGTTGTGCCGGCCCTACGGAGGGCGCGCGGGGGGGTCTGTGGCCCCCTCTGCAGGTCTTCCCGCACTTCAGATTGGTTCTCTGAAGCGATCGAGACCCACTTCCGGTTTCAGATGAAAAATGTAAATGTGTCTTGATCACTTCAGGGAGCTGATCTGAAGTATAGTGGGGGCTGCGGCCCTCCGCACCCTCTGGACTTCCGGTAAGTTTAAAAAAAGAGACTTTCCTGGCGCTGGCGAGATGTCACCACATGTTGCCACCCACCTTAAGGAGGTAGTGACTGCATCCAGTTTTCGTGGTGGGGCGTAACCCACCAGTTTGAGAACCACTGTCTTATGGGGTTGTTAGGACAACATCAAGATAATGAACATGAAGTACTTTGTGCACCCAGATAGAAATGCTTAAGATAAGTAATAACTGCTGGATCAGAAAAAGTCCTGCAACTTTTGAAGAGAGCTGTTTGTTGATCATAACCCTTCTCCTTCTGCCATTCCTATATAGAGCTTAGGGTGCTGTACTGTGGTTCCCTCTTGCCCCATTTTACCCTTGCATTAACCCTGTGAGTTAGGTTAGCTGGAAGATAGTTGCTGTTCCATGGTCAGCTATGGTAGTGAGTTTCATGGGTAAGCAGCATGTGTATATATAGCTTTTTAGTAAGGGAATCTGTAGTAAACATGTGTTTTGCGATCTTGGTTTTCTGATTTACTTCATTTTTTTTTCCAAAATATCTGCTGCAGACTCTTTAGTTCTTATAAACAAGCATTACTTAGGTTGTGACCAGCTGTAATTGAAAGTCAATGGCAGGTTGCCATTAGTATTCAGTAATAGTGTGGAGTATTTCTGAAATCCCATTGGACTTGCCTTTTTAAAGGGCAAATTGAGATCAAGACTGTCTCAAAAAAGGATCAGATATTACATGATCCTAGCAATTGTAACATCTTGTTTGTTCAATCCATAATATTTGTCAGTGGTGTCTTTCTTCCCCACCCCCAAATACAGAAAGAGAAGAAAGTGATGTGAATCATATTGCATCCCTCCTCCCCCCAACTCCTGTTAGCTCTGCAGGGAAACAAAGGCAGGTATAGATGGAAACAAAGGCAGGTATAGATGCTGTAGCACTTTGTTGGTCAGGGGAGGAGAATGGTGTGGAAAGAAAGGATTAAACACCCCCTCTTCTAACTGTGCTTCCTTGATCAAATTAGCAACCCCATGCAAATGCTTTGCATTTTTTTCCTAAGGAAGATTATATTATATTAAGAATATTTATATACTGCTTTTCTACATAGTAGTCCCCAAAGGGCTCATGCTCTTATATAAAAAATACAGAAGAGACATCAGCAACAGCCACTGGAAAAGATGCCATGCTATGGTGAAGAGGGACAGTTGCTTTCCTCCTGCTAAATATATGAGGATACCACTTTAAAAGGTTAGCAGGGGAAGATCCTGAACACGGTTTTCCGGCATCACATCTAGCGTAGGACTCTGACTCTGCTCTTAGTTTTCGCTGTGTATGGAGTACTCTGGGATGTAACTGTCTGTTGCTTCTGCTTTAGTATAAAGTAAGATGTCCCATCTCTGAGTTCTTCATAGTGAATTCAGAGGTGAGGAAGGCTCTTCCATTTTGTACTGGGCATCCAAGGACAGTCGGTTTGCAGAAGAAGCTTTATAGTTGTCTCTGCCCATGTGATTGCATTTGTGCATCCCTCTCGCACAGTTTTTATTAAATACAGGAACAAAATTTGTTTGTTCTTAGACTTACTGTATTACATGAACAGGACATGGTTTCGGTATTGATAATAAGTTTAGAGTCCAGTCAAAGTATAATTTGTCCAAGTTGGCATCTTTCATTTAATTAAAATAATTTTGGCTGCATTGATTGAAAATGTTTGTGGGTTGAGTGTGTGAGACTGGTGGTAATTTTTTTTTGGGGTGTGTGTGTGACTTCTGGGTATTTTAGAAAAATTGATATGTTGGCATGACTAGTTCTACAGCTAAGAAGTTAGTAGAAGAGAAATGGTAAGCTCTGTTTAAGTAATTTTAAACAGATTGAAGACCGTATGTGGAAAAATCCTGCATACTCAGTCAACAAGATGGCATGGCCATTTCCCAATAATAACTTCTGGGATTTAATATAAAAGCTGAAGGCAAAAGCAAATTAGACTTGGAGGGTTCATGCTAGATAGAAAATATTTGTTTTGTGAAGCCTTAGACATAGGAGCAAGGAATAAAATGTACAAGCAGAAGAGGGGGATTATTGACTAACCAGCAGCATTTGTGTGTGGGTAGTAATGGAGTTGCAATGGAGAACAAACTGAGCATGAGCCAACAAAAGTGGTATTGGCAAAAAAGACAAGTACAGTATTTTAGATTTTGTTAACAGGAGCAATACCAAGTAAGAAATCATTGTCTCTGATCACATGAAAAAGCTTTGAGGCAATAGAGCACATAGGATTATTGTAGGAAATGTTGAAGTGTTTGACTTCATGACGTTTGTTAGAATTTACTTCTCAGCTGACCTTTTGGGGAACTCATTACCGGTATTTAATCATTTGGAACTAAGGAGTATACTGTACTGTAATCTTAGTATTCTGTTTCTATGAGAGGTGGATTCCAGGAAGTTTAGACATGCAGGACAATGCAAGGAGAAAGTCCAGTCAGCTTCTTCCTACTACTTTAGGAAGTTGCTGCTTTGCCCAAATGAACTTACAGAGACGGAGTTTTAAATACAATAAAATACAGTAATGCAATGGCAATAAAGAGAGACTAGTGGTTGTGGTGCAACATTAAAACCAATTAAATATGAAAGACTTGGACAAAACAACAACAAATCTTCACCTGGCAATGAAAAGGGAAAAGCACACACACAAAACTTGGTGCCAGATGAGCTTTCCTGAAGCTGGGGGATGACGGGGGACTGGGGGTGCCGCCTCTGCAGCGACTTTTTTGTTGCCCCCTGCTGGTTGTCCCGTCCCACCGCCCCCTAACTATGCCACTGAACTGCTTTATGATCTACTCTCAATGTCCTTACTTCCGCTCACACTATATTTTTCTTGTTCCATGTACATGGTGCTTTTCGAAGAACAAGGAGACAGATTTCTGCCCCAAGAAACTTCTAGTTTAAAATTTGATGCCGTTGAGAGAACAGAAGAAGATGAAAAGGAGGCAGGGAGAAAATGCGATTACTGCGGTTACACAGTATGGAGTTGGGCTAAAACTTTAATGGAAAAGATGAGTTTTGTGGAGGAATTTGAAGGAAGTAAGAGTAATGATGATATTATGGAAGGCCCTTTCCTGCATAAGGGTAGTACTGGAGGAAGAACAGAGTTGTTGAAGGAGCAGGACACCTTGTGGCACCTGAGGGTGGTGGAGCGGACAAGTGAAAGTTGAGGAGGAGTTTCATAATCACACATTTATTTGTGAAAGCTATTTGTGTTTTGGTATGTTATAGTGGGTGCCGCAGTGGGTTAAACCGCTGAACCATGAGCTGTTGATCGGAAGGTCGGCAGTTCGAATCTGCGACGGGGTGAGCTCTCGTTGCTTGGCCCGCTCCTGCCAACCTAGCAGTTCCAAAGCATGTTAATGCGAGTAGATAAATAGGTACCGCTTGCAGGAAGGTAAACAGCGCTCCGTGTTCCAGCTGCATGCTATGCACTGCGGCAAGGAGAGTCATGTCGGCCACATGACCACGGAGGCGTCTTCAGACAACGCTGGCTCTTCGGCTTTGAAATGGTGATGAGCACCACACCCTAGAGTCGGACACGACTGGACTTAATTGTCAGGGGTCACCTTTAACTTTTTATGTTATCGTGAGAAAATAAAAAAGCAAATGTTAAAAGTGATCTTTCTAACTTGTAGCTTTCATTAAATTAATTTAGCTTGCACTTCCTTCAATATCTCAGATGTGTGTACGTACACACACACACACACACACACACACACACACACACACACACACACACACACACACACACACACACACACACACACACACACACACACACACACACACAACCACGTATTGGCCTGAGTGTAAGACGCACTTTTTTCCCCTAAGGCAAGTCTTTCAAGTAGGGGTGCGACCTACAATCAAAGCCTAGTGTTTTCTGCCTAGCGTTTTCAAGCCAAGCCTCTCCAAGTGTAAAACGGGGCTTTTTTTAATTACTTGCTAAATGGCCGATCTCTCTAGCAGCCTCTCTTCTCAGGATGGAAGCATTTGAAAAAATTAACCCTGAAGCTCCAACTCCAGGACTCTGGAATCTAAGATATTTATTGATCCTGCAGTTTGAAAGTTGAGAGTATAGCTTGACAGTTGAGAGCAAGAGCTCCTGCATAGGCTTACCATATCCAAGGGGGGACAGAGTGCCTACCTTTAGGCTGCAATCCTATGCACACTTTCTTGGGAGTAAGCCCCATTGAATGCAATGGGACTTACTTCTGAGTAGACGTGCATAGGATTGTGCTGTTAAGCATTGAAATTTGGGCAGGTGCAGCTCATCATCATGGAAGGGTGCAACAAGCTGCACCTGCCCAAATTTCAAAGGTTAAAGGCAGGCACTCTGTCCCCCTTTGGATCTGGGAAGGCTACTAATACTAGGATGGTGCCCAGATTCAATAAGGGACAGGGTGCCTATGCCTTTAACTGTACTAAAGCTGTACTGTTTTACTGTTCTACTAATGTGTATATTTTCTTTAAGTTAAAAAAAGTTTAAAATGTATTTTTTTAAAAAATAGCACCAAAATTTAAGGGTGTGTCTTATAATCAGGTGCGTCTTATACTCTGGACAATACTGTGTGTGTATTCAGCAGTTAAATGACAAATGATGATGTAAAATGTGTTAAGAGGTTGACAGATAGGACTATAGCAGAGATCATATTAAAATGGGTTGGAAGAAATTTCTCATTTAAAAAGTCAGCATCAGATATCTATTTGTTTTACAGTACTTCAGTTCAATGTCAACATCAATACTAGCTCATTAAGCATTTGAAGTTTTAGATATAGTCTTGACAGAAAGCAGATGGACACATTGTATGTTTACTGCAGTTTAATTCTCCAAGTGAAATGTACATATCTGGAAAACAAATGCATTGGTGCATCAGGACTGTGTTATTTCTGGCTTTCAAATACCGCATTATGGAATTTTAGGGCTGTGAGGGCTTAATGGACATTAAAACACTGAAGCAAGGTTTTTCATAGTACCAAAACTCTTACACAGCTATTATCAAACTATTAAAAGCCCAATTCTATCCTTTCCTTTCCCTGCCATAACATGTAGATGCACCAAAACGGGCTGTGCTGTATGCTGTGGTGGGGGTGACAGATTGGGAAGCTTGGGAGGAGAATGGGAAAATATTTTCCCTTACCACCCCCCATAACCCTTCCAATTGCCAAGTCTCCCAATCGCCAACCGTCCAAGCGCTTTAGCTGGCATAAGACAGAGGAGACAAAGGGGGCATGTCAGCTGCTTCCGGAGTAGATAGCATCCAGGTGGTCATGCTGGGTGCCACCCCCTCCCACCTCTGACACACCACCTACTGTGAGTGGTGCCTCTGGTGGCATTCTGGAAGCTTGCAGTTTTGTGTCGTTCTGGAGCGCTGTTTGCGACAGCCGTAAAGCAGCTACCACTGCCTGAAAGCTAGTTGTGGCAGCGGTAGAGCCCAGTAGGATTGGGCTGTAAGTTCTGTCCTATCCAAATTATAGCACTCAGAAAGGATGAAAAAGCATGTGTGTCAAGTGACTGGTTTATACAATTTTATTTGTAGGTGGTTAATTTTGGCATGTTTCAACAGGTATACAGAATGTATTAACTACATACTTCTTTCTTCCTATTTTGAGTCATTCTCAAATCTGCTATAAATTGTGAGTTTTGGACAACTACCTGATATCAATTATCCTAAGTCGTCATTCTGTTGATGCAAGTTTTTGTGTTCGAAAATTGATCCCTCTTGTGCAATTATTCTTCCCTGTACTCCCTAAAAACCTGGTCTTGAAAATTTTGAGAATCCTGTAAAACAGGACGGCATGCAGCATGCTGCAGGAAAAGATAACATCCCCTGTAGTGTATGGAACATTGTCACTTTGCAGAATGGCATCTCGGGATAAAACTCATATATTGTTGTGTTTTGTCGTTTTCCCCCGATGAAAACATTGAAAAGATGTTGTTGGCAAGAAGAAAGCTACACCTGTAATCTGATTTTTTTAGTCTGATTTTTTCCCCCTTGTCCAATGAATATGTAATTGGAGATAGTGTTGGGCCTTTGCCACCTTTACTGTTGGCAAAGGGACGGGGGGGGGGGCGCCCAGGTCTGGGTTGTGGTTGGTAGATGCAGGCAGCGCCATTGCCGGTCAGTTGCTTGAGGCAGCAGGCTCAGTTGGCCTCATGGCAATGTTGGCCCTTTCTGGCCTTTGTATCCAGGTGTCCCAGCCATGGTGGTTTTGAGACTCAACAAACCACTTATGTGAGCTTCTGTGTGTTTGTGAGGGTAATCAAAACTGCACTGGGGACAAAACATTAATTATAGCTGTTCTGTTAAAACCTTGATTTCAAATTTGTTTGTTTCTTGTGAGCAAATTTTCCAGCTGGACAAAGAACAACACTGAGATTTTCAAGGATGTTTGATTTACTTTCTTCTTGGTTGAATTCATAGACACAATACTATCTACAAATAAAGTTCTGTATTTCAAAGATCATCTTTAAAAAGCCACATATTTTGTAGACAGACAGTTTTGTTTGGCAAATCCTGTTAAACAGAAGACCAAGTAGTGACATATATCACTGTTTCAATATATTACAGTACACAAGGTAGCATTAGGCAGACTTCAATGACTTTATATATGTGCTAGGTGGAAATAAAATTGCAAATCTGCAAAATCCATTTAAAGTTATTTTTAAAGGTCCAGTGACAATATTTCTTTGGGGGAAATCCTTTTTCTTTTCTTATACATCTTCAGTAACCTACCTCATAGGAACAAATTTGTCTTGATATACTAAAAAAGTTTAACCTAATAAAAACCCAGAAACAAATATGGATGCAGAGGCACCTGTGACTGTAAAATGTATTGAATTGCAACAAAATCTTGGAGTTGGAGCTTCCTTCATCAAGCAATATTGTGATGAAAAACTTAACTGTATGAAGCTTTCTAGATGTGTGTTGTGGTATATTTCAGTCACCTTAAATATTAGTGGTCTGTATAGGATGGACGTATGAAGTTATCCTGAACTCATGAAATTATTTTTCACTGTGTTCAGGTATCTGGTCATTGCTATCGGTTCTTATGAAAAGTTCAACTATTTGCAGAGTAGAGTCTTGTCTATGCCAAGGAAGTTTGAACATGTACATCAAAATATAAAAATAGTGGTGTAAATGTATTTTTTAAATCTCCCTATATGTTTCATCAATACCATAATTCCTTGTCATAGTATATAGTCTGTATTTCAGGACAAACATTTATTGGCTCTTACAGCACAATCCTATCCAATTTATACCAGCGGTGTAACCAGCAGTGGAGCAAGAACGGGAGGCCCCAGAACAGAAAGGGGATTCAAATCCCCTCCAAAGACTGATTGAAAGGGGATTTAAATCTCCCCTCCTTTCAAAAGACTCCCGCCCTGCCGTCCCCCCGCTGGTTACGCTGGTAGTGTAAGTTGGATAGGATTGCACTGTTAGTCATGCTCTTAGTTCATATTTGCTCAAACAAATTGTGAGAGTTGGTGGCTCAACGGAAAGGTCACATAATCACAATAAAATTTTACCTACAGCTTTAAGGATCAGTCCTTTTAAATTTCCTTCAGTTGTGCCCAAGTAGGTCTATGGTCCTGGAAGCATGTGGACAGCACATAAAAGTTAATTTGACAACCTCCTTATATAACTCAATACGGTATACGTACTTATTTACTATTCCAGATTTCATGTCCTAATTTTCCTGAAGTAAAAAATGGATTCTACCATATGAAAGATCCTTCCACGGCCACCCTAGCTCCAGGTTAGACTTCTCCAGACTTTTTTTTTTCTATTGATCATGTTCACTCAGTTCAAATTTCCAGCATCCTAATTGAAATAAACATTTTATTATTTTTGCCTTTTGACATCTTAACTTTCTGAAGCTAGCTAGTTCACAACAATGTAATATTAAATGTTTATAGTTAGATGCTGTGTAGTATATAAACATTTTCCTCATCAGATACACTGTTTGAGAAGACTGTTTTGCAGTGGTTGTTGGTGTAATAGGAAATCCCAGTCTCCTCTGGCATGCCTATATTTATACATCCTCCAAGGCTAATGATGCCTTCCTGATACTATGGGAGAAAAAAAAGTGAAAAATGTCTTTGGAATTCCTATTCGGGTTTATTTTAGAATGTTTCACTAGAAAATTGGGACTGTTTAGTTTTTAAATGAGGATTTCTGGGGTGGGTAGGTAGATAGGAAGGAACTCAAAAGGGATGCCCTTTTCTGTTTTTCTCTGAAATAGTTTTCCAGAGTTGGCTGTGTATTGCAGTTCTGTTGAGGAGTTGTAATTTAGTGTTGAGGTAATAATTCTGTTTGGCAGGGAGGCTTTCCTCTTGCAGCAATCAGGAGAAAGCCTTCTGATTGAAGAGGACTTGGGGCTTCCTTATGATTAAGATAGAATGCCCTCCTGACCTGATGACATCAAAAACTGGAATTTTTTTTCTTTTTTTTTTAACGTTGTCTCTAATTCTTCAGTACTTTTAAACTGATATCTGCAGCTATGTAAGGGCTGGAAATTCTTTTTCAGAGAAGATTCATGATAATACTTTCCTGAGAGTCCTAAGGTTCTGTGTGATGAAGGCCATCTACATACCTCAGAGGAGGGGCTCAGCTAGACAAAATATTCACTTTATATCACTTGTTAAGAGTCTGGGTATAAGAGTGATCAATTATTCAGATGTCTTTAGCTTTTTTATTGCTAGCTTTATGCTTGTCATTAACAGTAAATCATAAGGTACTTTATGTGTCAACTCTCTCATTTATCTAAATTATAACATTTTCTGTTGAATTTCATGGTTTGAGTGATTTATTGTCTGCTGTTAGCAGTAGTAAAGAAGTCAGGTGATATTTTTCCTCCGGAATCTACAGAAAATATCACTAATTTTACTAAGCAAACCTGCTCCCTGTGCAAGCTTCCAAAAAAACAATCTGCTTCCTTTAAAGAAATCCACACTAACCTACTGGTACCAATTTTTAGTGTTTGTTTTAAAGAACTAAACCCATTTTGGCAGACACTGACTTCTTCAAGGATGTATGTATGTGATTGGTAGGATATTTGAAAATACCGGTATCAAATGCCAAACTGGGTCTAGTTCTTTAAAAAGTTGCTCAAATTGCTTTCTGGTATTAATGAACTCCTTGGCAATTTCTAAGATTTGCAGACAAAACTCCTGACCATTATATCATCTTTAGTTGTTGTCTGTGCAATGATGCAACATTAGAGTAGAAAGCAGACTGTCCACCCTTTGTGCCATTTTAGATCACTGTCCTGTAACATGGATAGTCTTGAAGGCATGCCAGATGATTCTTAGATTCTTCGTTTGCTCATTTTCTCTTGCTGCTCTATATAACAGGAACATTTTTCCACTACCATTTTTTTAGTTCCATGGATTCTGTCCCTAGGAGTACTGAAAATTTGCCTTTTCCATCCCTTTTGCCTATTTTATCCCTTTTGCCTATTTGCCCCTTTTTGTGTTTCTAGCCGTTACTTATTTTATCATTTCAAAACATTTCTGTCCATTTCTTACCCATCAAGACAACCAGAGGTAGCTTACACCAAGATAAAGCAAATTAAAAATAATCAAACAAAACAAACTAATGCGAGTCTCTGACCTAGAGCTCATGGTATTCATGGGAAGGGCTTAAGCTGCTGAGATGTGTCACAGGGCTACCTAGGGGAGGGGCTTACAGCCTCACTCCAGTTTCCGTTCAGTTTCTAGGATGGAGCCAGGACCAGGGAGCTTGTGACCTGAGCCTGTGAACAGAATTGCAAACAAAGGAGTTTTACACGGGAGTTCTGCTGGGGAATACAAGTGGAAGAATTCAGCAGCATCCCCAGAGACCAAGGAATGTAGCCTGCAAGGAAGAAGCTGTGTCTTGCACAGAATGTGACATGTTCCTGTTCCTGCCAGCAGATATAGAGACTTGTATATGTAGTAATACATATACATGGATATACATATACTCCTTCATGGATCATTGCCTTGTCGTGGCGAAGGGGCTTGCGTAACTCAATGAAGCCATGAGCTATGCCGTGCAGGGACACCCAAGACGGACAGGTCGTAGCAGAGAGTTCTGACTAAAAGTGATCCACTGGAGAAGGAAATGGCAACCCACTCCAGTAACCTTGCCAAGAAAATCCCATGAACAGTACCAAAAGGCTAAAAGATATGACGCCGGAAGATGAGCCCCTCAGGTCGGAAGGTGTCCAATATGCTACTGAGGAAGAGCGGAGGACTATTCCAAGTAGACCCAGAAAGAGTGAAGCGGTTGGGCCAAAGCCAATAGGACGTCCAACTGTGGATGTGTCTGAGGTTGAAAGGAAAATCCAATGCTGCAAGGAGCAATACTGCTTAGGAACATGGAATGTGAGGTCTATGAATCAAGGCAAGCTGGATGTGGTCAAAAATGAGATGATAAGATTGAACATTGACATCTTGGGAATCAGCGAACTAAAATGGACGGGCATGGGCGAATTTAAGTCAGGTGACCATCATATCTACTACTGTGGGCATGAATCCCTTAGAAGAAATGGAGTAGCCCTCATAGTCAATAAAAGAGTGGGAAAGGCAGTACTGGGGTGTAACCTCAAAAACGACAGAATGATTTCAGTTCGAATCCAAGGCAAACCATTCAACATTACAGTAATCCAAGTGTATGCCCCAACCACTGATGCCGAAGAAGATGAAGTTGACCGGTTCTATGAAGACCTACAACACCTTCTAGAACTAGCACCCCAAAAAGATGTCCTTTACATCATAGGAGACTGGAATGCTAAAGTAGGAAATCAAGAAATAAACGGAACAACAGGCAAGTTTGGCCTTGGAGTGCAAAATGAAGCAGGGCAAAGGCTAACGGAGTTCTGTCAAGAGAACACGCTGGTTATAGCAAACACTCTTTTCCAACAACACAAGAGGTGACTCTACACATGGACATCACCAGATGGTCAATACCGAAACCAGATAGATTATGTGCTTTGCAGCCAAAGATGGAGAAGCTCTATACAGTCAGTAAAAACAAGACCTGGAGCTGACTGTGGCTCAGATCATGAGCTTCTTATTGCAAAATTCAGGCTTAAACTGAAGAATGTAGGGAACACCACTAGACCAGTCAGATATGACCTAAACCATATCCCTTATGAGTATACAGTGGAGGTGAAGACTAGATTTAGGGCATTAGACCTGGTAGACAGAGTGCCTGAAGAACTATGGACGGAAGTTCGTAACATTGTACAGGAGGCAGCAACTAAAACCATCCCAAAGAAAAAGAAATGCAAGAAAGCAAAGTGGCTGTCAGATGAGGCTTTACAAATAGCTGTGGAAAGAAGGAATGCCAAAAGCAAAGGTGAAAGGGAAAGATATAAACAACTGAATGCAGATTTCCAGAGAATAGCAAGGACAGATAAGAAGGCCTTCTTAAATGAACAATGCAAGGAAATCGAGGAAAACAACAGAATGGGGAGGACTAGAGATCTCTTCAAGAAAATTGGAGATATCAAGGGAACGTTTTGTGCAAAGATGGGCATGATAAAGGACAAAAAAGGCAGAGACCTAACAGAAGCAGAAGAGATTAAGAAGAGATGGCAAGAATACACAGAAGAACTATACAAGAAAGATCTTAATGTTCCTGATGACCACGCTGGTGTGGTCACTGACCCAGAGCCGGACATCCTAGAGAGTGAAGTCAAGTGGGCCTTAGGTAGCATCACTAACAACAAAGCTAGTGGAGATGATGATATCCCAGCTGAGCTACTTAAAATCCTAAATGATGATGCTGTGAAAGTGCTGCACTCAATATGCCAACAAATTTGGAAAACTCAGCAGTGGCCAAAGGATTGGAAAAGGTCAGTTTACGTTCCAATTCCAAAGAAGGGCAGTGCCAAAGAGTGCTCAAACTATTGCACAATTGCACTCATATCACATGCTAGCAAGGTTATGCTCAAAATCCTACAAGCTAGGCTTCAGCAGTACGTGGACCGAGAACTACCGGACGTACAAGCTGGGTTTCGAAGAGGCAGAGGAACTAGAGATCAAATTGCCAACATGCGCTGGATCATGGAGAAAGCCCGAGAGTTCCAAAAAAACACCTACTTCTGCTTCATTGACTACGCAAAAGCCTTTGATTGTGTGGATCACAACAAACTGTGGCAAATTCTTAAAGAGATGGGGGTACCAGACCACCTTACCTGTCTCCTGAAAAACCTGTATGCGGGTCAAGAAGCAACAGTTCGGACCGGCCATGGAACAACCGACTGGTTCAAAATTGGGAAGGGAGTACGGCAAGGCTGTATATTGTCACCCTGCCTATTTAACTTATATGCAGAGTACATTATGAGAAATGCAGGGCTGAATGAATCACAAGCCGGAATCAAGATTGCCGGGAGAAATATCAACAACCTCAGATATGCAGACGATACCACCCTAATGGCAGAAAGTGAAGAAGAACTAAAGAGCCTCTTGATGAGGGTGAAAGAGGAGAGTGCAAAAGTTGGCTTGAAACTCAACATTAATAAAACTAAGATCATGGCATCTGGGCCCATCAATTCCTGGCAAATAGAAGGGGCAGAAATGGAAGCAGTAACAGATTTTACTTTTCTGGGCTCCAAGATCACTGCAGACGGAGACAGCAGCCATGAAATTAAAAGACGCTTACTCCTTGGAAGGAAAGCTATGGCAAACTTAGACAGCATAATAAAAAGCAGAGATATCACCATGCCAACAAAAGTTTGTATAGTCAGGGCGATGGTGTTCCCAGTAGCAATGTATGGTTGCGAGAGTTGGACCATAAGGAAGGCTGAGCGCCGAAGAATAGATGCTTTTGAACTGTGGTGCTGGAGAAGACTCCTGAGAGTCCCTTGGACTGCTAGGAGATCAAATCAGTCAATTCTAAATGAAATCAAGCCTGACTGTTCCCTGGAAGGACAGGTACTAAGGCTGAAACTCAAATATTTTGGCCACCTAATGCGAAGAGAGGACTCTCTGGAGAAGACTGTGATGCTGGGAAAAATTGAAGGCAAAAGGAGAAGGGGAAGGCAAAGGATGAGATGGTTAGACAGCATCACCGATGCAACGAACATGAAAATGAGCGAACTCAGGAAGATAGTGGAGGACAGGAAGGCCTGGCGGGATATGGTTCATGGGATCACGAAGGGTCGGACACGACTTAACGACTGAACAACAACAACATATGTAGTAAGTGCAAGCTGGTAGCACTTCTGGTGGAAAAGGTTCATGCCCTGGAGGTGCATCTAGCCACTCTTCAGTTTATCAGGTAGGATGAGGTGGAGGGTTGTGGTGTGCAAAGGGATAAAAGAATACACCCCCCCCCCCGATTCCAGAGGATACAATAGCAAATCCTACAAGAAGCAATTCGCACCCCCCCATTGCGCAAATGACTTACCTGTCTCTGAGTGCAGCCCAGTGTGATGCTGTCTCCCCGTCTCTGTGCTGCCTGCAGAGACTAGATAGCCATCTATCGGATGTTGTACTTGTGATCAGCCTGTATTGGTAGGGGGTTGGACTCCATGATCTTGTAGATTCCGCCCCCCCACTCTGATTTCTGTGGTTCTATGATTGTCATTAAAAAGGCAGTATATGATAAACTAAACACCACAGCTAAAAGCCCCAATATTTGCACTAAAGTGTATATTTGTTCTTGTGTTTTTGTGTCTGTCTTGATAAGGTGTTAGAAAATATGTAAGGATGATGTGATAAAAATAACATGGGATACTAGTATTGGATAGAAAGTGTTTAAAAACAAGTCTACAGATGGTTTTACACTGCTGGCTATGCCTATCTTTGCTTAGTTTATATGTTGTGAATTGCTTTGTGTAGAATTTGTCTGGAAAAGTGGTATATAAATAGGCTTACCATATTTTGAGGTGCCCAAACCGGGACACCCCCATTTTTCCCCCCTCCAGATTTTTCAAAATATATTTTTATTTCCATTTTTTTTATTTTTTTTCGGGTGCAAAGTGCTGTCTTGCCGCGTTCGAAATTTTTCAATTTAATTATTTAACCCCCATTTTTGCCCCTCTTCCCCCCCCTACTTACCTTTTTTGCTGCTGCTGCCATCAGATTCCTGGCTGGCCAGCTGCTTGGGCCAGTCAGGACTGCAAGGTGGTTAACCTCCTGCTTCTGCTGCCGCTGCTGCAGCTGTTTCACTGACGATTTTAAAAAGGTACAAAGTTTTCCTGTTGGCCATCTTGGATCTCGTGGAATCTTGCGAAATATCTCGCAAGATTTCATGAGATCCAAGATGGCGCCGCCGAAATCTCATGAGGGCACATGAAGCAGTGTGCTACTGCCTCATATGTCATCACGAGATTTGGCCGCTGCCATCTTGGATCTCGCGAGATTTCGTGAGATCCAAGATGACCAACAGGAAAACTTTGTACCTTTTAAAAAAATTGTCTGTGAAACAGCAGGAGCGATGGCCCCAGAAGACCGAGACTGCTCTGGTTCCTAGGACCAGGCCGGGATCAGGCCCTGGAAACCGGGTCGGATGGTAAGGCTATATATAAATATGTTTAATAAAAATCATACTAGACATATCACTTGAGGCAAATATCTGGTCTGGGAAAGCAAAGCCATTGATAGCCCTGTCTCATCCAACTGGCCCTGTTTACTTGCTCCTACCCCAATTATTCCAGCCAACTCTAGCATGTGCCCCTTGCAGCGATGATAAAATCTTGCTACTCCCATTTTATTAAAAATGAAACTGACCAAAACGTTAGCCCTAGGGTTGGCTCATGTCTGAGACAAAGGAGAAAAAAGGCTAACATATGAGTAACAAGCCCACAATCATTGTTCTTCAACCCATGATTTTTCAACTCTGGGATTAGAATGTGTTGGCTTGCATTTGTAGTTCATGCTTTAATGTAACGGGGGGGAAAATGAGATCTAATTGAGCATGGGTCGAAGTGCTTAGACCTGAATGAACAATTAGCTTTCTGAAGTCTATGTTGTATCTGAGCAAATTAAGCCATTTTAGGTAGGTTAGAATTTCATTGGCGACAGAATAGAAATGGATTTTATAAATGAAGTAAACAGAGTTGACTTCATTAGTATTCATGGTAAATAGGAAAATCTCCTTCCCGAGCATGCATATTCTATTCTGCAGATTAAAGCATTTTTCACTAGCCAAATGATGGTGGTGTCAACAAACTATGAATATGAATGCCTCTCTTTAATATGTACTTAATTTTTTTTCTCCAAGATTGAAAGTGACTTTGAAAGCAAACTCACTATGATTTTACCCTGTGGCTGAGCCTACAGCTGTGAAATTTCTGTCACTCTTTTTTTTTTTTGGTCTTTTGTCTATAATCCCATTTTTAAAATCAAGACTGACACATGTAAAATATGTTAATGGGTCTTATAAATACAAATTATTCTAAATATATTATGCTTGATTTTTAATTGGTGTTTGTCTTAGTTTCTAATGAAGGAGTATTCAACAGTTTATGTTGCCTGTGGAATATGAAAATGTACAGGGTTTCTCTGAGAGCAGATAGAAAAAGCAGGCATTTTTTCTGGTGCCAGAGGGAAATCCTTGCAGATACACTTGTAGGGAATTGCAGCCCACACTCTCCTCTAGTCACCTACCCTCTGCTCTGACTGCACTGCAGCTTGCGTGAGCCTTAGGTTCATGTGCTTGGGGAAGAAATTTGCTGCTTTTGTTCTTGATTTGAAACAAAGTATGATTTGTTGTTGTATCTAAGTCTGGTGAATTGTGATTCTAACCGTAGGTTGTGAATAAGCTAGGATATCCAATCTGGTTTGATGTTCTGTTGTATTTACAGGCTTCAGTTAGAATAAACCATGATTTGTTTGATTCAGATGCAATGACAAATCAGCTTGCTTTAAACTGGGAATAGAAGCAACTAATTTCCTCCCCTTACTTGGGTGGGAGAGTGCAAGTCTGAGATTCATGCTAGTAAAGTAAAAACCATGGTTGAATCCTGGTTTAGCATTACATCTGAACCAGTTGTGTTTCTGGAGGGAGTGCAGCATTGTAAGTGGTGCAAGGTGCTGCACTATGCCTTGAAAACCTGTGTAATGCAGCCCCTCCCACTGGCCCCTGGAGCCATTCTGGCGGTGAAGGCACGTTTTCGCCGCTGGAATGGCTCCAGGGGTGAGTGGGAGGGGCTGTGTCACACCGGTTTGCAACGCCTTGCAACCACTTGCACCACACCGGTTTGTCACACCTTTCACCACTTACAGTGACGCACCATCTCCAGGAACGCCACTGATTTGAACCTGGCTACTACTCCGTTGGTCTTTCTAACTCTCTCCTAGCATTAAAGCTGATAGTGGAGCAGAATGTAAATTCTGTCCTGTTCTTTCCATAGAACATCTATGACATAGAACAACATCTTCTGTTCTCCCTTGCTTGTTGCATAGGATTATGGTATAGCGGCCAATACTTTCTCAGCCTGGGGACAATGCAGAAAGGAATAGCAGCAGAATACTCTACACCAGTGGTTCCCAAACTTTTTTGACTCGCGGCTCCCTTGACCTCCCTCGCCGTTAGCCGTGACTCCCCATTACAGTGCATGGAAGAAACAGGCACTCTTTACATGCTCAGAGGCACCCTTTCTTATGTGTATATGTATGTGTATATTCCCAAAACGAGCCCTAAAGTGGATTTTCCATGCTTATGCTGAGCAGCAGCTAAGCCAGGAGTGCGCAGGGTGGGGTTGGGATGCTGCCCTCCCTCCATTGGCAGGCCTGGGTAGAGGGCACTGATGTTGTCTGTGTTAGTCCTATTCATGGCAAGAGAAACATCAAAGCATGGGAGGGAAGCCCCAGTTGCACAAGAGAGAAAGAGAGAGAAAGCTAGCTCCTTTTGGTGTAGCATCTTTGCAAGATGAAAAACAGATTCTTATACTGCCTGGCAGTTTCCGGGGGTGGGGTGGGGTTGTCCCAGCAACTAGAGTGGGGAACTAACTTAGAGGTGGGTCAGAAAGGAAGAAGGAGAGAAATCCTAATAATTAATCAACCAAACTAAACATAGAAATCAAAGACTGTATGTAAAGCAGAACCTGCTCTGCACCATTTTCAATTGCAGTTCTTGCATTTGTTTTGTGTTTATTAAAAACATTCAACAGAAAGAAAATACTTTACTTGCAAACCTGCAATGTCTCAGGATTTGGAGAGAAACGCTCCAAAGTACCGGTACTCAGCTTATCAATAGAGTTGTAAATCGTTCTTTAACATAAGATAAGGGCTTTGCTCACGCTGTGGTTAAAAACAAGATGTGGAAACTGCCGTTGAGTGACCCGATGTGAAGAGGGAAAAGATCTTTTCCGGATCTTTGTTTTTGCTCTCTCTCTCTCTCTCTCTTGCAAGCAAGAATAGGTGTTAATTAAAAGATTAACACGAAGCCCCTGGTTGCTTTTGATGACGCACTTGGGAGTCGCGCCTCACACTTAGAGAACCTCTGCGCCTCACACTTAGAGAACCTCTGCTCTACACTGAAGTGACAGTACAGAAGTGAAATACTGTACTTCAGTACTGAAGAAAACTGTTGCTGTTTAGAAGAGAGATGCTAACATCCTCAAACTGAAGAAAAAGTGGAGAGAGGATTTGCATATGGGGCTGGCTTAGATTGCAGTTGCTCCTCCTATTAAGATCTCTGGGACAAAATAAATGGATTGTAATCTGGGGTAGAGTTGTAACGTGAACTTGCCCCTCACGAAAGTCACTGAGATTATCCAGGCAGGTTTAACTCTCATCTACTAGTGTCCTGACCCTGCTTGCACGCTCTGTACTATCTTCCATGTTGGAATGAATGGCTGCCAGTGGCTTCTGTGGAGAAAAGTAATACACAGCAGCTGATAAATGTTCAGTGGCTGCATGGGACAAGAAGTGGGTTTGGTATGAATGACCTTCTCTCCTTCCCATCCCAAAAGCAATTCTGGGATTGTAGAGCAAGGGTCAGTGTGTTTCCAGGGCTGCTTCTGTCAATCTATCTCATAAGAGCCGTATTTGGGAAGGGCAGAGGAAGAAGTGGGTAGGAAGCAAAGCGTTCTTTACTTTGAGGGACCTTTAGCACTTGCATATACTTTGAACTTTGCCTTCTGCTCCCCAGTCTGTTAAAAGTACCGGTAGGTCTTGCCTTGTCAGTCTACCTGAGGCACAGTACTGAGGTGGTTGTCCATTTCCAAGCTTCCATCACACTTTGGCATTACACCAGGAAACAAAATGCAGGGAAGAGGCTAGGCAGGCAGCGGCTGGTTTTGTTCTCAACAGCACTGGCTCCCATCTAGTGAGATCTATGAGACCTGTTCAGCAGCCTTCAATCTGGAACACAACTTGACAGGAGGCAAACCTTGTCCTTTTCTTGAGATACTGAGGTCAGTTCTGACAAGGAGGCAAGTCTATTCTCCATCCCAGAGATGTCCTGCATTCTCTAGTTACAGGGGATCCCCATTATGTTTTCCTTCATTTAAGTCAACTATTTGAGGAACTAGAAATTCCCTGAATTTAATGTCTTCTACTGCTGTAGAAACAAAAGTGCATATTTTCTTATTCCTCCACACTCTTAAAGGGACATCCTGGATATTTAGATTTTGCCTCAGCTGGGCCTGTATGCTCTTCTTTCTCCTCCCCACACCCGCCAAGCTTTTAAAGAGACATCATTTTATTACAGTAGTGTCAATTTTGGCATCATTGTTGTTTTATTGGAATAATAGGGAGAGTAACCTCTGACCCCTGCCTGTTTTACTTACCTCTTCCCCTTGACATCCAGTGCTGCTGCTGTATCCTGTAATGGCTGCAGAGGGAATGCTGGGTTCTGGCATTCCCTCCACCAGCCATTGGAGATGGAGGCGGTGGCAGTGGTGGCACTGCTAGACACGGAGGATGGGGAGGGCTTACCTCTTTCCCTCACTGTCCAGCACCAGTGCTGCCACAACCACCACCTTATTCCAGCCAGCACTAGTAAGTCCTGTTAGCCTGCTTTTCAAGGTAAGACCACACGATAGAGTACTGTTTTGTAGGTGTACTGTAAACGTTTTTCATATTTCATAAACATGTTCACTACCGATAATAGTAATTTGAGACTGAAGAACAAAATAGCTTACAAATAGTCCTGGAACCTGTTCTATTTACAGAAGCTCCCCTACTTAAGAAGTGCTTCACACAATTTGTAATTGAGAAATTGGCTGCCAAAGTTTTTATTTTATCTATTACAAATATTTATATACTGCTTTTCAACAAAAAAATTCATAAAGCAGTTTATGTAGCAAAAGTAAATGGTCCCTGAAGTGCCCACAATCCAAAAAGATGCAGAAGAAGCACCAGCAAACACCCACTTAAAAAGACACTCTGCTAGGGTGAATAGAGACACTTGCTCTCTCCCTGCTAAGTTTAAGAGATCGACCCCTTAAAAAGTGCATTTGCCCAGTCAGCATGGGCGCAGGTTTAAATTTAGATTTTGGACAAATTGGCAACGGTTACTTGTGCGATAGGTAAACGTAACCTCCTTGCTCAGAGGTAGTATACCTCTGAATACTAGTTGCTGGGGAGCAAATGTTGTCTTCATGTCCTCCTGACCAGTATGGGGCACAAGGTGTTGGATTAGATGATGCATGGTCTGATCCATCTGGAGCCTTATGTTCTTTTGGGGTGGGGTTATTTTAGTGACATGTTCTCAACTTAAATGCCATCTGTCATCTTACTACTTGTTGTGTGAAATAGTCTTCTGCTCACTTAGTCTGTCAGCAAACATAAGTTTGTGGGACTGTTAGTAAGGCAAACATTGGAGTGATATCAATTTGTCTATCTGATTGTACAAGTTACAGATGTTGGAAGTTTTTTGTATGTTTCCTGGAAGTTCACATACAGCGCAGTCCTATCCAACTTACACCACTGGTGTAACTAGCAGGGGAAGGCAGAGCGGGAGTGGAGATTTAAACCCCCTTTGAATCCCCCTTTGGAGAGGATTTGAATCTCCTTTCCGTTCTGGGGCCTCCCGTTCTTACTGCACCTCTGGGTTACACTGGTGGTGTAAGTTGGATAGGATTGCGCTGTAATTCATGAATGTTGATGGAAATGCAAAGATTCGGGGCAAAAATTGAGTGACAGTCAAATTAAATTGAATTTCTTTTTACAAATATCTAAAATAGATGGTAAAATTTCTGTCTGAGAAATTCAATCTAAAGAGAATGTTTGTCTCTTTCATGGATAATTTAAATTATGCTTAATTTTTGTAAGGTATTGAAGTGCTGCTTTTTGTTAATTATAGTATAGTGCCATCTGGTGGCTTTTCCACTTCTCTGTACTATGCAGTTAAAATGGAGATGTGTGGAAGTGACTAATCCCAACGTTTTGTGATTCAACCAGTAGCGTATTTTCATGATGAACTCATCCGAACTTTAAAATCTGTGCAAGTCTCAGTGTCTGTACATAAAGTGGACAGCAGCGTAGTTAGTTTCTGCTGTAGCCATGGTGAAAAATGAAGGAATTGGAGCAGTTACTAGTAGCTTCCATTATAAGTTATTTTACATATATTGCATGTGTTTGTGTCCTGAGTAGTGTAGCATTTGTAGAGGAAATACCTGTTCGTATCTTTCTGGATAATATTTTAAAGTTTTAATTTTGCTGATGCTAATTGTCACAGTCTTCAGATCCTGCAGGGACTGTACAAACCCAAAGTCTGTGGGTGTTTTTTTTTCCTTGCCTCGCACCAGGTCACTTTAACTCCACTCCGACAAGCCTGGTATGCTGCAACAATTCAGTTCACTTGAGCAACCCAGTCCTAATGCACATTACCAATCAGCCAACTATCAAGGCTGCTCTCAATTCCGCTTACGATAGCTGCCACCACCCTGACACTCTGCCAGTCACTTCAGCTACAGGGTACTGAATGACTCTAGGCCCAAGCCAGTCTCCGTGGCACCTTCCTGTATAGTGTATACCAAGGTCCCAGCTCCAGGCTAATATACTCTTTTGGTAGCTGGATAACGGTGTAAGACTGCATTTAGATGCACCTCATTCCTTCCCCCAATACTTAATCACACCATTAGATTCCAAATAGATTTTATTTAGTTAACACTAGAGGTTACAAAACTTACAAAAAGGCATTTGAAAGGGCACAAGAATACATAGATTATACAGGATAAAATAAAAAAATATATAAAAAATCTATACTCGCACTCGCTTAAAGAAAAGCTTAGTTGCAGTTTATATCTCTTAGCCTGCATCATTACCACCTCTGGTCTAGCAAGCATCCATCTTCCTTGCTTGCTGAAGGCTAAATAAAGAATGATCTCTCAGGTCCTCTCTCACTAAGGGCAGAGACCTTGATACTGTAAAGTTCCAACAAATCGAAAGGCAGCTCCAGCTGAACCTTCTGGAAGGCTCAGGAGCCTCCAAGATCTCTCTGACTCTGCCCAGCTATAAACACAGCTGTTTCTCTAACCTAATCAGGAGCTCATCTAGCTCTGCTGAGTCAGATTTTAAGAAAACTCCTGCTCAACACTTCTTAAAACCAAATACTGCGACTACTTACAATAGTCAAACCAGACTCACTCCCAGTAGACTTTTAGATTCCTGTCACACTAATGGAATGAACTTTCTGTATCTGGATAGTGCTGTTGGTGTATCAGGCTAAAACGGTGTAGGCTCTGACTGAATTTGCTGTCTACTTCTGCAGTTCCATCCACTGGCCATGCATGCAGGCTGTGCATGTGACAGGCCTGCACCAAATGATACCCATGGGCCCATGGGCAATCACATCTGTAAGTCACATCAGTGAGTGTCAACCCACGTGGGATTTGCAACCACACATTCACTCTAATTTGGGGGTTTATCTGTGGAAAAAACTATGCTAGTCCCTCCAGTGCTGCCAATTATCCTTTGGCTGTTTTCCTGTGTCTGCATGTATCCCAGCAGCACTTGCCAGCTGAAAGGGGCTGTAATGTATCCCAGCAGCACTTGCCAGCTGAAAAAGGGGCTCTTCTCTGGGAGATGGTCTAGGATTAGGCTTACCAGATCTCCAACCGGGACAGAGTGCTAGACCTTTAGGAGAAGGAATGTGGGCAGGTGTAGCTTGTTAAACCTTAGAGCACAATCCTAGGCATGTCTATTCAGAAGCAAGTCCCATTGTGTTCAGTGGGGCTTGCTTCTGTGTAGACATGGCTAGGATTGTGCTCTAAGGCTTAACAAGCTACACCTGCCCACATTCCTTCTCCTAAAGGTCTAGCACTCTGTCCCGGTTGGAGATCTGGTAAGCCTATCTAGGATGCCACCTTACCTCCTCTGAGGACTCTAAAACTCATGGATGTTGGACAGCTGCATGAGTTTCCCAACCAGACATTCAGAACCCATGTGGAAGATTCAGAGCTTGGCTTATTCTGGGGGGGGGGGGGGAAGTCACAAGTAACTCATGTAAACGGAAATCCAAATGTGTGCTACATCTGTGGGAAATGTTGATTCCCACGTGGGTTTTTGCATTTTTGTTTTAGGCCTCAGGGTAGGGATGGGAATCGTGTAAAGTCTTTTTGATCCATTGCTGTGATGGCCCTTTCAGCGTGTAAAGTGAACTCCATAGCTGTTCTTGCCCTTTAGGAAGCACCCAAACATGTTTCTATTGTCCAGGTCCTATTAATATTTATAGGCTGCCATTCCACTCCATTGAAGGGATAATCAAGGTAGCTTTCAGTGTATTAAACAATAAAATGAAATAAAAACCCCAACACCGAGTCTTGTAAATAAGTCTCTATGGGCGTACATGCCTGCCTGCCTACACATACTTATTTTAGACTAACTGGCCTAAGAACCTTCCCTCTCATTATGAATGTCCAAGGGCCCACTTCTATCAAACATTCCAGCGCTGATGCAGCTGTGCCAACAGGGCATGCACTGCATCCAGCGGGGGGGGGGGGGAGTCACGGAGGCCTCAAGATAAGGGAATGTTTGTTCCCTTACCCACGGAGCTGCACTGTAGCTGCATTGGCCCTGGAAAGTTGGATAGGATTGGGTCCCAAATTAAACAACTGGGAACAAGTACCACATTTAACGGTCTACCAGAGGAAATGATGAGAATCCCAATACAATCCCTTGAGGGTTGGATTTATCTGCATATATTTTGTCTACCCATTTGAATCCCAGGAGTATATCTGAAATATAGCCAGAGCCTTTACACTTACAGTTTCAATCTGAAATACCAATAGTCCTTATATGTTGATGCAGAAAACTTATTTCATTAGCATCACTAGAATGAAAGTGAGTTTGGAAAGTACTACGGTATGTATTAAACAAAAAAACAAATGATAGTGGTAACCTAAAGTTGGAAATGGACAGTGCTTTAAGAGTTGGAAATGGTTTTAGACTAGGATTCCTTTTCACACATTTACAAATTTCTGTGATCTCAGTCATCTCTTCTGGCTTTGGAGATCATTGAAACAATACAAAACCTGTTTACCAGAGGCTGAAATGGGATAAGTGTACAGTGATCCCTCTTTTGAACTGCCTTTAACACTCAGTGAGGAAAACAAAAAACAATTGCTTTTCTCCAGTCAAAGACTTTGATGGCATTCATTCTCCCCTATGGCTCAAATAGCTAAGTTAGCTTGTGCCGCGTAGGAACAAGAACTGTCGTTTTACATTATACTTATAACTTATACTTTCCATTATACTTATAAATCTGTTGTCTTAGTATCGTATTTCAAGTACATAATTAATGTTGAACTCAATTTCTTTGTGTTTTTCAGCTTGATAGTATATTATCCCCTCCATCTATGCCATTTCGAAAATTCAGCAACCCTGAAGTTTCTTCTGGCCCTGGCAAGTCATTGAAATTTAAAAGGCAGCTGAGTGAAGAAGGAAGACCATTTAGAAGAGGAAGCCTTGGGGGAGCTCTGACTGGTGAGTTGTAAGGAAAATGACATGAAAAGATACAGGGCCACACCCTCTTACAAACAGAGGGCTCTTATTTAGGAAATAATAATCTAACTTTCTCTAATTTTTAAAAAGGTTTTTTGGTTAATAAAAAAACATTTTATACTAGTTACAACCATGGCACTTTCAGCTGAAGAATGCCATCATTTTTGCTGTTTGTGAAATACTCTCTATTGTATAAATTTTGCTGCCTAAGTTTGTTTGTATGTCTGTCTGTCTGTGTATAAATCTTGAAAGAAAAATTCCCAGTCACTTTTTCCACATTACTCATTCCATGTGACTCATGATTTTTCAAATCTGTTCTCCTTGTTTTATGTAAGCTAAAATGCTCTAGCTGTTTTCGCCTTTGTTCATTAAAACTATTATTATTAAAATATTTTTATACGACTTTTCAACAAAAATTCACAAAGGTTTACAGAGAAAATCAAATAATTAAATGGCTCCCTGTCCTAAAAGGGCTCACAATATAAAAAGATGTAGAACACCAGCAACTGCCACTAGAAAAGACACTGTGCTGGGGTGAAGAGGGGCAGTTATTCTTCCCTTGCTAAATATGAGCACCACTTGATCTACCGTATAGGTCTCTCTTGTTTCCTTTTAGGGAACAGACTTCCTCTAGTTCAGAGGTCTCCAACTTTTGTCGCCAGGTGTACTACCGGTCACAGTCAAATGTTCTGAAGTACCACCTGCGCCAATAAATAAATTTATTTATAATATTTAATTTAAATAAATATGTGTTTATACAGTATTTAACCTATCACAAAAATAGGTGATAGTGTCAGCAAATACAGCAATTAAGCCACTGTGGTTTTTTCTTTTTCTTTTTTCCAAACAGTAGTATTCACAGATCCATTTCCTGCTTTGGAAACTTATCCAAAAGAGCAGATATATACAGTATAGGCTTCACTTTAGGAGTAGATTATCATGCATCCTCAGTTTTCAGTCTCTCTGTTTTTTGGCCTATCGTTCCCCAGGACAGTTATGTTTCATTGCTACCCCCCTCCTGTTCATGCTTATTGATTTGAATCTCTACAAATATGAGCAGTATGCCTCAAATACTGCAATAAAATAAGAGGAAATGAAATGCTTACCTGGTCCTTCTTCCCTGTGCCACCTAGTGGTTCAATGCTGTATATATACAGGAAGTAATACGGAAAAGTACAAATCGGAGATAAGGAGCAGAAGCAGCTGAGAGAGAGAATCAGAATGGCAGAGAAGAGACCTCCTAGCAGCTGATTACTGTTCCTAGCAGCTAATGACTGCTGTTGCAGATAAGAGACCTCAGGGATCAGGTTCCATAGGCGAGACTGCAGCAATAATTGCAACACAGAGGGGAGATTGGAAAGCCGAATAAGGATTAGCCTGCTGCGTACCACCGGGAGTCGCTCAAAGTACCACCGGTGGTACGCGTACCACAGGTTGGGAACCTCTGCTGTAGTTCTTCCGTATCCTTTTTCAGATGGGCTAGTCCCAATTGCATATAACATTCACAATATGGATTTACTGTAAATCTTGTTGGAAAGTAGTACAATGCCATCTGCAGGACACGGGGGGAGTGTATTGTCTAGGAGGCAGATAACTCAGAGGCTACCTGCGGTTTTTCCCAGTCCTACCTGGAGATGTCAGCAATGAACCTGGAACGTTCTGTCTACAACGTATGTACTCTACAAATGAGTTCTGCCCCTCTCAAATACATACATACCTTTTTGGATAATCCAGTACCTGTCTTTGCTGCTGCTGTAAAAAAAATGACACTTTTCAGTGACATTGCATCGATCTGATTTTCATGGCATATCCTATTCTCAAATGAGGTGCAAGATGTGTAGGAGCTAGTGGTTCCAAATATCTTGAAAACTGATTCTATTCCCCCCCTCCCCTTTTTTAACTGTTGTAAAACACAGATTACTCTGGAGTGCCCTAATTATATAAGGTGTATTTCACTCCATGTAGCTTGATAAGTACGTCCATATATAAAAAGTGACCTGACTATGGATTCATGTGGCTGTAGCTCTTTGGAGAAGTAGAAAATGTATGGACCGCTGAAAATAATGCTAACGTGTGTTTGGAAGTATAGATATATTTCCTCTTCCAGTTACTAGGAGGGGTAATTATAGAGTATGCTACACCTCATCCACCTGCCTTGAAAAACTGATGGAATGCAGGAGAATTGAGTAAATGTTTAAAAAGGATCGGAAGCTTTCATGGCCAGCAAATATGTATAACAATTTAAAATTAACAGGATTAAAAACCATATCAGAAAAATGTTTTAAAGACGTTAAACACTGCTTAAAACAATAAAAATAACTATGTTTCATCCACATCAGAGCTGTCAGTTGTGTTCCGCTCTTTGTATTGCATTCTACACTCTCCTATAAATTCCATTGCTGCCGTTTCGGCAGTTAACATCTTGGCAGCTTACTGTTGCTCTAACACATGAGGAGGTCCACGGATGTGGATGAAACATAGTGTTATTTTATATTGTTTTAAGCGGTGTTTTTTAACGTTGTCTTTAAAACATTTCCATGGAAGGAAAAATGTAGTCATTGCCTATGCTCTTTAACTAGATTCACCCTACCGCTCACATGTACATATACATATAGCTACCTTTCTGTCTTGAAGTTAGTATTTATCTCTAGAGAACAGCTTGTTAATCATATCCTTTATGTTAAATTATTCATGGATTTAAAGTTTAAATGTGTTGGGAGATGGCAATTTTCACTGTATAGTGTGGGTAGCCATTTTGCAGCTGCTTTCTGAAACATCAAGATATATATTTAATTTTGACTTAATTTTAAATATGGAATTTGGTATTTATCAACAGTAATTGATGTATTCAAACTGTTTATCATTCATGGCTAAACTGGATTAAAATCAAATTCTTACCCTCTCTATTATAATCTTAAATACAGAGAGTCAAGCTGAATAACGTTTTCTTGCCATGGAGGAGCAAAACTGGTTAACTGCAAAGCTCCTTTACCTCACTGAATGAGTTTCATGAGCTGAAGTAACTTCAAAGGGCTTTATACAAGGGCTTGGGCTTAAGTTGTCGAATCAATAATGCTCAGTTGGCTATGCTGAAAGTGGAATTTGTGATTTGAAAATAATGGTGTTTTAAATGTGTTGGAAATGAAGGGCATTGTGCCTTGACCAGGCTCAGAAAGTGAACTAAAACGTGTGACTTTATTTCCTTTCCATTCATTGCTCATTGTAGATCATTGATGGCATTGTGGCTAATCTTAAATTATTTTTGTGGTGTGTAGTTTTTTTTTAGTCAGCTTGCCCTAGTATTCTAGGATGCTGAAGTGGGCTTTGACTTGACACTTTTAAATTGCCTATGCTGTGTAACAATTTGAATCAAGTTGTGTCTTTGTATATTGCATTTGTGCCTCAATGACACTCAAACGTGATTTACAACAACAAAAAAGCAATAAAAACAGGATAAGGCAATACATTTTAAATAAACTTTATTTAAATAATAAACTTTAACAGGATAAGGCAATATATGCAATAAATGGCTAAAAAAATCCATTCTGTAAATAAGTAGTAACAATTAGAAAGCTAAGCTTATCAACCAACAATTAATTAAACTAATAGTAGTTCAATTCAGTTCAAAATTATTAAGATTATAATATATGACATTTTAAAAAGTGGGTCCCAGTGCTAAAACGTTTGGGAAACACTGACATAAAGCAGGGCCAAACTTTCAATATAAAAACTCTTGGCCCTTTAATGGTTGTATAGGTGAGGGCATTTCAGCAGGTGCAGCTGCTGTAGTTAGCACCATCAGCAATTGCAGCTGCCAAGATTCTGGCTTCTACACAACTCTTAAGAACGCAGGGGCCCTAATGGTGGAAGGTTGACCACTCCTGACATAAAGTAACATAATTCATCTCCAATTAGCAACAGTAGATCAAACTAGCTCTCCCTTGTAACACCTCCTTCACCTCAAGGAGCGACCTAAAGATGGCACACGGGATGAACAGTTTCTCCCTAATTTACTTTCCAGACTTAGTCCCCACCCTCTCATGATAAAGTTGTCAAAAGGTTGAAAAGGAACTTTTTTTGCACTTCCACCCACAGCCTAGCATTATAAGGGAAATGAACCTAAACCCTCAAAATCTGGCTTGCTCTCATAATGTGCAGACAATAGGTTGAAATGAGGCTGACTGTTTCCTTCAAAATTACTCAACCCAAAGTGGTATTCTGCTTGAACACGGGGCATTTTCTGGCTCTTGCTTTCCATTGCAGCCCTTGGGTCCTGTGAAAAGCTGATCATAGACCTTCTAGAACAGCATTCAAGACAGCAAGAGGGGTGCAGCTAGTGTGTATTGGCCAATGTGTATTGTTTCCACACCTCTTTTGGTAGACCTTTGTAATGTTCATCTGTATTTTCATTTATCCTTATTATCACAATACCAGCGAAAGAAGAGAAGGACTACATAAGGTTCTTTCTAAAGAATGTGATACTGTTCAATAATCAAACATTGATATAGTCTATGCCAGTGTTTCTCAAACTGTGGGTCGGGAGCCACTTGGTGGGTCGCGACCTGATTTCTGGTGGTTCCCAGGTAATGAAAAGAGTAGATAATTGCCACAAGTCCTGAGGTGGCCTTGGGCATTTGCCTTTCGGCATAGGAAAAGGCGGGATATAATTTTTTAAATAAATAAATATTCAAAAATCAATTAGCTGATAGTTGCCCTTCAGAGAGCTGAGCTCCTGCAGTTTGCAAGATAGCTGATAATTGCCCAGCAAACAGCTATGCTCCTGCAGTTTGCAGGCTTGTGTAAATATAGGGAGATAAATATTTGAGCCAAGTCTGTCAGTGACAGGTAGTGGGGGGCCAGTGAAGGCTGGGTCACACATCTAAACCCCTCAAGCCTTGAGCCTGTTCATTAGGGCTGCCTCATTACGAGAAATGGATTGAAGGTTTTTTGCAAATAAATAAAATATTACTTGTAAATAAATAAATATATTATTTCTTTCAAGATCAGTTTTTTAGTCTCGTAAAGCTAGGTGGGTCCCGATACAGTGTCATTTAAAAAGTGGGTCCCGGTGCTAAAAAGTTTGAGAACCACTGGTCTATGCTAATACTACATATAGGTTAATATCAATCATTGTAACATTTTGTAAAGAACCAAGGGATAGATTGTATGTATGTGGACATGCACTGGGTAGTTGGGGGTGGTGATTTTTCATTGTGGTCCCAATAGTATTTGGGGTTGGGCCCTCCTTGCAGCTGTTGTATACAGACAATTCTCACTATATGCGAATTCGCTACTCACAAATTCGCGTATCTGCGATGGGGAGTTTGGCCACCTATCTTGCATTTCCTGTGACCCTCGGGATCCACGACATAGTGGCCTCCCGTGCTTCGGATAGCCTCCGCGGGCCTCAGAACACCTCCCAGAAGCGACTTCTGGTTGTGTCTGGGAGGTATTCTGAGGTGTGGGGAGGTATGCGCCAGGCCTGCAACATCCATAGGCTTCCACAGGCCTCAGAATGCCACTCTGAAGCAATTGGAAGTCACTTTTGGTTTGGCAGTGACCACTTCCAGTTGCTTCGGAGTGGCATTCTGAGGCCCACAGAGGCCAACGGAGGGGTTTGCAGGCTTAGCGCGATGAAGAAGTAGCCTCTGGAGGCCTCCCTCTTCAATATCTGGTGAGTCAATCATGGTGTGTCTATTGAGCCTATGGGAAAATGGGGTCCCCTTGCACCCAATCCCATTTTTCCCATAGGTTCACTAATCCGGAATATGTGAATTTGTTATTCACTAGGTTTTGGGGGAACCTAACCCTCATGGATAACAAGAACCGACTGTAACAAAAAAAGGCAAAAGACCTGATCATGAATGTCTCATCATAGACATCATGTCTAATTGTACCCCCAAGACAAAAGTCTTAATGAGTACTTTGAATGGAAAGGCTGCTCCAAACATGACACATTTTAATACAGTAAGAAATGTACAGGGATTGTGTGTATATAGGTTGTCTCAAGAAAACGTATTCACACTTTATAGTGTCATTATGCTATAATTCATACATATACTACATATGATGAACACAGAGAAGCAGTTGCTTGACCCCGTTAATTATAACTAGTTAATGAATTGGAACAAGTGCTCGGAATGTTCTCCATTGGCATCTATACACCACTGACATAGTTGACTGACAGCGCAATCCGACTTAACTTTTGTGCCGGTGTAACCAGCGGCGCAGCAAGAACGAGAGACCCCAGAATGGAAAAGGGATTCAAACCCCTCCAAAAGAGGAATTCAAAGGGGATTTGAATCCCTTTTCCATTCTGGGGCCACCCGTTCTCGCTGTGCCACTGGTTACACCGGCACAAAAGTTAAGTCGGATTGCGCTGTAAGGGATCTGCAGGCATTCACCAACATGTACTGGGATGGTTCCACCCATCGCTTCAGTTGCTTTCCTTAGATGTTTGAGTGTTTCAGATTTTCTACAATGAATTATGTATGAATTAGAACTCATTAAAATGTGTGTACATTTTTTGAGACACCCTGTAGTGATGTGTGATACCTTTTCTATGTATACTGGGAAACAATTGCCAGTGGCAACCTGGAGCATGTTAATGTGTTGAAACAGACCTGCATGCAATAATCACATGTACTTCGCAATTTACACGAGTGTTTCGTTTTTTTCCCCCTGTGTTGAAATTTTTGTAATGCTGAATTTTGTCTAAATTGATCTTACTTGACCTCCTGAATCCTTAGCTGTCCCTGGAGGCTCAGGTGGCATCTGTGACCAGGGGGCCTTTGTCTAGCTTCTGCTGGTGCATCAGCTGAAGTCTTACCTGGATCGGTCGGATCTGGCGACCCCTGCTGATACTTTTTTTTTTTTACTTAAACTCTGGGAAAGTTCAAAGTTTGCTGTGCAGAGCTTCAGAAAACGTTCTGTAAAAGGTAGCATGACTAGAAAGTCTATTGCAGAACTGCAAAATTCCATGTATTTTAGAACTGCTGATGAATTATTGTAAAACAGTTCAAAAATGTGTGTAGATTTTAGTCTCTTCTGATCGGAAGAAATAAATGCAAAGGTTAGGTACTGACTTGCTTTTTTCTGTATCTATTTGGTGCTTTGCTCAGATACGGTGATCTATAATCTGTTTAAGGTAAAGCATACTTCTGTCACTTGCTTTCCAAGCCATTCCTGAACTGTTGTCATTGACTGATTTTTATGGACATTAATTGTGGTTCAACGGGGTTGGTGTGACTCTCATTTCTTCCTTTATTACAGATCATATTGAAAAAGTAGTAGTCATTCTTAAAGAGCGAAGAATTAAAATAACGCTAATTGTAAATGTTCTGGGCAATTATTCCAAACTGCTGTGAATATTTTAGCACCTCAGTAATATGCGCTAGATGGACTTTATTACTGGGTGAAAAAGGAAAGGGGCATAGAAGTGCTGAATTTTGTTAATGGGGTTTTGTTCAAATGTTTCTGTTGCAGTAGCCAAGACGGCATAATTAAGTCAGCTGTAATTCTAGCTTAAGATTGAATTATATCAGCTTTAATGGACAGATTGGGGGAAAATGTTTATCTCTGTTTTAGATCTGGCTGAGAAAGTAGTGTTGTCCGTTTTAATGTTAACAATATGTGACTGAATAATACAATTGACAGATGCTAATTTCCTTAAGTTGTAAGCAGCAAATGATGCATGAATTAAACAGCAACATACTTTTTTTTTGCCTGCTGGTATTCTTCCCAAATTGGATTTAAATAACGTTTCTTGATGTAACCACAAGGAAATTAAAGTAACAATAATGAAGTGCTTCATAACAATAGTTTAAAGTCAATTGATTGTTTTCATGTTAAGGCTAATGGGAGTGATTGCATTAATTTTCCCTACATTAATGTGAGAATAAACACTGAAATGTATCTCACATTATCTTTTTTTCAGTTGGGAGTAGACATGCAGTAATAAAATATGACTCCGTAGGGTCCTGCTTCTTAGTGGTCAGACTGTAAAGAGATTAATCCCCCCCTTCTCATCAACTTCCTCTTCCCATTTTATTTTTCAGTAATGATAAGGAGAAATAATTGCTTAAAAACAGTTCAGTTCTTCACAAATACTTTATCTCACACATTAAATATCAAGGACATGATCCGAAGGTGAAGACTTGATTTCAGTGGGAGAATTAAGCATCTATTTAAGATACTTAAAACTCCTTAACTTTGTCTGGATCATGCATAATTTTTTTGATAATATATATAAAAAAATCCTTGTTGTTGGGGAAAAAAATAATAATAAATTCCTCTTAGCATTCAGCTGCTAACCTGTGGGCCCAATCCTATCCAACGTTTCAGCACTGATGCTGCTGTGCCAACGGGGCATGCGCTGCATCCTGCAGTGGGCGAGCAGTCACGGAGGCCTCCTCAAGGTAAATGAACATTTGTTCCCTTACCTCAGGTGTGAAGAATTTGGGGGGTTGGTATAGCTCTAGTGTATTCATAAAGAAATCTAGTTGTGTCATTTGAATGAATGAATGAATAAATAAATAAATAAATTTATAGAAACCTAGTTGTGTCTAGTTGTGCCATTGAGTTTTGGCAGGATTAGCCCCTTTGGTCATTGGTGACACCTGTATGATTTTACAAGGGTTTTTGCACGTGCCTCCTGGGCTGTATTAGCTATCTTGTTCCCTCTGACCCTGGGGAAGGATATAAAAAGGCACCAGAAAGAACGTTAGTGTGTCAGATTCCTCCTGACTGTTGCTGTTATGGGAGACCTGGAGTGCTGTAGAGGAGCCTCAGTTTGGTAGTCACTAAAAAGGTTCATTTAGACTTCGTTGTTTTCCTTTTTATTGTGTGTTACTCCTATGCTTTCTTGATTTTATCTTGTTTGAGGAATGATTGCCCTCCTTATGGGACTTCTTTGTTTTGAATACATATTTTTTGTAAAGAAATTTTTGTGCTATGTGAATTTTCCTGGGGGAGGACTGAACTTTCATAAGCTGAGCTAAATTTAAGTTCCTGGACCAATTTGGCCATTGTGGGGAGGGAAAGATAAGGAGTTTAGAGGTGTCCCAGAGGGAGTGGTTGATTCATTAACTGGGACATCTTTACATCAGGGTTGCATTGTGACTGCATCAGTGCTGGAAAGTTGGATAGGATTGGGCTCTAAATGTGACATTAAGTGAGGAATTACAGCAGTGGTTCCCAAACTTTTTTGACTCGCGGCTCCCTTGACCTCCCTCGCCGTTAGCCGTGGCTCCCCATTACAGTGCATGGAAGAAACAGGCACTCTTTACATGCTCAGAGGCACCCTTTCTTATATGTATGTGTATATTCCCAAAACGAGCCCTAAAGTGGATTTTCCATGCTTATGCTGAGCAGCAGCTAAGCCAGGAGTGCGCAGGGTGGGATTGGGATGCTGCCCTCCCTCCATTGGCAGGCCTGGGTAGAGGGCACTGATGTTGTCTGTGTTAGTCCTATTCATGGCAAGAGAAACATCAAAGCATGGGAGGGAAGCCCCAGTTGCACAAGAGAGAAAGAGAGAGAAAGCTAGCTCCTTTTGGTGTAGCATCTTTGCAAGATGAAAAACAGATTCTTATACTGCCTGGCAGTTTCCGGGGGTGGGGTGGGGTTGTCCCAGCAACTAGAGTGGGGAACTAACTTAGAGGTGGGTCAGAAAGGAAGAAGGAGAGAAATCCTAATAATTAATCAACCAAACTAAACATAGAAATCAAAGACTGTATGTAAAGCAGAACCTGCTCTGCACCATTTTCAATTGCAGTTCTTGCATTTGTTTTGTGTTTATTAAAAACATTCAACAGAAAGAAAATACTTTACTTGCAAACCTGCAATGTCTCAGGATTTGGAGAGAAACGCTCCAAAGTACCGGTACTCAGCTTATCAATAGAGTTGTAAATCGTTCTTTAACATAAGATAAGGGCTTTGCTCACGCTGTGGTTAAAAACAAGATGTGGAAACTGCCGTTGAGTGACCCGATGTGAAGAGGGAAAAGATCTTTTCCGGATCTTTGTTTTTGCTCTCTCTCTCTCTTGCAAGCAAGAATAGGTGTTAATTAAAAGATTAACGCGACGCCCCTGGCTGCTTTTGATGACGCACTTGGGAGTCACGCCTCACACTTAGAGAACCTCTGAATTACAGTATTAACTTCAGAGCAGTAGTTGCCGATTATTGATTGCAGTGCTGTCTGTGTGTATTTTACAGCCAAATTGTATCTAAGAAACCCCTGCTGATGCAGCCATGCCACTGGCATGCGTGCTCAGAAGTGTTAGGGGGGCAGTGGTCCCCAACGCGCTGAGGTGCCAAGCAGTGGGGGGTGTACTTGCCTCCGGATCAGTCGCCTCCTCTGCCGCTTTTCGTCCTCTTGGAAACATCTTCGGCCGCAAGATCGGCCCGCCTTCCCGGGTGCCGTTTGGCTCTGAAGTGGTCCTGAAAGTGCTGCGGGGGGGGTGTTTTCACAAAATGACATCACCCCAGGGGGCGGGGCATGTGGCGTCACGTGGGGGGGTGTCGTGTTAGCGACCCTCCCACAGGGGTGTGTGTAGAAACACCACTGCACGTGCTGCACCCTGTGGAGGGGGGCGTGCAGTCCCTTGACCTGGGGATAGGCCTCTGTGGCCTGAATGGATCTACTCAGACCTATGCCAGAGATTTTGCAGGCTCAAGTCCAAGTGGACCTGGGAAGGCGGATTGAGGTTGGGAAAAGTGAATAGGATATCACTGATGCCGCTGCTATCCCCTTCCTGGCCTCGACGCAGGCCTTTTTCCTCCCCCCTCCTAACCCCGTTCTGTCCCCCTTCTGCTTACTTACTGGTGCTGGGACTTTTTCTGGGGCTTCTGGCATGTGGCCGTAGCAGCTCACTGCTTGTGGCAGCGGCCTGGTTGCATGGATTGGCGCATCTTGTGTTTTGTGATGGCCATAAAGCACACCGCTGGAATGCGAGTTCCCTGTGGATTGGGCCTTTAATATTAGCAAAACATTAGTCTTAATGTTTCAGAAATGCAGGACTGTATGCATGTTGGCTTGGTTTCAAAGAAACATGGAAATAAAAGGTAAGAATGTATTAATGCTGTTCTATAAGCTCTTGCACCAAGTTCTAACAGAAGAAGTTTTGCAGTACATTTTCACATTGTAATTGGGGATTGTGTCAACAAATGGTGAATAAGGAGGATGCAAGGAGATAAAACTGTAGTGGGCCACAAAAGGTCTTGAAAAGATTTTGAGCGAAATTTTATGCAAAAGCTTGCACAAATGGAAGAACTTGTCTGGATTTCTCTGGGGGGGGGCTTTTTTTTTTTTAACTCACAGCACCCTCCTACTAAACAGAAGATTTTTTTTTAAACTCCTGGTAGTGAATCTTTTGATTGGAATATTTGATTTACCTAGAATGGATCCTTCATAATTCAGAGTCCTCTTTCAGCTAGCTGATGTCATACCAGACCTTGAGTTATGCAAGAGAAAAGTAATAAGGTTCCTGTCCCTTTTTTACATATTTGTCTATATAGTCATGTAACTATATAGCAGTCATTTGTCTATATAACATGTAATAATACAATATATGTTTTCTTAAGCACCTAAAAAACAAGGTGCTGTACATGCATAAAATTAACAATGACAACCACTGGTGGTGCGGGCCATGCGAGCTCGGCAGGACAAGCCTATTGGTGCCAGGGTGGGGGGTGGTGGTGACAGGAGTGGGGGTTCAGCAGATTGTATCCTGGGAGGGAGGCACGATCAATGGTGGGTCCCCCAGCCTCCTATTTATTTATTTTAGAGGGTTGTGGCACGAAAAAAAGTTTGAAGACACACTGCTTTAGAGAAGTTTGAAAGAGGGGAGAGTCTGTACGATATGGATATAGGATTAAGCACAAAAGAGTAAAGGAAGACTTTGCCTAAGAGTTTACCAATCTATAAAAGTCAGTACATAAGGGGAAGGAATAAAATAGACTAAGAATGCCCAAATATGTGAAAGTAGGAAAGAGTTTAGTGAACCACCCAGAACCGTGTTCCACTGTTTATATCTTACACAAAAAGATATTGGGAATAACATCTGGAGTCAAATAATAAATGAAACAATGCAATTATTTGATGACTTTGGATGGGTGAGTTGGTCCTTCCTAACAACATTGACCAGCCTACTGTCCACGTATGATCGGGTATTGCAGGGCTGTTTTAGAAGTGAATTTAGCAAGCAGTTTATAAAGTAGAAGAGCCAGCGGGTGGCGCAGTGGGTTAAACCACTGAACCATGAGCTGTCGATCGAAAGGTCGGCAGTTCTAATCCGTGCGACGGCTCCTGCCAACCTAGCAGTTAGAAAGCAAGAAATTGCAAGTAGATTAATAGGTACCACGTCATCGGGACGGTAACAGTGTTCCATGCGCTTCGGTGTTGAGTCATGCCGGCCACATGACCATGGAAACGTTTTTGGACAGCGCTGGTTCTTCGGCTTTGAAACGGAGATGAGCACCGCTCCCTAGAGTCGGACACGACTGGACTTAATTGTCAAGGGATACCTTTACCTTTACCTTATACAGTAGAAACTTGTTTTTTGAAAAGTATGAGTGACTATAATACCAAAGGTAGCTAAACTATCTCTGGTTCAAAAACGTATAGGAAGAATTCAAGAGGTTTATATCGTGCTAAGGTGGTCCAGATGTGTCCAGTTTGTCACTCAAGTTCAAATCGTTGCTCAAAATTAAATTGATTTCTGCCAACCTTCATTTTATAGCATGTTGCACAGACTGATGTAACTTAAATTTTGCAGGAGACTGTGACTTCACTTTTTTGTTCTACTCCTGACAGGTAGATACTTGCTGCCAAATGCTGTTACACAGCAGTCATGGCAAATGGGAGAATCTTCCAATCTGGTCCGAATGCGCAGTCAAGCTCTTGGGCAGTCAGCTCCTTCTCTAACGGCTAGTTTGGTGAGTTATATTTTCAAATATACATTTATTCAAAAAACTAAAGTTAATATCGCATTATGGCTAGGACTTTATTTGCTCAAGAGTCGAATAATCCAAAATTGTTTCCAAAAGGGACAATAATTCAGGACTTTTCACATAACTGTTGTCGGTTACTGTATATAATGGTACTAAACATGTGCAATGTATCTGAATTATGCTTACTGGGGGAGCTGTAATTTTGAATGGCCTTACTTGTTTCCTATAAAATCTGCTGGAAGAAGCATACATTAGTGTATACATTTTTTTCCATTTAAGTAGTCTATTTAAAGTTACATTTTTTTTAATAATACACTAGTTTCAAGTAGTGTGGCTTTTTATATGGCATCCCATTACTGTTGTATTTTCACTTTCTGCATGTAACTGGCTTACTAAAAAAATGTTCTATGACACATGGTTTTGGATCTGGCAGGTTAAAGCATAATGGGCTAAATTGTAGGGCTTTCTTTTATTTTCGGGAAAATGTAGAACTTGCTTGCAAATTTCAGCTTTTGTGCCACCAGGAAGTTCTGGTAGTACATAAAACTGCATGAACAGTCATACCTGCGAACAACAACAAAAAAACAGGATAGGTTGTTACACTAATAATGGGCCAGAACAAGTTGTATAATTAGGCTTACCATATCCCCGCCGGGACGGGAGCAGTCTACCCTTAAGGGGCATTCTGGCCCCCCACGCCCTGCCCCCTTAAGGGTAGACTGCTCCCGTCCCGGCGGGGATATGGTAAGCCTATGTATAATCAAACTAAAAACAAGTGGGAAGCGGATCATCAGCTTCCCTACTCACTCACTCCATTCCTTCCTTGCGCGGTCCCTTTAAACAAATCAGGAAGTCAGGAACATAGAGAGGGGGGTCTGTGACGGATGTGAGGACCGCACGGTGACTTGCCTACCTGGTGCGAAGGTTGCGGACATCACCTCTCGTCTAGATAGGCTGGTAGAGAGTGCTGGGGAGGAGGTAGCGGTTGTGGTGCATGTTAGCACCAACGACGTGGGGAAATGTAGCCGGGCGGTCCTGGAGGCCAAATTTAGGTTGCTAGGTAGGAAGCTCAAATCCAGGACCCCAAAGGTAGCGTTCTCAGAAGTGCTACCTGTTCCACGCGCAGGGCCAGCTAGGCAGGCGGAGCTCAGGGGTCTCAATGCGTGGATGAGACACTGGTGTCGGGAGGAGGGGTTTAGGTTTGTTAGGCACTGGGGAACGTTTTGGGACAAGCCAGGCCTGTACAAGAGGGACGGGCTTCACTTGAACCAAAACGGAACCAGACTGCTGGCGCGTAACATTAAGAAGGTGGCAGAGCAGCTTTTAAACTGACTCCTGGGGGAAAGCCGACAGGAGCCGAGGGGCATCCGGTTCAGGACTCCTCATCCCTAGGGAATGAGGGTGCAGAGGATGGGGAACAGTCAAGTAATAGCAGAGTAAAAATTGGGAGTGGTAGCGTGATGGGACATGACAGCCAGTCTAGCAGGACAGAAGGCTGCAGGAATAAAGGTGCAAACATGCAGCCCTTCTTGGGGGACGAGGTATATAAGTGCTTTTATGCAAATGCCCGAAGTCTACGGGCAAAGATGGGAGAACTGGAATGTTTGGTGGCTAGGGAAAACATTGACATAGTAGGTATAACAGAAACCTGGTGGAATGCGGAGAACCAGTGGGATACTGCAATTCCAGGATATAAACTCTATAGGAGGGACAGACAGGGGCGTGTTGGAGGTGGGGTGGCCATCTATGTCAAAGAGGGGGTAGAATCCACCAGAGTAGAGCTGGAGGGGGGCTCTGACTCCTCCGTAGAATCACTGTGGGTTAGATTACCAGGCTCAAAGAGTGATGTAATAGTAGGGGCATGCTACCGTCCTCCAGATCAAAAACCTGAAGGGGATCTTGAAATGAGGAAGCAAATCAGGTACGTGTCAACGAGAGACAGGGTTGTAGTCATGGGGGACTTCAATTATCCTCACATCGACTGGGTCAATTCATGCTCAGGTCATGAAAGAGAGACTGGTTTTCTGGATATGTTAAATGACTGTGCCTTAGAGCAGCTTGTCACGGAACCGACCAGAGGACAGGTGACTCTGGACTTGATATTGTGTGGCACTCAAGATCTGGTCAGGGAGGTAAATGTTACCGAACCGTTGGGGAACAGTGACCATGCTGCGATCTGTTTCGCCATGCATGTCGGAGGGAGAGTGCCGAGCAAATCGGACACGAAAACCCTTGACTTCCAAAGGGCTGACTTCCACAAAATGAGGAGACTAGTTAAAAAAAAGCTGAAAGGGAAGGTAAAAAGAGTCCAATCGCTCCAGAGTGCATGGAGGCTGTTTAAAACAACAGTCATAGAGGCCCAGCGGGAGTGTATCCCACAAAGGAGGAAGGGCTCGACCAAGTCCAGGATAGTGCCGGCATGGCTAACAAGCACAGTTAAGGAGGCTATAAAAGGCAAGGAAGCTTCCTTCCGTAAATGGAAGTCTTGCCCTATTGAGGAAAACAAACAGGAGCACAAACTGTGGCAAAAGAAATGTAAAAAGATGATACGGGAGGCCAAGCAAGACTTTGAGGAACGTATGGCAGGCAACATAAAAGGGAATAATAAAAGCTTCTTCCAATATGTTAGAAGCAGGAAACCTGCCAGGGAAACGGTTGGTCTGCTGGATGGTGAGGGAGAGAAAGGGGTGATAAAAGGGGACTTGGAGACTGCAGAGAAATTGAATGAGTTCCTTGCGTCTGTCTTCACGGCAGAAGACCTCGGGCAAATACCGCTGCCGGAACGGTCTCCCCTGACTAAAGAATTAAGTCAAATAGAGGTTAAAAGAGAAGACGTCTCAGACTTAATTGACAAAATAAAGATCAATAAATCACCAGGCCCGGATGGCATCCACCCAAGAGTTCTGAAGGAACTCAAGAATGAAGTTGCTGACCTCTTGACCCAAATATGCAACTTGTCCCTTAAAACGGCCACTGTGCCAGAGGATTGGAGGATAGCTAATGTCACGCCAATCTTTAAAAAAGGAAGGAGGGGGGACCCAGGAAACTACAGGCCGGTCAGCCTAACCTCTGTTCCAGGGAAGATGGTGGAAAGTCTCATTAAGGATAAAATCTTAAAATACATAGAAGAACAAGCTCTGCTGAGGGAGAGTTAGCATGGCTTCTGCAAGGGGAAGTCTTGCCTCACAAACCTGTTAGAATTTTTTGAAAAGGTCAACAGGCATGTGGATGCGAGCGAACCCGTGGATATTATATATCTGGATTTTCAGAAGGCGTTTGACACGGTCCCTCATGAAAGGCTCCTGAGAAAACTCCACAGTCAGGGAATAAGAGGGCAAGTCCTCTTGTGGATTAGGAACTGGTTGAAGACCAGGAAACAGCGAGTGGGAGTCAATGGGCAATTTTCACAATGGCGAGAGGTGAAAAGCGGTGTGCCCCAAGGATCGGTCTTGGGACCGGTGCTTTTCAACTTATTCATAAATGACCTGGAGTTGGGGATAGGCAGTGAGGTGGCCAAGTTTGCAGATGACACTAAACTTTTCCGGGTGGTGAAGACCAGCAGGGATTGTGAAGAGCTCCAGAAGGATCTCTCCAAACTGGGAGAATGGGCAGCAAAATGGCAGATGCGCTTCAATGTAAGTAAGTGCAAAGTGTTGCACATTGGGGCAAGAAACCAAAATTTCACATATACACTAATGGGTTCTGAGTTGTCTGTGACGGATCAAGAGAGAGATCTTGGGGTGCTGGTGGACAGGTCGATGAAAGTGTCGACCCAGTGTGCGGCGGCTGTGAAGAAGGCCAATTCCATGCTCGGGATCATTAAAAAAGGGATTGAGAATAAAACGGCCAATATCATTCTGCCTTTGTACAAATCGATGGTAAGGCCACATCTGGAGTATTGTGTCCAGTTCTGGTCACCACACCTCAAAAAGGATATAGTTGAATTGGAAAAGGTGCAGAAAAGAGCGACCAGAATGATTCGTGGGCTGGAGCACCTTCCTTATGAGGAAAGGCTACAGCGTCTGGGGCTTTTCAGCCTAGAAAAAAGGCGCCTGAGGGGGGACATGATTGAGACTTATAAAATTATGCATGGGATGGAGAGAGTGGATAGAGCGAAATTCTTCTCCCTCTCGCACAACACCAGAACCAGGGGACATGCACTAAAATTGAGTGGAGGGAGAGTTAGAACAGACAAAAAAAAAAATTTCTTTACCCAGCGTGTAATTCATCTGTGGAACTCCTTGCCACAGGATGTGGTGATGGCATCTGGCCTAGATGCCTTTAAAAGGGGTTTGGACAGATTCATGGAGGAAAAGACCATAACAGGTTACAAGCCATAAGCATCCTCCTGGTTTTAGAAGTGGGTTTTCTCTGTGCCAGGTGCAAGGGAGTGGCGACTGGACACAGGTATCTTGTTGTCTTGTGTGCTCCCTGAGGCATCTGGTGGGGCCACTGTGTGACACAGGAAGCTGGACTAGATGGGCTTTTGGCCTGATCCAGCAGGGCTCTTCTTACGTTCTTATGACATAGACCTGTCTCAGTCTCTGACTTGCCTTCAGCTTACCGCTCTCAGCTTTCCCCCTACCTGTCAGATTTGGTAGGAGTGACCTGACGGACAGTGTGTTGGGTTCAGGGCCAGCCCACGAATAAAAAGCGTTCTGTGCAAGGATGCCTTTGCTTCCCCCCCCCCTGGGTTGTGTAAATTTGGCACCCACCCCACCCCAGTTGTGTTACACAGCTTCCCATGGGAAGGAGAGAGGCTGATCCTGAGCAGCTTATGCTTGTGCTGCTCTGGATACCACTCAAGGTATTTATACAAAGCTTAAAGTGTCTATAATTTGTAGCGCCTTATAATAGTAATAGCAGCTGAAACTACACTGTGTTCTGCTTATTTTTACCAAAATAAAATGACACTAGTGTGGAAATGGAAAAAGAAACCTACTTTAAAGTGAATTGGAGGAAGTTCGTTGTTGTACTTAAGTACCCCAACAACCTTGGTTGCCATGCAAAAAGAAGCTAAAAACACTGTTTTGTGTTTTGTCATAGCTCATGGCATACCCAACATTCAAAAAAACCACTAAGCCATGGTGCTTGACCTGGCGTGCCCTCCTCCTTTGGTCAGGTTGTGTATCTCAATTGATTTCTCTTTGTGTTGTGCTATGTGTTCTTAAAATACATTCAAAGTGTTGCTGTGACATAAAATGCTGAAGTGCTTACTTCATAGAACAGATAACCTTGAAGGTGATCTCTGTAAAACCTTGAAGGGTATACATACAAAACCAAGTCATTTGAATTGATTGAAGCAGACAAGAAGGATTACGGTAATAACAAGAAATAGCTAAACATCTGTATTGCAAAATATCTGTAAGAACCCATAGTTACGTTTAACTATGGAAACATAGGATTGGAGAACTTCAGATTTAAAACTTCAGAGTGAAAGCACTGCAAACAATGAGAAATGCAGGGTTTTTTTTTCTTGAAAGTACAGTATGTTTGTGTTTAAAATATTTTATAAAATGTGCTAAAAACAGTGGCCCTTAATGAGCACACTAGGCACCTTTTAAATAACTTTATAGAGAGATAAGTAGCTCAGTTCTGTGGCAGAAGTTGGGGTCTTGGAAGGAATTAGAAAAAAAAATGCATTATTGGATTCACATTACTATACAATATTTTCATGATACTGTGGTGTCTCTGGAATGGCTTACCATAGAAAAGTGAGGGTCCACTATCTAGTGGTATGGAAAATGCTTCTCTGTGAGCAACTGGAGAAAAAGAGTGCTTACCAATACAAATAGTCAAAGCAGATTTGTTATGCCAATGTTTTTATTCTACTAGTTTTAAAGTTTTAATTGGATTTATAGACAAGTGGAATATGGTTGAATTTGGTCTTTATGATGAGATAATGATGAATACTTATATACTGCTTTTCAACAAGAGTAGTTCACAAAGTGGTTTCCGATGATAGTGAGTGCAATCCACCGGGAGTATCGAATGGCGGAGCGAGTGCCCCGCCGTTCGAGCCATTGCAAACGTGCCATAAAGCACGTTTGCAATGACTCATGAGTAAGAGCCACCAGCACGGAGGCCTGCAGCCCTTACTCCTCCGCCGGATTGTCCCTGTGGCCGCTGAAGTAGGTAAGTGCAACACTGGCAGGGCGGTTTGCGCGGTGAGGGAGGTGGGCCATTGGCCGAGCTGGCCTGGGAGGCAGGGATGACGACCGTCATATCCCCAAACTGTTCCCGGGCCGGTGTGGCCTTTACGCGGCCTCCTCAGACTTGGGCCAGCTAAATAGCTGTCAGAAATCAGAGGAGGCCCATTAGGGCCTCCACGCGTTACACCGGGGGAAGGGGACGAATGGCCCCTTCCCCCGAGGAGACCTCGGGGCCGATCCTGGAACGTGGATAGGATCCGGTGGGTGGCCTGGACTGCCCGCCGGATACGTACACGGGATTGCGCTGCCCATCTATGATGGGAAATCACCTAAATCTGAAATCACCCTGTTACGTTTGTATGACCTCTGCCCTTCTACTGTCAAATCCTCTCCTTTAACACTGAACCTCTCTACCTTCTAACTGTGATAGCTGATCCACCACTACCCAGCCCTAGGCAGGAAAAAGTGGAGATAAAACTCCATTTTGGAGATAAAACAATTTTCTTGGAGACTGATCCATGCTGCAGCTCTCTTTGAACCAGAAGCCTATGGTGGATAACAAACTGTACAGCTTCGACAATATGAGACTATGGTAAAGAAATCCAGTGGAATAATCTAGTTCTGATTATGTACTGCCTTTCCTCTTTTAAGTTTGCTGTTTTTTTACACCCGATGTGTTTTCTGCCAAAGAGATTTTCCAGTTTATAGCACTCAAGCTTTGGTGTCCTAATGAGCTCCTTTTCTGAAATCAGGGCATTTGTTAGTCCACTGGCACAAGCTTGTCATTTAACAGGCTGTGGATTTTCCACTGTAGATAGACTGGATAGGAAATTATCTTTTACACGATCTTTCCTTTTTTGTATTCAGCTTACATTTTCACTTTATTCTAGTCTCCTTGCCATATCTGTGGAGCATGTTGGGAAAAAATGTGAAGCTTTTAAAATTATAATAATTTAGACTTTTTTTGCAGCAGGAAATCTCTGTTCTGACACAGCAGTGATCATGTTGTATTAAGAAGCCTACATGTTTAAGTGTACAATTTAGAATCTGTTTATATGTTAGATTAAACTTTTGATGAACATTGGTTTGTGTCATTAGATTTTTAATGGGATTATTAATTTCCAGTTTTAGAAGAATCTAACTCCAAGTGCCTTGCTCGTATATTTTTCTACATTATGTTTTAAAACTATCTGATATTTTGCTGTGCCACTTTTCCACTTACAGTGCAATTCTGTGTATGTCTATTCAGAAGTAAGTTCCATTGTGTTCAGTGGGGCTTATTCTCAGAAAAGTAGGTATAGGATTGCATTGTTAGCGATTAACTCTTGGGTTGCAATCCTGTATACTCTTATCTTGGAGTAATCCCTATGAAACAGCAGTGGGACTTGCTGAATAGGATTCTGGAGTTGTTTCATTATTGCTGCACCAGTACCAAGATAAGTGCTGCTGTTTTGGCTTTAACCTAATGTCTGTCTTTGCTGTTGGAGAGAGAAATAAATTAAGATATTGCAACATTCTTCTCTTGTCTTGCTTTTTAGAAGTATTCCTATGAACTTAAATCTGTCGAGAGTGTGGGGAAAATAAATGTTATTTCTTCATGGGGGAGTGTTCAGTACTCATTTGAAAGAGCAAATAACAAAGACATTGTTGAATTGATGTAAACTGCTGCTAAATTGTCATATGTCTTGTCTGTAATTGTGAAAATGATTACAAGCATAATTATGTTAATTAGCTTATAACTGCTGTTAATTGCATGTATTCCAACAGTGCATCAACACAGATTTGCGTTTTATATTTGGAGAATACAAGGGTCAATTTTATACCAGTGAGGTTACAAAATAATAGCTTAGCAGCTACGTTAATGCAAATAAAATTAAGTATTCTTTCAGAAACACTGATGGGGAGATGGTGGTGCCAGGATGTTCTGGGCTCTTGACCAATGGCCAGTTTGGGGCCTCTTGCCCATGTGTATGCTGCCACCCCCCCTTTTGTTCCTTCACATCCCTCCATTACTTACTTTATCTGTGGTGAAAGGGGGGGAGGCTTGCTCAAGCGCTGCCCCTTCCCCATTTTGTGTTGGGGCAAAGGTAGGACAGTAGTGGTGGTGATCTGGCAGGCATTCCTCCCATCTTGTTAGGCCTGTTGGGTGCAGGCCACATTGGCCTCTGGGGGAGGGAGGAAATGTCAGAGCAGGCCCTTCTTTCTCCTTTCCTGCCCCAGAGATCAATTGGATGCTCCCAAGCAGCAGAAGTCATGACACTTGGAAACGTTCCTGGCTACATTGACTGCTGGGTTGGGGGAGACAGGAAATGCCCAACAGGTTGTTTTTATTTATTTATTTATTTACAGTATTTTTATCCTGCCTTTCTCCCCGAAGGGACCCAAGGCGGCTTACAACAACAACAAAAAATACATACAAAAAAACACAGTATAAAAAATTAATAAAAACAGTGTCTAAAAACAATTAAAAAGATCATGGCTACAATCAAAGCAGGAGCATAAAAACAGCAGGACCCCCACCTGTACCAGCGATGTTAAAAAAGTAGGTCAAAGGGGAGGGAATTGTAGGTCAAAGGGGAGGGAATTCCATAAGGTTGGTGCCACTACTGAGAAGGCCCTGTTTCTGGCGGAAATTGCAGTTTCCGAACTGTCTTCAAAGGCAGCCCCATGTAGAGCGCGTTACAATAATCTAGTCGCGATGTCACCGTGGCATGGATCACCGTGGTCAGGGTTTTTACTCTAGCCTTTGTAACTCCATTATGTGACTTGCATATAGAGTTATTACAATTTAGAATTAAAATGCGAGTCTGGATTTTCAGACTTGGGTGTGTCAGAGGTGGGTGGATGTGGGTCTTTGGTCAGTGCCTGACTTGGCAGACCTCTGACACCGCCTATATAGGGCGGCGATGTATAAAGGATCTTTCCCATCTAGCACAGGTTTCTTTCTGGGGACAGGTTACAGTCAATACTGCCCTGGTCCAGCAAATATCTATTGATGCAATTTGGTATCTTTCTCATTAGGGAATAGTGTAAGAGTGAAGCATGATAGGGGAAGACACTTACTGTTTATCTAGTCTGTAAATACCTAGAGAGTTTTTAAAGCTAAACATTATTTATATAGTATATCGGTGTGCACAGTGTTTTATTGTAGAAGAGAAAACAGGTTCCTGCTCTGAGAAGCTCACCAATCTAAAATAGATACAAGGGAAACATTAGAGGAAAAGGAGAGAAGTGATGCAAGAGAAGATGGGGAAGAATATGCAATTACTTTATGTATGAGTACTTATAAGGCCAGTGGGTGGTGCAGTGGGTTAAACCGCTGAACCATGAGCTGTCGATCGAAAGGTCGGCAATTCGAATCCGTGATGAGGTGAGCTCTCGTTGCTTGGCCAGCTCCTGCCAACCTAGCAGTTCCAAAGCATGTTAATGTGAGTAGATAAATAGGTACCGCTTGCGGGAAGGTAAACAGCGCTCCGTGTTCCAGCCGCATGCTACGCGCTGCGGCAAGGAGAGTCATGCCGGCCACATGACCACGGAGGCGTCTTCGGACAACGCTGGCTCTTCGTCTTTGAAATGGGGATGAGCACCTTAGAGTCAGACACAAATGGACTTAATTGTCAGGGGTCACCTTTACCTTTTTTATGAGTACTTATGCTTAGTTGCTGTAAATTAGAAAGATGAGGGCAGTTGTTCCCAAATCAGGGGTCATGACCCAAATGAGGGTCACATGGATGTTCCCGTGGGTTGGGAAGTGGCGTTCCCTGGAAGCTGTGTGGCTGGGATTGAAGTCCCGTGCAGCTTTCCTCTTGGTGTTCCAGAGTGTCATTATTACTTACCCATGAGTTGCCAGACTGAGAGAGAAACTGTATTTAGAATCGTGGTCAAACATGTTTTGGGACAGGGGCTAGTGCGAAAGGCTTCATGGAAAAGGTGGGCTTTGAGGAGGGATTTGAAGAATATAAAAAAAGGACACCTCATAGGTGATCAAGGGGCAGAGCTATTTGAGGGAGTAGCAAACCTTTGGGCCACTAAGGCTGTGGATCTGGAGGACTGAAAGTGACAGGCAAGGGTATAGCAGATACAAGGGTATAGCAGGTACAGCAAGTTATAGCAGAGTGGTAAAATGGGGTGAAGCCACAGAGAGTTTTTAAAATAATCACTTGGAGCTTGCACTGGGTTCAAGCTCAGTCAGGGAGTCAGTGCGGGATTTTAAGGAGGGATGTGATGTGATCTGAGTAATGAGCGAGATAAATTGTTTTAGTGGCAGAACGTTGGATGGAGATGAAGGAGCTGAGGTGAGCCAGTGAAAGATCAGAGAGGAGAAGGTTGTGGTGGTCAAGGTGAGAGATGAACGGGCTAGAGTTTTTGCTGATGGGACAGATTTTATTTATTTATTTATTTATAGAATTTTTACCCCGCCTTTCTCCCACCAGGGCAACCAAGGCGGTTTACAACAAAAATATTAAAATACATGAATACATTTAAAATCAAGAATTAAAATAATTAAAAACAATTAAAACAATTAAAACAAACAGCCCCAGTGGGTCATCCGCATTTACATTTGTTAAATATAGTAATATAGATAGTAAGGAACATATTTTTGCAATATTGTGGAGGGAAAAGCAATGCAGTTTGATGATGGAATGGATAAGGGGAATGAAAGGGAGAGAGGTGTCGAAGGTGAAGCCCAGGCTTCAGGCCTACTAAACAGGGTGAATGGTGATGTTGATGGAGAGGAAGAGACTACAGGATGAGGAGGGCTTGGGGGAAAGATGAGAAGCTTTGTCTGTTGGGCACATTGAGTTTGGGGTGATGATGATGTAGCATCCAAGTAGAAGTGTCAGAGAGTTAGAGATGTGGATGAAGGGAGAAAGTTCTAGAGTATTATTATTTCACACCATTTCAGGGGTTGTCTTGTTTTCTCATTATTGGAACCGTGACATCATTTTGGCAACTAGTTCTGATATATACACAGCAGTAATGTTGGCAGGTGAGATCAAACTGTTTTAAGATAAAGCGGTAACTGACGTAATAAAGTACTATAGAAGGGTAAGTGTAGTAATCTGTACAAATAAATATCCACTAGGTGGCACAAGAGCCAAATATGTAGTCAATATACTCCTATTACTGATATATGTACTCCGTCCCATCCTTTTGTGTTAATTTTACATTTACTATAATGAGGTTGCATTGGTAATCAAGATGCAGTCATTGCAGGCACTCAGCAGTTCTTACTTCAAAATGCAGAAAAGAGGTTTCCCATATGGGGATTCTAAAAGTATAGTCCAACTTGGCAGAACTGATTTTTTCCCTCCACTTGCATATGCAGTATTAATAGATTTTACAGGTGCACTTTCCTATTGACACAGTAAATTAGAAACCTGAAGATATGCTTTACTCTGTGTTGGTGTATTATGGAGTCAGAATAATGAAATAATTTAACACATGCATTGCTGGAATTTTTTTTAATATAGTGAATACATGGAGGCTGAAATGACTTTTTTATACTACATTCAGTTGATGGTTTCAGTCCACCATTTATTTAGAATGGTAACACGATTCAAGGCAAATCCACTGTCTGTGTATGTCTACTCTTAGAATGTTGTGGTGTTCCAGGCATCGTCCCATTTGTGGGTAGTAGATGCTGGAGTCCTAGCAATTGATAAATTGTTTTTCTACTTGCAGAAATATAGTGCTGACATAGTGAAATGAAATTTCACTATGAAATTTCCATGGCAATCTGCTTAGCATGAGCCTTGCACAGGGCACACAACACCTGGGATCCCTTCAAAATTGTCTTGGACTCCCCGGACGATTCCGAACTGTTCCCAGGCATTGTGCGCCTGTGCAAGGCTCATGTTGGCGTGCGAGCCAGTACAGTCCCGGCCAGCCATGGAGGATGCAGTCTGTGGGCTGGGATGGATAAGAGGCGGCAGTGGGAAGGGCAGCAAGTGGCAGCGGTGGCAAAAAAGAAAAAGGCAAGCAGCAGCGGTGGCAGTCCGAGACTGGCGGGGGCAGGTGGGGGAAAAAAGAAACCTGCGGCAGGAAAAAAAATTCCGCAGCAAAATAATTCTATGTCTCCAGCTGCTGGCCTTGTCCAGTCTCTGCTGCAGAGTTTCCATACTTGATAAACTAATGACAGAAATTTCAAAACTAGTAGATCAGTGCTTTTTGAAAGGACATACAGTATAGTGTGGGACTGAATACAGTATAGTGTCTCAAAATGGCAGAACTCTAAGTAAACTGAGGCCTCATTTGAGTACTGACGCCTCATTTGAGTACTGACAAGTTTCTACCTTTTCTTTTTTTTTTGCTAATTCTTCATGTCCTTAACAAAATTTGTGTTGACTGCTCCAATTGCATTGTCGTCACACCGTGGCGGCCTTGCCAACCCTGGTTCACCAACCTCTTTCACCTGGTGAAGTCCCAATATTTGTCTCTTCCAGCAGTACCCTATCTTCTGTCATGAAACAGAGATTGTGTTCTTCGTAACACGAACAAAGCATCCTCGGGATTGTGGTCATAAAAGCAATATAATTTTTAAAACGTTAAAATCTATATTGTTAAAAGGTAACTTTGTAAGTTTCTTAAAATCACATATGTGAATAAAATACTTTAAAAGTCTGATATTAAAAATACAATAAAGAATTTTAAAACACATCCAGCATAACATTTTGTTCATTTGGCTATGAACTTTATCAAATGCAATAAAAGCCTAAGCAGGCAGGCTTATCTGCTCTGGTAGGCCTCCTGACAACCGCTGGCGTGCGTGGAAAGGCTCTGGCCTTCCTGCTAGCACACCAGCTGCTAGTGCTGCTGCAAAGCACTTTACGGCTGGCGGAACACACATTTTGTCAGTGCTAGTTAGAATTGGGCCGTGTGTCACTTGCCATCATGACCCAGTTTGTGTGCGTAGTCCCTTCATCCTTACTCATCTCGTATCCTTTCAAGAATCAAGTATCTCTTTGTTCAGAGTTCACCTAGCGGCCATCTCAGCTTTTCATGCTCCACTATTCACCTGTTTGTTGTTCTCCAGTCTGCTGGTGATTTTTCAAGAGACTTTCACTCTTCACAGGCACACCCTCCTCCTGCTTGAGACCTACCAGTAATTATTTTAGAGCTTAGTCTTTCACAGAAAGCTAGGGATATGATCTTAGCTTGTTCAAGATGGCCTTCTAGTTGCTGTAACTTCAGAAGGACATGTTGGAGAATTTAAGAGTCTATGTTCTGATCTCCCTTTTTATTATTCCACATGGACAAAGTGGCCCTTTGTCCCCAGGATTGTTTCGCTGTTCTCTGTGTCTTGGACATTGTTCTCCTGGACCTTTTTCCTTTGCCAGTACTCGAGGCAGGCATTTGCTGCATGCAATATATGCTCACTGAGCCCTCACTTGTTGTGTTAAGTACACTGCTGCCTTTTGCTGGAATCAGCACTTATTTTTCTGCTATTCAGGACTATGAAAGGGTCCCTAGGTCTCGTCCCACTGCCTTTTTCGGTGGATCTATTTCACGCTCAATCTTGCATATCAGGTAGCTGGATTATCTTCTCTGGTGAGCCTGTTTTACACAGTCTTTGGTGGATTTCTGTACTGGAGTCTCCCCGCCCGACCTGTGCTGAACTGCAATGTGGTCTCGGAACATTTGATGTCCACTCCAATGATACACAGCATTTGGAAAGCTGTTTTGCATTCCTTGTCCAAGTGAGACCGCTGCATCCTCCATATAAGTTAAGGGAAGCTGATTAGTTTATCATCTGTTTGCCTGCATAGAGACTGTGAAGAACAAGTGACTTACCTGTAACTGGTGTTCTATGAGTGGTCAACTGTGCAATCGCACAATCCACCCTGCTTAGACAATGCTAATTTTCTGCCTTCCTTCTCCTGTGGCAGGTATGTGAGAACTAAGAGGGAAGTCAGGCTCTAGGTAGATTTAAATTTATCCTTGTATCTTAAAAAAAAGTTGCTCATGACTAAGCATAATTGAAATGAGACAAGTTAGTCATGATGACTGTCATAAGAACATAAGAAAAGCCCTGCTGGATCAGGCCAAAGGCCCATCTAGTCCAGCTTCCTGTATCACACAGTGGCCCCACCAGATGCCTCAGGGAGCACAAGACAACAAGATAACCTGTTTGACACTCCCTTGCACCTGGCACAGAGAAAACCCACTTCTAAAGCCAGGAGGTTGCTTATGGCTTGTAACCTGTGATGGTCTTTTCCTCCATCAATCTGTCCAAACCCCTTTTAAAGGCATCTAGGCCAGGTGCCATCACCACATCCTGTGGGCAGGGAGTTCCACAGATGAATTACACGCTGGGTGAAGAAATATTTTCTTTTGTCCGTTCTAACTCTCCCTCCACTCAATCTTAGTGCATGTCCCCTGGTTCTGGTGTTGTGCGAGAGGGAGAAGAATTTCCCTCTATCCACTCTCTCCATCCCATGCATAATTTTATAAGTCTCAATCATATCCCCCCTCAGGCACCTTTTTTCTAGGCTGAAAAGCCCCAGATGCTGTAGCCTTTCCTCATAAGGGAGGTGCTCCAGCCCACAAATCATTCTGGTCGCTCTTTTCTGCACCTTTTCCAATTCAACTATATCCTTTTTGAGGTGTGGTGACCAGAACTGGACACAATACTCCAGATGTGGCCTTACCATCGATTTGTACAAAGGCAGAATGATATTGGCCGTTTTATTCTCAATCCCTTTTTTAATGATCCCGAGCATGGAATTGGCCTTCTTCACAGCCGCCGCACACTGGGTCGACACTTTCATCGACCTGTCCACCAGCACCCCAAGATCTCTCTCTTGATCCATCACAGACAACTCAGAACCCATTAGTGTATATGTGAAATTTTGGTTTCTTGCCCCAATGTGCATCACTTTGCACTTACTTACATTGAAGCGCATCTGCCATTTTGCTGCCCATTTTCCCAGTTTGGAGAGATCCTTCTGGAGCTCTTCACAATCCCTGCTGGTCTTCACCACCCGGAAAAGTTTAGTGTCATACTGTCTTCGGATGCAACTTAGCATATGGCGTACTAGCTTTAAAGTATACATTGTTTTATGTGCTATGAAACTCCAGTGCTTGCTTTTTCTTTTATCTTGATCAGTTAAAAAGCTATTGCCCTGCTTTGAACCCGTCATCTGAGAACAAGTTCTTGGTGCTCACAAGGGCTGCCCCAAATGTGGGGACTTGCTCTGCGAATTTTGGCAGCGTATAAACTAGCAGTTAAAATATGGAGTCACATGGTAACTCAATAACTTTCTTATTCATTTGTATCCCACGTTTTACTAGGTAGTCACTAGGTGGCTAACAAAAGCGTAACAATATAAATGTAAGTCAACGTAGACCGTATAAAATAGTAGAGGCAGACAAAAATTAAAAGTTTTTCAGCAGCAGCAGCAGACACAGAAACAGCTCACAACTCAAAAGCTTGTGGTTACACTGTCCAGATACACTGTCACCTACATTCTGAAACAGAAAAGCGAGATGCTTGGCCGTCTGTGAGAGTACATGGCAGCAGTCAGCAACAAGTTCCAGAGGAAACCACAAATTTCACAGATAATGGTGGAGATTACACAGGGAAGGAAGTAGAAGCCTATTTGAAGGATCGAGGCATTGAGCAGCAGACAATTGTGTTTGCACACCTGAACAGAATGGCGTAACGGAGAGAACTGTACTCGAATTGATGACTAGATGTATGGTACTGGATGACCTGGCAAGTACTGGGGTGAAGCAATGTCTAGAGCAGTGGTTCCCAAACGTTTTAGACTTGCGCCTCCCTTGACCTCCCTCTCCGTTAGCCGTGGCTCCCCATTACAGTGCACTGAAGAGACAGACACTCTTTACATGCTCAGAGGCACCCTTTCTAATATGTATATGTATATTCCCAAAACGAGCCCTAAAGTGGATTTTCCATGCTTATGCTGATCAGCAGCTAAGCCAGGAGTGCACAGGGTGGGGTTGGGATGCTGCCCTCCCTCCCTTGGCAGGCCTGGGGTGCCTACCTGGTAGAGGGCACTGATGTCAACTGTGTTAGTCCTATTCATGGCAAGAGAAACATCAAAGCATGGGAGGGAGGTCATTTCTTTTCATTAGTCGTGCCCCACCCCAGTTGCATGAGAGAAAGCTCCTTTAGGTAGCATCTTTGCAAGATGAAAAAAAGATGTAGCATCTTTGCAAGATGAAAACAAGATTTTTATACTGCCCAGCAGTCTCCAATGGGGGGGGGGGCGTTGTCCCAGCAAATAGAGTGGGGAACTAACTTAGAGGTGGGTCAAAAAGGAGGAAGGAGAGAGATCCTAACAATTAATCAACCAAATAAACATAGCAGCTGCCTCCTCTTCCTCTGGCTTCTTAAACAAGGGATTCATCTCAACAGCAAACAACTTACTCATGCCTCTTCTACTTCTCTTAATCACAGAGTGAGAAATCAAAGACTTTAAAGCTTTCTTAAAAACATTCAGCAGCAAGAAAATATTTTACCAATTTGCAAACCTGCAATGTCTCAGGATTTGGGGAGAAATGGGATGCTGTCTCCAGCACTTGCTTCAGTTTGAGGCTCCCTGCAAAGTACTTAGTTTATCCATTGAGTTGTTAATTGTTCTTTGACCAAGATAAGCACCATGCTGTTAAACAAAATGTGGAAAAACTGCCTGGAATCCTGAAGTCTCTTGAAGTGACTTTGAGTGACCCGATGTGAAGAGGCAGCTTTTCCGGGTCTTTGTTTTTGCCTAAATTTCTCTCTTGCAAGCAAGAATATATGATAATTAAAAGAGTAAAGCGATGCCCCTGGCTGTATTCCATGACGCACTTGGGAGTAGCGACGCACAGTTTGGAAACCTCTGGTCTAGAGTGACCTACCTACAGAACTGATTGTCATTGAAAGCAATTGACAGCGTTCCATTCAAAATGTGATATGGGTCTCGACCAATCATGAAGTACATTAGAGTGTTTGGATGCAAAGCTTGCGCCTACATTCCAACTGAGCAACAGTCCAAGTTGGAGAACAGAACCATCGAAGGCATATTTGTGGGTAACAGTGACCAGTGCAAGGGAAACAGGACCTCGTTTCCCAAAACAAACAAGTTTGCAATAAAAAGGGCTATGTTCATGTTCTTTTGATGAAACCCCAGCACCAAATGCCATGTAACCTCAGGCCACTCAAGAGATTCCCACAAATGGCAGTGAAACCACACATGAAACCAAGGTGGAGTTCACTGCAAGCCTACCTGAACCTAGGAAATGGACCGAACAGAGTGAAGAGACAGGAATCAGGTGCTCAACTCAAGCAAACACCCTGGAGGCTATCATTCATCATCAGGGGAGAAAATATACTAGGCCATTCATCTTGGAAAGGTATCTCAAGACTGCCTAAAGTGAAGCCAGAGGATTGAGGGAGGCAACTGTTGGAACCGGATGGCTGTTGTGCACTCATCAATGGATGCAATGTATGTGGCAGGTGCACAAACATGTGAAGAAGCCATTTTAATTTGCCAGATGAATGTTGTGAACTAGCCCACATGCTGTTGAGAAAGGTTTGAGAGCAACGATGTGTGAGCTAGACAGTGATAACAGTGGGTATAGGTTCAAATGTTGCCCTCCACCAGTAAGTGGAATTTGATGCTTTGTTAAACACTTGTGGGCTGCTGTCTCCTACTTTGGCTAGACTTCTCCTTGGGCCCCCCCTCTTGCCTTGTTGTTTTATGCCTTTTTGTAACAATGGCTGCAGCCCTCTCTCTGTTCCAGTAAAGTTCTTGACAAAAGCCAGTTTGCTGTGTGTCAGACTGCTTTAACTCCCCAGCTCTACTAACACTGTGCAAGCTGAGAGACATGCTCATCCTAAAACAGTGTTGATTTTCTCTCAGCAAATGTAATGGCTAACCATGTCCTAAGGAAGGGTTGGGTTGGGTAGAAATGTATGCAGGATAGGTTCTTCAATTACTAGTTACGATGTCTAGAAATAAAAAATGTTGGGTGCCGGATTAGAGCTAGGGAAGTAAGTCTTGGTAGGCTGAGGTCTAGAGCTGAATATTTCATTTATTTATTTATTTTATTTACAATATTTTTACCCCGCCTTTCTCCCCGAAGGGACCCAAGCATTTATTTATTTTTAAAAAATTATACCCCGCCTTTTCCTACGCCAAGGCAAATACCCAAGGCGGCTTACAACAGTTGAAACACATAATTTAAAAACAGTACATAGAATAAATTAAAAAAACAATAAAATCCACTGGTCGGTAATAATGTGAAGCAGAAAAACAACAAGGTAGAACATACTGAGGCACTGGAGGCAGACAACCACCAAAACGCAAGACGAAAACCCATCACCCAAACGCAAGACGAAACAAACGTTTTGAGCCCCCACTGAAAAGTCATGAGGGAGGGGGTGGTTCTCAGATCCCCTGGCAGGGAGTTCCACAGTTGTGGCGCCACAGCAGAGAAGGCTTGCCCACGTGTTGCCACTCCCCTAACTTGCGCCAGAGGTGGCACCTGCAGGAGAGCCCCCTCAGATGACCTAAGAGAGCGGGCCGGAATGTATGGGAGAAGGTGGTCCCTCAGATATCCTGGACCCAAACCGTGAAGGGCTTTAAAGGTCATTACCAGCACCTTGAATTGGGCCCGGAAGCGAATGGGCAGCCAGTGCAGCCACTGAAGCAGCGGTTCAACAGAGTCAAATCGCCTAGCTCCAACAACCACCCGGACCGCCGCATTCTGCACTAATTGCAGCTTCTGAACCGTCTTCAAGGGCAGCCCCACGTAGAGCGTGTTACAGTAATCTAGTCTTGAAGTCACTAAGGCGTGGACCACCGTGGTCAGGTCCAATCGACTCAAGTACGGCCGCAGCTGGTGCACCAGCCGCAGCTGGGTAAACGCACCCCTGGCCACAGCCGCCACCTGGCTTTCCAGGGAGAGCTGTGAATCCAGTACTCCCAAGCTGCGCACCCATTCCTGCAGGGGGAGGGCAACCCCATTCAGAACGGGCAGGTGACTCAGTACCTGCATCAAAGCTTTCCTGACTAGTAGGACCTCTGTCTTTTCTGGATTCAATCTCAGCCTATTAGCTCTCATCTAGACCCCAACCGCCTCCAGACAGCGCTCCAGGACTTCCACAGCCTCCCCAGAATCAGGTGGCGAGGAGAGAGAGAGCTGGGTGTCATAGGCATATTGGTGACACCCAACTCCAAATCCCCGGATGATCTCCCCCAGCGGTTTCATGTAGATGTTAAAAAGCATGGGAGACAGAATAGAACCCTGTGGCACCCCACACTGTAGAGGGCAGGGCGCCGAACAGGCGTCTCCCAGCATCATCATCTGGGACCTGTCAGCCAAGTAGGAACGGAACCACTGCAAGGCAGTGCCCCCAACTCGGCCAGCCGACCCAGAAGGATACCATGGTCGATGGTATCGAAAGCCGATGGTAATTTAATGTAATTTAATTTGATGGTACGTGCTGTTTTGCTGTGATTCATTTGTAGGCATGGAGGAGTATCATTTATGTAATTTTAATTGTGTTCTGTTTATAAAGTGAAACCACTTTTCAGGAGTAGCTTAGACATTTAGATCTGGTACTACAATGTATCTTGCTCCTCATGACAGGGAAAAAAATGAATTTGTTCTTCCTAATAAGACAAATTTGCTAATACTTGGTGGTGCATTGTGCAACCCAAGTAGAGTATCTTGGTGTGTGATTGATGAGATGATGTGTGTGGAGACAGGTTGGTATATATCATATGTATATGAGGATGTCATTCTTCAGCTGTCCCAAACAATATAACACACAATTTAAAATGTATCTTTTTTTTTCTTTTCCAGACGTAAATTTTCAGTACCTTGATTTCTGTCATTCTGACTTTATAAGGTTGTGATGGTTAATATGACAAAAATAATTAGATCAGGAAGAAATTCAACCCTCTAGTTGACAGAAAAAGATTACAACACTCAAAACAATTGCATGCAGTACACTGAGACTCCATTTTATATGTATTGTGAAGCTCTATAGACCAGTAAAATAAACTTTAAATAACAGGTTAAAGCAACTTTCTTGTACATATCGATCTGTTTTGTAATTGATGTTAAATGTAATAGATTTTAAACAAATTTACAAGTTGATGCAGAGAGTATGGTGGCAATAGGGAAATTGACTATTTTTTGTTTTAAAGGTAAAGGTGACCCCTGACAATTAAGTCCAGTCGTGTCTGACTCTGGGGTGTGGTGCTCATCCCCATTTCAAAGCCGAAGAGCCAGTGTTGTCCGAAGACACCTCCGTGGTCATGTGGCCGGCATGACTCTCCTTGCCGTAGTGCGTAGCATGCGGCTGGAACACGGAGCGCTGTTTACCTTCCTGCAAGCGGTACCTATTTATCTACTCGCATTAACATGCTTTGGAACTGCTAGGTTGGCAGGAGCTGGCCAAGCAACGAGAGCTCACCCCGTCGCAGATTCGAACTGCCGACCTTTCGATCGACAGCTCATGGTTCAGCGGTTTAACCCACTGCGCCACCTGCTGGCCTTATTTTTTTTGTTTTGTTTTAGGATACATTATATTTTCTATTCAAGGGAAGTAATTTCTTTAGTTCTGAAACATTCTTTTTATGGTTTTAAAATTCAAACATTTAGAATTTTAAATGTCTTGTAGCATTCTTGTTTTTCTTATGTATTCTTTTGTACCATTCTTTGAATTTTTCAAAATATAATTTTTAATATGCTCTAGAAGAAGTGATTCAAAAAGTAGGTACTTGGGTGACTGGATTGCCAGAGGTGAATGCTATGAATCCCCATCAGCCATTGGGTCTCCATTTAAGCAGCTGGTGCATTGAGGGCAGTGACCTGTAGAATCCTGGAGCAGGCATGAAGGTGTCTTGTGGCATTTTTGCTAATCCATAAGAGGGAATTGGAGGGAGCTAGTCAGGCATATAAATTTGGGGTTAGATTGCAAAGGATCCCCAGTGATGAAACGTTCAGAAGAGAAAGCATTGGCATAAATAGAAAGCAAACTGGTGAGTTTAAGCATCTGTGTGGGAGAAGGTGTATATACTGTATGTATATGTGTGTATATACCATATTTTTCGCTCTATAAGACGCACCCCCCCAAATAGGGGGAAATGTCTGTGCGTCTATGGAGCGAATAAAAAAAACTCTTGCTTTTAACAGTCTTACTTACCTGGTTGTTGATCTTCAGCTCCAATCTTCGGGTGCCCCAGCCAGCTCCCAGTCACGTTTGGTGACTGGGCTAAGTTCCCAGGCGCTGGACGCGACCTGGGATCCCTGCGCAAACATCGCAGCAACTGCGATGTTTGCGCAGGGCTCCTGGTTGTGTCCGGTACCTGCGTTAAGTTCACTGACGCTGGATGCGACTTCAAAGCCCTCCGGAAACATCGGAGGAACTCGGATGTTCCAGCAACTGTGATGTTTGCACAGGGCTCCTGGTTGCGCCCAGCATCTGGGCTCCGTTCCCCGACGCTGGATGCGATTTCAAAGCCCTCCGGAAACATCGGAGGAACTCGGATGTTTCCGGAAGGCTTTGAAGTTGCATCCAGCGTCGGGGAACGTAGCCCAGATGCTGGACGCAACCAGGAGCCCTGCGCAAACATCACAGTTGCTGCGATGTTTGCGCAGGGCTCCTAGGTTGTGTCCAGCGCCTGGGAACTTAGCCCAGTCACTGAACGCGACTGGAAGCTGGCTGGGGCACCCGAAGATTGGAGCTGAAAATCAACAACCAGGTAAGTAAAACTGTTAAAAGTAAGATATTTTTACACTATTTTTAGCTCCATATTACACATGTGTCCTATGGTGCGTCTTGTGGAGTGAAACACACACACGCATTTATTTTGCTATGTCCTCATTTAAACCTCAAGTACAATATACTAGAACTATCTGCCTGTTGGGCATAAGTCATGTGTGTGTCTTTAGAGCAATGAAGTCCTAATTGTCAGAACAAGTTTTTATATTAAAATGTGCTTAGATCCATTTGGTCCATTAACATACATGCACGTTTTAAGCACACATTTTGATTGCTTTCTATTCTACCATAGAGAGAAAGTCTGTAATACATTTTATCTCTAAGATTCTACAGACCTTGGCTGAGAACCTGGGGCTCTGCAAAAAAATGTTTCCAGTTGTGGGCCCTGCAGCTCCTAAGGCCGGCTCTGACTTTAGCTTCAGTGGCAATGCCTCTATATTCCAGTCACAGAGGCGCAATGGCAAGGAGAAATATGATAGTTGGTGGATCGCTGTGGGAAGCAAACTGCTGGACTAGATGAGCCTTTGGCCTGATTTAGCAGGATTTTAAACCATTACTAAGTGGAGAAACGAAATAAAGTCTGTCATTATGTTACAATAAGCGTTAACGCAGTTAAGCATAGTGATCAAAGTGCTTGTAGAAATGTTTTTTCCCCATGTTGTGAAAAATATAGAGTTCTTCGTATGTCAGGAAGAGGCCAGAGTATCTAACTGATAAGCGTAGAGTAATTAGCATGGTTTGCAGGAATCTTTATGTGAATCAGTTCTATCATTAAAAATTATCTGGGTATCGTGACCATGATCTGTTATACAATCTAGCTCCTAACGTTTTGCCCATAACTTTGACAGACTTTTTCAAAGGATTAGAATAAGAGGTCTGAAATGCTTTAAAACATCTAAATTTTAAAAGCATTTTAAAAATGCAAATAGAACGAACCATCATCGGGATTCAGGGTTATAAAAATGTTTATAAATGCAAAAATTGTAAAAAGCCAGCAATCTTACAAAACAAGTTAAAAATCACACTGATTAAAACTGCTTTAAAATCCACAGCCAAGTACAATAAAAACATTTCAGATTTTTCTTGGCATTACGTTTCGCTCATCTGCTATGAGCATTTTCAAATGCAAAGCCTGAGTAATCAGGAAGATGGTGAAAACCACACATCACAGTCCTGCTACTTAAGAGAGATTTGGCGCGCTTTTTTCTAGTTCAAATAATTAGCAAACGGAACCTTGTCTGTGGGTCCGTAGCTTCCGTTTGCTAATTATTTGAACTAGAAAAAAGCGCGCCAAATCTCTCTTAAGTAGCAGGACTGTGATGTGTGGTTTTCACCATCTTCCTGATTACTCAGGCTTTGCATTTGAAAATGCTCATAGCAGATGAGCGAAACGTAATGCCAAGAAAAATCTGAAATGTTTTTTATTGTACTTGGCTGTGGATTTTAAAGCAGTTTTAATCAGTGTGATTTTTAACTTGTTTTGTAAGATTGCTGGCTTTTTACAATTTTTGCATTTATAAACATTTTTATAACCCTGAATCCCGATGATGGTTCGTTCTATTTGCATCACAGCGGGTTATAACAGTCTCCGATCTTTACCATTTTAAAAATGTTTAAAAGTGCGGCGGCCCGGGTGGTTGCTTTTTCCAGCATTAGGGATGTGTCTGTCTGAAGGGGGGTTGACATATCTAGAAATCACTTTCAGAATATAGTAGGATGTTCAAATATTGCATATTTATAGTGGTTTTTGTGACACTGGTAGGCATCCTGTTTCTGTATCTGACAGTATCTACATTCTGGAAAAAAATGTTTTAAAAAACCTACATATACCTCTTTCTGCGCAATCCTAGAACTTCCGGTGGCGACGGAATGAGTGTGACATCGCAAACGTGCTGTAAAGGCCGGTGCAGAGGCCGGCTCCCTTGCTCCGTCGCTGGAGCACCTGAGCGGCCACCGGACCAGATAAGCCGGGATCCGGCGGGCATGGGGGCGGTTTGCCGGGCGAGGGAGAGGGCCATTTGTGCAGCCGGGAGGGGGTGGGGGATGGCTGCGGCCATATCCCGGTTCCCGTCGGGCCGGCTAGGCCGTTATACAACCTCCTCTACCTGGCGGAACTCCGAGGAGGCCGATCGGGCCAGCCTGAAATTACACCCAGAGAAGGGGACAAACATCCCTGTCCCCGGGTAGACCTTCGGCCCGGCGGCAAAACGGCCTCCGGTGCACAGGATCCAGCAGGCGGCCCTTGACCGCTGGCCAGATCTTCACGGTGGATTGTGCTGCCCATGTGATTTTGGCAACATTTACCAACATTTATATCTGAGAGGCGCAGCGGGTTAAACCGTTGAACCATAAGCTGTCGATCGAAAGGTCGGCAGTTTGATTCCCGCAACGGGGTGAGCGCTCGTTGCTTGGCCAGCTCCTGCCAACCTAGCAGTTCCAAAGCATATCAATGCGAGTAGATAAATAGGTACCGCTTGCGGGAAGGTAAACAGTGCTCCGTGTTCCAGCTGCATGCTACGCGCTGCGGCAAGGAGAGTCATTCCGGCCACATGACCATGGAGGCGTCTTCGGACAACGCTGGCTCTTCGGCTTTGAAATGGGGACACGACTGGACTTAATTGTCAGGGGATACCTTTACATTTTTATATCTGAGAGTACTTTATTTTGTGTTCTCTTTGTGTTCTAGTTTAAAACATTAACTTCTTGCACATGGTCAAAATACTTGTATATGTAGCAAAGTAATTCTATTTTACTGCTTCCTCAACAGATATATGATTGCCAATAGCTATTTTTTAACAGCCTTTTATTTTTACCCGCATGTTTTTGCCTCCAGTGTGTAATTTTTTAAAAAAATGTATGTCTGCCACTTCTCAAAGTGATGCATTTTGACAGGAAATCAATATTTTTTCATACTGGATTTGATGGTATGATTGTCGTAATCCTCATCGTAGACTTTGTTAATAGCTAAATACTAACCTGTATTTTTATCTTTTTCTGTGGCCTTTGGTAAGAAATGTACCTTTCACCTCTACTGCAAAGTGGCAGCATCTTTTAACTATACTTCAGGAGTGCTATGGGAGGACATTTTCAACAGGTCCAACTTTTTCTCAGCAGTGCAAATTCCCCTTTTTCTATTAAGAGAATTATTACAAGTAATGACCCTCAATGGGCTCTAAGACATCATCTCATAGAACTCATCCCTCACTTGCAGACTGAGGCTGGGTCTGCACATGCACCAGAAAGAAGTGGCATTCTTGGGATCACTTCATCCTACAGGTGTAAGATACTTTTGACTTGTTCTTCCATTTTAAAAAAAACCACTCTGAAATTGGGAAAGTAGCAAATTAGGAATAGATTCTAGCCCAGCCCATTGTCTGCTGTACTAGTTTTCTGTTCTCAGGGAGTTACTAAAGTGGGGGCACATTTTAAAAAAAGCGATTGCCTTCCTACTTTAGTTTAGGACATTCTTACCGTCTCATACTGCAGCATGTATAAATTTGGCTTGAGAAAACATGTATTTTTAAGAATGGGTCCAATGCTTGATGAAATAATCAGCGAGGTATAGTCAATTTGGCTGGGATTTAATCCTCACATAGGCCTCAGGGATAGAAGTAAAATTATGGAGCAAACTGAGGATTGTGAAAAAAGCCAGGTAAATGGGAAATAGGGTGAGAGAGCCCAAAAGCAAGGTGACGGACAAAGATGCAGAGTCGAATATGATACAGCAGTACCCAAACTTTTTAGCATTGGGACCCACTTTTTAAAAGGAGACACTCTATCAGGACCCTCCTAGGTTTACAGGAATTTTAAAAAAAGTTTCACTTTGCCAACTGCTCAAACTTCTGTTTTTATCCTTTTTACTACGGGGGCGTGTGGGACTGCCTTCTGGAGTTTGTTGAGCTCCACGTTCATCGGATAGGGACCATTATTGTGGCCTTGCATTCCCCTTCACCAAGAGCCGAGGCACGGTTGCCTACTCATGAGTAAATGAGCACATGTGGCTCAGTTTTCACTTTCCAAAGGGCTCAATACATTTTCTTTGTCAGCTGGGGGGGGGGAACCTCTTTCTTGAGAGTTTGTTGGGGCCTGCGTTCATCGGATCAGGACCATTCTGGTGGCGTTGGGTTCCCTTTGACATTGTGTTCTCCTTCGAAGTGAACCGAGGCACAGTTGTCTACTTGCGAGTAAACATGCACATGCTGCTGCATTTCAGTTTCCATAGGGTTCCTTGTTTTCCTTGCCAGTGAAAGGACTTTGAGGGAGGGTAGGTGAAAGAGAGAAGCTTGTGAGAAGGGCATAGAAGAGGAGGAGATTTGAGGCAAGATGGATCAAACTAGAGACAACTCTTCAAAGAAAGGGGTGCTCTCTGTGATTAAATCAGGAAGGCCTGTATGGTGTGTGTGTGTGTGGGGGGGGGGGGAAGCTGTTCAACAGATGGTTTTAAGGAAAAGGGGGCAAATGAAGCAGGGAACTGAAAAATAGGGACTTAAAAATCAATAGTTGTTGGAGAAAAGGAGCTCATGAATGGAGAAGCCTTATTGATTCAGTCGGTTCTTTGGCTGTAGGTTTCTAGTTGGAGAGAAAAGCTAGGAAATGGTAGTACAATGGCATCTTATCAGCCTGGAAATAATATGTTACCTAACATGAATAGTAGTTGCTGCTGGTTCTGTATAAATATTTTTGTCACATGTGATGGGGACTGTATTAGAGCTCAGGTATATTGGAAAATTGGTGGTGTAGTTGATGAGCTATTTGGGATACATGTCTTGGTGGATTTCTTGAACTCTCAAGTTAAATACAGTGAGGCCCTATCTGCAGGGGATAGGTTCCTGCCCCCCTGCAGATACCGGGAACCCGCGGATAGGGGGGCTATCCCTGCGCCCCCACACCCGTTAGCTTTATCTCTTGCTTAAACAGTTCATGCTTAAACAGAACGCTATAAGCAGCAGCGTGCTGCTTATAGCACAGAGCCGGAATGACTCTAACAAGTAGCCTCGGTGTTAGACTAAAACGTTAACAGGAAACTGCTTCCTTTTAACGTTTGGAGCCTCTTTAGCACCAAGGCTGCTTGCTAGCAGTGTCGTAGGAAGGGAAGTGGTGGGGGCAATACGCCCCTGGGCAGCTTGCTGGAGGGGGCAGCTTACCCGAGGCGAGAAGATGGTGACGGGTGCGGCGGAGAACGCTGTGGCGGCGATCCAGGTGGCGGCAGTGAAGGATGCAGAACAGGTCAGGGGGAGCAGCTGAAGGTGTCCGCCGCCTCCGCATGCCATTTGTTTTGGCTCCCGCCCGAGCCCTGAGTAACGTTTTGGTCTGGCTTTTCTCACTCGGGGCGGGGTGAGTGACGTCAGCCGTCATGTGGGCTACGCCACTGCTAAGCCAACTATGCCACTGCTTGCTAGAATCATCCCGGCTCTGTGCTATAAGCAGCACGCTGCTGCTTATAGCGTTCTATTTAAGCGAGACTCTGCTAGCTTGGGGCTAGCACTAAAGAAATAAAGGTAAGGACTGCGGATCCTGGATCCGCGGATAAGTGAATTTGTAGATACCAGGGCTCCCCTGTATACAACATGGTCACCAACAAGAACATGTGTATCTGCGATTCTTCGGTATCCGTGGGGGCATCTGGAACATATCCTCTGTGGATACTGGAGGTCCCCTGTACTCTGGAAAGGAATATTTATGTACAGTTGGCCCTTGGCACCTGCGGGGGTTATGTTCCCGGAACCCCCGCAGATGCCAAAAACCGCGGATGCTCAGGTCCGTGGTCAGGTGGGGGATGGGGGCGTTGAGGGGGGGAGGTGCCATTTTACCTTTTGTAGCTTTGTCGGGGCCCGCCGCTGCTTATTCCCTCTCGCGGCGTACTTTAAATGCCGAAGGTGTCTGTAAAAAGAAAAAAAATGCGGCCTTCCTGAAACAAATTACTGCAGGGGACTGCTTTCTTTAAGGTTGGCAACATCCTGTAATTTGGACTGATGTTTTTATTTGGTAAAGAAACATGATTTCTGTGGATAGCAGTTGTAATCCGTTTTTCTTATTTAGCAGTATATGGATTGTCGCTTCTTGAGCTGTGGACTCTCAAACTCCTACTATGTTGCACCAGACCAAAATGTGTACTCCTTCCCAAATTCCCCTCCTATAAGTCTTGACAGTTATTCTTATGAGGGTGTTCCACTATTCTCTTCACTGTAACGTTTTTCCTAAAAGAATAAAAGAATAGAATAAGAACAATAATTAATTAAAAGTAGATTTAAGCTTACATGCTAGACAAGTTTATTTAAATAATAGAAATACTATTGTCGCTTGTAGATAGCATCTTAATAGACATCTTAGAACATCAAAGCTCTGTTGACAATGACAAAAAATGTGTTTTACAAACTGATTCAATGGACTAATTATTGTGTAGAATGCTGGCTCATTTAAAGGGAACTTTCTGGGCATATCTTAAATGCCATATGTCATAACTTCTGGGACAGAATCTGAAAGCAAACAGAAGATATACATCTCTACCTTTTTATCCAGTCTCTTTTATAAAAGTTTGCTTTCCATCTGAAGGGCTTTTTGGTGTTACCCATATAGTAGGTGGAATATTTGTTTTTTTTAGGGCTTCCCTATGCTGTAACTTACAGTCCAAACCTAACTAACCACCCCCCTGCCGATACACCAACAGAGCACGTGCTGCATCCTATGGTGGGGGGAAGTCGCAGATGTCTCCTCATGGTAAGGGAGCTTTTGCTCCTTTACCCTGGGGCAAGCCTCCACTGTCTGAATGGGTCTCCTCGGATCTACACTAGCTGGTGCAGAACTGAGGAGAGTAAGGGAGAGGGAATGAGGATAGTATCCTGGTGCACACTGATGCCCAGAGATCCACCTCTCCCTTCCCTGCCTTGCATTCCACCCACCCCCTACCTGCCCAGACATTCCTATGGGTAGCTGGTAGCTGCAGTGGTTCTCTGACACAGTCGCCATTTGTAGCCTCAGTTCAGAAATGGTTGCCAGCCGTGTAGCCATAAGAGGTTCATAAGAGGGTGGTGTAGTAGTTCTGGTGCTGGAAAGACCTGGAATACATTGGCGTCGCTACCGTCAAGTGACGGTAGCAGGCCGCTACGTGGTGACGCGCGCGCAAAGGGGTGACGCGCGCACCCCCGCGTGCGTCACCTCCGTGACGCGCGTCACCCTCTGGACGCTCCGAGGCCGGCGCAAGAGCCGGCCTCAGAGCGTCCGGCCCGCCCGGCGCTCCAGGGCCTTCTGAAAGAAGGCCCAATGCGTCAATACGAGAACTTTTACGGTTTTCGCGTATGCGCAGACCGTTTTGAGGGCAAGAGGGCAGGGTGAAGCCAGGTCCCCCCCCCAAATCGTGCCACGGCCTACGGCCGCGCCGATTGTTCAATTGGGGGGCCTAGTCGGGGGGGTTATTAGGGTGACGCGCCCCCCCGCCTTGGCGTGACGCGCATCCTAGTGACGCCTCTGCTGAAATATTCAGGTTCAGCCACATAATTTCCTGGGTCACCTGGGCCAGTTACTGTCTCTCAGCCTAACCTACCTCACAGGGTTGTTGTGAGGACAGGATGGAAAGAACCATGTACACCACGCTGAGCTCTTTGAAGGAAGGGCGGTATAAAAATGTGAAAAAATGTTAGTTTGGATTTGGCTGTTATGTCATAACCATATGTATTTAAATGCTAATAGATATTGTTTCTGCAAATATTTTTGCTCACTATCCTGCTGTAGTCTGGTTCCAATAAGTTGTGTTGTGCTCTGCTTACAATCCAGTTTTGATAGTTGTCCAATATTTCTCTGTCTCTCTCCCATGCGTTCTTTCTACCCATGTTGTTTTTGGTGATTTGTGGCCAAATGTCCTTTTCCCTCAGTGTGTTGAACTTGGTCTTAGCAGTGTAATATTTCCAATGTAAGCTTGTATGTTTTCTCAGTGCATTAGGAATGTTCACATGTACGTTTTCATAAATGTTTATAACATTTGGTTTTTGTGTACATATTGTGAAGCTGGTTTACCTGTAGTGACTGTGATATGTGCACTATACCAGCGTTTTTCAAAGTTCTCCCCGCAAGGCGGGGAGAACCTTAGAATGTGTGCGGGGGCAGAGCCAGCAGCGGCAGCGATCTGGAGGATCGCCACTGCTGCCGCCGAAACGGCCCCTGAAACGCCGACCGCACTTACCGGGGCTTGGGGGAGTTTCGGGGAGGCCTGCGCAACCCTCTGCAGGCCTTCCCAATCTTTGGATCGCTATTTTGCGGCGAACTTCGGGCGCGTCCGCGAAAACCGGAAGTGCCCAAAGATCGCTGCAAAACGGCGATCCAAAGTTCAGGGAGGCTTGCAGAGGGTTGTGCAGGCCTCCCCGAAGCTCCCCCTAGTCCCGGTAAGTGCGCGGGGGGCGCGTTTCGGGCACTTTTGTGACGGTGGTGATCCCCGGATTGCCGCCGCCATGCTGTCCCATTAAGGGGGCAGGGGACAGCTTAGGTTCTCAATGGTGGGTCGTGACCCACCACTTTGAGAACCACTGCACTAGACTGAAAACTACTCATGCTAGCCATTCTTGCCTGAATGCTAGCCATTCTTGCTTTTTCCAATACAAATATGAACACTTGTATAGGAAAAATACTATGTGAAGCAGCCCTTGAAATGGTATCAAAGGAGTAATCTTCTTGACAGATCCTTAGTATATTTGAAGGGTTCTTCATTTGGTGAGGATTTGAATAGGTGTTTGCCAGAATTTGTCCTGTAATCTAAAGAGAGATGCAGATCCCATTTTGAAGTATAAAATCGATTTACTTGTTGGATAGATTCTTAAGTCCCTAAGCAATTTTTAACGACACAGTCTAATCAATTGATATCAAGCCTAATAGCCTGATGACAGCTTAAAAAATAAATCAATGATTGGGTTAACCTCGGCTGCACTGATAACGCAAATCAAATAGCATTCTCTTTTCCTTTCGAAATTTGTTTGTCTAGAAATTGTGAACTCAGATAAAGACTTGGTCATGGTCAGACAGCAGGTTGGTCCCTGTTTCCCTTCTTTGACATTTAGTATCATTTAGATATTTTTTTTCTCTTGAAATAGAGAGGTTTAAGAGAAGCTAATTTCTTATAAGCTGGTGTTATGGCAAACTATCACTATGATAATATGCAAGCAATTTAAAAAAACTTAATATTCATCTGCTTGCAGTCTTGCACTGGAATAAAATGAAAATGATCAGAGTAAACAAGTGGAAACAGACTGTGAAATTATGCATGATGGGGAAAATAGTATTTTTTTCATCTCTTGTGCATAGGTGAACTGTTTACTGATTGTATTTTATCATATTATCAAGTATTAAGATTTCAAGTATTAATAACATTATTTGCAATGCTTCAGAATCTATAGGCAAATATTATTTCCTAAGAAGTGAAACCCACTGGTATTCACGTTGTTAGAAGAAATGCTATTGGTAGCTGGAAAGCTGCATGTGTATCTCTCGTGTTCTGCATTTTGTTTTCTTTGATGTCATCGAAACGAAGAGAGCCAGACTTTGTTGTGCTGCTTGAGTGACCAGCTATGCTTCGGTTTTGCGCGATTACTATCGGCTTCTGCCTTTTACCGAGGTGTCATTGCTGATTTCCTTAGACACTTTGACCTTACAGCTTCCTATCAAAGGCTTGACCTATAGTCCGTGCTTAAAACTGCTTGCTGTTAGCACAGGATGCTGGCTTTATTGTTTTTTGAGCGTAACAGTGCTCTCGCAGGATTTCCTCTGTCGAATAGCTACTCCTGCTTAGATAAATGTGCTAGGTGTCTGGAGCCCACTTGCTGCTTTGTAACACAGTACTGCAAGCATTCATGAGCTCAGAAGTTGCTGAGTGAATAACTAGCCAAAGTCAGCTGACTGTTGCTCTCCAATCGGATAAGCTGTGATGTAAGTGTTTAGCAGCTGCTAGGATCTGAATAAGAGTGCTGAAGTCTGAGGTAGTACAGCATGACTATATTGTTGTGGAAGAAATGAGGGAAGCAATGGACGAGTCCAGCATTCTGAGGAGACGAGGGCTTCAGGTAGGATACATAGTTCATCAGTTCTGTTTTGTCAGTGAACATTTATGTTGTAAAAGTTTGTTTTGCATTCATGTCCCTGCATTGTTGCACAGTATAATGTTAAAGTGTTGGTGTTATGCCACAAGGAGAGCATGACAGAGAGCTCATCAGGTAAGGATTCCTTGTCAGAAAACCGTCTACTTTCCTTCCCTGACAGAGGTGATGAAATATGTTCTCTAGTGATATTTCCTCAAGCAAATACATTTGTTTAACATAGGATGACACTGAAGATCCACAAGTGTGTGATATTCAGTCAAGTTTAATAACATTCTGTTGAAGTGTATGTATATGTGACTGACCTCTAAAGACAGTTTCAAGAATAATTTCAGCACAATACTATTCAGTATTCAAGCGAAAGCAGTTCTGGGTAGTGGTAATAGTATTAAGCAACATCCACTGTATTGAGGTCCCCTCCCCTCCTCAACTTGTAAGGCTTAGCAGTAATGCTTGTTCTAAGAATAAAAGCACATACTTATTTTGCAGGGTGATTGATTTTGAGTTTATAGGTTGTTGGCATTCTCTGTTAAGATGGGGGCAAACTAGGCTATTGGGATCCAATTTTCTGGGAATGTGAACAAAACTCTGGCAATCTTTGAGTGTGCTGTCAAAGTGATAACTTTAGAATACTTGCATTCTCTCTCAATAAGATTTCTTGCTGATTGTATTTTTCTGTTCAGGCATGTTGCGCCTTTTGTTGTCTGGACTTATGAATGTCACAGAATTTACACTATTTATCAAGGAATGTATGAATTGAAAACACAAACTCATTATGTATATTAGCTATTAATTGGTATCAGAATTTAACAAAGGCTAAATGTAATTTTCACAACTGAAGATGGATACAGTACACTTTTAAACTTCATTATTATACCCTATTGTTCATGAAAGAATGTTGCTTAGGTCATTCATATTTGATTTGACTAAACTTCCTTCCCCATGTTTTCTATACATCTCTATTGTTTCAATGTAGTACAAAGAGGCTGTATATTATAGCCATTGTTGATTTGCACATCTTTAGTATGTTGGAGTTTTTACACTTCACAAATTAAAGGTGTAAGTCCTTTTTGGAAAAAAATGCTTTCTTGACTATTCAGTGTAGCAATTTTCATAGTTCAACAAAACAAAATAATAGCTCTTAGACTCTGGAGTCTGAAATAAGTCTTAAGCATACTTGTATATATTCTTTTGTTTTCATCAGAGCAATTGGGCATAAGAACATTTTGTAATCTGATTTTGAGCTAACATATTTTAAATTGGTTTCAAGATTACTGTGCTAATATTAAATCACGTTTACTATTGGAAGTATCAGTGAATTTTTGAACAGGATTTTTTAAGAAACCAGTAAGCAGGTGTTTTATTATTTTTCAGTGGATGTAGTGCCTAGCAAAAGGAAATCCATTTCTTTTGTAACGTACATTTCTGTTTTTCAGTGTAAACTAGACACTTCTCTTTGAAAGTGTAATCACATGTTCCTGTTAATAACTTCTGTGGCATACTTTCAAACTAAGTTTAAACAATTTGTATACAGTACTTCTCATAATTTTAAAACATATTTTTTTGCATGTCTTTGCAGATGAGAATTTATCAAAATCAAGCATATGTCAGTTTTCTCATGCCTCTGGAAGGAACTACTCCCCCCCAATAAACCTTGAATGTTTGTTCAAGTGTGATACTATTTTCTTCTTACTCATCTTTCCATGTTACATTATTCTGTGTATCTTTCTACCATTGTACTTGCATTTAGACCAAATTAAAATATGATTCATTTAAACACTTTAAAAAGCATTAATTAGCAGTGGTAACATGTGACATGGTAATCTGACTTCACTGTGCCTGAATGATAGACTTCCAAGTGGAGATGCTTCCCAATCCTATCAGACAATGTACTCATTTATACTCTTGAATATTGAAGTGCTACAAATCTTAAAACAACATATTTGAACTTGGTCAAAGTCCCTGTAGGCATGAGTAGCCTTTCTACTGAGCCGGTTGGACAGCAGTTAGATTTGTGTTTGGTTGTGGAGGAATAGATCAGTTGGAGTTGGTATTGATCAGAGCAACTGGCTTGTGGGGCACTTATAGCACCCCCTAATGCAAGAGGGATGACTAGGAGGGAGATGAGATATTTCTGGGTCAGTGTCCCTAGTGTGAATAGTACCTGTCGATTTGGGCCACTCTTAAAGTACAAGCCTATGCATGTCTACTCAGAAGTAAGTCTCATTGTATTCAGTGGGGCTTACTCCCAGGAAAGTGTTACAGGTTTGCAGCCTTATAGCCCAATCCTGTTCGGCCGCTGTGTCACCTGTCAGTGCAGTGTGTCCTGTGTGTGCAGTGTGCTTTAAAGCCATCGCAAAACGCGATGCACCATAGAGCACAGCCTGACTACTGTCACAAATGGTAACAGCAGCCATCATGGGAGCCCCGGTGCTGGTAAGTTGGTGTGGGGGTGGGGACTGGGGTAGAGAAGGGGTGTGTCGAGAGCAGGGTGGTTATTGGCGGCAGCAGTCTGCTGATATCCTATCTCCCTTCCCAGCTGCAATCCACCTACCTGGGTGCACTCGGACTTGCACCAGCAACAGCTGTCACAGATCCAAGTAGGGGGCAGCCGAGGCTTGCCCTGGGGCAAGCGAACAAATGTTTCCTTACCTCAAGGAGGCCTCGGGGGCTTGAAACTCCCCAATAGGATGCATTGTGCTCCTCATCGTTGCAACTGCATCGACGGGGGGAGTTGATGTGTTGAATTGGGCTGCACAAGTATAGATACTTGAGTTGGCGACAGGTCTCTGTGTTTGTTTATTTATTTATTTACCTAATTTTTATCCTGCTTTTCTCCCCAATGGACACCCAAAGCAGCTTACAATAAACGTAAAAGTACATTAAAATGGTCATTGCAATATATAATTAAAATATCCTAACGCAGTGGTTCTCAAAAGTTCGCGGGAAGAACTCGGAGTGCTTGTGGGGGTGGGGCCAGTGGCGGCAGCGATCCTGGGGATCGCCGCTGTCACAGCTGCCGAAAAAGCAGCCGGAAACGGTTTTTTTTTTTAAAAAAACTTACTGAGACTTACTGAGACTCCTGTCCAATAATATCCCCTCTCCCTGTCACCAAGGACATGCCCTAAAACGGTTGCCCCTTCTTTGGTATTTTCCCTTTTGGACACAACTCTTTAGCATGGATCAGCACAGGATAATTCCCCCCCCCTCCCCGGAAGTTGCGAAGCCTACAGGGTGAGACTTTCTCACCAGATCAAGCAGGTGTGTTCTTACTGATGCTGCTGCTCATTGGCCTGTCCTGGTCTGTCCACCCAGCAGCAACCAAGGATAAGCTGGAAAACATCTCAGTGATGACATCGCTGTTAGAAGTGGCTTGGTGCTGGTCTGATGAGACTGTGGATTGTCCTGGGGAAGTAACCCTGCTCTGGAAATTGACAAGTTCATAAATTCCAGCAAGTACTGGATGTGAATATGTATCAAGGACCACAGTCATGCCAAAGGCCCCCTGAAAAGTCTAATAATCAACTGTAAGATGTTTCCATATTGATAAATGTGTAAGTAACAGAAGCTAAAAGAGACATCTTGATGTTGCACAGTGCAAAACCTGGACTACCAGAGGACTAAGAATTCTACACCGTCCACTTTCTCTAGAAGTACATGCTTCAAAATCTTTTCAACAGAGTTAAGTCACCAGATAGGGACTTAACAAAACAAGATGATTTCTTGACCAAAGTCCAAATCTTTGCATATGTAAATATCACAGCTAGTCCTGGATAGATTTGAATCTAATCAGCAACTGGCTAGCCAGATCTCCCCAAGAGTAATCCTGGCTTGCACTAAACAATCATAGTTTCAGGTCATTATTTCTTTACAAACTCTGTTAACAAGTCAGGCTTCACCAGGTTCCCCTTGCTCGAAAGCCATTCGTTACCGACTCTAGGGGCGATGCTCATCTCGGTTTCAAAGCAGAGGAGCCAGTGCTGTCCAAAGACGCTTCCGTGGTCATGTGGCTGGCATGACTCAGCGTCAAGGCGCACAGAACGCTGTTACCTTCCTGCCAAGGCGATATCAATTTAATTGCAATTTCTTGCTTTTGAACTGCTAGGTTGGCAGGAGCTGGAGCTGAAGACGGTAGCTTACACTGTCATGTGGCACTCTGGTCTCGAACTGCTGTCCTGCCTACCTCCCTGTCTGCAGTTCAGTGTCTTAACCACTAAGCCACCGCGGCTCTCCATACATCATGGCAAATCCATGGTTTGTTTTAAGTCAGATTTGGAAGAAGAATCCTTCCTTCTCTTCATGCATGAAGACTAGGAGGAAGCTCATACATCCAAGGCTAGGAGATTTCACATGGAACTGGTATTAAACTATGGCGGTTTATGATATCTAAACTGGGCCATTGGATCATTGTGAGGCGGGGAGGGCTCAGGTGCAGGCCAGCTATCAATTTATTTTTCTTCCAACCCCAGTGTTGCAGAGGTGGTCCTTCAGGTTTTCCTTTCTGTTTAACCTGTCTTAATTTTATTTAGTTATTGCCTAGCTCAGGCTAGCTTCCCTGGGTTGCGGTGCAGGCGGGTCCTCCTGCCCGTGTCGCAACCCAGAAGGAAAGGCTACAGCCCTGCCAAGATGGCGGCGGCAGGGAGAACAGGTAAGGGGAGCTATGGTGCACATCGGAAGGGCTGTAGCCGTTTTCCCCGGGTTGCGGTGCGGGCGGGTCCTCTCGCTCACCCAGGAAAAATGGATCCGTTGTATGTCATCATCAGCTGATCGCAGCAGCTGATAACGGTCAGCGTCTTGCATACCCCTGGGGGTATGCGTACCACAGGTTGGGAACGCCTGGCCTAACTTGTTGTCTTGTGCCTCTGTTCATGAGCCGCTTTGTGGATATAAGTGCTGCTGGAACATTGGAAGGCGATCTGGGTGTGGAAGAGATTAACATCACTGTTTTGACAAGGACAGATGACTGTCTGGTGTGGTTTAGACTGACCACGGTCTTTCACCTCTGCAGAGGTGAAGGACTAATTCAGAATAGTCTGTCCTCCTGAGACTTATGGATTCCTAATGATTATGAGGGACTTCTCTGCTGCTAGGGTCAGAGATTCACAGCACAATCCTAACCAACTTTCCAGGGCCGGTGCGGCTGCAATGCAGCCCCGAGGTAAGGGGACAAACTTTCCCTCACCTTGAAGAGGCCTCCGTGACTACCCCCGTTTTGCAAAATGCATGTGCGCCCTGTTAGCACGGCTGGATTGGTGCTGGAAAGTGGGTTAGGATTGGGCTGTCGGTTGAGGTTTGGGCCAACTTCTGTAATGAGATGGGTTTTTCCCGGGTTGTGGTGCGGGCGGGTCCTCCTGCCCGTGCCGCAACCCGGAAGGAAAGGCTACAGCCCTGCCAAGATGGCAGCGGCAGGGAGAACAGGTAAGGGGAGCAATGGGGCACATCGAGTGACCTCTGTCATGTTGTAGAGCAAAAATGGCTTCTTGGTTTTCCTTGGAGCTCCTTGTAATGTAACTCCTTAGTAGACATCTTGAGTGACAGGAGAAGAAATTATGACTAACCTGACTATGCGTGGGTTAGAGCCCATCTTTCGGCCTGCTCCATGATGGTGATGGCAGTGAAGAAAGTGTATTTCTCTGCCACCATTGTATTTGGTCCAGTGGAGTTGGTCTTGAGTTGTCTGGGGCTTGCTACATCTGGCCCTCCAGGGTAATGAGGTAGGCAACTTAAGCCAGAGCTACATTGCACATGTTCACGTTCCGTATGTGTCTGGTGTGCCGCCACCAAGTTATTTTTTGCTTGCAGTACTCTTAAGAATGAGCAACCCCTCCTCATGTTTATATAACTTTGAGCTTTCTGACACTTGTGGTTTTTCTTACACATCCTCTTCCTCTGTGTGTAGTTCATCATGGAATGAGCTAAGTTGCAGGGAGAGAAGAGCTGGGCTTCTCTAGCTATTTGTTCTCAGAGGTCATGACCCTTATCAGCTGGAAACCACCAGCTCAAAGAACTGTGGTTTGATTGTTTTAATATAGTTTTAAGTATATTTAATAATACTTTAGACAATAATAATAATACTTTGTGCAAAGTGCACAAAGTGCAAAGTGTTTAGTGCAGACACAGCACCTAGAACCTGTACCCCCTTTACACTATTTATCGTGGTCCCCCTGTCCTGAAATTGGGGTTAAACTAGGACAGTAGATCGCTGTAACCACCTATGGCAAAGGAAACCGGTCAGAAGGAGGCTGTTTGGGAAACTTACCTTCCAGAAGAATGAAAAAGTATCTCAATTCCTGGGGATCCCCCTAGAAGTCAGACAATAGTGAAGTCCACCGGTCTGGCAAGATAGGGCAACCAGCTCCCTCTGAATGAGCTGATCATACTCTATTCCTGTTGCATGAAATATCGAGTGCTCTTTGAGATGTAACTCTGAACAGCATTGCTAGTGACTAAACAGGAAGCACCTAATGAAATGGTGGTGGTAGTTGTAGGGATTTAAAACTGTTCTCGTGTTGTAATAGGTTTATGGGCAACACAAATTCTACACTTCTGATTGGTCTTGCTAGTCCACTTGAATTGGGATCACCCTGTTCAGTGTCGGCTCTAGCTTTTGGCGGCCCTGGAACAAAAGCCCTGCAGGTGTGTCCCCCCCCCCCATGTATTCTCCCCATGCTTCGTGTGTATTGGTTATGCTCACCACCTGGTGCTTGGGAACCTGGCAGTGGACAGGGGACAGTTCTAGTTCACTGCCTCTGCTATACTTGCAGATAGTAGTGTCAAGGAGGACTGGAGTCTGTTGCTATCACCCGCTCCCCATCTGCCTCCTGGCAGGCCTCTGGTTGAACTACCATGTAATGGTAGTGCAGCATTGGCAGCAGGCTTTGTAAAATGGTGCTGGGGAAGGAAGAGGGTGGGCAGCTGCTGCCCACTGTCACCTAGTAAACCTAATGGGGAGACTTACTAGGAGGCAGTGGGAAGCAGGCAGTAGCAGCAGTGTCTCTTGTTTCCCTGGTGCTATTTAAGAATTCTAGATGCTCCAGCCCAGATGCAGTGTCAGAGGTCAGGGCATCTGAGAATTGTACAAGGGCTCTAGCAGAAGAAAAAGATGGTCTGCTGCTGCCCCGGTTCCCCCACAATTGTCCAGTGGACATTCCTATGGGCCCTGTCTTGCCAGGTAATGGTGTGGAGCAGTGGCGGAGTAGTGGCAGGAGTGGGACCTCACTGCCTCAGGGTTAGTCAGGCACAGGTATGGGCACTTGCACAAGTATGGGCACTTGCATCCGCCAACCCGGCAAATCAAATTTAGCTGGCTTACCTCCTCCAGTGGGCGTCCAGTGTTGTTAGCACACAGAGCTGACTGCTTGCCACTTATAGCAGTGGCCAGTCCGCACACACTGGCGCATTTGCGATGGCTGTAAAGGAGATTACGCCTGCGGAACGTGCATTCTGCCGGCGTAATCCTTTGATAGGATTGGGCCATCAGTTGCCTGCCTCCCAATTCTGCCTTGTGTACCCAGAAGATCTGTCATATAGCATTTTGTTCTAAGCTCGGATCTTGTTCCATGGGAACTTGCACCTCCAATCTGTGTTCCTAGTTGGCTATGCTTAATCTCTGTCACCTGCATACCTGTTCATGTGGAAGCATTCTAAGCATGATGGAGCAGATCCATAGTACGAGGTGTGAGGAGCAATTTTCAAAGCAGATCAGTCTGTGCCATTCAGTTTTGTACTGAGGAACTTTTCCAGAGGAACAAACATCAGTAGATGAATTGCTTATAGTATGTTAGTATGTGTGTTTCTGCTCACATATAAATCTCAAATTGCAGATCAAGGCTGTAATCAAATTATTTGTTTGGGTGGACAAGAGAACCATGGCATTCAGTTGGCACTCAAACCACCACCTAGACAAACTATGTGCCATTCAGATTTAAGAGTGGCTTCCTTTACTAGCTGTGTGCAGCAGTATAAACTACAAAGGAAGTTTGTTCCTTTTGGATTGCAGCCTTGGTTAAAAAACAGCAAACTTTGTGCTTATAGGTTTTCATTCAAAGCAGCAGTTTTATCAAATAAAAATTGCTTATCCGAAGCAACTTTATCATAAACAAAGATACAAAAATACTGTTAAAAACGACAACGTTCTAGAATGGGCAGTGAAGTAGGTTTTTCTAACTGGCATACCTGCTCTGTGGAATCTAGGATAATCACAGGCCTTGGTGGGAAAGGAAACTCTGCATCCTGTTGCTTATAGCAAAATGATTTTTTTGAAAGTCACTGGAAATATACACGCAAGTTGGTCCGTTACTGTATGCATCAGTGAAAAACATGCTTTATATCTGAGGAAGTAAGATAAGAGAAAATGTCAGACTATGTATGTAATTGTTCCCTTTGTTGATTTAATTCAGTATTGAAATTTTGTTGACTTAATCAGTGTTTACCATGGTAATAGCATGGTGAACAAAAATGATGGCACAGGAAAAGTGTTCATTAGTTCTTTTTAAAAAAAGCTTTTTACGTACTAGAAAATTACTAGTTTTTAATGGAATAGAGCCATTTTTTTCCTGGGGGCTTGAAGAGCTTGTTTCATAGTTGTATCTTCCACCTGGCTTTTTTTGTAATGGACCATGTACCATAAAAACTAAAAATTTCAGTTATGCACTTGAACATAAAAAAGTTTGATTGTTAGAGACACATTCTGAGACCATAACTGCATACAACTGTAAATCTTATACTAGGTCAAAAGTTCATTGTTCTGTATTGCTAACTAAATCCGTTTTACACAGTTTCTATGGCCACTGAGCTAGAAAGTCAAAACATTTTTCTGTCACAAAGTGAGAAACTTTGTGTTGCTTTTCTAATGTGTAGTTAATACATGCAGATGGCTACCTTACAAATTCCTGAGACAGATTAATGTTTCTGTTTTCAGGTAACAAAGCAGAACAAAGCACCGTCCAAACTTCCCCTACTTTTAAACTGTGTGTACAGAGGTTCTGAAAAATGGGCGTTGTAGTGCAAATTTCCCAGTGATGCGACTCTAGCTTTCGCCTGTGCTATGCTTGTCTCTGTGGCATTTCAGTCAGCAGTTTGGATGCTGATTCATTGGTTATCTTGCTCCTCCTACCATGCCTGCTTCATGTGAAGTTGACAAGAGCAATTGAAACTAAATCTGGACAAGACAGGCCCCAGGTAATATATTTTCAGACTGTTCTGGATGGGGTTGCACTTGCCTCGAAGAACCAAGTTTGCAGTTTGGGGATGCTCTTGAACCCAATTTTGCTCCTGGATGTTCAGGTAGTGGCTATGGCCTAGAGTTCCTTTGCCCAGCTTAGACTGGTACTCCAAGTGCATTACGTCGTGAATGAGTTAGACCTGGTATGGTGCCCACACTTTGGAAAACTGAATCCCCCCCAACTGGATTACTTTATGTGGGGCTGCCCTTGAAGACCACCTGGAAATTTCAGTTGGGGCAGAACACAGCTACATGGGTTTTGAAAGGTACCAGGCAATTTGACTGCAGCAGTCCACTGTTATACTAGCTTCGCTGGTTGTGGGTTTGCTTCTGACTGCAATTCAAGGTGCTGGTATTAACTTTCAAATTCTAAATGGCTTAGGACCGAGGTACCTGAAGGACTGCCTCCCCTCTGCATGAAATAGCCTGTCCCCTGAGATCAGCTGGAGGGGCCCTTTTGCAGGTGTGCTGTCAGTAACAGCTTGGTTGGTGTTGACCCAGGAGAGGGCTGTCCCCATGGGTGGCACCTTACAGGGGGAACTTCTTGCTCGTAGAGGTCGATTGACTCCCTCTCGGCCTATTTTTTGATAGCTGTTGAAAACCTGGTTATTTTCTTTGGCCTGGGGGGGGGGGGGGTGAGGTGCTACTTTGATGATTTTATGATTGTTTTAATAGTTTGATGTATGGGTGGTATTTTTTTTTTTTTAAGTATCATTGTAAGCTGTCCTGGGCACCACCTGATGGGAAGGAGAAACGTGGGAAATAAATATTTTAAAATAAATGTGGACCGTCTGCTTTAAAAATAATAAAGTTCCAGCACGTACAGTCATAGTTGGTACTTGCGTTAAAAAGCAAATCAATTTCAGTTTTTTAAAAGTTGAAACATTTTACCAGACAAGGAGGGGAAAGTGTCTTGTGATGTCAAAGGGAACCAGTCAATGAACCTGCAACTGGGAAGGATGAGTTTCCTTATATCCCAGTTCTCAGCAGAAGATTGTACATCTAAACACGGTGGGTTCAGTGCTCAAATTAAGTACATCTGGATGCACCCTTATTTTCTGATTAGCTGTTACTTCTGTTGGCATATATGAGAGAGAGAGAGAGAGAGAGAGAGAGAGAGAGTGCAGTGTGCTTGCTTAATTTGCCTGTTTTCAAGGCATTTATCCATCATTATGTGTTTGCCAAGCTATCTGAAAGGCTCTTTATTCTGTGACAGTCTATTCTGGTGTTGTTAAAGCTATTAAGCTTCGTGAAAGGGTTAACAAGTTCCCCATGGGTTCACTTCCTTCTGTAGTCTAGTGGCCTCATGTAACAGAAAAAAGAAGTGCTACATTATTAGCTCGAGTATTTGGCTTTTGGCCAAACTAAATGTCTGCAGCCTGTATCGTACTTCTCATTAATGTCTTTTGATAATTGCACCAACAATTCTTGATAATGCTTACAATATGTTACAAAGCTGACTGTTTGGTGTTACGTTTGGAAGGAGAAGCGTAAACTTAATGTTCCTTTATGTCAAATCTTTTAGCGAGCAATATGTCTCTATAGCGCAATCTGATTCTATTGGATTTCTGTAGCCATATGAAACACATTTTTCTGGTCCTCTGTATGCTAGCTAGTGTTACTTAGATGTTTTGATATAAACCATCATTGGTGGTGGTTATTCTATTTTGCCGTTGCTAAATAACACAAGGAACTGTTGCCTCCGAGATAACATTTTTGTTTGTTTAATGGTAGTTACCTAGATTGATTGGTGTTGCAAGTTCTCAGATAAATTAGCACAAATGTAAAGGTAACCACTTCAATTCCTAGCTTTTTAGAGAGACTTCCAAACTATATGACAAGTTAGTGGAAGAACAGCTCTTATGAACTGCATGAAAACAGCAAAGTTCTAATGAAGATTCTTTCTGTCTCTACTTTATAGCTTCTCAAAGAAAGCTTTTCAAACTTCCGTTCAGATAGACTGACTTAACCTGCAGTGTTTGACCACTGAATTGCCAAAATTCATTTTTTCTTATTGGTATAAATACATTATCTTGTCTGTGAATTAAGGGAAGTTCATACTCGGAAGATATGTCATGTTTATGCCACATCTCATTACACAAAACCATCAGTTGTTAGATTGCAGCAATGCCAATTATCTGTCTCAGTAATAAAGTGACCTTTGGGAAATGCACTTTATTGAGAGATAATTTCTTTTGAGCTATTACCTATGCAGACAGCTTTGTTAAAGCATAAATGAATTATTGCATGAAAAAATATACTTCCATAAACTCTTTAAAAGTAGTGGAAATACCATACATTTTAATGTTGTATCGTATCAGCACATACATTTTGAAGTGTAGTTGAACAGGTTTGTGGTACATCATGAGGTGGAAGAAGTAAGAGACATTTTGGTTGCTTGCTTGATTATCATTGCAGTACAAATAGAGTCCTTCCAATAACTTGAAACTCACAAGTCATAACAAATAACTAGAGGTATTTGAAAAAGGTTTTATTTTTTCACAGATTTCAGTGTTTAACCAAAATGAAATGGCAGAAAGCGGTGTTATGTGTTCCATTTTTTCCCCATTTTTATCAGTTGTAAATGTGTTGAAAGTGTACTAGATATGTGGTATAGGTTGTAGCGTCAGCAGATGAAGAATGACACAAAATTACATGGTTTTTGTTTTTTCACAGAAAGCAGTGTTGTGTTTTTTATTTTGTATTTACCAGTTTCAAACAAACACCTCTACAATTAACTGTATACACATTAAAGTAAGATTGAAAACTTTCATGGCCAGTGATGATAAAAAACAGTCTGTAACTTCGTTATGGGATAAAAAGCCATGCTAAGCTAAAATTATTTTTTATTGTTATTTAAAAACTCAGTTAAAAAACTTGGTTAAAATATACACACTAATTTTAGAAGGGAGACTGAATACTAGAAAGCAACAAAAAGCTGTATGGGGCCTAATAGAGGAACAGCTGAACTTGAGGTCTCATTACAGTAAGAAGAGCTTGCTTGTGAAGACCCAGAATGGAGTTCACGGTCATGGCTAGAAGGCAACAGTTGGAGATGTGTGTGGGTAGATTTAGAGATCAGTAGAGAAGGTCAGAGTGGAGATTACAGGTTGGGTCCACAAGAGTTTTATTGGAAATATCGGAATAGGAGGCTGGCCAAGAAAAGAGTTGTTACGGCGCTAGGTGTGTGATCCTGGTAGCAAGAAACTACATAGCGATCGCTCTCCTGTATTGCTTCCTCTATTGCCATAGTGTGTTATATTACTAGCCACCTAAAACGTTTAATAAGTTGTGATTGCAGTTTGCTGATTCTTTCTGTTGACTTTGAAAAGCTATCTGATGCATTGTGCCAAGCTCAGATGGTTTTAGTGCTTTTAATTTTAGATAAAGGTTTCCCATAGGTCAGTGGTTCCTAACCTTTTTAGCATCGGGATCCCTTTTTGTAGAATGACAATCTGTCGGGACCCCCCTAAGACCTAGGGCTGAAAGTGGTCATTTTTTTTAAAATAAATTACACTTTTTAAAATGTTTAAAGTTGTACTCATAAGCAGCGCCATTTGGGGAGGGCGGTGAGCTAATATTAACAGAGATACTAAAGGGCAGGCAGAAGGTAACACAAGGTGAGCAAACAAGCCCCAAGAGAGCACCAGACAGTTTTCTGCAGTGGGGGGGGAGGAGTGATCTGCCATCCATCCAACATCCCGCAACCCCCCAGAAACCATTTCGCGACCCCCTTGGGGTCCCGACCCCCAGGTTGGGAACCTCTGCTGTAGGTGGTGTTGTGGTGGTTTTTTTTTTAAATTTAAGTGATACGCTGTATTTTATGAATTAAAAATGGTACTGAAATAGTTTTTATTGTTGTTGTACCCATCTAGGCTCAAATTAAAAACAACAACAACCCAGAAAACAGCTAGGACTATATCCATGTGACCAACGTAAGCCCAGTTGATCACATAGGGGCTCCTGCTTTTTCAAGATTATATCCATCTCTGCACTATTCTCCCTCCTTTCAACAGCTTCTTCACTGGCGTGGTGAAAATCCTGCTTTTTATGCTATTTTTTGCCCTTTTTTGACTACTTAACACCCAAGAGGCTTCTGTGATGCCTCATCATCCTAAAAGTTGGTGTGAAATCCTCCTGCAGTAGCCTTGTTCTTTTTGAATTCATTGCCATTACAGAAGAGCCACATGTCAGGACAGCCAGGTTAGAGTGCATATTCACTGCCCTGCTTCCCCGATCACAATAGCTTTTAGCCTGCCTTCCTGTTGGGATTGGCAGTGCCAGCTAGTTAGTCACTCCAGTTCACCTGACCAGTCAGTGGGCAAGTAGAGATGTGTCAGTGGTTGTAAGTCCTCCGATCAAATAAATCAGTGACATCAACTCTCAGTTTTATAAGGGCGCACACAAGGATGCTTGGGGTGGTTGTTATGGAACATTGTTGAGAACAGCTGCTGTTTTGAGCGAAAGACGCACCTTTCTGCATTGATGTAGATACCAGACTCTTCTGGAACAGTTCGGATAAGAAAGAATTAGGGACTCTTTGCTAGCCAGGGAGAGCGGCTTCCCCGAAGCAGCCTTTTCTTATCTGGGCTTCCACAGTTTTTGATGGTGGCAGTGAAAGCTATTGCTTTTCCAAGTAACTCTCAGTCCGAACAGTGGGGAGCGTAAGGGAGAAAGGGCCATCTCTAAGTGCTGCACCCATTTGGTTCATCTTCCAGCACAACTGGGGTCATCAATTTGGATGGTGGTGGGTAGGGAGTTATTGCAATGTTTCATTACCTTCCTCTTTCATGTGATAGAATGAGGTGATCGGTCTAATTCTTATCTCACTAGTTTCCCGATATGGGGAGGCGAGGAGGAGAAAATCCTTTAGTTTCTTGATTCCGTCGAAGTTACACCAGTTAGTTACATCTTACCTAAAGGCTATACTTGAAGAATGTCTTGTTTTAATCATTTTCTCCAGAAACTTAGCAATAGCTTTGCATAGGCTTACCATATCGCCGACCGGGACGCTCCGTTTTGCCCTTAAGGGGCGGGGCGGGGGGAAGGGAGCCAGAGCGTCGCTCTGGCTCCCTTCCCCCGCCCCGCCCCTTAAGGGCAAAACGGAGCGTCCTGGTTGGCGATATGGTAAGCCTAGCTTTGCAACAGTTTGAAGTGGCAGTGGTAACTCAAGTCGCCCTCTGCTACAAACTGTAGGAGGATGTAATGCATTACTTATGTAGAAGGATACTGTTTTAAGTAGCTGGGCAGGTATTGGTTAACTAAGTGTGGTTATTTCCACTATCTGCAATATGCAATACTGATACAATATACAATTAATGGAAGAGTTCTGAATTGTGTGAATGATGATGTATTCTAAAGCAGTTATTTATATTAAAAGAATGTTGATAGATGAGATCTAGGGCCCAGTCCTATCCAACGTTCCAGCGCTGATGCAGCCATGCCAATAGGGTGTGTGCTGCAACTTGCTGTGGGAGGCCAGTCACAGAGGCCTCCTCAAGGTAAGGGAACATTTGTTCTCTTACCTCGGGGCTGCATCAGCGCTGGAAGTTTGGATAGGATCTGGCCCCTAGTAAAGTTATTTTCCCCATATTCCTTTGACGATAGTTGCTAATGCCAGGAGCGCAGTACAGATTTGCTCTTGGCTGTATGTTATATACCCGCTCTTGACCAGCGGGTGGTGCAGTGGGTTAAACCCACCCAGCCAGCGGCTGAACCATGAGCTGTCAATCGAAAGGTCGGCAGTTCGAATCTGCGATGGGGTGAGCTCTCGTTGCTTGGCCAGCTCCTGCCAACCTAGCAGTTCCAAAGCATGTTAATGCGAGTAGATAAATAGGTACCGCTTGCGGGAAGGTAAACAGTGCTCCGTGTTCCAGCCGCATGCTACGCGCTGTGGCAAGGAGAGTCATGCTGGCCACATGACCACGAAGGCGTCTTCGGACAACGCTGGCTCTTTGGCTTTGAAATGGGGATGAGCACCACACCCTAGAGTCGGACACGATTGGACTTAATTGTCAGGGGTCACCTTTACCTTTACCTATATGTTATATTAATGTAGATAACAGACACATTAAAATGAAAAAGTAGCTGCATTCACTAGACATACAGGGTGCAATCTATTCAGAATTGAGCATTGTCAAGACCTGTTGGTTTTAACAGAGTTAAGCAAGGCTTTTAAATCTCTCCCACTGAAACCAACAAGAAAAGTACCGGTACTTACTTTTGGTTGGATTGCACACATAGTAGTATCAGAATGAAATTGCTAATTCCATGTACCAGTATCCTCTTTAGTGTTGTTGTAGGGTTTTTTAAATTAAATTCTTAGAAATATAGTGAAAGTACACTTCGGTTAAATATTCTCCCTCTCCCTTCTCTGATCATTTCCCATTCCATTCCCCCCCCCCCCATGTTCTACCTTGCCCCTTTTTATTTTTCTTCCCTTTTGCCTTCTTGTATTCACTGTCAGGAAGGGTCACCTCAGAAGAGCCTTTTCAGCTCAACTCGGCATCACCAGAGACTAGTGGAAACGGCAACTACAAAAGTGAGTGAATTTAAGGACAATTTAAATATGCTGAACAAGATGTCAAAGTAACTCGGTCCTGCTTCCCAGTTCAGGCAAAAATATTGGAATTTAAGGATTTCCCACAAAAAATGCAATACATTTGTTATATCTGAGCTACTTCTATTATCCATCTTTATGGGATATTTGAGGCATATTAACCTGGAAAAGCATCCTAGCATTGATGTAAAATATACAGCAAACCATGAAAGCTGTGGAATATCTCCTTTGTTCAGAAAAGGTTTTCTATAATTGAAAACAGACTGATCAGGAGTTCTACATTTTTATTTTCTAATTGCCAGATTAGATGAGACATGGAAGATTGTTGAATCTCTGGCACATTTTTTAAAGGAGCCACAAGGTGACCTGATTTGTCTGAGGACAATCCAAAGCATTCGTGGATTGTCCATCCTCACCTACCATCCATGGTGAGGAAGTGGTGAACAGAGTCTTTTTAGTGGTGGCAAAGCTTGCCTGGCACCTATGCTGTTACCGTATTCCTACCAGGCAAAGTCTAATTCCCCCAAGCCTCTTAAAATTATGTATTTCTCATGTAATGTACACAAATAATATAACTATCCAATATTTTATTTATTTATTTATTTAAAAAAATTATACCCCGCCTTTTCCTATGCCGAGGCAAATGCCCAAGGCGGCTTAAAACAAGTTAAAATACATAATTTAAAAACAATACATAAATTAAATTAAATTAAAAAACAATAAAATCCACTGGGGGGTGACAATGTGGAGCAGAAAAACAGCAAGGCAGAATATACTGAAGCACTGGGGCAGACAACAACCCATCACCCAAACGCAAGACGAAACAAACGTTTTGAGCTCCTGCCGAAAAAGTCATGAGGCAGGGCGTTGTTCTCAAATCCCCTGGCAAGGAGTTCCACAATTGTGGCGCCACAGCAGAGAAGGCTCACCCACGAGCTGCCATTCCCCTAACTTGAGACAGAGGTGGCACTCGCAGGAGAGCCCCCTCAGATGACCTAAGAGAGCGGGCCGGAATGTATGGGAGAAGGCGGTCCCTCAGATATCCTGGACCCAAACCAATATAAAGCTTCGAAGAGGATTACTTCTATCAAAGATTAAAACAAAGAATTTTACGCGATCAAAACATTTCCACAACATCCCACAACGTGAAGTCCATCTACAGGGTTATTCAAAAAGGATGGTGCAAAATTTAGTAACACAAAATTTGTAACACATTACAAATGTTTGATGTGGGCACGTGCGTAGCTACAATGGGGCGGGGGGGGCAAATGCCCCGGATGACAGCTGCAGTCTCCTCGTGAGGAGACCGCGGCTGTTTGCCCCCCCGCCCCATTGTAGCTACACAAGTGCCCACATCGAACATTTGTAATGTGCATGTGAAACTTGGACAGTTTTTCTGTCTTTTCATGTCATGACGGTTGTGGTATCTCAGTTCATTTAAGAATAAATCAGCTTTACGTTTGCACTGATGAGAGTCCAAAAGGTAAAGCCCTGTACTGGAAGTGCTGCCCCTGGTAGGCAAATTGGAGCAGTCTCCTGTATGCTAGTGATCCATATGCTAAGACTGAGTCACCCCAGAACCACCAAGAAGGGAATTTCACAGGTAAGCTCAAACTCCCCCCCCCCCTTTTAAACTAAAATATCATATGTCAGGGGGGGGCTGCGATCTGGATCGGAACCATGACACAGGCAAAGAACTAATGGTCCCAGCTTCCTGCTGCAGTTCTATCCTGTTTTGTGCCCCCCCCCCAGTGCACTCTTTAAAAAAAAATAAAGCGCACTGGTTCACATTACATGTGCTTCATGATATGTTGCTTGGCCCTAAGAGTGAGGGAGAAAGTAGTGGCCTTCTGCTGAACTCTTCAATTGATTGACTTTCTTTTGTAGGAGGCCCAGTTCTTTATTCCTTGCCTAGTCATTTGGTAAGACTCAAACCTTTGGCCTATAGCTGTGGTGGCACAAGGGGTATGGGACTAGCACCTGTTTTGCGGGGACTTAATTTTGAGATCTACTGTGCTTGATGCATAATAAAGACAAATACAGTATAGTACATCAAAATTGATAGAAGATGGTAATGTCACCTTCAGATGAAATGTCTGGGCAGTGCTTTTAGAATGATACTGGTGAGGAAGCATACATATGTGAAATATTGTTTTGGTGTGGTCATATGTGTACATTTTCAGTAAGATCTATGAGATGGGATCCACATAAATCCCAATATTCTTTTTCTTCGATCGTTCTTGAAAAATGTGCATGATCAGCTGTGTAGTAAGACTCTCAGTGCCTGTGTGTCTTGATAGAGAGAACTCTGTGAAGGTAAATATTATATGGGAAGAAGTCCAGGATTATTAACCCAGCTACTTTTAGATACCATGTATTAATTAGGGGGAAAACTTGTCAGAATTTTTTTTTCTTTTCTGTTTCTTTTCTCTCTGTGCTCTTTTTGTTTTTGTTGTTTTTACTACTTATTCTTTTCTTGGTTCCGTTTGGCTTCTGCTATCTCAAAACTCAGTGGGAGGCTATTTTATCTAGATTATGTTCCATATCACGTTTCAAATAGAAGTTATTGCTAGGGAATCTAACCTAGCAGCGATTTATGACTGCAAGATGTTACCTTGATAACATTTCTCAAAGGCAGAGCATACATTTGAAGAACATCTTGAGTGGATAAATGGGATTAGTTTAAAATGTTCACTGTGCTATATTTCCAGTCCTTTTTGTCTGCTGTCATAGTAGGGCATTATAAGGATATGGAGAACCATCCTCTAGTATCCCCCTATTGTACTGGAGGCACAGGGGATAGAACACACTATCTCCTAGATGGCAGCCTCCATCTGACCGTAAAGGATAAATAGGTTGTCCTACTATTAGTTCAGAAATCCTTCTCTACAGCTGCACAGATGATGCAGCCATTTCTGAATAATACAAACCTGCAAGTTGCCAGGCAGCTATTTATGCTTAGTTAGCTACTAAATCTAGAAAGACAATTGGAGGAATCTAGGTTTTTTTAATCAGAAAGTTAGTTTACAGTTGTCTCTGTGACATTTTATTTTTGTGTATGTGTTAGTGTTTCTTATTTAGCCTGAGATTTGTACCTGAGTGAACCAATTTGGTGATGTATTTTGTTGCGTAGCTTCTTTTTTTGCAAGGAAGTCTATTATAATATGTTCATACATTTAATAGAAACTATAGAGAATGTATATTCTCCAAAATAAGGATGTTTTTACATGCAGTTTTTGGGAAAACGATTTTAATGGGAAAAACTTTTGAAAGTTTCCATCTTCATTTAAAATGTTCTGCAGTAATACTATTGTGTGATGCAATTTCAAGTTTTTCTGTACATAAAGATGCAGCCTTCTTTGTTGCCTGTTCTTTCCCCTTAATACTGTGTTACTACACTGGTATTCTGTTTTTGAATAAGAAAGATTACTGAGAAGTATTTTTTGCTTGAAGTGATAAGCATATACACTTGAAAGAAAATGATAATGAAAAATAATGTCCGGCATACCTCGCTTTACTAATACGGTGCTTTTCAATTCATTTTCATTTCTTACGGCAGTGACGCACATACCAGCCATGGCTCCTAAGTGTAGTGCTAGTGACAAGAGGAGTTGCAAACCTCTTCCCACCTAGGATGGGAGGGGGGATTGAGCCCCAGAGGAGGTGTGGCCATGGAAGGCTAGTGATCAAGCGGGCTAGTACGATCCAAAAGTAAGATTTGCAAGGTGGTGAACAGATTGTGGCGAAGAGAGGGGAACTGTAGAACTAAGTAAAACAGAAACTAGGAGGGAAATGGGAGGAAATAGGATAAAAGTGATGGAGAGGTGTATAATTTGGTCACAAGGAGAACAAAGCAAAATTACGGGTTTGTAGTTAGCTGCACAGAACTAAGCTTCCTGTTCGACAAAGAACATTTGGCTCCAACCTACTGCTACTGCTCCAGTGCCTGCAAGTTGCATCTGTCGTAGATGCCTCCGTAGTTGCCTCCCTGCTTGTCTGCTGCTAGTTGTTCTACTTTCTCATAGTAACAGCAGAGGCGAAACAAGGGTGGAGCGAAGGCAAGTAGTTTTGCAAGACTCCGTTACACTGGAGTCAGCGGCCCCTCCCCCTTGCTGTTGGAGCCATTCTGGCAGCAAAGGCAACACGCAGGACACTCCCCTGTTGCTGCTGGAATGGCTCCAACAGCAAGGGGGAGGGGCCGCTGACTCCAGTGTAACAGAGTCTTGCAGAACTACTTGCCTTCGCTCCACCTTTGTTTCGCCTCTAAGTAACAGCTGCTCTTCCTCACACCCAAAGGAAAGTTCCAGGGGTGACCAAACTCCCACCATTAGGCTCTCTGCATCCTTAAGAGTTGTGTAGAAGACAGAATCTTGGCAGCTGCAATTGCTGATGGTGCTGCTAAAGCAGCTGCACCTGCTGAAATACCCTCACCTATATAGTCATTAAAGGGCTAGGAGCGTTCATGTTGAAAGGTTGGGCACCCCTGTCCTAGAAGGATGAGAGAATACCAGTTGAGTTCCCTTATTACCAAGTATGCTTTTAAACATGTGTTAACATGCATGCACAGGGGAAAACAATCTTGTGTACTTGGACCGTGTGTGGTGGCCAGTGGCAAAGCTCAGTGGTTCAGCAGGGAATGAAGCGAGGGAGGAGGATGGGAGGTGTTACAAAACAAACTTTATTGTGGGGATAATTAACAATAATAAGGAAGGCGAATACAAATAAATATTATTTCAATAAATATTGAATAAATCAATATTTCTTAACCATTCATTTCATAGCTATGTCCTAAGAGTATGTGGTTGTGCGTGGTGTGCTGCAATGTGTGGGGGGCACATTTCTGCATGTGTTGGTATGTGTGCATCTGATACACTACTTTTTCCCTGCAATACGTGATATGGTGTGCATTTGCACGTGGCACATGAATTTGTGTGTGACATGCCTCTGAGATATTGCAGCACATTTGTGAGTTGCTGCCCGGTTATGTAATGTTTAGTTAGTGTGACCTTTTCAAGCAACAAGGACAGTCTAGGATCAATAAAACATTGGTTTAACTTCCACACCATGTAAATAGTAAGCACATTTTACAGTTGTCATATTGTGCTTGCTTATGCTATGTTTATGTGGGAGGTTGGTAACCAGATCTGAGAGTTTGATAGGATCCACACGTCTAAATGTAAACATTGATATTGTATTGACTTCAGTGCTTCTGTGTTGCCCCCAACTGTAGAGGGAGAAAACTGGGGCTGAAAAATCAGGTGTGTGTGTGTGTGTGTGTGTGTGTGTGTGTGTGTGTGTAAGTTAAGTTCTAAGTACAATATGTGAGACTGTGCTTACTGCTTACATGATGCAAAAGTTAAAGTGCGAACCTTAACTTAAAACTTCCATGCCTTTTGGTTCATGAGTGCAATTTATAAACGCAACTCGTTTCTGAGAAACTTCAAACTAGTTTGAGGACTTTTGTGTTTGTGTGTGTGTTTAATATTCGTACTTACTTCATAAACTGATCTACATCTAGATGACTAGGAACGGATGTCTGGAGGAATGGGTAGGACTGCTTATTCTGCCCACCTGCTTCAGTAGCTTCCCTGACTCACAACTGTTGACTTGCATGTTGAGTAGCTCATCTGTACCCATCCCTTTCCAACTTACACGGCACATGACAGGGTCCCTGGGTAGTTGACTATAGGAATGCAAATGAACTTGGCAGCAGAATCGCTGAAAAAGAAACATGTAAAGATGCATTGAAAATAAGGAGAAGACAGTGAATAGTTTTAGTATTCACTTAAAGGAGGAATGCTTTATTTGTATTATGATACGTTATTGTGAATTGCCTTGAGTTTTTCTGAGAAGAAAGGGATAAAAATGTTCTATGTAATTTAGATGATGATCTGAAAAACTGAGAGATAACTGCAGAACTGTTTGAGGGCCAATAGTTTGTTTGCAAGTCCCTTGAAAAAGTTGTCAAGAATTACTGCTTTGCAGAACATTTTAGAGGTACTAAATATTTAAATTTCAAAATTCAAGCGGCATTTCTTAAGCAATTAAAAGATGAGCATTTTTCTTAGAAGATAAAATTATTTGTGGAATAAAAACTGGCAAATTATGGAGACGCTTATCTTATTGGTGATGGATGGCTATTTTTTATTTTATTTGAATAATATTTATATAGAAGAAACTCCTGGTGCTTTGGGAAAGGAAGAATAAATGTATCCCAAAAACACATACCAAACTCTCCCTTCTGTATGCTGAATAGGCCACATTCGTTAGAGATAATACCTTCATTCTGTAACACTTTTACTTTCACTCACTCACTCACTCACTCACTCACTCGCTCACCTGTCCATTCTTAGAAGCAGTGATCCTATGCATGAAAAACAATTTAAAATAAAGGGTCTACACACATCAAGTGTACTTGGCAGTATTTTACTTACGTTATATATAGAGAAATCAAACTTTTATTGGCATCACAAACACACATCCAGATTTAGGTACATCAGTGCACAACCACTGTCAGACAAGCGGCGCATGTTAATAATTAATACTCAGTAAAACAAAAAAACCCTGTTCTTACATCTCAAGCAGAAGAAACAGAGCCAGCCGGCAAAAGATGTTAATCTAGGTGCATGGGTTTGCCTGAGTTGTTCTGACAACTGGATCACAACTAAATAGTTAAGTTGATGCTTTATATATCAAAGAGTTATGTAAGACCGTATACCTGTATCAGTAGTAAAGTGTGTGTGGCGGTTGATGGTGAAAAGCCCGCCTTCCTCGCCTGGCCCCCCTTCAGCGTGAGACCTGTGCACTATTTTCTTTGCCTTAGCTAAAATCCTGCTGGTCTCCTGATCTTCCTCTTTCTGTACTTTGCTTCAATAAAAGTGGCTCTTTACACCCGTATTTCTGACTCACGTGTTTATTGGGGAGTACACAGGCAATCAGCACAGTTGCTGCAAAAGGAAGTATTATTTTAGTATTTTAAGGAAGCCAAGTTTACAGATGATCAGATTATTCATATTGGTAAAATCCTAACTGTATTGTGTAGAACTGTAAACCAGGTAACAGAATACCGTATTTTTCACTCCATAGGATGCATCGGACCATAGGAGGCATGCATCCTATGGAGCAAAAAAAATAGGGGAAAAAAGGTTTGTAGTTAAAAAAGGAAAAAATACTTACCGGGGCTTCGGGGAGGCCTGCGCGACCCTCTGCAGGCCTCCCCGATCTACATTTCGGCACTAAATGGCTATTTTCGTCCATTTCCGGAAAACCATTTCCGGAAAGCGCCATTTAGCGCTGAAAATGGCCGTTTTTTGCCGAAATGAAGATCGGGGAGGCCTGCAGAGGGTTGTGCAGGCCTCCCCGAAGCCCTGGTAAGTATTTTTTCTTTTTTGGGGGGGGATTCTCTCCATAAGATGCAGGCTTTTTCCCCTCTATTTTTTTTTTGGGGGGAAGTGTGTCTTATGGAGCGAAAAATACAGTAGTAAACGAAGGTCCATTTAAATAAGTACAAAGTGATGTATATTGGAATAAAAATTCCTATCTTCACATACAAATGTCTGTGATTGCCCAAGATGTTACCATGAGAAAGATAACTGAAAACATAACCTTTCTGCCGTGTGCAGAATACTGTGTGCAGGTCTGGTTGCTCCATCTCAGTATAGAGCTGAATAGGGTGTAGAAAAGAGCAACCAAAACAATGAGACTGTTGGAGTATTTTCCTTATCAAAAAGGCTTATGAAAATACGGCTTTTTTAGGATAGCAAAGGAAGGATAGAGTGCACGATAAAAATTCATAAAACTATGAACTATGGAGAGAGTAAATAAAAGAAGATTAACTCTCAAAACCAGGTCATTCAAGGAATTTCATTTGTTGTAAGTACTGGACAAAGGGAGTCTTTACAAAACAGATTTGTTGGCACAAAATGAGACAATGTCCACAACAGTGGATCCCCGCTATCCATGGATCCACCATCCGCAGATTTGTCTCAATGCGGATACGGAGGTCACTAAAAACCTAAAAAGAAGAAAAAAGGTTAAAAATAGTGTTCCTTCTCTTTTGTCTGGCAAACCGCTCCATTTGCAGGGCTGTAGAGAGCAAAATCGTGCTCCTACAGCCTCTTCTGGGTCGCTCAACTTCCACCCTCCCATCCCCAAGGTCGCCCCAGAATGCATTGGGGCAAGCCTGGGGAAGGGAGGGGGAAAGTCGTGTAATGTGTAAACTGTGATGTGTAAACTGCAGCTATGCTCAACTTGCTGAGTTGCACATTTTAAGTTCTTCCTATGTGCCTGCCTTCTGAGGCCTCCTTCTGCCTCTCATTCCCAGAGCCTCAGCAGAAGCAGCGCTGCTAAAAGTGTGGTGCTGGGAGAGCCCCATTATCACATGGGGCAGATAAAGAGCTTCTGCAGGCCAGTATCTGGTTCACATGCCTTATGTTTTACACCCCTGATCTAATTCATTCTCTTAATGGATGCAGAGTACAAAGACTGAGGCTGATAACTGTTGTAAATGTTCAATTGGATAGATCTGTGTTATCCTCCAGAAATGCAGTTCTTATGTTATTCAGAAAGTAGTAGCTGGTTCTTCGGGTACAAATGGAAAATCCCACCATCTTCTCAACTGTAGGAGAACAATAATATACGTATGTACAAAATTCCTGTTTTATAGAACATGAATTCTGTGACGGGATGTAGCAATTACGCCCTTATACCACAATGACAGAGGAAATACGAAGAGAAGAAAGATAAATATGAACATTTGGGTTTCAAATCCTGTAATATATAAAGGAAAAATGTGAAGAGGAAATGTAATTTATTGACTTTTGTATTCTTGGTTGGCTTTTTGAGTTAACATGCTTTATTTTAAAGATAATGTTTAAGAAGGGGTATTTGCTATCGCTGGCTCCAGATGAGATCTTTATGAGTAATAACAACCTGGGCGCGAAATTTTGGTTTGTAGAAACTTTCCACGTTTTTTCAATGTATCTTTATTACTTTGTCATTGTTTGACATATCTACTATTCAGTTTTCTACATTCAATGTAGATCAGCAAGGATACCTTGCTCCAGCATCAACGGTAGCTGTATTCAATGTACAGTAGTTGTGTAGAAAGGTTACTTAAATAAAAACTACGCTAAGTAGTAGGCTTTCCAAATAAAATGTCACTTTTCAGAAAGTGTACTTTGAAGGCCTAATCTTTTATTGTCTTTTTTTAAACATCAATTCATAAAACACATTTCACAGTCATTTTTTTAATGTCGTGTAAGTGAGCCTAACATAATGTTACCTGAGGTCCACTTTGATACATACAAGTACAGTTCTGTGGACCACAACATGTTTGTACTGAAATTTTATAGAGTATATATTTACTCAGTTGCCACCTCTACCTTGACCTGGCAATGAGGGAGCTCATAACATCATCCCTTATGGCAGTGGTTCTCTAACTCCTGGGAAGGCCCTTTGTTGCCCTAAGTGGCAGCGGGGCTTTCCCAGGGATCGTGACGGTGTGTCCAGGATCGCGCCACCTCCGCAGACGAAAAGGTCTGTTTTACCTGCATTGGTGGCAGTGGATGTCCGGCAGGGGGTATGGGGAGCCTGCAGACCCCTCCGCAGGCCTCCCCAGGTGTCGGAGCAGGCCTCCAACGCGATCGTAACCCACTTCGGTTTTTCAGCGAAGGCCGCTCCAATGCTTGGGGAGGCCTGCGGAGGGGTCCGCAGGCTCCCCACACCCCCACCGGACATCCACTGCCACCAATGCTGGTAAAATGGACCTTTTCATCCGCGGCGGTGGGGGCGCGATCCTGGACGCGTTGTCGTCACTGCAGGTTGCCACACCCCTTAAGGGTGTAGCAACCCTTTGTTCCCGGCTGGGGTGTCGCGACACCCCAGTTTGGGAACTACTGCCTTATGGAATGCTGTTCTGAGAGGACAATTGGGTCAGCCTTTACCTCACTTTCCCAGAGACGATGTTTGTGTGTCCTAAGAACATAAGAAGAGCCCTGCTGGATCAGGCCAAAGGCCCATCTAGTCCAGCTTCCTGTATCTCACAGTGGCCCCACCATTTGCCTCAGGGAGCACACGAGACAATAAGATACTTTTGTTCGGTAACTTTCATGGCCCGTAATTAGTACACCATGTTTCCAGTATACGGGATTAGATGCCATGATATCATCTAGTCAATCATTGACGCCAGCACAACAATCTATACTGGTGAAAGGAGGCAATTTTGCCATTACACCAAAGGAGATTCCGAGAGAGCAAATCATTGCGAATGTGGAGGCTACCTTAACAGCGTTTGATAAGGACTCAGCGGAGACGCTAGGAATCCAAATCGCCAACGTTCTGTTAAAAGCCAAACCGCCACCTAGTAATATTAGCAAGGCGGAAGCCTTGGGTATGAAACAATTGAGGGAGAACCAGAACCTAGTGATATTGCCAGCGGATAAAGGCAATGCCATGGTGATTTTAGATTCCAAGGAGTACTGCAGGAAGGTTAGGGATTTGCTGAATCCCGAAACATACACGATTATAAAAAAAAGATCCCACAAAACGAATTTTAAAAGAAACTAATAAACTTATTAATTCCAATTTTAATGAAACTCTTAAAAATACATTAACTAAATCCGAGGCACTACCCCCGAGATTCTATGGACTCCCCAAGATCCATAAGGAAGGTTGCCCTTTAAGACCTATTGTAAGCAACGTGGGGGCTCCCACACATGGGTTATCCCAGCATTTAGCTAAGATCCTACAACCACACATAGGCAACACTTCCAGTTTTGTAAAAAATACATATCACTTTATAGAGCTGTTACAACTCATAAAATTAAAACCAGAATCAAAACTAGTGAGCTTCGATGTGGTTTCGTTGTTTACTAAGGTTCCCATGGATAGGGTAATGGATTTAATTGAAGACCTAACCATACCTAGAGATCTAATCCCGTTGTATCACCACTGCCTGACTTCCACCTATTTCATATGGAATGGGGAATTCAGGGAGCAAAAAGAGGGGGTGGCCATGGGGAACCCCCTCAGCCCAGTGGTTGCAAATCTTTATATGGAGGCGTTTGAGAAACGGGCATTGGATACTGCCCACTTAAAACCAGACTGTTGGGTCTGTTATGTGGATGATGTTTTCTGCGTATGGGCACATGGTGACAAAGAATTGGACAAATTTGTGGCACATTTAAATAATCAGTGCAGGGTAATCCAGTTCACTGTAGAATTAGAAAATAATAACTCTTTACCCTTCTTGGATGTCTTAGTGACACGTAGACAAGATTTATCAATAGGGCATAAAGTGTACAGAAAACCCACCCATACGGGGAGATACTTAAATCAAGAATCCAACCATCGCCCCTCGCAAAAAAATTCTTTAATAAATGCACTGATATATAGAGCTATCAAAGTATGCGATAAGGACGCATTGGAGGCAGAAAAAAGAATACTATATGATTCATTACAGGCAAATGGGTATGCTAGGAATCAAATCAATAAATGTTGGGTAAAACAATACCGTCAGATTAAAGCATATAGGGAAGGGACTGTGCAAAAAAAACGAAATCAAAAAACCACAGTAGAAGAGAGAGTGTGGATTTGCCTTCCGTTTATTAAGGGGACGACTGACAAGATTGCATGGATATTACAACAAAGAAAAGTAAAAACTATCTTTAAACCTACATTGAAAGTGCAACAAATGTTAGGCAACCCAGAAGATAAACGACCGGCTCTCTCCAACGCTGGCATTTACTCCATCCCGTGCGAATGCAATAGGTGTTATATTGGAATGACATGCAGACATATAAAAACGAGGGTGGCTGAACACGAAAGATCGTTAAGATTAAATGATCCAGAGCAGTCTGCGATTGCAGAGCACGCGCTGAAAGAGGGACATTCGATCCGTTTTGAGGAGACCAGTTGCCTGCAAAAGGAGGACAACTTTAAAATCTTGCGCCACCTTGAAGCTCTGGAAATAAGTAAAAAAGTGACAGGGGAACTGGTGAATCGCCAGCAAGACCTGGCATTTACAAATCGGATATGGCTGCCTATCATTCACAATAAGCAGAATGTAAAAATAGGATCACGCACGGAGTCGGTGGACATCGGAGATTCTACGAAGGAAGGCTTGACAGCTGAAGCAGGATCAAGTGCTTTACTCAATGAAAGGTGGGAGAAAGTGAATTCCTCGTGAGGAGACAGGATCGTTGAGCTGCAATCACAGCTGAGGACAACAAGCACCGATTGACAGCCGGTGCGCGGACGGAGTCAGTTGCTTCCGATTCAAACGAACTCCTCTTTCCCGCGCTTTTCGAACATATAAGGACAAGGAGGTCAACTAAGGACATTACCATCTTAATGTCTTTGATTTTTACCCCATGAAGAGGTTCCGGGCTCCGGAACGAAACGTTGGGTCAGTGACCTTGGATTTTAGTGTATTTTTGTGCCGGAGCGGCTGCCTGTGAGGAAATCCGCTAACGGTATTGGAAATTATTAAAATTACAGGTTCTTTTTCTTCTGATATCATGGCATCTAATCCTGTATACTGGAAACATGGTGTACAATAAGATACCTGTATCCTGTTGCCACTGAGGGTGGCAAGGGGCAACCACTTCCTGGGGGTGGAAGGCAAGAAAAGAGGTAGCCAGGTCAGGATAGCTTTCACCGTCTGTTCCTGAAGAGATTAGATTTGTGACCAACCATGTTGTGTATCTTACAATTTTGATCTAATATTGTAAATCTTCTGAATGTTCCGCTGAAAAGCTTGTCCCAATTGAAAAAGTATGTAAATCTAGTTAGTAAATAAATACATTAATAGAGGTGGCTGTACAATTCATACATGTAATCTGAGTACTTGAATGAAAACTATTTCTGTTGCACGTTGTGAATTCATTGTATAATGGCCTCTTTTTTATTTTGCAGAAGGAGCTGAGCCTTCCAAGAAGGGGAAGTTTGTAAGTACCTAATGTTCCTTCTTTTCTTTGTGATCACTACACTGTGTGGTGCGTGACAGTTCTTCAATATGTTTCTTTTCTTTCAGTGGCTGATGAAATGAAGGTTAAATGTGGCAGTTGATTAGCTTTATCATGTTCACAAAGATTTTAAACCAATGCCCTTAGGTCCTTGTGCTCTGCTGTGAATGTTTTTGCTACAATGTAGTGATCTTTAGTAAATGAGGTATTGTGAAAGACTTTCAGGTCATCAATAAGGCTATTAGTATTTTTTTTAATGTTCCTTGTGAGTTTATTATGTAGTAATTGTGTAAATACTGTATTTGACACTTTTTCTGCACTACTGAAGCTCATTTGGGTTTAGCCTGAAAGGCAAAAGGTGTAGTTTATAAAGCTAAATATATTGGATAACCTAGTGGAATTCAGGAGCTGAACAGTGGAAGTATGGATTGTGTTTAGAGCCTTGCAAGCATTATTACTGTAGAAAATTAATGAGTATATTTAAATGTGTGGCTACATTGTGGTTAATTGCCTTGTTTAGGTTTTATGTGCATTGACCTAATTTGTTTTAAGTGCATTTTAAGCTGTTATATTTTCAGACCTGTTTATCTGGTCTGTGTCAGTTTTACCTTTTTCTAAGAAACCTTAGGCGAACTTTGATGATCTACTGTGCAAAGCTGCCCTAACAGTAATTGATCAACACAGGTCTTATGATTTCATGACTCCTAAATAAAATTTGACCAAGGATTGAGTTTACAGGAGTGCCTGTGTAAAAAATGCCACAATATCTCACACCTTTCTTCCAGTCGCATCACATCTTACTTCCAGTACATTATATAGCTCCTGCAACATATGTATATTTGTTGTATTGAATGATGAGGGGGAAAAGTTCAAATACAAACAAAGCATATTCTTTTAACAGACTCTTCTCCTCACCCCCAGTAGTCTGATTACACGTTAAAATATTAGTTTGTCAGATGGATGATTTAACATTGAAATCTTCATTGAGCAGCTGCAGATCTTTTAAACTAAGGGGTGCCAACACAATCTGTTTTGCTTTGTGAGAGTCTGCTCTTTCACAAATGTACAGTACACAGCTTCTCACCCTGTTTGTAGAATGCTATTTATGGAAGCTGTGAAATTGGCTACTAGTTGTAGCAATGCAGCAACTGTGTTTAAAAGTAAAGAAAAAAAATTGTGATGGCTGGAGAATCTTTATGTAGCTTGTTTCTGTAATTGCAACTTGGAAGAAGTTCTGTGTGTTAAGCCAGGCATGTCAAAACTGTGGCCCCTAAGCGCCAAACTGCCATGTAGTGGATCTAATGTACTTGATAAACTTTTTTGCGTAACTCACTTGGGCTTGCTTCCCTTAAAGAAAACAATTATTCTTTATTTCAGAACCTTGTAGCATCGTGGAACCTAAAGGGGGATGCCTTTTGTTTCAGAATCTTGAACATCTTCTGATGAAATTGATTATAGCAGCAGTTGCTTCTAAAATGTGGATAATAAAAGATCTATGATTGTTGCACTTTGCCTGGAATGGGCTTTACGCTGATTGACTCTGTGTTCCTTTTCCATGACTCAACAAAATAGATTATCTTTTAAGAAAACTCTGGCTGTAGTTGCCTGCAATTTCTGCAATATCTAGTTTAAATTGTCCAAATGTATATAATTATACATTTTGTGAGTGCAGTTTCTGAAATGGAAACCAGAGTTGTATTTCCATTTGTCTAAACCAGTGTTTCTCAAACTGTGGGTCGGGACCCACTTGATGGGTCGCGACCTGATTTCTGGTGGGTCCCAGGTGATGGAAAGATCAGATAAGTACCGGTAATTGCCACAAGCCCTAAAGCTATTCAAAAATCAGATAGCTACTAATTTAGCTACTTCAAAGACCTGAGCTCCTGCATTTTGAAAGATAGCTGTTAATTACCCTGCAAGCAGCTGAGCTCTTTACTTGTAAATTTATTTATTTATTTCTAGATCACTGTTTTTTAAGTCTCGTAAAGCTAGGTGGGTCCCGACAGAGTGTCATTTTAAAAAGTGGGTTCCGGTGCTAAAACGTTTGAGAACCACTGGTCTAAGCATTTGGAAATAATAAAATACTGTACACAAATTTGAAATCAAATTTAATACAATTCCTCCATATGCCAGGCAAATGTAGGTGTTGGCAGGAACTATCAAAATGATGTTCCCATAAGAGTAGCTTTGGCAATGGCTTTTCTAGGTATTTGCTGTGAACAAATGGGTGTCGAAGAGAGAAATGGGACTTTGTACTGAATTTTCAGCTGTGGGGGTTGATCAGTAGAGCCAACTCCTGCTTTGTTTCTCTTGGATCCTTCTCATAGGCATCCTAATGTTTGTGGTGGACATATTGGGTCCTGTTCCTGCCTGGCTATAGCCAAAAGCAAATGCTGGGAAGACCTTTTGCCTTAGTTATGCTTTCCTTATAATGCTTTGATATTTTTGTGCTTTGATATAGAAACCCATCAAAGCTGGAGAATCTGTTCCTTGCATAATTCCTTCCTGTGCATAAAAGCCACATTGTTTGAAGAGATTTAGGCCCTGGCAATTGGACCTGGTGAATACACATTATTGCTGAACTTTTAATGGTGTTAACTTTTGTATCCAACTTTTTATGTTAGATAAGTGAGAAGCTTTCATTGAACAGCTAAACAAATCGTACAAAAGCTTACAGTGTTTCTGTAATTTTTCTGCCCAATGCCCAGAACATCATAAGAGCCCTGCTGGATCAGGCCAAATGCCTATCTGGTCCAACTTCCTGTATCTCATAGTATCAGATGCCTCAGAGAGCACACAAGACAACAAGATACCTGTATCCTGTTGCCACTCCCTTGCACCTGACATACACCTGGCAGGAGGTGTGGCCTGGGTGGCAGGAGGTGTGGCCTGGAGGTTTGAGCCGGTGCCCTGCCTGAAGAAGCTAAGCAGGGTCGACCTCTGTTCCCGCTTGGATGGGTGACGAAAGATGCTTACGAACCTTGCAAAGACACTGAGAAGGCGGAATGCGGAGGAGTCAGCTAGAGAGAGAACATCTAAGACAACCATCCGAGGGTGAACTGCAGGGATGTATCTAAGTAACTAGGTCGTGAGTGCGAGTACGAGTCATTTTTGCAAGAGTCCGAGTGCGAGTCAGTGTCAAAAATTTTGGGCAAGTACGAGTCAAGTGCGAGTCATTTTTGCACGAGTGCGAGTCGAGTATGAGTAAGGCCAGAAACCACGAGTCACAAGTCACGAGTCGAGTCACTTTGGGGAAAATGGCTTTTTCCCCTGAAAATGGGGTAGGTGGGTGTCTTTGTGTGGGGTGTGTGTGGGAACCTCTGAGACTTTTAAAGCACCCCCATGCCCTTTCCCTCACCTCTCAGTCTTGTCACCACCCATCTGGTTTGGGAAAAACAAGCGTGTCTACATTCAAACCATTTATTATTCCCTCCCTGCACCTTCCCCTTGCTGATCCGAGCATCCCTTGGGCTCGGAGTTTTGGTCAATGAGGAGGAACTGCTGCGGCAGCTTCGCCTTCCCTTCACGCTCGGAGTTGTGGCCAATGGCAGACAGCAACAAAAGGGGGGGGGACTCAGAGCCAGGCTTGCTTTCCCACCCCCTTGAAAACCCTTCCTCCCTGCTGCCCTCCTCCTCCGAGGTCTCCACTGCGCCTGCCTGCCTGTGTTGATGCCATTAAAGGAAAATGACTTGGAAATGGCAAGTCGTTACCCGCACGAGTGCAAGTCAAGTACGAGTCCCGTGGGTCGCGAGTGCAAGTTCGAGTCAGTGGGTCACGAGTACAAGTGCGAGTACGAGTCAGGGAAAAAGTGGCTAAGTCACACTTGCGAGTTGAGTCATTTGACTCGAGTCCCCATCACTGCGGTGAACTGTGAAGCTTGGAAGTGCAAAGCACAAGCCAGAAGGATGGCCGCACTTGGAAGGGAAAACATCTCGAGCATGGAACGTTCTATATAGGAATAGAACAATATTGTAAAGACCCTTATCAGGTCTAAAGATAGTCTGCCTATGTAAGCCGCCTTGAATAAATCTGATGAGAAATCTGATGATGAGAAAGGCGGGGATATAAATACAGAAAATAATAATAAATAATACTTCTAAAACCAGGAGGTTACATATACCTATCATGGATGAATCTATCCAATCCCCTCCTATGAAACTCTTAGACCAGTGTAACAGTAGATCCACTGGTCTAAGTGCACTTATGCTAGTGTAACTTGCCGAATGCTGACGGCATAACCCCCCTCGGAAGCCGTGTACGCGTAGTTCAGACACGGGACGCATGCTGCTGCAACTCTGTCGGCACAGGGGGTATTATGTGGGCATTCAGATGCCCCTGGAATACCCCTGAATGCCCCCTGTGCCAGCGGAGTTGTGCTGGCGTCGGTCCTGCATCCGAATTATGCATGCGCGGTGACTGGGGGGGTTATGCCGGTGTCTGTCCTGCGTACGACAAGTTAACACTGGCATAAGTGCACTTATACCAGTAGATCTACTGTTACACTGGTGCAAGAATTGCACAGGATTGGGCTGTTGTATGTTCTCCACAGAACCTGTATGCAGGTTTCGGTGTGGAGCTAGGGTGACCTGTTACTAGTCACATGAGTTGGACGAAGGGCTTATAGAGGAGCTTTGCCTAAACTTCAGCTCAGTTTGTCCAGCAGAGTTCTTTGAGTTTGAGGGTTCAGACTAGCTTAGCAATTGCCCAGGTCCTTAGTCTTCAAAGTTCAGGAATTTCTCTGAGCTCTCCTCTGCTGGTGCAAGCTCAGCATTTACCCAGTTCCCTGGAGCCTTGAAGAATAACTGTTAGGGACTTTTGTGTACTAACTTCTAGTATCCAAGATGGAAGTAAAACAAATGACATGTTGAGTAGGCAGTTGAAAAACTGAGGTTCTTTTAGACAGTAGTGAATATGAAAGCAAAACAAAGATTCAGCTCTAATACATATTGCATCTGTGTATGTATGCAGATCCCTCAGTACAGATAATAGTGGGCGTACGCTCACAATTTTCCCCTTATGATTCCCCATATAGTTGGGAGAATCTCATTTGTGCAGTTTCTTGGAGTAACCTATTTCTTGTATCAGAGAAAAAAAATGAGAACATGCATTATTTTGTGTGTATGTATCCCAGAGAGAGAGAGAGAGAGATCGTTAGGCTAAAAACGTTGAGAATTACCGGTACATGTATTTCTTTCATCATAAATAGCAACAGACCAAAGCTGTTGCTGCAGTTAACTTTTGAAATGAGGTGTTAGGAGTAATCTGTGACAAAAATCATTTTTACAGTTCTGTCTTTGGAAAACTGTACTGTTAATTTATTCATTAAACAATTGGTTTTGATATAGTTCTTGTGTTAGCTTTTATACTTCGAAACTCTTCTGTGCATGAGTAAAGAATACTTTGTGAAAATATGACTAGTAGGCTTCTTGTTTTAGAAATACGGTAGAAGGTTTTGGAATATGATTCTACTAGCATTTTTGGTTTCAATAAATTTTTGAACTTGTTTATCCTTTGCTGAATCTCATGAAATATGCCAAACTGTCATTTGTGAAAATTTTGCATGGGATCATTTTGTTCTATTTATCTTAATCAGCTTTCGCACATGGGAAAATCAGGTTGTTGCAGGTTTGCCACATAATGATCATAAACCTCATTATGTGTTGGAAGAAAAGCGGCTGATACCATCAGATGAGGTGCTGAACAGAAAATTCCAAACGTCTACAACTTAATAGGAATTGTTAAGCTTCTTTTTGCTTAAGGCTCATTCTGACAGGTTTTCCAGAAGTTGATAAGGGTTTGTAATTGGTCTCTTTATCTGTGATTTTGAGTGTGGATTATTGGATTACCTTAGGGAAGAAGAGATAAAGGTAGGAAATAGAACAGAATCCTGCTACAACCAAACAATGCAAGAACAATGGGCCAATATCGCATTTTATGCAGAAGTCTGAATGTTTCTATTGTTAACTACGTGTTCAACTATACTGGATTGATATCTGCTTTTAGATTTAGGTCCAAGTGGGAAAAAATAGTGAAAGAGAGAGCACGAAGAGACAGAGTAGAACTGAGGGGAGTGAAGAGATATTGGGGAGGAGAATGGGAGTGAAAAGAGTAAACAGTAACAGTAGAATAAAAGTGAAAAGAAAGGAAGTACTTTAAAAACAATTGAAAGTTTTCTTCATGGCTTGTTACAATGTAAAGAGATCTCAGATATCCAGGTTTAAAAGCCATGTAAAAATGATAAAAACACGTCAAAACAAGTCTAAAAAACAATGTTTAAAAATGATTTAAAAGATTAAAAACACTCTTAACAGTCTTTAAAAACAAGTCACGTATTCCTTACAATCACTACGTTTCATCCGTGGTCTGCAGACATCCTCAGGTGAACAGCAAAACAAGCTGCAAGGTGTACTTTGCAAGTTAACACCTTGAAGCCTGTTTTGCTGTTCACCTGAAGATGTCTGCAGACCGCCGATGAAACATAGTGATTGTAAGGAATATGTGACTTGTTTTTAAAGACTGTTAAGAGTGTTTTTAATCTTTTAAATCATTTTTAAGCATTGTTTTTTAGACTTGTTTTGACGTGTTTTTATCATTTTTACATGGCTTTTAAACCCAGATATCCGAGATCTCTTTATAAAGGAAGTACTGTGAGTGGGACACAGACTAGGGTTACCAGTCTGGCTGGAAGTGATTCTTGTCACTTCTAAAGTTCTAATATTGTCAGTATGGACGCTTTTGTGGTACAGTGCTCTTTCCAGTCTTGTCATGCTTGAGGGCCTTGGAATGGTGTTTCAGTACAAGATAACCTTCCTGCTGCAAGCAGGTGCATGGTGATTGAGCCAGCTCTGTTTATTTCTGTAATGACACTATTTGTGCGCATGATGTAGACATCTGAATTAATAATGGGAATATTTATTGTAACACTAGTAACATCTCTTAGCAAGAAACACAATGTGACCAAACCTATATCTCTCTTATAATATATTGTCTAGTAATAAATTGCTCCTGATTCTTTGGAGAAATTGAATATTATCTAGAGAATTCAAATCCAACATGTCAGGAATTTCTATCAACCTGAAAAGGGCAGCTGAGAAGCTAAAGAAAAGAACACAGTGGATTTTTGGTGCACATTCTGTATTTTTTGAGTTCACATCTTCCTTTTGTGCTGTGTGTGTATGTGTGTGTTCCTGGAGAAGCGTATCATTAGTTTAAAAAAACCACCCAAACCCTGCAGCTAAAAGGTCTCCAGCAATTGCTAACAAGACCCAATAGATGAACCTGACAAAATTGGGCAGAAAACAGCAAGCGGGAAGAAGTCAAGAAGAAATAAAGTGGACCACCTGCCAATCTTATTTCATGTGGTACTTCAATCATGCTTTCCCCGTTTCTTTGTATATCTGGCAGACCGCTTCTGCTTGTATACTTCTTGTCTTTGTCCTCTGCCCTGACCTGTTGATCCTGCATTTTAAAATGTTCAACTTTTCATTGTTTGACTAACACATTCAGAAGTACTGAACAATAGAGTAAGAACAGCAGGAGGATTAGACAGGAGAATATATTTTATAGATGGAAAGATCAGCTTATACAGAAGAAATTGCACGAAGCTAAGAAATCTTAAGTATGGAGGATTCGTTGTCTTCATGCTGAGTTTAGTTGTATCTGGTAGGTAAAAATTCCTATAAATGTTTAAATTTGGTATAATGAGTTTGACTATATTCAGAACTCTTTTTGTAGACTGAAATCCTTGAGTTTTCCAAGATCCAAATACTAATTTTCACCCAAAATATATGGATACTACTACTTGTCACTGAATTTCCCTTTTATAAACTTTCTCATCTATTTTATTTAATTTGTAATATTTGTATACCACCCTTCAATTTTCAAAGCAGTTCACTAACATAAGCAGATTGATCAATGGATCATATTCCTCTCGTAGTGATAGATCTGTTATGCTGGGTGCTGTTGAGTATATCAGTGATGTTATCACTAGCTCTGTTGCCTTGAATGGTGTGGTGGCAAAGGGAGGCCTTGAGAGCAGATATCCCTAGTCCAAAAGTATCCTGTTGTCCTTACCATTGCTGTTGCTGGAGGTAATAAATGCAATCCTCTCTCCAGACCTCTTGATTATTCAGATAGTGGCAATGGGACATCCTGGGGCAGATGTTTGTCTAGAGTCTTCTGGGCCACCACCTCTGCTCTGAGTTGAAGTTATCAATGGCTTCCAGCTCATTAGATGTTTCTCTGCCATATATAACCTTTTTATTTTATCCATAGTATTGGGTGGTATCAGGGTTCCCACCTCTTCCAATTCAGTCACAACAACTGATAGAAGTTTTTTCTTAAATTTATTCCCTTACAGATTGCTGGGAAAGGGTACATAGATAGGCAATCCAATTCAGAAGACACATACAATACACATACTGACTTTCCTAAAATTCTAATCCAACTCTCACCTAATCAAGGCAAGGAGAAGTATAGCTAACTCACCCCAAGGACTTCCTTCTCCAAATAGAAAGCCCTTCTTATACCTTACCCAAACTCTCCACACCCCTCCCAGCAAAAGGAAACAGCTGTCCTCATTTCCCAATTAGGCTACTCCAGGCCCAAAGCTCAATGCCTTCACCTATATGTATGTGTATGTGTACACACAGTATTGTGTGTGTGTATGTGTACACACACACAGTATTTATATACCGCCTTTCTGGTCATTGGATTTCTCCTTTGACTTTATTCAAGGCAGTGTACATGGGCAGGCTGTTCTAAACCCCAAAGGGTTTTTACAATATAATAACGTTCTAGTCTTTCATAGAACCCTTCATTCAAGATTTTGCTTTCACAGTCCAGCTCTCTCTCTCTCTCTCTCTCTCTCTCTCTCTCTGGCGTTCGCCTCAGCACGCTTCAGCTTCAGATAACAAAGGCAACCTCACCACACCTGTGTGGTCACCACACCTCAAAAAGGATATAGTTGAACTGGAAAAGGTACAGAAAAGAGCGACCAGAATGATTTGTGGGCTGGAGCACGGGCAACCTTGATTGTTACTCAAGTGTTGCAGCTGCAGTTCCACTCCCCCACAGGACTCTGCAGCTTATCAGCTCGGCGTGCCAGCAGCTCTCCGACAGACTTCCGGCCGTCTTGGACTGCTGTCCTTCAGATCTTGAGGCAGATTTATGAGACGAACGCTCTACGTCCTGAGCCAGACGTCCTGCCTATACATCACAGGTGGCTTGATTGAACCTTAGAATAGTGGTCTTCAACTGGTTAAGAGCCAGGACCCACCTTGACTGCCAGACTCTATCCTGGAACCCAGGGGCAGAACCCAGCGGGAAAGGAAGCCCATGTGGTGGTAGAACCAAGCAGCAAGGAGCAGAGCCCACAGAAAACCAAGTTTAATATGTACGGCTGTTCTATTGGTATAGAAATCCACTGCCACTGAACAATATAGCCATAGTGCCAGCCAACAAGATCATTCTTGCACAATTCAGCCTCCAGTTGTTTCACAGGCACATAGGAAGAACTTAACATGTGCAATTCAGCTACTTGAGCATAGCTGCAGTCTACACATCACATATATAAACATGCATATATTGAACCTATTAGCAAGGAATTGTAGGACAACATTCCAGAGAACAAAAGTACTCTTGCAAAGTAACCTCATGCAGCTTACTTGAAAAATTAAAAACAATAAACACAACCCCATCGGAATCATAATGGGATACGTTCAGCTCAATCCTTTATGTATCTACTCAGATACGTAAGCCCCATTGAGTTCAATGGGAATTACTCCCAGGTAAGTGTGTATAGGATTGTAGCCTTAATCTCTGAAGTCTTTTAATTATTATAAGCCATCTCAAGCATAAAGAGATGGTTATAAATATTTTTGTGAGCTGAAGATTCTCTGCTGTTTTTATTGGACTGTTCATTGCTTTTAAAATGGGCAGCAGACAGCAATGACATTAATAAATTCACTCATGGGCACTTAATTTTCTTTCTGCCCCAGAACATTACCCTTTGGTAGAATAAGAATACCCTCAAGCCAGATGCTATTTCATTTTCCAATAAGATCATTTTATGTATCGTTCCCGTGTTGCACATGATGATTTTAAGTATTCTGATTATATTGCTTTTCCAGTTTAATACCAACTCAGTTATACGTCTTTTTTTGTCAAATACATCATAATCTCTGTGTGAACCTGTTACATCTTTTTTATTTTGAATTGGGCTTTACTTTAATGTTTTTAATATAAATTATTAATTTTTTCTTGAATTTAAAACTTAAGCTTATTTGTCTTTGCTTTGTCCACTCCCTCTGGGTTTTTATTGTTCTGAGTGATCATTATACTTGAGTTCACATGTATTTGATCATAATCTCATTTATTTGCTGAAAATTGTAGTTCACAAAATATATTTCAAAGATACAAGATCATCATTGTGAGAATGATATAACACGAGCCGGCCTGATATAACCAGAGTGGTTGCCAGGCTTAGATGGCAGATTTGTGGGAGGCACCCATCTCCATCTGTCCACTCCACCTCCACTGCTCCTTCTGCTCTCGCTCCCTGAATTGGAAAAGGAAGAGGAGAATGGAGCAGAAGAGGAAGTGTGGGAGGAGAGTGGTGTGTGAAATGCTCTGGCTCACCACTGTTCTCTCCTCCACACTTCCTCTTTTACATCCCTTTTCCAATGCTAGGAACAGAAGCTAGCTTCTCCCCATCTGAGTCTCTCGCGGGTGCTGGGGCACAAGCGGGAGCTGTGGGGACATACGCCTTCCCTCTCCCTTTTATCTCTTGCTCCGTTGGTGTCTTTTGCTTCATCTAGGCTGCCACTTTTTGCAAGGGTGATCCAATCCAAGGGTGATTAGAAAAGGGATTGAGAATAAAACGGCCAATATCATTCTGCCTTTGTACAAATCAATGGTAAGGCCACATCTGGAGTATTGTGTCCAGTTCTGGTCACCACACCTCAAAAAGGATATAGTTGAATTGGAAAAGGTGCAGAAAAGAGCGACCAGAATGATTCGTGGGCTGGAGCACCTCCCGTATGAGGAAAGGCTACAGCGTCTGGGGCTTTTCAGCCTAGAAAAAAGGCGCCTGAGGGGGGACATGATTGAGACTTATAAAATTATGCATGGGATGGAGAGAGTGGATAGAGGGAAATTCTTCTCCCTCTCGCACAACACCAGAACCAGTATCTGTTTTGAGGTGTGGCTCCCCGCACCCCCCCCCCCCAGAGGCTCAACAAGACCCCCAGGTAGGGCTAAAAAAAATTTGTTCCCCCGGCAGCAGCCGCCACTGCGGGGGGGGGGGGAAAGAGTTTGGGAACCTCTGCAATAGAGGTGTGCACCAGTGTGCAACTACCCTAACAACTCTGATACCACATGACTAAGTGAGTGTGGTCCAACTTTTATGAAATGTGGGTGTTTGATTCATTACTTGAATTGCCGTCTGCTTCCTTGCAAGACAGCAGTTTAGCTGTGACCATATTTGGAGATTTCACATAGGACAAACTCTCATTCTTTAAATGTAGGTTCTTTCATTACCTTTAAAATTGACTTTTGTTGTGTCCATGAGAAATTAAAAGTCTAAGTTAAAGTCACGAGTCATTTTTAAATGTTTGTTGTTTGTTTGTTTGTTTGTTTATTTAAAGAATGTTTACCCCGCCTTTCTGCCAATAAGGGCAATCAAGGCGGCTTACAATTAAAACATTTTAAAATACATAATAGAATACAATACAATAAAAATAATTAAAACGGGTAATTAAAACAATTAAAACAAACTCCAGTGGGTCACCTTATGATTACATTTATTAAAAAGCCAGCCCACCATGTCAGCCATTGAACGCCAACCTGAATAAAAACATCTTCAGGCCCCGCCGAAAGGTCTCTAAGGAGGGAGCTAAAAATAAATACATTTAAAATAAATATAAATTCTAAAAATAATTCCAGGGGGAGGGAATTCCATAGTTGGGGCGACACCGCCGAGAAGGCCCTATTCCTCGCCACCATCCCCCCTACCTCCGTCAATGGCGGCACCGTTAACAGGGTCTCCCTGATGACCTCAGAGTATGGGTCAGATTACATTTACATTCCTTTAAAAAAAAAAAAAGATTCCAGCAGCTTTGTTTCAGTGGTTCAGTGGCAGCTCAGTAGGAACTTACGGCTCAGTTGGTAGAGCGTTCGTCTCACGAATGCCTGAATATTTGAAGGACAGCAGTCCAAGACGGCCGGAAGTCTGTCGGAGAGCTGCTGGCACGCCGAGCTGATAAGCTGCAGAGCCTCTGTGGGGGAGTGGAACTGCAGCTGCAACACTTGAGTAACAATCAAGGTTGCCTGTGCTCCAGCCCACAAATCATTCTGGTCGCTCTTTTCTGTACCTTTTCCAGTTCAACTATATCCTTTTTGAGGTGTGGTGACCAGAACTGGACACAATACTCCAGATGTGGCCTTACCATCGATTTGTACAAAGGCAGAATGATATTGGCCATTTTATTCTCAAACCCTTTTTTAATGATCCCGAGCATGGAATTGGCCTTCTTCACAGCCGCCGCACACTGAGTCGACACTTTCATCGACCTGTCCACCAGCACCCCAAGATCTCTCTTGATCCGTCACAGACAACTCAGAACCCATTAGCGAATATGTGAAATTTTGGTTTCTTGCCCCAATGTGCATCACTTTGCACTTACTTACATTGAAGCGCATCTGCCATTTTGCTGCCCATTCTCCCAGTTTGGAGAGATCCTTCTGGAGCTCTTCACAATCCCTGCTGGCCTTCACCACCCGGAAAAGTTTAGTGTCATCCGCAAACTACACCTCAAAGTATTGTAATCTACACCACTGTCTGTAATCTTTGAGAACTCGGAGAAAGATGAGGTGCCCAGGGATTGGAGATGAGTGAATTCGTCCCTATCTTTAAAAAAGGAAGATTCATAAAACTACAGCTTGATGTTTGTCAGCTTGATGTCAAAACTCGGAACGATTCTTGAACATATTATTGTGGAATGTCTGAGTACGTAGAAAATAATGGGGTGATTTCTAAGGACATAGCATAGCATGGGTTTGTCAAGCACACGACATACTAGACCAATGTTGTTGTCTTTGATAGACTGGCTAGTCTAGTAGGAAGGCTGTGGACATAGTATACCTAGATCAGGGGTGGCCACCCTTCCACCATTAGGGCCTCTGCGTTCTTAAGAGTTGTGTAGAAGACAGAATCTTGGCAGCTGCAATTGCTGATGGTGCTGCTAAAGCAGCTGCACCTGTTGAAATGCCTATACAACCATTAAAGGGCCAGGAGCATTCATGTTGAAAGGTTGGCCACCCCTGAACTAGGCTTTAGAAAAAACATTTGACAAAGTCTCCCATACAGTAATGTCGTTGTGGATAAAATGGTAACGTGGGTTAGATCTTTAAGATCTTACCCTTGCTAACTGGGCAAAGAGGCATCTTTTAAAGTGGTGTCCTCTTATAGTTTAGCAGGGGGAGAACAATTGTCCCTTGTCACCCCAGTGTGTCATCTTTTCCAGGTGCTATTCCTGGTGTATCTTTTGTGGCCCCCTTTTTAATTGTGAGTCCTCTGGGGACAGGGATCCTTTTATTTAATTTTAGCTATGTAAACCACTTTGTCAATTTTTTTTGAAAAGTGGTATATAAACATCCTTAATAATAATAGTACTATTTTTAGGTGGGTACAAAGTTGGTTGAACAGCCATTCCCAACAGATGCTACAGATGCTATTAAAAGACTCCAAATCAGCCTGCATGAGAGGTTACAAGTAGGGAGCTATAGGGCTCTGACTTGGATCCTGTGCTGTTCAACGTTTTTATAAATAACATGGATGAAGGATAGCGGGATGCTTATCTAGTTTTGTATATGACATAAAGCTGGTGGTGGGGGGAGATAGTTAACACATGGAAGACCAAATGAGGATTCAGAATGATCTTGACAAGCTTGATGATTTGACCCATACTAACAAGGGTCCTGCATGTAGAGACGTAAGATTAGAGGCACAAATACAGTCTGGAGGAAAACCTGGCTTGGCAGCAGTATGTGTGAAAAAGATCTAGATACCTTAGTGCAGGGGTCCTCAGCTGCCGGTCCGCGGCCTGGTACCGGTCCGTGGCCTGTCCGGGACTGGGCCACCCGGCCAGAAGCGTAATCGAGGTTGGGGATGTGGCGTCGGGAGGGCGCACTTGCCTTTTGGATACGTCGCGTCTCCTCCGCCTGGCTTTGACATCACGCCTGGGTCACGTGGGGGTGTGGCGTCGGCGGCCCCCCCGGTCCGTGAAAGAATTTTTTTTCTTTACCCGACACCACGAAGGTTGGGGGCCACTGTCTTAGTGGACTGCAAGCTGAACGTGAGCCAGGAGTGTGACACAGCTACAAAAAAAAAAAGCATTGTAGCATTGCTGAGCTGCATTACCAGAGATGTAGAGTCCAGAGCATGGGAAGTAATCATTCCTCTCTATTCTGCACTAGTCAGTCTCACTTGGAATACTCTGCACAGTTTTGGGCACCATATTTTTAAACAGAACATATCCATTTTATTGATAAGCTGGAAGGGGTTCAGAGACAGTGAGGGATCTGGAAACCTAGCTAATGTCTAAAAAAGCTTGTTATGTTTAGTCTGGAGAAGAGACGTTTAAGGAGCGATATGATTGCAGAAAAATGAGAGGTCTTACTTTCTGTGGTTCCTGAGGGGTAGAGTAGAACCAATGTGTTGAAACTACTGGGAAGTAGATTTAGGCTAGACATGAGCCGTCCATCATCAAAACAGCCTGCCTTGTGCAGTTGTGGGTTCCCCCTCATTGGAAGTTTTCAAGGAAAGGCAGTATGGCCACCTGTCAGGGTTGAGCATGAAGTTAGATTAGATTATCTCCAATGTTCCTTCCAACTCTTAACATTTTATAATATAGTTTTCAAACTCCTTGCATCTTTGTTCCTGACATCTCATAATTTCTTTACTCCAATACTTATTTACATGGTTGGTTCCTTTCTGTTTTTAAGCGTTCATACATTCTGTCTCTTCATGGTGTAGATAACGTTTGATCTATACTCTTTAGATCTTTAGAACATCCAGTGTGTAATTTTTTTTATCATTTCTAAAAGGTAGGTGAAACGTCAAATTGAATAGTTAATATAAATTACGTATTTTATACAGATTTTCATGCTTTTTGTTTTGTAAAAGCCATATGGCATGTTTGTACCTTCTGTTCTGGATAGTTTCAGACTTATGGAGTGCACTGCATTTCCACCATGCTTATTTAATGTTCTAGCATACAGTGCAGGAAAGCTGTGGGCTGTGCACAGACATGCACACTCACTCTTATCAAGCATCGCTTAGGGTAGATTCACATGGCTATGATTTTTCTCTACAAGTTGACCTTTTAAGAAGGTCATCATTTGTCAGAGTGTATTTATTCAGATCAATTTCTGTCTTAGAAATGCTTTGATACCTATTAAAAAGCCTAGGAGTATTTGCCACATGGTAGTTATGAAGCGCCAACAAATCTAGTCATGTTCATGTACCATAATTTCTCTGGCACAGGTGAAACTGACAACCCTGTCCTAATAATTATGCCTAGCAAGACGTGCACAAAAAGGTGAAGTTGGTGCGATCATGAGCTGAATTGGTTAGAGTGAAACTTTGGGTTATGCTGTTTTGAAGGCCAGGGAGTGAGAAACACAGACCAATTCAGCAGGGGCGTCACTAAGCAGATGCGGGGGGGACGGGACCGCACTGGGTGACACCCCAGGGAGGGTTGACACCAAAATGACTTTCTAATCCATTTGTTTGTTGTTCAGTCGTTAAGTCGTGTCCGACCCTTCGTGATCCCATGAACCATATCCCGCCAGGCCTTCCTGTCCTCCACTATCTTCCTGAGTTCGCTCATTTTCATGTTCGTTGCATCGGTGATGCTGTCTAACCATCTCATCCTTGGCCTTCCCCTTCTCCTTTTGCCTTCAATCTTTCCCAGCATCAGAGTCTTCTCCAGAGAGTCCTCTCTTCGCATTAGGTGGCCAAAATATTTGAGTTTCAGCCTTAGTACCTGTCCTTCCAGGGAACAGTCAGGCTTGATTTCATTTAGAATTGACTGATTTGATCTCCTAGCAGTCCAAGGGACTCTCAGGAGTCTTCTCCAGCACCACAGTTCAAAAGCATCTATTCTTCGGCGCTCAGCCTTCCTTATGGTCCAACTCTCGCAACCATACATTGCTACTGGGAACACCATCGCCCTGACTATACAAACTTTTGTTGGCATGGTGATATCTCTGCTTTTTATTATGCTGTCTAAGTTTGCCATAGCTTTCCTTCCAAGGAGTAAGCGTCTTTTAATTTCATGGCTGCTGTCTCCGTCTGCAGTGATCTTGGAACCCAGAAAAGTAAAATCTGTTACTGCTTCCATTTCTGCTCCTTCTATTTGCCAGGAATTGATGGGACCCGATGCCATGATCTTAGTTTTATTAATGTTGAGTTTCAAGCCAACTTTTGCACTCTCCTCTTTCACCCTCATCAAGAGGCTCTTTAGTTCTTCTTCACTTTCTGCCATTAGGGTGGTATCGTCTGCATATCTGAGGTTGTTGATATTTCTCCCGGCAATCTTGATTCCGGCTTGTGATTCATTCAGCCCTGCATTTCTCATAATGTACTCTGCATATAAGTTAAATAAGCAGGGTGACAATATACAGCCTTGCCGTACTCCCTTCCCAATTTTGAACCAATCAGTTGTTCCATGGCCGGTTCGAACTGTTGCTTCTTGACCCGCATACAGGTTTCTCAGGAGACAGGTAAGGTGGTCTGGTACCCCCATCTCTTTAAGAATTTGCCACAGTTTGTTGTGATCCACACAATCAAAGGCTTTTGCATAGTCAATGAAGCAGAAGTAGGTGTTTTTTTGGAACTCTCGTGCTTTCTCCATGATCCAGCGCATGTTGGCAATTTGATCTCTAGTTCCTCTGCCTCTTCGAAACCCAGCTTGTACGTCCGGTAGTTCTCGGTCCACGTACTGCTGAAGCCTACCTTGTAGGATTTTGAGCATAACCTTGCTAGCATGTGAAATGAGTGCAATTGTACGGTAGTTTGAACACTCTTTGGCACTGCCCTTCTTTGGAATTGGAACGTAAACTGACCTTTTCCAATCCTTTGGCCACTGCTGAGTTTTCCAAATTTGTTGGCATATTGAGTGCAGCACTTTCACAGCATCATCATTTAGGAAATGATGTTTGTTTGTCAATCCATTTGTTACCAGTGGTTGAAACCCATTTTCTACCACTGGTGTGTTTTTGCACCATCTGTAACAAATTAATTAGTAATCTTATGCTAGCAGGCTCCTACTTCCAGGATACATGACTACAAAACATGACAGGGTGCAGAGAATTCCTACGAGGGAAATAACTTTACCTTCTGCAATGGTCTTTCCCACTGCAGCTACTTGAGATTCTTTCTAGCCTCCATTTCCAAAGCTGCCTTTGCTATCGTGACTCTCAAACCCACCTTCTTCTGAAATAAATTTCTGATCTCTCTCCTGAGCCCTATTTAAACACCCAACATTTGACCTCCAAACTCCATAGGGAAATTATAACCCCAAACCTATCTACCTATACTCCCCCAATTTCTCCCCCAGTTAACAGATGCTGTAATCTGTTATTGGATAAGACAGGAGTGCAAGGCGCTGGGATTAAGAAGGCTTTGTTTTTTTCCAAGAGGCTTGATTTTTGGGAATTGCAGTAGGGCTTCCGTTCCTTCTGTCTGCTGGAGTCTAGCTAGTCAGTGACTGGTTTGGTTGCTGCTTGATGTTATTGCCTCCCATTGAATGTTGGAATCTCTTAGGGGTTGATGGGGCTTATGTCACTACATTCAGTGATATACGGGAATTACGATTTACAAGTAACATTAGTACAAAAACATTACTAAGGATTCTGAGTGGTCTGGTATGGGAGGAGGTCCATGGGGGCGGCACCATGAGATCTCACCCCAGGTGCAACCCTAGCAACACCTATGCAGTTCAGTTAGCTAACATGGAACAACAATTTCTTGGTTCATAGTCAACCTTTGATTTTGTTTTGTGTTATGGGAAAAAAAAGATAATCTATATCCTAGCAAAGCTTTGTTTTTTAACCTGTCTCTCCTCCATCTCACATGATTTGTGAATTTCTGTGTTACCAAACTGGGTGAAATTCAGCTGTAAAGAAATGGCAACCATACTGCTCCCATAACAAAAGAATCAGGAAGAAGTAGGGAGTGCAGAATTTCTAGAAATAGTGACCTGAGCTAGTTAGCATTGTAAATGTATGTGGGTAAAGCAGCTTGAAATACTGTACATTCTCCCTATCTACAGGGTTTGTTGTCTCAGGTTACCAGAGAACCTCTAGATTCTTGTGTAATTATGCCCAGCAAGACATGCACACAAAGGTAAAGCTGAGGAGGTCATGAATTGTGTAGTGTACATAAGAACATAAGAACATAAGAAGAGCCCTGCTGGATCAGGCCAAAGGCCCATCTAGTCCAGCTTCCTGTATCACACAGTGGCCCCACCAGATGCCTCAGGGAGCACAAGACAACAAGATAACCTGTTTCCTGCTGTCACTCCCCTGCACCTGGCACAGAGAAAAACTACTTCTAAAACCAGGAGGTTGCTTATGGCTTGTAACCTGTGATGGTTTTTTCCCTCCATGAATCTGTCCAAACCCCTTTTAAAGGCATCTAGGCCAGGTGCCATCACCACATCCTGTGGCAAGGAGTTCCACAGATGAATTACACACTGGGTAAAGAAATATTTTCTTTTATCCGTTCTAACTCTCCCTCCACTCAATTTTAGTGCATGTCCCCTGGTTCTGGTGTTGTGTGAGAGGGAGAAGAATTTCCCTCTATCCACTCTCCATCCCATGCATAATTTTATACGTCTCAATCATGTCCCCCCTCAGGCGCCTTTTTTCTAGACTGAAAAGCCCCAAATGCTGTAGCCTTTCCTCATAAGGGAGGTGCTCCAGCCCACGAATCATTCTGGTCGCTCTTTTCTGCACCTTTTCCAATTCAACTATATCCTTTCTGAGGTGTGGTGACCAGAACTGGACACAATACTCCAGATGTGGCCTTACCATCGATTTGTATAAAGACATAATGATATTGGCCGTTTTATTCTCAATCCCTTTTTTAATGATCCCGAGCATGGAATTGACCTTCTTCACAGCCGCCGCACACTGGGTTGACACTTTCATCGACCTGTCCACTAGCACCCCAAGATCTCTCTCTTGATCCGTCACAGACAACTCAGAACCCATTAGCGTATACGTGAAATTTTGGTTTCTTGCCCCAATGTGCATCACTTTGCATTACTTACATTGAAGCGCATCTGCCATTTAGCTGCCCATTCTCCCAGTTTGGAGAGATCCTTCTGGAGCTCTTCACAATCCCTGCTGGTCTTCACCACCTGGAAAAGTTTAGTGTCATCCGCAAACTTGGCCACCTCGCTGCTTATCCCCAACTCCAGGTCATTTATGAATAAGTTGAAAAGCACCGGTCCCAAGACCGATCCTTGGGGCACACCACTTTTCACCTCTCGCCATTGTGAAAATTGCCCATTGACTCCCACTCGCTGTTTCCTGGTCTTCAACCAGTTCCTAATCCACAAGAGGACCTGCCCTCTTATTCCCTGACTGTGGAGTTTTCTCAGGAACCTTTCATGAGGGACTGTGTCAAACGCCTTTTGAAAATCCAGATATATAACATCCACGGGTTTGCTCGCATCCACATGCCTGTTGACCTTTTCAAAAAACTCTAAAAGGTTTGTGAGGCAAGACTTCCCCTTCCAGAAGCCGTGCTGACTCTCCCTCAGCAGAGCTTATTATTCTATGTGTTTTAAGATTTTATCTTTAATGAGACTATCCACCATCTTCCCTGGAACAGATGTTAGGTTGACCGGCCTGTAGTTTCCCGGGTCCCCCCTCCTTCCTTTTTTAAATATTGTCGTGACATTAGCTATCCTCCAATCCTCTGGAACAGTGGCCGTTTTAAGGGACAAGTTGCATATTTAGGTCAAGAGGCCAGCAAATTCCTTCTTGATTTCCTTCAGAACTCTTGGGTGGATGTCATCCGGGTAAAATATAGTGTAAAATTTGCAGTCAGGTATGCCAATTCATAGGCTTACCAGATTTTCCCGGTTGTAAACCGGGACACCCCCAAATAAAATTCTTCTCCCTCTTGCACAACACCAGAACCAGGGGACATGCACTAAAATTGAGTGGAGGGAGAGTTAGAACGGATAAAAGAAAATATTTCTTTACCCAGTGTGTAATTCATCTGTGGAACTCCTTGCCACAGGATGTGGTGATGGCACCTGGCCTGGATGCCTTTAAAAGGGGTTTGGGCAGATTCTTGGAGGAAAAGACCATCACAGGTTACAAGCCATAAGCAACCTCCTGGTTTTAGAGGTTTTAGAAGTGGGTTTTCTCTGTGCCAGGTGCAAGGGAGTGACAACGGGAAACAGGTTATCTTGTTGTCTTGTGCTCCCTGAGGCATCTGGTGGGGCCACTGTGTGATACAGGAAGCTGGACTAGATGGGCTTTTGGCCTGATCCAGCAGGACTCTTCTTATGTTCTTATGTAAACAAATAAATAAATAAAATAAAATGCAATTTTTTTTCAGGCGGCCAATTTATTTTTTATTCTAATTAATTAATTAACTTGCCAGTACCACCGTTGCCATTCTGCCACCGCTATTGCGGCTGCCTTCTCGTTGTTGTCGTCGTCGTCCGCTGCCATTCTGCCCGTTGTCATTGTCCGCCACCGCCATTCTGCCGCCGCCACTTCTGGAGCCTGTCCAGCTGCTTGAGCCGGCCAGGACTCCTGCCCAGGTGAAGTCGCTGCCGCTTGAAAAGAGCAAAAAGGCACTTTTTCCCCTGTACCGCCATCTTGGATCGCACGAGATCCAAGATGGCGCCGCCGGGAAAAAAGGTAAGTTTTTTAAATTTTAAAAGTGGCGTTGGAGGCTTCACCGTGCCCAGAAAGCCCGGGACCGGAGCCCGGGATCTGGGGCAGTACCGGGTTTTCCGGGACGGATGGTAAGCCTACCAATTCAGAATATTGAGAATTTATAATTCTTGTACTTTTAAAGAAAAATTACATAATCTTGTTTTGTCCTTTCTTGAGTGTGATGTTCCTGTGTTTTTAAAACAAGGGTGGGTACAAAGAAGTTGAACTCTGAGTGAGCTGTAACTTGAGGGTTTTAAAATTTATTATTAGACTGTCTTCTTAAATTTTAATGAAAATGTGTGGTGAAACATGATGAAATCCTTTTTGTTTTTCAACATCTTGAAAAAGTTGAAGAAATTCAATGAGAACATATAACATATGTCCTCTGTCTTCATTTTATGGTATCCCAGGCTTTTTTACCTTCTGGACTGTGAGATTTTCAGTGCAATCCCGCTTAAACTTCGAGCAGCGGAGCTCATGCCCCGCTGCTTGAAAGTATCGCAAATGCATCGTAAAGTGTATTTGCGACTCCCAGGGAGTAAAGGCCACTGGGGCAAAGGCCGGCGGCGAGGGAGGGCGGCCATTGGGTGAACCGGGTGGGGAGAAGGCAGGGGATATCAGCGGCGAGCTCTGCCGATATCCCGGGCCCGGCCTGGTTCAGCCTACCTTCCGCGATTTGAATGTACGTCAGCTTCAGAGCTCACCATACATTCAAGTAGGCCCATAGGGCCTCGGCCATCTTGCACACGCGGAAGGGAATGGGTGTCCTCTTTGCCAAAGGATACCGCGGCTGGCCTTTTATGTCGGCTGGGTATCCTTACATAGGATTGGGCTGCCCATCTATGACGTGGTCAGGTCTTCCTGTGATGTTTTTATAGTGAGTGCAGCACTGAATTACTTCTGAATTGCACTACGAGACCAACTTTCATGCTTTAGAGTAAACTCCAAACCCCAAGTCATAACGCCACCTACTGTGTAAAATTAGTTCACCTGTGATGTTTTTATAGTGAGTGCAGCACTGAATTACTTCTGAATTGCACTACGAGACCAACTTTCATGCTTTAGAGTAAACTCCAAACCCCAAGTCATAACGCCACCTACTGTGTAAAATTAGTTCACCCCTGGCTTTGTTTCTGAGTACACCCCTTAATGTTTCTGAGTACAATAAGCTTCTCTTCCAGGATATTTTAAATGATATTTTGTTGTTGTTGTTCAGTCGTTAAGTCGTGTCTGACCCTTCATATACAGTGTTTGAATAATCCTCTGCCCTAGATCCCAAGGATATAAATTGGTAACACTGACCATATGGTTGTTTCTTGGCTATTGGGTTTTATTTGAGTTTTGTTCCCCCTTACACCCAGGCAGACTGCTATACTTAGCTAAATAAACACACGAGGCATAGGCTGAGTGAAGTTGCAAAAAGAAGAAATAGTTTACTCGCGGTTCAGTTCATATATACAGCATCTGGTTAAGACCAGAGGTTACTCTAACTTAGGATGGAGCGCCCCTATAGCTGGCGCTCCCTGCATGAGGTGTGTTGTAAGATGGCTGGTGGGCAGCAGAGCCCAAGCATGGCACATCTTACCTCGTTGGCAATCAGAAGAAGAAGAGAGCTAAGAAGGGTAGGAAGAAGCCACGCCCCTTCCTTGGAAAACAGAGAGGTCAAGGTAAAAAGGTCTTTCAGGTGACCAGACGACACACTGCCCCCCAGTGTCCAGCAGCCGAACGCTGCCCATCTCCAACATTGGCAACCCGTTAATTCAGTTAATGTAAATTAGTAGTGGGAATTAGAATCTTGCTAACAGGATGTGAGAGGATGAATTTGATTTGTTTATTGGCTGGTGATGTCAAAGTTCTGGAACTAGAATCCTCAGGCTGCAGTCTTGTAGCTTTCTTGTCTGGAGTTTCTAAAATTTTCAGGGATTTGGGGGGTATTCCTTTTGAGAAGGCGAGTCTGAGTGGCCAAGCCCTGGAACTCTGCTCTGTCTCAGCTTTGTCATGTTTCTCTTGCTCAAACTGGCAGACACATTGGCATACAGGTAAAACATTTTATAAAAGGATACTGTTACATCAAATACATTAAAAATAAAAAATCACTTGTTGACTTCAGACTTGTCTTTAGCCAGTGAATGTTTTCATTCCTGGTGCAAAGTCTGCCTGTGATTTCCCTCCAGACATTTATTTATTTATTTATTTGCAGTATTTTTACCCCACCTTTCTCCCCGAAGGGACCCAATGCGGCTTACAACATGGGAAAGGAATACAATACAATACCAAAAATAATCACATTTAAAACAATAAAAACAATTCACAAAAACTAGTAAAAAGCATCATCTAAAAATTAATAAAAACAGATCAAATTACAATTAAAACCAGAGCATAAAAAACAGCAGCACTCAACCTGTACCAGCAGGTTGTTAAAAAAAGGCAAGGACTCAGAAGGCTTCCTTAAACAGGAAAGTTTTCAGGCCTCGCCGGAAGGTCTCCAGGTAGGGAGCAGTACGTAAGTCAAGAGGGAGGGAATTCCATAGGGTTGGTGCCACTACTGAGAAGGCCCTATTTCTGGCCGCCACCCCTCGCACCTCCCTGGGCGACGGTACCCGCAAAAGGGCCTTCTCTGATGACCTAAGGAGACGAGCCGGAATATATGGAAGTAGGCAGTCAGATATCCTGGCCCCATGCCGTATAGGGCCTTCTTTGCTTGTGGTGTACCTTGAGCTGCAGAACTATGGCTAATGCATTTTGAGTTTTGCCCTAGTGACATAGCCTTAGCTCCCCACAGCTGTACTGGAATATCATCACCTTCAGTGAAGCTTTACCATCTAAAACACCAAATAAATAAATAAAATAGCAGGATTCTCTCAGGCTGTTGGTGGCTTCGTGTGGAATTGATGGTATGACCTCGTCCCTAGTGCAAGTTTCTCCTTCTCTGCCTTCCCCTCAGGGCAGGAGTTGTCTCAGATCTCTTTGAGTTTTATTGGACTCAGAATTCTTAATACTGAATTCATATTAGTCAAGATTGTGATCATGGCTGTTTAAAGAGCAGTAGTCTCACAATTTTTCTAGTTGTCTAATTATTTTAGGTCTAAAAAATATCCATGACTCTTAAAAAAACATATCCACAAAAAACAGAAGTTGAAAACCATGCCAGTATCTATGATGTATAATTATACTAGGAAAATAATGATTTTCCATCCGTTTCCCTGTTTTGTTCTTCTAATACATTTTTATTACATTTCCTTTTTAGCTTACAAGGTACAAGCTTTAGGTACAAGCTTCTTCAAATAAGATGATTAACTTTTGATCACGAATTAAGGAAGAGCAATGCTTTGACGTAATGTTTTTTCCCCTTAAATCTCATCAAAATGTTGCGTATAAGGGAAAGAAACAGATTTTATCTCCCCGTTACTTTTGTCAGTAACAGAATAATTTTGTGCATTTGAAAAAGGGTAATGGGGAGGACTGAAGCAAGAGGGCTGAATACTAGGATTATAAAGTGTGACGAATGTTAGATATTTGCAAGGAGTAATGTTTTAAGTGTACATAGATTTTTGTGTGTGTGTGTGTGTGTGTGTGTGTGTGTGTGTGTGTGTGTGTGTGTGTGTGTGTGTGTGTGTGTGTGTGTGTGTGTGTGTGTGTGTGTGTGTGTGTGTGTGTGTGTGTGTGTGTTGAAAAAACATTACCAGTCTGTGTGGTGGTGGGGGTTTCCAAAAGTCTGCATGTCAGTAAGGCAACTGCCTCTTAGAGTCTTGGAAGTGCATAGCTTGAGATACAGACTTAAAGCCTTCATTCTGCTTGCAAAATCCGTGCAGTCCGCTTTGCGGTTAACCTGGAAAAAAGCAGCTGACATTTCTTCATGACAGCTAGAAGTGGAAGGACCCAAACTTGCAGTGCTCCCTCCTCCCCCAAGAGATTGTTAGTCCATTCCTTTATAGTGGCTCATTTGGGCTCTCTGTCATCACCAGGATGCTGCCACTGAATGTGTGTCATGGTGACAGTAGAATGTGGTAACGTAACAGCCATGCAAGCCCAACGGGAAAGGCTGCAAATTCCAGGGCTGACCTTGGAGTAAGTATTGTCTGCCTCTTAATATTTTAATGCTTTCTGCATGACACTAGCTTTTGTGCAAGCTGTAGTTATTTAATGTGCGTTTGTGCTGACAGGCTCAGAACACTGCAGCTGTAGGTCTCAGGAACATTTTCAAAATGCAGTGCTGTTGCTTTCAGCTAATGTATAAGCTTAAAAACCAGGACACTGCAGTACATTTTGGATTCAATTATGCTGCATATTTAAAGTTGCTGTATTTGAATGCATGGACCTGTGCATCCGAAAAAGCATTCAGTGGAAGAATGCTTCATATAGGCCCTGATGTTTCCTTTTTTCTCCCCATCTCTGTTACTGTTTGTTTATCCCAGTGCTGCCTTTTTGAAAGGCCTCTTTCTCTGCTGAATAATAGAGAGCTCTGCAAAAGATTAGAGCATAAGAGGAATGCTATTTGTGAAAATACATTGCATATGATTCATGTTTTACTGGGTAGTACAATGCTGGTGAACTGTATTGCGTTCTGAGATTTCTCCTTGGTATTCTACCTTTTGCAGTAAAATATATTTGGCTAGGTAAGAGCATTGTTTACTTAGTGGTATTTTGGAGCTGATGGAACAATTTTGCATATTTCCATTTTGAATTTAGAAAGTAGCTCCTTAGAAACATGCACATCTGATTTATAGAGGACATGTTGACCATAACCTCTGATTCAGAAAGTGTCTGCAGACTGCTTCTGAATTAATCAGAAACCAAACCAAAACATTCATTTCTGTGCCCCCACACATCTTTGCTGCATGGATGTGTGTATGCTATCACAAGATTTTATTTTGATAGGAATTGAATACATTTTAGATACCAGTTCTGCTATTTTGCTGTAGAGAATAAGTTAGCTTATAAGGTCAGGTTATTTAGTTATGAGCCATTTTGCCTACTGTGTATTACATAAACTCTTTCTGTATGTGCGTACATTCCCAGTCACTGTCACAATTCTATGATCAAAAATGGCATTCTGATTGTTTTGAGCTCACTAGATAACACCAATATTAAGAAAGGTAGATTTTGTTGGTGCTTGATGTTGTACATGTTATCTGTAGATAAACAGAAAAAAATGTAGAAGTGTAGAGCTCTGATAATTATATAGCCTTCGTGGTTATGACTTCGATGTATCTTGTTGGGAAGCAGTGGACTCCAGTGTGTTTTTGGCAATTGAGGTTTTTTGGGTTTTTTTTTCAGTTGACCTTTACTATATATCCTGTCGTATGAATTTTGGTTGAGTTGGTTTTGTAAAGCAATAGGTTTCTATTAGACCCAACGTTTTTTTTCATTCATTATTACATTATATAGCTGTTATGGATTAATATTCACAAATATTCAAAATATAGATTGCAATTAAAAAGCAACTTTTCTGAGATTGAATATTTTATTACTACGCTTCATAGTTTATTGATAAATAGTAACTCTTAATTATTACTTTAGTTACTTTTTTTAGTTACCTTTTAGATACTCAGTGTCAGCTGGCAAAAAATGGATTTTTTTTCTTTTTTGCTTCTCATCTGAGCTTTCTGTTTTCTTAATCAGAATGGAATTTGATGTATTGATGTACTTTTAAAGAATCTAGATCTTCAAACTTTGGCCAGCTATTGTTTATTTGGTTGAGATTTTGGAAAAAAATAAGTCTTTATCCTGATTTTGTAAGCATATAGTATTTCTAATAATAACCAATGTAGGCCTGTTGGAGACCATGGTCTCTTTGCCTACATTAGTAGGCCTGATTGTCTCTACTGTTCCTATTCTTTGTACTTTAGCCTTTTGCAACTCAGGTCTGCCTCACTTGCTTCTGTTGGTTTCCATAGTTCAGATAAGAAGATAATTTAATATTGGTTGTTGTCTTATTGCTGTGCCTTTTACCATTAGCGTTATGGCTGTGGACTTGTCTCAGAGGATGAATTAATGGTAGAATTTCAAGAAATTTCTCAGTATAAACATATTATGATGTGTTTGAAAATAAATTGAATGCGAGTACCATGGACTGGAATGAGATTTTCAGTTATGCATCCGACAAGTTAGATTTTTTTTCACTGGAACGTATCCAACCACTATGACACAGGAGTGTAGCTGGCATTAGTTGCAACCACAGGCATGTTATGAGATTTACAAAAATGTCTTTTTTGAACAAATACTTGAGAATTCAGTGTTGCAACTCTGGGGTTGTCAGTGATTATAGCACACTTTTCACAAATGGCACTTCTCAAAACAGAAGCTAAACAGTATTTTTATTTGTTTACTTGATTTTATTTTACCTTTGGTATGTGGCACATTTAAGTACTAAAATGTATGTTTTCTGGGGTTCAGTTTTTTGCATAATGGCAGTATTGTAACAAATAAGATTAACCCAAGGCACAGTTTATTACTAAGTGGATTTCTCCCCCCCCCCCCCAATGTGTGGAAATTCACACTTGAGAAAATTCAGTTCTTCTGACTCTTGCTTTCGTGGCTCAACTTCATTTCCCCAACATTTGAGCCAGTTTCATTTTCTTTAATGTATGAAGCATTAATAATTAGGTTTGCTTAAAAATGTTCCATGTGCAAAATTTCTTATTACTTTTTTCAGATTTTTTTTTTAAATTAGGACTTTGCTGCAAGGCCTGGGGCCTTTGACAGACATTGGTAGGGAGTTTTTCTTCTTCTTGAAAGTGTCAAAACATGAGGCTACTACAGATTTCTCTCTCTTTGTATAATTTTATCAAGTTTGGTTTTGCATCAAAGTAGAGAAGACTAATTGCCTGCCTACCGATTGTCTTTAAGGCCAAACACCCTAAATTCAATCATACTATAGTACATTTACTGAGCTTCTGTTTACCAGAGATGGCATTATTTTAACTTTCAGTCTCACTCCAAGAAGCCTGAGCCCAACCCCAACCAGCCCTTGCAGTCCATGCAGTCCTCTGTTCGCTTTTCATTTTTGGAGGTAAGCAAGTATACTTCCATTGTTGCAGTTCTCTTTCTTCCACATTATGGAGCGGGGAATAGATAATTGAAGCGTTTATGTATGCATGCTCACAGCCAAATAACTATGGGAAGGTTGGAAAATGTTCCTCCCAAAGTAAACTGATTGTTTTGCATGTATGACAAGGTCATACTGGATTCTGGAAGAATCAAAGACATCAGGTGGTGAAGGTGGGTCTGTATAGGGAAAATACAGGTTTATGGATTGTTTTCGAAAAATACAGAATACTTTGCAGTTCTTGTCACCGATGCCTTTACATCTACCTTGCTGTTTTAATATACTGCTGAATGTACCCTAGTGAAACAATGTTCTTCTTCCTGAAACCCTGGACTGTACTTCTCTCCATAAGTCATTTAATTGATTGTGAACTGCCCAAAAGCTCATTTTTTAGAATTACTGATCTAACCTGAATAAGGCTCGCATATCATCCCATCACTTGTCTTACAGCAGAACATTGAGGATTGACTCTCATGCAACATATTGTGTTTGGGCTATAGAAGTGACTATAAAGTGTGTTGCACTTTTGTAAACAGCCCTTTAAGGCTTTCCACTTTGTCGGGTTGCGGTATTTTAATCAGTGCTTCATCCTTTTGCAACAACATTTTTATTCTGTGTATGCATGCTGTACTTTATGGCTGGACCTTAATGTCAGAATATGAAAGCTCTAATCTGTGGTTTAGCTCTAATCTTTACTTACTTCTATGTTTATTTCATGTCTATATTTCTCTGTAGGTTCTCAAGTGGCATTTCACACATGCAAGTCATCACTTGGTTTTCAGTTATCAAGTGATGAATATGTACAGTACATGTGAACACTCCCAAATCTGTTTCATGATTGACGTGACATATCTTGGATCATATTTATTTGAAGCCAGTGTTGGAGAAAGCATTTCTTTTTCTTTCCTTTTTTCCAGATATGTCTACCATAATGTAAATATCCAAATAGAATTATGTGCAAATTCTCAGGATGTAAATATAAAATAATTTGTAAGTTCAAACTAGGAAAGAAATTTTAGCACTCATAAGATTCGGCATACTGACAGGATTTAAGGGGGAAAATGCTGTTCCATGTGTTGTATACTATCTTGGAATAGGTGACGTATGCTAGGAAGAGGTATATGCATTGTTGCACTATGGTAGATCTCCAATATTGTACTGAATTAGACCAGGATGGGACATGGGACCCAAACAGATATTGATGAAGAAAAAGGTTTGTTTCAACGTTATCCTGTTCACCTTTCAGATTGGTTCTCTTGTTGACTTCACAACAATGTTTCAATGTCCACCTGTATCTTAGTGGCATTAAACAGAAGAAACTATGTTTTCAGTAAGTTAGGGTCTGGAAGGAAAGTTAGTTTGTAATGACATTTCTGTGAGAGAATCTTGTTTGAAGAAAAGGAGAGGTGAAAGAGGTAAAGTATACGTCTGATGTATAGAACGTTATAGGTCAGAGTATATTACCTTCAGTTGTGGAAAAAAAAAAACTTGGAAAATAACTCATAGTGTTGGAAGGGGCCTTCAAAGCCGTCTAGTCCAACCTTCCACTTGAAGAATGATCTATTATGAGATCATTAAGAATGATCTGTAATGTAAAATGTTATGGAGATTCTTTTTTCTGTGTAATCGTGAGACAATAAGATATGAATAGATTGTGAGCTCACAGATGGACAAGGGCAACATAGAAGAATATAGCATCCCTAACCTGGCTCTGGGTGACTCCTAACAGTGATGGTATGAATTATGATTATAGCTAAGCTCCTTAAAATATTTTATGTATTGTGTTTGTCTCATTGTGTATGATTCATATTTATGTCTAAGGTATTAGCTACCTCTCCCAGTTTAGTTTCATCTGCTGATTTGATGAGTACCCCTTCTATTTCCTTATCCAACTCATTTTTAAAGATATTGAACAACACCGGGCCCAAGACAGAGCCTTGAGGCACTCCACTCGTCATTTCCCTCCAGGTCAGTGAGGTGCTATTGGCAAGAACTCTCTGGGTACAGTCCATCAGCCAGCCATGGATTCACCCAACAATAGCATCATGTTGGGTGAATCCAACAATAGCATCATGTTGGGTGAATCCAACAATAGCATCATGTTGGGTGAATCCATCATGTTGGGTGAACATCACCACATCCTACCAGCTTGTTCACCAGGATGTCATGGGGAGCCTTGTCAAAAGCTTTACTTACCCGTCAATCTACCAAGCTAGTCATTCTGTCATAGAAAGAGGTAAGATTTGCCTAGCAAGACTAGTTCTTGAGAAAATCATGCTGGCTCTTGGCAAACACCATCTTCTTTTCTCAGTGCTCACAGATAGACCACTTAATTATTTGCTCCAGCACCTTCCCAGGTATCAATGTCAGGTTGACTGGTTGGTAGTTGCTCAGATCTTCTCTTTTTCTCGAAGATAGGGACCATGTTTGCTCATCTCCAGTTTCCTGCCTCTTCCCTGGTTCTCCATGAGTTCTAAAAGATTATGGACAGAGGTTCCAAGGAAGCAAGTCTTTGAGCACTGTAGGATGCAGCTCCTCTGGCCCCAAAGACTTAAATTCATGTAGCATATTTTTAAAAAAATATTAATTGGCAGAGTATACAAAAATCTTCTATTTATGAATATTCAAATGGAAATAAGTGGCTGTGAATGCCACAGAAGGAGACCAAATTACTTCTTAAGTTTTCTGAAGATTGTTTGATGTTGTACAAAATATTGTTTGCTGTTTGTTACAGGTACAAAAAAAGTAGGTAACTCTGTTGGTCTATGACTCTGTTAGGAAGAAAAATAAATAAATCTACCATCTCCGAATTTATTAGAACCAACCAAATAAATGCTAACGTTAACCAAGCTTTCAAGCTCTCCAAAAGGCATCAGCCTAGCTATAAAGTTGAGCAAAAATAGGTAGATGTGGCAGGGCATGATGTGAAGCTCCCAAAGTCTTGGCAGTTTGTTGCAGTCTTAAAATGGAATACAGAAGGAATTAAGCAGACTCAATGTAAATTGGGCGTGACTAGGTGCTAGACATGCTCTCAGTTTACACCCAGGGCCCTGCAGAGAAGATGAGACAATAGACTTTCCCCACTTTCAGAAGAAAAGCTCCAGCAGTTACTCTGTTCAGTAGTAGTACACACAGGCCCTTTGTTACAAATTTTGTGTTTTGTTGGTCTTAAATAAGGTGCTACCAGATCACAATTTTTAAATGCTGTAAGCTTAGACATAGTTGCCACATTCCAAATCTTATAAATCCATTCTTGCAGTGTTGTTAATTTTTGGCTTTGCTGATGTTTGGCAATCAAACAGTTTTTGCAGATGTTAACAAATTTAGGAGTAACTTTTTTCAAGTACCCAAGTACAATACAGGGGTGGGGAACCTTTTCCCCGCGGAGGGCCATTTAAATATTTACATTTTGTTTGTGGGCCGCCCGCCAGGCCGCCCGCCATTTTAATTAATTATTTAATTTAGGGGGGGGCCCATCGGCCTCCGGAGGCTCCGCGCTCACCGTCCGGAGCCTCCGGAGGCCGGGAGAGGGCCCCTGCACGTCCTCCTCGCTCGCTGGTCGGCCTGTTCTGACCAAGCCCTCGTCGGCGATTTTGCAAGCTGCCCTCATCGGCCTTGTACGCATGTGCAAAATCGCCGACGTGGGCCTGGTCAGAATGGGCCGAGCCGGTGGCCCGAGAGGACATGCGGAGGCCCTCTCCCGGCCTCCAGAGGCTCTGCGCGGACCCGGCTGGCTGGAGCCGATGGCCACACGGGCCGGAGCCGATGGCCACGCGGGCCGGTGGTTCCCCTCCCCATACGTAACACAAAGGCAGTGAATATCCAATTATGGCACTAATTACTTTTCCAAAAAGATCTGGTTCTGTAACAGTTGTACCACACATGCATGAAATTAGCTCCTGGTTGATGGCACTTCCAACAATTATCCCCACCTATGCATATACCTTAAACAGATGATTGGAGGTTAAATGCCAGTCGTATGCAATTTAATAACGGTTCTCTTTGATATTAATATATAGGGAACAATATGACCTTTTTGAAAACCAAGGTTCACACATCCTGAGGTAAACTAGGGATCCACAACCTTCCAATTGCCATCACTCAGTATTTCCAGTTATAGTAAACAATGTATACATCTTGTTCATAGCTCTAAGAATTTTCACAATCCGAGAAAAATTTTTTTGGAAAATATTTGCAAGATGTGCTATTTGCCATTTCCTTCACTCAGCAAGAGTGCTCCTGCCCAGCAGCTACCTCATGCAGCAAGTGGTGCAAGTTGGCCTCACATAAATGTAACAACCCAACAAAACAATATTTTTTTCTGGTGCTTTGGAAGTTAGACCTATTACAACTGTTACAGAACCAGATCTTCTTGGTTGTATTTGGGGCACTGATTTAAAAAAAATGGCATCAGTGTTGCCCTATCAGCTCTAGTTATGGAGATACGGCATAGCCACCTGAAATGCTGACTCAAGTAGCTTCCTCGTGAGGAAAAACGCCATGGCTTCCTCACGAGGAAGCTGCTTGAATCCGCATATGTGTCTATGCTGTATCTCTAAAACTAGAGTTGATAGGGCAAAACTGATGCCATTTTTGGAATCAGAGCCCCAAATATACCCAAGAATAGGTCTAACTTTTAAGGGACCAAAATGTGTGTTGGGTTGTGTAATGCCACTGGGCTCAGTGGGCCAGTCACGATGTGTTGTGGACTGAATATGGCCCTTGGGCTGTAGTTTGAAGCAGACAGATGCCTCTTAGGAGTTTTTTCTTTGGGGGGGCATGAGGGACTGTAGCAGGAAGGAGGGTCCAGAAAAGCCCATTGAACCCACTGAGCTACATGGGTAGCTCTTTTAATCCCAGCCCTTACCTTAATTCATCATAGTTGGTGTGCTTTTCAGGCAGTGATAGTGATGTTGGGTTCAGTCTGGAGAAAGACCTGATAAACCCAGTGCAAGATAATATGTTGGTCTCACAGATGTGGTGAGTGTTCACCTAACTGCTGTACTCCCACTTTCTCCCACCAGTGGGATGAATTAGCTGCTGGAATTAGTTTTAGCTGCTGGTTGGCTGAGGGGCTAGGTCTCTTAAAGCATTAATTTAGAAACACAGCAGGTGTTTTGAATTGATGCATGTTGTATTTAGTCCCTATGTGGGGAAATTGCCCAAATTTTGGAGTCTCTGCCAATCTAGAAACTGATAGACTAGCTTGAGAAGAACCCAGATTTGTTGGTTCTGCTGGTCAATGGGAGACCACTCTGGCATGTAATCTTGTCCCCTTACCTTCTCAACCTATTCAGTGCTGAGCAACGTTTCTCTCCTGCAATAGCAAGCTGGGAAGCAAGAATCCCAGGAAGACGCACCAGGCTATTAGGATGACACACTTATCCAATGATGAATGTGTGTGAGCCATTATGCTGATAAATATATCTTTGGAACTCATCTGTATTGTTCTACATTTATTTTAGTTGAATTTGACATGCATTCTGTTTGGTAGAATGAGGCAGAGTAAGAAGTGTATTTTCATATGCGATGTTTGTACATTTTATATTTGTTAGTAAATATGAGGGTGACTCACTTTTCAAAAGCACGTATTTTCAACACAGGCTTTTATACATCTAAGAGAATGAGCGTACAATTCTGCTTTCTTTTGAAACGTGACCTCATTTTCTATGTTTCTGTTAGCTCAGGAAGCTTGAAATGAAATTGTCAAGCCTTCTAATTAATTTGTTCTAATTGTTGCCAACTGTGCAGGAAATAAAGCTACATTTTGTCCTGATCTAGAAACAGTTGTGGGAGGTTACCAGCCAAGTCTCCATTGACATGCTGATTCAATGTAGCCTCAAAACAATACCCACTTCCCCTCTTTTACTTCCATCACTGCTGTCCCCTCCCTCTTTCCCTACTGCCATCTTTCTGTTATACTGCTTGGTTCCCAACCCTGTCTACATTGCTTGTTAGTGAAAAGAAATACAATAAATTCTTAAAGTCTAATTCCTTCTGACAGACTATACAGTGCTTGTCTGGAGCTGGTATTAGTTCTGGCCAGGTCGTGTGTGAAACCAGCACAGTGTACACTGTACACAGTGTACACCAATACAGTGTAATGCAATGTAACACAGTGGAGTTTTTATAGGGAATGAATGGCAAACACAGTGTACATTATGAGTGTAACACAAAGCACAACAAGAATTCTACCTGTCAATGGAGGTAGAAATACACACACAAACACAGAGAGTTAAATACATTTTTTTGCATTTAAAATACAGTACTGTAGCTTTAATTCTTTGTTTACCCTTTGGGAACCTCCGACGTATATGCGGATCGTCGTTAAGCGATCCGTCGTTGGGGGGGGAGGGGGAACACCTGTACTACCAAACCATTCTTCTAGCATTTAATCTGCTTGTAAACTTACTGATTGATGCAGCAGTGTCACCTAGCTGGATCGGCAATGATAAAGTTGGAATTGGCAGTATGAGAACAAAGTAAAGTAACACTGTGTAGGAATGAGTACATGGTGAATATTGTAAGTAAGGTTAAGTGCAGAAAATGACTATGGGGGTTGTGTATTTGACTAATTTGTTGCTATTAGTGTGTATTTGTGTGTATTTGACTAATTTGTTGCTATTACCTGGCTGGCTTGATCCACTTTTGCTGACACTTTGAATTAAGTGATGATAAGTGAATTAAGTGATGATATACAGGTGGTCCCTTGTGTGTATCCGTGTGTGTGTTGGTTCTGCCCTATATGGGTTCCGCAGATGCTGGAGTCCACAGGGATCTGGGTTGCAGCAATGCAAATACTTTGCGGCTGCGCCGGGCCTTCTAAAAGTTGTGTGCGGATTGTGGCCCTCTCCATGGGCCTCCCTGCGATTCAGGACATCTCCGATCCGTGTTCACAAATTCTGGTTGCGTCCAGGAAGTGCTCTGAGGTGGAGCGGGAGACCCAGCCTCCCTTGCGGGAAGGCCCTCAGCCGATGCTCACATCCTTGGATGGCGAACCCGTGTATACAGGGGCACGAGTGTATCTAATTCCACTCTTAGAGGAAGGGCAGTATATAATGTTAAAAATATTTTTGTGTTGGATTCTTTTTAATTATCTCTAGGTTTTTATACTTTTTGAGTGTAATTGCAAGTATTTAATCAATCTCTAGCTTAAAAGTTTGAACATTGCAGTCACTGTAAAAAGAAAAACGATTTGCACATATAACGTGTTTTCCACTAGGCACCTTACCCTGGTATTGCTGTTCTGGGTAAGCAAGAAAAACAAGAGCCTTTGAAAGGTCCAAGGGACTATTTGGCTTGCTGGGCCACGCAGTTTGTAGGCCTGTATGAAACTCCGTATTTTCTCAGGCTTAAACGTACAGGAGGTCTATCTCCAGGGATGTATCTAAGTAACTAGGTCACGAGTGCGAGTGGGAGTACGAGTCATTTTTGCAAGAGTGCGAGTCCGAGTGCGAGTCAGTGTCAAAATTTTTGGGCAAGTACGAGTCAAGTGCGAGTCATTTTTGCACGAGTGCGAGTCGAGTACGAGTAAGGCCAGAAACCACAAGTCACGAGTCACTTTGGGGAAAATGGCTTTTCCCCCTAAAATAGGGTGGGTGGGTGTCTGTGTGTGGGGTGTATGTGGGGACCTCTGAGACTTTTAAAGCACCCCCTATGCCCTTTCCCTCACCTCTCAGTCTTGTCAGCACCCATCTGGTTTGGGAAAAACAAGTGTGTCTACATTCAAACCATTTATTATTCCCTCCCTGCACCTTTCCCTTGCTGAGCCGAGCATCCCTTGGGCTCGGAGTTTTGGTCAATGAGGAGGAACTGCTGCAGCAGCTTCGCCTTCCCTCACTCCTCCCCACCCCTCGCGCTCGGAGTTGTGGCCAATGGCAAACAGACAGCAACAAAAGGGGGGGACTCAGAGCCAGGCTTGCTTTCCCACCCCCTTGAAAACCCTTCCTCCCTGCTGCCCTCCTCCTCCGAGGTCTCCACTGCGCGCGCCTGCCTGCCTGTGTTGATGCCGGCCATTAAAGGAAAATGACTTGGAAATGGCAAGTCGTTACCCCCACGAGTGCAAGTCAAGTACGAGTCCCGTGGGTCACGAGTGCGAGTGCAAGTCAGTGGGTCACGAGTACAAGTATGAGTACGAGTCAGGGAAAAAGTGGCTAAGTCACACTTGCGAGTCGAGTCATTTGACTCGAGTCCCCATCACTGTCTATCTCTTATTGTGGCCCTGAATTTGCTCAAGTTCCCTCCAATTTTCAGCTTTTGGGTTGATATCTGACAAATAATTAACATGTATTTATCAGGTGAACACTATCTCATGAATAAGATTTAGGTATTAGCAACGGGATTGATTTAATAGCTGAGGCATACAATGTCAAATAAAGTTGTCACTAGGAAATAATTAAATGTAGCATATAGAACATGTCTTTGTAAGCCTGCTTTTGCTTTGTATGCTGTGTTTTATCAATCTTTTGTACACCTGTGAGAGAATTAATGTTTATTTTAAAGTTTTATCTTTGTGCAGCAGCTGTACCGTTCCTTTTCAAGGGCCTTGAGTAGGTGAGAGCTGAAAGAGAAATGTTAGTTATATAACTGCTAACCTCACACAGCCCCCCATGTGTTAGTGTTTCTAGTATATTTTATCTTGGGGGTGGTGTGGCTCTGGTGGCTGCCTTGTCAGGCCTTTAGAGAATGAAAACAGTTGCTAATGGGACTGTATTCAAACATGCTATCAAATTTAGAAGCATAAATCAAAATGTTTTAGATAGCATATTCACACATCTTTTAGCTGCCTGTCAAGTATACTGACCCAACAGGATTTGGCTTAGGGTCAAAAAGCAAGCTGACACATTTGTGTTTTATTCTCTAAATAGCAGTTACAGGAGGGGCATCTAAATTGGTACCATGATGTGGGGTGCTGGGGACTGAGGCTGTAGCTCTTTGTCTCTGCCATTGTCCTGATCCAGATTGCATGTCTGACTCTTTGTCCTCGAGGGAAGCTCCCATTGTCCTGGGAGGGAAGCTCCCATCCGCACCAAACAGCCATAGGTGGGGTCAGTCTGGATTGAGATCATAGTGGGAGAAAGCATTTCAAGTTTCTCTGCCACTTTGCCATGGCCCCAATCCAGAAATTAGTTTTCAGCTAATTTCATCAATGATTATTTGAAGCATAGCTGAGAAATACATAGAAATGATTGTATTTTTCACATTATTTCCTTTGGCTATACAGTATATACCAGTGGTTGCCAACCTTTCAGATCTGACGGACCACTATAGGCACAATTTTGAATCCCGTAGACCACTAATTAGTCTTCCCGGCTTCTGTCCTCCTATTTTTTGTTTTGCTTTTTCCTTTTGCCGGGCGTTAGCCTGCCTGGTTTTTTTCTTCAATTAATTATTTAATTTTAGGTTCTTTTCAGTAGGGGGAGGGGGGAGTCGTGTGACCCGGAGGAGCCTTCCAGAGCGCGATTTAAGCATGTATTCAACAGGAACACACAGCGGTTTGGATTTAAAAAGTAAGGGGAAAAAAGGTTTTAAAAACCGCTGTTTCCTTACCTTTTAAATCCAAACCGCTGTGTGTTCCTGTTGAATACATGCTTAATTTGCGCTCCGGAAGGCTCCTCCGGGTCATGTGACTCATCCCTCCCTCTCCCAAGATCGCACCAGATTGCTTTGCAATCTTGGGAGAGGGAGGGGGGAGTCGTGCGACCCGGGGGAGCCTTCCGGAGCACGATTTAAGCATGCATTCAACAGGAACACACAGCAGTTTGGATTTAAAAGGTAAGTAAACAGCATTTTTAAAACTTTTTCTTCCCCTTTTAAATCCAAACTGCTGTGTGCCTGTTGAATTCATGCTTAAATCGTGCTCCGTAAGGCTCTTCTGGGTCGCACGACTCCTCCCTCCCTCTCTCAGCCCACAGAGTACTGAGCACGCAAGACACGGGGATGCAGTTCCGGCCGGCCGCAAAGAGCAGCCAGCCAGGGCGAAGAGCAGCGGGGGCGGGGGGCAGCGGCGGCCGCCCACGTACCACCAAAAATTTCTCGTAGACCACCAGTTGGCGACTGCTGGTATATATAATATATATAAGTAATGCATTGGATAATAGCTTTTCTTAGAGCTATTTAAATTGACCCACCATTGAGACCACAAACTGCCCCCTGCCCCCTTAAAGGGTGGGAATAGTATGGTGGCAGCAGCAGCGATCCTGGGGATCACTGCCGCGAAAAATGTTCCCCAAAACTCCTTTTTTCCCACTTACCAGGGCTTGGGGGGGGGGGGCTTCAGGTCTTCAGATCACTGAAAAACGGCAATTTTCAACCACTTCTGGTTTTCACTTCCGGCTCTCAGAGCCCATCTAGGACTTTGTCTTGCTCTGCTTGCTACAATAAGCAGCCGGAGATAGTCGCGTTGAAGGAAGACACGAAGTTGATTCATGAAAAGTAAGAATGTGGAGGGGGTCGTGTGCGGGGGGTCCCATCCGCTATTCACGGATAACTAAATCTGCAGATAGCGGATCAGTGGATATGGGGGGGCCCTGTTTTGTGACTCATACGTATTAAACTATTTCTTACCTCAAGCAGTGGGTATGGAGGCTGCCTTGGTAGTTGTACCCAGACTGTGAAACTATGTCTCCTGATTGTGCAAACACCTTTTAAAAGTTATGACTTTCTGATGTGCTTCTGGCATTGAGGTTGATACCTAAAGGAGTTGGAGGAACTGTATGGATTACAGTCAGTTTCATAAACCATTTATTAACTGGACACCACGTTTAATAGTCACATAAGTACAGTATTTAAAAGCATGTAATTTTCTTATTTCTCCCACAATTAACTGCTACAGTTAATTACATACATGAGTTAATTGCATGTAAATATGGTGGGCATGGTATATTTTGTCTCTGTTGGTGTTACTACTCAGAGTTTGCACAGTGATGTGTAGGACAGTAAAAAAATATTTTCAGTTTATACAGTTTAGAAAATATTTAGGCTCTACCATGACATTCTTAGGAACTGAGCTGACCAGCTATCTGTGATCTTTCTACTTTACAGCCCAGGTCTTGTATGTAACTGAACATTTCTGATAGCCAAGAACGATTATGCTGCAACATAGTTCTTTGTAATAGTGGTTTACATTAATGAGCTATGTAACACTTTTTGGTACATATGCTGTAAGTCTGGGAAGAATCTTAAGGATAGAGAATTTGGAATTTGTTGATTAAAGTCACCTGAACTACTAAAAACAATACCCAAGAACTGTCGATTGTAAAGTAATACACCACATGTTCTATCTTATTTGGGTCCTGAACTATATTTCCAGTTTCATGATTAGTAAGTTTTATGTGAATTGAGAAATGAGAACAAGGCATCGTCTGTGTTAAGTCCTATTTGGGTTGTCTATAGATACTACAGACTGGATAAAAGCAATATTGCCCTGATGTACTATGTTTGAGATGCATTCAGATGACTGCTACGGTGACCCTGAAAACTGTCCTCTGTTTCACATATATATTTGATTTTCATTAAGCTGATAAAATAGCGGGAGACTAATTTCAGCCCTTCTGAGTAAATAGAAAATACAGTTCTGGTACTGTGCAAAAGAATACATGGACACGAATCTGACATCAAATGGCAATACAGGCATGCTTTCGATAATGCTGCTTTAGTGCTGATTTGTAGCAGTGCTCTTTGTCCCAGCAAGATTGAAAGTAATTCTAACCAATGCGAGCAGTATATTCTGCGCCAATCAGCACTCATTTCCTACCTTGATCAACAACGTCTCTAATAGGGCCGTTTCACACAGCACTCAACTTTCAGGGAACATATCCCCCAAACTATCCCATGTATTGCTGTATCCAGAAACAAGTGTGGGAACATTTCAGTTTCCTGTGACATTTTGCTGCAGATATTTGTAATGATTCTACTGCAAAAAAAGGATGATTAGACTGAGAAAAAACAGAATTTATAACGTGACTTAATACTATCAGAGGAAGGGACTTAGCTGAGGCAGTTTTCTTTTAATCACATTACAGAGTTATGACGCAATCCTATGGTCCTGCTAGACTGGCGAAGCGTGTGCTGCGCTGGCCTAGGTTGTTGCAAACGTGTTGTATAGCATGTTGTGACACCCGGAGAAGAGGGAGTGCCGGTGGGAAGGCCTATGCCGTCCCGCCAACACTGTATCCAGATGATCGTGTGCCGGAGCAGCTAAGGTCTGCTCTGAGTGGGACGGGGAGGGGGAAGAACAGGCCCAGGAGGGACGGGATCGGCGGTGCTGGCGCAAACCAAATCCTATGCCCTCCTCCCAGACCTTTTCTGCCTGCACAAGGCTTCTCGGTTCTGTTACAGCTATTAAGCTCTCACAGATCCGAGAAGTCCTGTTGTGCAGGCACAAATGTACCCTTAGCCACAGGAGACGTCCACCCTACTCCTTCCCAGTACTGGTTACTGGGTGGGCCGCCCAGCCCCACAGCTCTGGCGCTAGATAGGATTGGGCTGTTAATCTCATAGCAATGCTATAGTGATTATTACCAACAGTGAACTATCACTCTGCTCACCTTGTGTACGTTTAAGCATGCTACTTGCTTGTTTCATTTCCTCTTGCAGCTTATTCTGCCATTCTTAGTTTTTTTCTTTTCCTATATATGCATACACTTACTTACACACTTGATACATTTGATGACGTGGAATGAAGTCTACAAAAACGAATGCTGAAATGACTTTGTTAGTCTTGATAGAAGAAGGTATTACGGGTATCGCGGTCATATTAATTCCAAAAGCAGCGCTTCACAGCTGATCAAAAATAATGACAGTTTTATCCGGAACGAATCCAAATAAACAAAGTTACTTAAAATCAGAAGACTGAAGGCTTGAGGACCCGACGTTTCGTGTCTTCATCTAGACACTTCCTCTGGGGTATTTTCCAAAACAATTGGAGATGTTACCGTGAAGCTGTGAAGCGCTGCTTTTGGAATTAATATGACCGCGATACCCGTAATACCTTCTTCTATCAAGATTATCGCTGGTTATAACAGCTTTCGTTCGACTTTGTTAGTATTTAGGGTGTCACAGACTTTGTTGTAATGGATGGGTAGTAATGGTCCCATGGATATATAATTAGGGCTGGTTATCCCAAGGGATTGGACTGACATGGTGTTATAACCTAAAACAGAGGTTCTCAACCTGTGGTACGGGTACCCCTAGGGGTACGCGGACCTCTTGCTGGTCCTAAAATGAATGTTCTCCTTCTACTGTCTCTCATGTCTGACTAGGGTGTTGTATAACTTAGAAACAGGTCCTGAAAATAGGTAGTAGTAAGTTTATAGCAACTCTAGAGGGAGTGAGAGGTCAAGCATTGTTGTTGGGGTAAAACAGGATTATTCACAATATTTGTTCGCCATAATTTTGTCTTGTAATAATTTTTGTAAACTTGATTGTACAGTGGTAGAAAGCTTAGTTTGTCCTATGTTATGCTTTGGTATGAATTTCTAAAAACATGTTTAAGAACAAAGGTCATTTTTGTACTGCAAAGGTAAGATATGGTAAACCCAAGTTGCTTAACTCTACTACACTTGTAAAAAGCACTTTAGTAATCAGACATTTGGGATAAAATGTGCCCCACTGTAGGAATAGTATTTTTATGAAGAGGTAACAATATGATGGATTTGATTGACTCCAATTTAATATGAAAAGAAAAAAATTGTTTCAAGGATTGTTTATAGAGAAAATAGGCAAAAAAAATGAGGGGGGAAACAGGGCATTCATCACAAGCTGTCAAGCATGATTAGGCAGGGGAACAAGGATGAGGCCATGCGAGATTCAAACTGGCTTTTCTTGTTTCCCCCGTCAGATTGCTCACCTCAGACTTTTTAATGTAGAGGGTACAAGAGGAACACTTGTTTTCCCCCTCCACCCTTTATTCGTGAAAAAGAAAGGAGTACAGTTGAATAAAAAAACAGAAGAAAAGGAAGGGAAAAAAGAAAAAAATATGTATGCAGAACATTAATACTACGTACACAAAAATACAATGAAAAAATTGGGCCATCTACTTCAATTCTTAATCTATAAACAGTAAATATACTACTGGTGTCCCCCGCTTAATGATGTTCTGCTTAACAACCCCCTCATATACAATGGGGGTCGTTAGGCAGAATGCCGTGGGTCACTTGCCCTGACTTTTGAAGTTTGAGGCGTCTTCCTGGTCATGGGCCTCTCCAGAGGCCCATTCCTGGCCTCTAAGGGCCTTGGAATGGCCCACAGGGGCCTCCATAATGCACTTCTGTTTTTTGGAACAAACTGGAAGTGCCTTATGAAGGCCTCTGTGGGCCATTCTGAGGCCTGCAGAGGCCAGGAACAAACCTCCGGAGAGGCCCACGGCCAGGGAGAAGCCTCAAATGTTAAGGTAGGGAAAGTCCCACTTAACGACGGGCCTGCTTAACAACCGGGTTCCTGGAACACATCCCTGCTGTGTGTGTGTGTGTGTGTGTGTGTGTGTGTGTGTGTGTGTGTGTGTGTGTGTGTGTGTGTGTGTGTGTGTGTGTGTGTGTGTGTGTGTATTCCTTCAACATTGAGGGATCATGTTTTTCTTGTACCTGAATGATTGACTTATTATGGGAACATCCAAGCAGCACCTCCTAAAATGGTTTTGATGTCTGACATGGTGGGCTGACTTTTTAACAAATGGCTTTTAACAAATGTAAATTCAGGTGACCCATTGGGGTTGTTTGTTTTAAATTGTTTTAATTAATTTAATGTGTATATATGTATTTTAATGTTTGTGTTGTAAGCCGCCTTGAGTGCCCTTGTTGGGAGAAAGGCGGGGTATAAATTATTTAAATAAATAAATAAAACATTGACGTCACTCCGAGCCTGTTTACATCCCTGGATCTATTTATCAACTACAAGGTCTCAGCTGCAAACGACTCAGCAGATCCAGTTTATATGAGTTGTGCTGGATTCTGTGCACTGTAATGTCTGTCTCCTGGCATCAAGGGGTCAGATCATGTGTCTCATCACAGATTTCCAAAGATCACCATCTCAAGCAGCCTGTCAGATCCAGCAACTTTTAGGTCCCGGGCCGTGATATTGACCACAGCGGTCACCTTGTTTGCACATCTACGTAGAAGGTCTTCATAGAGATTGTTCCTCTCAGTATTCAGGCCCCAAGTATATTGCCAGCACAAACTGATAATCATTCCAGACCAAGTCTTACATTCCCTGCTATTATAGACTCTCCCACACAGTCTCTTTGAGGGTGTGCCCTTCTTCCATCTTGACTCACTGTTCAAAACATTAACCACTTACGTGGGAATGGGGAGCTCACTGCTGCTCCCTTGAAATCAACTTGGAGAACACAACAGAGAAAAAGCCCCCATAGCCATCTTCATAGCGCTGAGATTTCTTCCTACTGTATTTGAAGGATCAACAGTGTAGCCTCCAACAGACAACAGAACAGCCATGTACTGCATAAACAAACGGGAACATGGCATTGAAAACCTTCTGCTGACTGGCATGCATGCTTTGAGACTGTTGCATTCAGTGTTGCATCAGTCCAACTACTTTTCATCTAGCCAAGTTATCCAGCAACTTGGCAGACTCCCTCAGCAGAGTTGGAGAATTCTTAAGAGTTAGGGTGACAACAATGTTTTCCATTCTATAGTTTGTCATTGGGGTTTCTCTGGATCTGTTTGCAACTGGCTTTGACATCAAGTGCCACAGTTTTGCAGCAATGCCACCTGCTTCATAGTGGATGCGATTTAATTCCTTGGGGGAGGGGTCCTGTTTATGCATTTCCTTCTCTTTCCATTAACCATCAAGATCACCAATAGGATGTGCAAATTCAACATCAACTTCATCCTGATAAACATCATGGTAACAGTGGTTTGCATCTTTCTTCAGAATTGCAAGAGTTGAGTATCTTTACTTTTCTACACACACACACACACACACACACACACACACACACACACACACACACACGTCCCAGAATTGAGACAGAATACTGCATCACAACCTTGGAATACTGAAAATGATAGCATGGAAGACCTGACCTTAGTTGATATATAAAGAGCCAGGATGGTGTAGTGATTTGGGAGTCGGACTTAGACCTGGAAGATCCAGGTTCAAATCCCTGTTCAGCCACGAAGCTTCCTGGGTGACCTTGGGCCAGTCACTATCTCTCAGCCCCACCTACCTCACAGGGTTGTTGTGAGGACAAAAGGAGGGGAGGAAATATGTACACCACTCTGAGCTCCTTGGAGGAAGGGCGGTATAAAAATGTGAAAAATAAATAAATAAACAAACACATTGGTCCACTTGAGAGAGTCCTCAACTCACCAGACCTATTCAGCAAATTGGAAACTCTTCTGTATGTGCACAGAATCCTAACAGGTTTCAACCGGCAGATTCTTCTGCCCAAGGACATTTGACTGTGTTGTTTCCGTCTCAGATCTGTGAGTTTGGTGAATTTTTCACTGAGAGTTCATTTTGCTGCCATTTCTGCCTTTCATTTGGTAATGGACAACGTATCCATTTTCTCACACCTACTTGTCAGAAAATTTTTCAAGGAACTATCTACCTATAGCCACTGATCAAACCACTGGTTCCATCATAGAGTTTGCCCTTGGTCTTGCCAACTCACTGACTGAGTGACAGGCTTCCTTGCTTAACAGTTGGCTAAGAGAGAGCCACCAGCCTCCCTGAAAGCACTCTCCATCAGAGCGATTTCATCCTCTGCCGTGAAACTGAAAGGTGTTTTGCTCCCAGAGCTCTGTGGAGAGCAGCGGTCTACTCCACTAATTGTTATCAAACACTATGCCGCCCTCTACATGGGATCGAGAGCTGATGCTTCACTTGGGTGTGCTGTTCTGTAGAACATCTTCTCATTGTTGAGAAGGTGAAGTGTGGAAACGAGTGGGGCTGGAGATTGTGTGGAGAGCCTGATTTGTGCCTGCCTTCTCTCCTTTCAGGTATAAAACCTTTGGCTTGACCAGAGAGGGAAGGGAAGTGGGAGAGTGGAAACACCTGGGGCTGGAGACTGTGGAGAGCCTGATCTCCATCTGCCTCCCCTCCTTTCTAGTATAAACTTATGGTACATTCTTAGGTTTTCACGACATGTCCAGATTTTAGAGTTTAAAACAAACATTTTACTGGGAAAACTCCGTCGTATATTGTAATCAAATGGTAATTACCATCTGATTACAATAATAAAATTTAGAATATACGATGGAGTTTTCCCGGTAAAATGTTTGTTTTAAACTCTAAATTATAAACTTCTGGCTTTGCCAGCAGTGCAAGCCTTTGGTATGAGCCAAAAGGCAGGAGCCAAATTGTTCTTGGGTCTTGGCCCTTGGATCCCAGCCCTGGGATCCATTATTGGGAGAGTGTGTGCATAGGAGAAGACTGCAGAAACAGTGACAGTTGAGCAGTAGAACTGAACTGAGATCTGCTTTGTTCTTGGATCTTGGAAACGGTTTACTGCTAAAAGGTAAGCACATCACTTTTTTAAAACCTTTTTTCTTGTTAAAGCTAATTTTAGCGGATCCCGCCTTGAGTCTCGCTATCCATGCCGGGTGTTTGTATTCCGGAACGGATCCCCAGCGGATAGTGAGGGCCAACTGTATCTGCCCTTCCCTACAGATAAAGAGAGAGCCAGAAAGCCGGTTGAAAAGACTTTTCTAGCACACTCATTCCTGTGTCTTCTACACAATTGAGCAGTTGGCACATGTGCCTGACCTGAGACGAACTAGAGATGACATGGACGATCAATGAAGAGGATCTCCTACAATTAAAAAAAAATTAAGAGGAACCTCAGGAGGCATCCAGTTTGAATCAATATTTTGGCCCGGGAATGCCAGTTTAAACTCATCTCCCCCCCTCACGCACATGCACACATGCGTGCGCGCGCGCACACCCACACACACACAAGATGATTCTTTCATTGATCTGTTATGTCACATCTAGTTTGGCCCTCAGACCAAACTAAAATTTCATAGATTGTGAGCCTTTTTGGAACAGGCAAACATTTTATCACTCCTTTGCTATGTAAATTGCTTTAAGAAATGTTTGCTGAAAAGTGGTACATGAATATTTTAAATCATAATAGATTGAAAGAAACCGTGGCAAGATTGATTCAAGAGTGTAAGAGCTGGCAGTTTTTTCCGAGTGAATCCAAATGTGGTTGTTGCCAGTATAAAAGTGGAAAACCTGAAGAAGCTGTATTTGTTTTGGAACTGGTGAGTGGGCAAGTATCAAGGTGCTTGGGAGTGAAACACAATATGGGGTGTGTAGTCATTGAGTTATTTCTCCTGCCCCACCCTGAAGTCTGGTTGGTGGTGTTTTGTTTTTGTTTTTTTTTAAATGCTGGACTAGGTGAGGAGTTCTGTTTGTGAGAGGTGTGGCAAACTATTGCACATCCTCCCATTCATGGTCTCTGTACCCTACCCACAGGATTAGTGTCTTGGCCTTTGCTCAGTATAATTACGGTCTCAGCAGGCAAGTAGGATCAGATCCGTTTGTTACAATTACAGATTTAAAGTGATTTGAACATAGCTTTCACTGGTGTAATTTTCCAGTAGGATAAAGTTTCAGCACACTGACTTCAGATATTCGGCATGAGCAGTATTTAGTAGCATGTTCCCTCCATAAGCTGCCTACATGTCGAACAGCTTCACACATAAATGACACTCTTTGGGGAATGAGTGCAAGGCATGTCTGCTTTGAATTTGAGTGATGATCGCTGGGTGAATTGGCATCAGTGAAATGCTTGCGACTATGGGGGAAAATATTCGTATTTATAAGCTGCCGCCTCCAGTTTGAGTAAGAGGTGTTAAAGCTTTCCCATGAGTCTTACTGAAATCTCTTCTTTTAGATCAGTGACTCCTTGAGTAGCATAAGAAATGTTTATCTGTAATGGAAAGACTGAAGTAGTAGAAAGTTTTTTTCTTCTTTCTTTGTAGGAAGAGACTAACCTCAGAAGAATCAGGGAGATGAGATCAAACGTGACAGATTTTAAGTCCTGGAAAAGTCTCTGAAAGATGAACCCATTTCTAAAATTGCACAGGGGTACAATTGTGTAGTCTTTAAATTTTTTTCCTTATTATGCCAGAAAGATGAAAAAATGAATATTTGTATTTACCTAACAAGGTTTCTTAAACAGACGTATTTGTTAAAATGATGACACTCCAGAGAGCTATAAAAAGAAACAAAATTACAACTCCCCCTTCTTCTGGATCTGAATGGTATCTTCCAAACAGATGACAAAGTACCTTTGGCTGAATCACTCGTACAGGGACAGGATTTTCAGCAGAACGAGAGGCTAAAACTATTGTAATTATTGCTTAACAGCATACACTAGAGAAAAGGGGTGAAGAGGTGTAAGAACTGAAGGGTTTTTTTTAATCTTTGAGAAAACAAAGTTGTATATACTGAAGAAACCAGCTGCTTTACCATGCTTGGAAGTTGTTCTTAAGAGTGGAGTTAATGTTTACATTTTTATTGGGAGGAAGGACAAACTGGGATTGTTCTCCTTTTGTAATTTTTTAAGAACAGTTCGTGCAGTCAAGAGAAAAGTATGGATATGTCTGATCCTAATTTTTGGACTGTACTCTCAAACTTTACATTGCCTCATTTGAGAAGTGGAAACAGGCTCCGTCGAACACAAAGGTAAAAATTGAGTTCAAGTGTAATTTGAACTTAGTTGTCTATTGTCTGTGTTATAAAAGTCTCAAAATATATACAGTTCCTACCAAATATAGTTTCTGAACAGCTTGTAATACTGGAGAAACACTTATTCCCTACTTCCTCCTTCTTTGTTTGGGATTTAATGCTACTTTTAATACAGTAATTAGCTTGTGGGTTACCTTAAATATGGGGAGGAATATAGTTTCTGCTTCTGAATTTGTATGTCGTCATAACGTAATCATACTTTACATTGTTTCAAGTATTGAGATCTTTATCTGAGAAAGTATTTTATAAAGAAAGTCCAAGCTCACATTCAAGATCTATCAAATTTGTATTTTCAGAAAAAAAAGTTACCTAACCCCAGGATATATATGTCACTTAATGCTGTGCTTCCTGTGTTTCTTGTCAGGTGTTTATTTCTGGCTGACATTCAAAAATACTTAGGGTTACTTTATTAAATGTTATGATTAGAATCTCAGGATTTGAAAATATTTTGTCAGTCTACTTGGTTAAGTCTGTGATACTAGGATTTGTTCATTCTGCTGAGAAAGTGATAAGCCGTTTAATATGCTTTTAACTTATATTTTTGAAATTTATAAAAATTGATGTCCTGGTTAGTTGATGTTTTGCTCTAATTCAGGAATAAAATATTAAGATATTGTTTTGGAACTTCTGTTTCTCTCTTAGATAAAATAAAAAATAATAAACAGTGGAAATCCATACCTTAAGTGCGGTACTTAATTTATGTGCAGAACTTACTTATTTGTAAAGGAATAGTTGATAGGAAAAAATGGGATATTATATTAGAAGAATGGTAATACTGACTCAAAGAACTAGCTTGCATTCCTGTATGCCGTATGCACACTTTAATATTTAGTCTAGTGATGAAAATTAATCTCATGCTTCTTTGGAACCTTGGATGCAATCTCCACCCACTTACCTACCTATGGCTTGACTGTGTTGAACTCTGTGGTTTTAACTATATTGGTCTCGGCACAGGACTGTACACATTTTATTTATAATTTAACAATGCCTACTAATGTCGCCATCTGTGAAATAGTAATAGAAGGAAGATGTTAAGCATCATGCCACTTAACATTTCCTCTTAGTTCCTAGCTAGTCCTACTTCCAGGTGTCCTGATGTTTTAGGAACACTGTTCCTGTGTGCTGAGGCTACATGGCAAAATGGGGAGAGTAGTGAAAGTAGATATGAGTATCACTCTTGAACTACTTGGCATCTGTTATGTGGTCTTGTCTGTTTCATTATTCATCTGTTTCTAGAAGTGTATGAATTTTCTTTAAAGTGGTAATACTCATCTTTGTATGTTTTTGTGTAGTTTTTGCAAAGCTGATAAAAACTTATAAACAAATGAAAAAGTGTGGCTCAAGTTCCTTCCCTTTTCTGCAGGTTTTTATTACTGTATTTTGCCCCCCGTAAAACACTCACTCACTTACTCACTCACTCACTCACTCACTCACTCACTCACTCTTCTATATTCTGTATATTTGTCAAAAAGTGTTCTGAATGGCCTGCTGTTTCTTTTTAGAGTTTTTACTGACAAAGCTTCCTTTGTCTTGTAAATTCATGTTGTTGTTTTGATGTACACAATCTAGGTCATGAATGGTCAGGCCAGAATGTGTAACAGGGGCACAGAAAGATATCTAGTTCTGCTGTCTTTGTATGAATAAAGTAGACTTGCAAAAGCACACATGCCCACAAAACAAGAGTGTCAGCCCATCCACCCACATACCTATGGGATAAGGTAAGGCAGTTTGAGAAACAAATGAAACCTTTCTTAGAAACAAATGTTGCTGGGCAAATGGTGAATGACAAAGCTAGCGTAGAAGATACTGGGTGAACTGTGAACCCTATATTCAAATGTGCACTAGGTAGGGACTTACCCTTAGTTGCTATATCAAGTTTAGTTTAACTCACTTGCTATCCAAAAAACATTGGGACCAGAACGAGAAGTACAGTGCTTTTCTAACTCCTAGGTTCAGTGCAGCCATAGTGTTCCTGATTGGGGGATTAGGAACGTTCCATGGATCTGCATTCTCCTTCCTCCTTTCTGCTATTGGTAATGCTTTTTAAAACTACATGTAACACATGCGCACACAGGGGAAAATTTGTCATGCGCAAGGACCCAGTGTAATGGCCAGTGGTGTGACTGTGTAATTTGGCAGCGAAAGGAAAAACAAACGAGGGTGAAGGTGTGCATAAGTTTACAATAGTGCTAAAAAAACAAAAGGGGTTTCAAACTTACTCTAGACAGGGAATTGTACTACTAATAGTCATGCAAACAATTGAGCCCAGGGAAAAGTGGTTAGAAGAAGGAAAAACGAAGAGAAAGGAACTCCTTAGAAGGCAATGGGGTAGAGCAAAGAGGGAGAAAACGTCAGAACAGAAAGGATGTTGGGAGATTAGCTGGGCTTTCCAGAGGAACATGGGAGAGGGAGGGAAAGGTTTGGGGTGCAAGAGAGAAATAAGAGAGAGGGGAAATGGGGAGGAGTTAAAATGGCTTTGCTCACACACAGTAGCGTCACTAGGACGCGCATCATCCTGGGGCAGGGGACACGCGTCACCCTAGTGACGCTATGATATCGCGGCGCGAGGGGGGCGACCCATAATTGGAAATTCTGAAAGAAGGCCCAGGCAGCGCGTCCATCTGGGTATTTTTTGGATTTTCGCGCATGCGCAGACCCGTTTTGAGGGCTTTTTCCACCCCAGAAGCCTCCCCGGGTCGTTTTTTTGATCGGGGTGCCCTGCTGCAGAGCCTGTGGCAGCTGTGGCCAGGGGGGCTTTTGCCCAGCTTCGGCTGGTGCGCCAGCTGCGACCGTACGTGTATCGTGCAGACCTGGTCACAGTGACCCATGCTCTAGTGACATCTAGATTAGATTACTGCAATGCGCTCTACGTGGGGCTGCCTTTGAAGACTGTTCGGAGACTGCAACTAGTGCAGAACGTGGCGGCCTGGGTGGTTGCCAAGGCCTGTCGGTTCGACTCAGTCGGACTGTTGCTTCGGCGGCTACACTGGCTGCTGGTTTGTTTCCGGGCACAATTCAAAGTGCTAGTTTTGATTTTTAAAGCCCTATACGGCTCGGGTCCAGGGTATTTGAGGGACCGCCTCCTTCCCTACAATCCGACCCGCACTCTGAGGTCATCAGGGGGGGCCCTGTTAACCGTGCCGCCATTGACGGAGGTGAGGGGGATGGCGGCACGGAATAGGGCCTTCTCGGCAGTGGCGCCCCAATTATGGAATTCCCTCCCCCCGGAATTAAGAACGGCTCCCCCTTTAGAGACCTTTCGGCGGGGCCTTATGACGTTTTTATTTAGGTTAGCATTCAATGTCTGACATAGTGGGCTGGCTTTTTAACAAATGGCTTTAACAAATGTAAATATAGGTGACCCACTGGGGTTGTTTGTTTTAATTGTTTTAATTATTTGTTTTTAATTATTTTAATGTATATATGTGTATTAATGTTTTATTGTAAGCCGCATTGAGTGCCCTTGCTGGGAGAAAGGCGGGATATAAATTCTTTAAATAAATAAATAAATAAATCTACATTTTAGAGGCATGAACACTCCACTTACATTTAAGGAATAAACCAGTCTCTGTTCAAATCTGGAGTGTTATGCTCCATGGATTAAAGGGTGATTACATGGTTCAATGAGGTATGGCCTTCCTGGCCTATGGATCTTTGGCTTCTAGCCAACAGTAGTGTAAAATACACATTTCTGACCTGGCCTGGCCCTTTGCTCTTTAGGACGGCACCTAGCACCAAGGACACATTTAAATGTATCTCTCTTCACACCTTGAATTTACGGAAGTAAACAGAAAAAATATTGACCATGTAACACTTCCCTCTGGCACAAGAACTTACTGTACTTCCATGGTTTGCTTTAACCTTGTTTAGTCTCGTGTCACATAAGCAGTAACTATGGTTAATGCTGACAAATTGTCTGAAACCATGGTTCACAAACCCATTTCAAATCATGGTTTCAAGGCAATCCTGGTAAACATAAACCATAATTAGTGCAGTTGTAGACATAAGCTAAACTATGGCAGGAATGGGACTATTTATATGTGAAATGAGGAAGTAGGGCTCTCTCAAGCCTTTTCACACTACTTAAAAAGAACAAACGCTGTAAACAAAGTTGGTAGTAATCAGAAAAGGAAGAAGCTGTTGAAAATAGTTAGCATTTGAACAACTCTAATTTTTAAATTTAACACATTTACTTTTGCTTAATTGAAGTGTGAAAACCTGAAGAATGGGTTTAGGAGACCTTTTGGAAGTGAAGAATGAAAATCTTCTAGCTATTATGGCTATCAGTGACACCCACTGATTAAAATAAAGACCAATAGTAATCATTTTCAGAACTTGGTGGAATCAAACATCTTTTGTTTCTGCTGGTTAGATGCAGAGAGTAGTTTTCACCAGTTGTAATGCCTGTTGGATGACTTTCATCCTTTCTATCTCACTACCTTCATATTTGGACTACATTCAAAATGAGTAAATAAAAAAGCCATATAAGTACAAAATAAAATTATGGCATAAAAAAAGACACACGGATAGGCATCTGTTAGAGTATATTATAAACCAGGGGTGGCCAAACAGCAACATATAACAGCACAACAGCAACTTGTGAGCCACATATAATATAATGTGACATACAATGTGCGACTCGTGGAAATATGTTGGCTGAGCTCCCTTTTGCATCGCAATTAATATGAAAAGTAAATAAACAATTTTCAGCTTTATAATTTACTGAGAATAAATTGAGAGTCCATTGGACTGAAACATAAGTTTAATGTTCATGCTGAGTAAATATATTTACGAATGTAAATGCTTCTTAAATATTGCAGCTCTCAAACATCTCATGCCGCTCTCAGTCATCTGAAGTTTATCGTATGTGGCTCTTATGTGAAGCAAGTTTGGCCACCCCTGTTATAAAGTAACTAATATGAGAAATGTTTATATTACTTCTCTCATAAAAAAATGTTTGATATGAGTGCTATAGTTCACATTATTTTATACCTGTCAGATATTAGTGGTATCTCTGGGTTATGGTTGGAATATATAAGAGAGTAAATGGGTCCTTTTTCTTGTCCTTTTCCTCAGTTTTTAAAAAGCTGGTTACATTTTAGCTCATGCCTTGCTAAAATCTGTCTGTCTGTGCTAAAATAATATATCTAGATATGTGTGGGTTCAAATGTAATGTAGTCATAGATGTCTTATAGTCTTCTGCCTATCTAATAGGACCGCACAAAATTAAAAAAAAATTATAACACGGGAAGATTTCAGAATATTTTTTCACCTTCATAAGATAAAAGTTATGTATCTCTCACTATTGGCTGCCAGGTGAGCAGGTAGTACTGATGAGTGAGTGTGTGTGTGTGTGTGTGTGTGTGTGTGTGTGTGTGTGTGTGTGTGTGAGAGAGAGAGAGAGAGAGAGAGAGAGAGAGACTCAGTAGGGCAATGTATACCTTTTGACTTATAAAGAGACACTAACTGGGCAAGAGGCACTTTTTCAACTGGTGCTCCTCTTATATTTAGCAGGAGGAGAGTAACTGCTCCCTTTCACCCCAGCACAGTGTCTTTTCTGGTGGCTGTTGCTGGTGGTGTTCTGAATCTTTTTTAGATTGTGAGCCCTTTTGGGACAGGGAGCCATTTAATCATTTGATTTTGTCTATAAACTGCTTTGTGAACTTTTTGTTGAAAAGCGGTATATAAATAATAATAAAGCAAGCATAATTTGCATTATCTCACGTTGCGTAGTGTATACCCAAATCTGCATTTTTTAAAACTAATATTATAAACATGGGCATTCATTAAGTCAAAATGATTATGATGTTGACATTCATAGAGTCAAAAGGAATTTACATAAATGTCGGATGCCAGAGCACTGAGCTAGAGTGCTCAGTCCATTCTTAGTTACCAAAAAACTATGCCCTCCCCATGGATGCTGCAAACCTCTTTCATTGTAGCACAGAGCAGCTTGGCTTTTTGTCCTGAATGGATACTAACTGTATTGCTTGGAAACCCTGCTTGGAACTGTTAAATGGTAACTATGCAAACTATTAATAACTTGTTCTAATATCACATCAGAACTAGAACAATGCTAGAAGTAAACATTGTACAATTGGCCCTCGTTCCGCACCTCCCGCTGCGGATAGTGAGGATCTGTGAATACCAGGGTCCGCATTAAAAACTCATGGGTACTGGATCCGCAGTGAGACAAACCCGCGGTTAGAAAGGATCCACTGTATTTCTTTTCTTTTGTGTTCTAAAATTCTTGGTATTGTTTGCCCTTACCGATTCTCTATCATGCTCCATTGGCTCAGTTTGTATTGGAAATTATTTCCTGTGAGGATTGTCATCCACTTTCTATTCTGCTACCTTGTGCTCTATTCTGCTAGCTTGCGCCCCTGCCGTTTCTTTGCAAGGGTCCCATTTGGCTTGCATTGGCAGAGTGTGTGCGTGATGTGCACAAGTGACCTCCCGTTCTTCTCAGCCAATGCAAGCTGAACGGGAGCCTTGCAAAGAAGCGGGAGGAGGAGTGTGTGCGTGCGTACGGGTGACCTCCCTTCTTCTCAGCCGAACCACAGCATTTGCAGAGACTAGAGCAGCTGGCAGCCGGAATACGAAGTGGTGGGGGGAGGAGGAGAAAGCAGCTTGACAGGTTCAGTTGACAAGAGCCTCCCTCTGCAGCCGAGCAAAGCCGGCTCTGCAGCAGGGCACCCCGATCAAAAAAACGACCCTGGGGAGGCTTCTGAGGTGCAATTTCCCCCTGCGGCCATCCAATCAAGAGGATTCCAGCCCCCAAAACGGAGCAGCCCCAGCAAAAAGTAAGCAACATGATTTTAAAAACGTTTGTTGTCAAGTTACCTCGCTTAACGACGCCCCCACGTTACAACGGAGATTGAGGAATGTATCCCTGTCATAAAGCGGGGGACACCTGTAGCTCCAAAGTAATCTGTGTTGCAACATAAACTGTTAGTTTTGTTTTTTTAAAAAAATACAGGATGTTAATTCATATTTCTTGCTGTTGATTTTCCCTTGTTTTCTGTAAAATAGTTTTTTGTATTTTTTTTAAATAGAACATTTGAAAATGCAAGTGTTTTGTTAAAATTTATATAATGAGAGAGTTCTTATTTTCTCAAGTTCATTTGTTGTAATTCTTGGAACAATTGTGGTATTTGGTAAACATCCAGTTTATATGTGGTAAAGAATCATTGTTCCTTTTGTTGCTCCTATATAGCCACAAACTATGGCAGGTGATCTAAAATGCCATGCTGGATGTATAATTATTCCAAGGAGTACCATGCCTTTCTTTTCATTTCCCCAAATCCTTATACATGTACCAAAATATTTGTAGTGGTGTTGAATGTGTCACTTGGCCTAAAATCTGGTCTTTATAGTTCTTATCCTTTCATTTAATTTAATGTAGCTAATAGCTGGCCTAATTTCTACCTTAGAATGACAAACTCTAGTTTGGCTAGCATGTTTATTCTGGAGACACAAAACAGTAGATCTCTGAGACAAGGCCTGAGGTGCTGCTGTGTAGCCAGTATGTTCCCTGAGGGGCAAAAAAGTTAGTGGAATATGCAAGCAGCATGATTTTCTTCTGGAATTGAGAGCATCTGAAAATGAAGGACATTCCTACTTCCTTATTTAGAGTCTTGTTTAGAGTCGACTTCAGTGACTCAGGCATTTAAGTTCCTCAGCTACTTAATTTACCCTTACTGAACTACGTTCTAAGCGTGGTGATTGGTATCCAGAGAACCATTGCTCTCTCTCGCTCTCACTCTCAGAGCGCAATCCTATCCAACTTACACCACCGGTGTAACCAGCGGTGCAGCGAGAACGGGAGGCCCCAGATGGGAAAGGGGTTTCAAATCCCCTCCAAAGGGGGATTCAAAGGGGATTGAAACCCCTTTCCTTTCTGGGGCCTCCCATTCTCGGTGCACTGCTGGTTACACCGGTGGTGTAAGTTGGATAGGATTGCGCTGTTTCTCTCTCTCAGGTTACAGAGTAAATATTTTGTTTGTTTATTCCTTTAATTGGAGGTGTGCAAGAGACATGTACTTAGACACATGTACTTGGTGTTCAGTGCCTGACTGGAGAGCAAAGGGCTAGACCTGTAATGTGGCTATTTTCAGGACTGATGGTAAGGCCACAGATGCAAAGGCCAGGAAGTCCACACTTTTGATTAAAAGGCCATGTAATCACATCCCTCCTTTCATAATTGATCCATGGAATTCAGTGCTCCAAATTTGAACAGAGCTTGTTTGCTGCTTAAATTTGGATGCTTAAATGTTACTGATATTTTCATGCCTCCAAAATGAAAACTAATCTTTCCAATTCTGAATCCTGCTGGAATGGTATAGTTGATTATTTATGTCTCTCACTACTTCCCTGGACTCTTGAGTTTGGGAAAAAATAACTTTTGTAAGACAAGGCGAGGCTTCAGACCTCAATTCAACCCCATGATTAAACTCAATCTAGGAAGTGATCCAATGGCCGTTCAAAGAGCTACTGCACCTTCAACAAAGACAGAACCCATCAGCGTTAAAACAATACAGGATCTCCTGATTTGGTCACCCCACCTAAGAATCCCATAGATTTCTAGAGGCAAGAATCTATAAAAATCTGTGACTTCAGAGCCTTGAGTTGTCTGATTTGCTCTACAATCACCATTGTCTGAATGTTCTTTGTCCCGGAATCCTACATGCCTTGCAGTTGGTTCATTGTGGGTTGTTAACCAGTTCGTGCTGCGTTACGTCACCCCCGTTCCAACCTCTATCCAAGAACAACCATGCCAGCCAGTCTTTTAGTTTTTAAACCAATGAATGGTTGAATTTGTTCTGTTAATAACTCTGAGGATAAACATTTTCTGAAAGGAAGGGAATTAATTGGAAAATATTGTATCACCTGATTTAAAAACGAATGGTAGTTTGGAATGGTATGGATTTTATCATGTTGATTAAATTCCTTTTGTTCATACATGAAAGCTGTGATATCCTTGATATCTGACAAATCAGAAAATGGGGAGTAATGTAAAAGGTTGATAGCTCCTATATCAACTCCTCCTGAAGCCTTTTCTGTTTGACTATGTCTCTCTAACAACTGTGGAAGAAGATGAGGTTCCACTGCACAACTCTGCACCTCTATTTGGTGGTAAAAGATAGCTTCATGGTGCAGCAGGATATATATTTTTTATACCTGATGTGTAATTTAAAGTGATCCTAGGACATAGATTTTTCACAATATAACATATTTCCAAATAAGAAAGTCAGATGAGTTATATCCACAACTGCTTTCATGCAAACTGTCTTCACTACTCCCTCCTCGCTACTTCTCTGAGCTCACCAAAGAACCATTCCTGATGATCTGAGAACCTTTGTCATTGGGTATGGGGTCTGATGTAGGATTGCAGGCAAAGTATGAAATTCTCAGTGCTCTACCTAGTCTAGTGGCAACCCCTGGTCTAGTCCAGATCCTGTGGACCTCCAGCAGTAATGGCTCAAACCTGGAAGGGATGGCACCCCAGCACACATTTTCGTTATGGGAGAGCAAACAAGGTCATTTTGTGTGTGGGGGGGAGGGGAGAGGCTGATGCTTCAGAGGGGACAGCTGGGAAGGGGGTTAATGCTCACCCTGTTCCTCCTCCAGCTTTTGTTCTGGGCACACCCCTGGACTTTCAGGTGACTCTTCTTTTGGCAGAGAGCCCAGTGCCATCCTCATACTCATACCCTTTTTAACTCTGCAGCTCATTACAAACGTTTCCCTTGCTCTCTCTTCCCCTTCTGCCCCCAGGAATCCCTGGATTTAATGTCCCAATTTCTATAGGAACAGAGTTGCCATTTTCAGTGTTGCCAAGCTTCTTGGTTTGTCCTCGAGCAGCTTCCATGGCTTGTTCCATTGGCGTTGTTACTGGGATTATTGCCACTGCACCTGTGCCAAGGCTGGCAGTCTGCTCCTGAGCTGGGAGCGATCTCAGACACTTGGAAGCTAGAGAAACGTTCTGGGAACTCCACCCTCCCACTGTAGCTCTCCCAATGCTACCTATCATAGCTGAGAGTCCCCAATCCTCAGGAGCAGCTTTTGAGGTGTTTGGAAGACTACAGTGGGGAGATGGTGACAGGGAAGATAACTTACATGATTGCTGTTGCCCTACCATAGGTGAAACCCATAGTGGGTAATGCCTGTAAAAGTATACAATATTTGACATAGTTTGTATATGGTGGCTTCACGTATCTTGAAATTGTTGTTTATAGCCTGGATTTCAGGCTATAAACAACTTGTTGTGTATAGCCTGGATTTCATACTGTTCTTGAACCTATTTCAGCCACATTGAAAATATTAAATAAAATACATTCCAAACTATTCTAGGTTCAGTCAGAACAATGGTTACTTTATCCTTGACTTGCCTGCATTCATCAAATGTCCTTAATCTAAGAGCCAGGATAGTTCTTAGATGTGGTCTTGAAGTAAACTTCTGTTTTCCCCAAGATATGTGCACTTAGTTGACTTAGCTAGTCCAACTATTACTTGTGTTGGAAGGACTTTTATTTTAAATAAACCTTTCCCACCTTCTCTAACCTGTTGGTCTTTTGTGTAGCATTGCTGGGCAGTTGATCTAGACATCTTGAAGCAATGAAATCATAATTTGATCCAGGATAAATTTATTTCATATAGCAATTGGTAATATTATTCAATGTCACAGAAAGCACAGGACTAGCATGTTTATCATTAAGTATTTACATGTTTTTCCAGCTGCAGTGATATTACTTTTCAGAACTACTAAGTGTAATTAGCCTTCATATGTTTTATGATTGCTTAGACCTCTGTGGCAGAACACTTTTCCAACATGAATAAACCCGAAGGCCAAAACAGCGTCTGGTGAGATCTTAATCAGCAAGAAAAAAACCAGACTTGTGGCTTTGCTCAAAATGGTCTAGCAGAGAGTCAGCAGATGTTGAGTAGTGGCAGGTTAAAGGTGGCCACCATTCCCAGTAGACAGAAACATATTTCAGAAGTTTGGTGTGCTGTAGTTTATTTCGGATTGGTTTGTCCAATGGAGCAGTTTAAAACAAAGGTAAATTATGCTAGAGTTTGTCCCTATTAGCTGGTAGTTTTACTGACATAATGAATTAATACTGTCGGCCTTCATTCTGTTCCTTTTAGCTATTGATAATCTTCTCTAAATAATTATTTTGGAATAAAGCAGACTTGGCATATTATTCCTAAAAGATTGTTATTCCTATTATGTCCCTGTACAATTCCAAGAACATAAGAAGAGTCTTGCTGGATCAGGCCAAGAGCCCATGTAATCCAATTTCCTGCGTCTCACTGTGGCCCAACCAGCTGCCATTAAGAGCACAGAGCCATTCTAGATTAGTGAAATCAGTGAAGGCTGATCTACACGACAGCGTCGCGGAGCGTTTTTTAATCCGGCGGAGCCGCCGGACCTCCGCCCCACTGCCGCGTACTCCAAGTCGAGTGTTCTATTTTTTAGGGGGCGTGACGGCAGAGCTTGGAGGTGGCTCACGGAGCTGCTGCAGCCTACCAATCACAGGAGAAGGGGGGAGGGTGGCTGAATGCCAATGTGAACGACAACCAATCACCTTGGAGGTTACGTCCACACAACAACTGCGCTTTCTTAGGAAGGCGGGACAACATGAGGGGCAACAGGCTTGAAGACACTCCCCCGCTTCCAGCGCGGAGGCGCCAGGCAGAGGCGACGGCGGAGCCTCTGCCTGTTGTGTAGATCAGCCTTGAGACTCTTGTATTCACTGGAGCATTTTTTCCTTGAGAAGGTTTGCCATAGACTACAAATGAAACGTCAGGAATTCTTAACATCTTTCTTTTAATTGTTCTTAAGTCATGACAAGAAACCTGGAAGCTTTTGGTTTGGCATTCTAAATTAATTCTTCTGGTAATTAAAAGCAAGGTGATTGCATTTCTTTTTGTTTGTCTCTGAATGTTTGAAATGTTTAAAAAGGATTTTTAAAACGTTGTAACATTCATGATCACTACAACATGATGGTCTAACTTTAGCAAAACTTGAATGTGTTTTTCTATTATTGGTTACTTATTGGTAAGTTGAAAAAAAGATAGGGAATTTTAATAATTTAAATCTGATTTTTTGTTTTATTGTTTAGGAAAATACAAGTTACTGTAGATTTAGATTTTGTTGTGTAGTTCTAAAGCACGGTATGATGTCCAGGGTGTTCAGAGTTGGGTTCTCATCTGTTATGAACAAAAGGCTTACTAACTACTGAAACAAATATTTAAAGCTAAGTAATACGTTGACTGTGAAATAGTGGCCCTCTTCTATGTAGAATAGTGGCCCTCTTCTTTCGAAAGTGTATCAGAGCTTTAAGTTCAAACTATGGTAGAGACACCCTAGTGTAAACTGCACTACATATGCAGCCCTATACCTGGGAGTAGGTTTATTTCCAGTGTACAGAGCCAGAAAGCAGTTCAGTGATGAAGAGGCATGGAATAATGTAGGACTATGACATAACCAACAGCCAGATCCAGCGGGCTGTTCCAAGGTGTCGTGAACGTGCTATAAAGCATGTTCAGGAGGCTGGCGCAAGGCCAGCCATCCTCACTCCACCGCCGGGATGATCCCACGGCTGCCGGAGGAAAGTAAAGCTCCTGGCAGTGGGCGCGGGGGTAGTCCGGGCGGCGAGGGAGGGGAGCATTGGCCGAGCCAACCCGGGAGGGGGCGGGGATGGTATCCGCCATATCCCCATCCCCGCCAGGCCGGCTCTGGTGTTATACGGCCTCCTCCTACTTCCGCCAGCTATTTAGCTGGCAGAAATCTGAGGAGGCCGATTGGGCCTGCTCCGGTTTACACCCAGGGAAGGGGATGAACGTCCTCTTCCCTGAGTAGACCTCCGGGCTGCAGCAGCACAGCCCGGAGCGGGGATAGGATCCAGCCAGTGGACCTGGGCCGCTGGCTGGATCTCTACACAGGATTTCGCTGTTAGTCTATGCATTCTCAAACTATAGAATTCTATTGCTTATGCCATTTGCCATTTGTTGCCCCGTCTCAATTTGTCTGCTTTTCCATTGTTTTTGTTCTATCAAACTGGATTGTAAGTGTTTTGAGGCAGGAACCCGTCGTCTCTCTTTTTTGTGAAGTGCCATGTACACTGATGATGCTATGCACTGGCTGCCCTAGTTAGATATCCGAATTATGGGTGGCTGCATTGGTGTTTTTGTGCAGGAGCAATAGTGGGCTGGCAAGAGCTGGACGTTTCAACCTACATACAGTTCAACTTATGTACAGTTCCCTGGAACCTAACTTCTACGTATGTAAGGGACTTGGTGTATAAATAATAGCAATAATAATTGTACTTGTGCAGCAGGTTGATCATGTCCTAAAACATATGCATTAATACAGTAATACTGATCATTTTATTTTATTGACATATTTTCCTGTGTATTTTGAAGGTAGCAGCTCAATATTTTATTATTTAGTTATTATTTATTGGGCTTATACCCCACTTTTTCCCCCTCCATATTTCCCCCTCCACATCCCCCCTGACCCAAAGCAGCTTACAAAAAAATCATAAAATACAGTATAAATACATATAGAAATCATAAAAACAATATATAATATAAAAACATTAAAAAACATTATTTTAGGTAGTTTTGGATGCATACATAGAATAATTGCTTAACTAAAAACATTTATCTTGAGGAAGTTACACTAGAATTTAGCATAGTGGGATCAATTAGTTCATCTGAGGCCAGCAGTGCATACAGTGCAGGCATGAAAGGACATGCATGCTGGAATTCATTACTCCCCTGTTAAAGAAGATATGCATTTTCTGTTACCAATGTTTGCAGTTGTTACCCTTCATGGTTAGAAACTCCTTATATTTCTGCTGCTTCAATTTTTTTTACATAAAACTGTATTTGTTCATTTCAAAAATTTCCACAGTCCCATGTTGGTGACTTCGAAAGTGAATTTTACCCCTTTTTACTTCTTTTCAAGACTATTGCCAGTATGCTTGAGCGTTGAGTCCTGAGCTTGGACGTTTTCTGGAATTCATTTGTTTCTCCCCCCCCCCCAAAATTTAATAATAAAGTGGGGCCCCATGTTGTGGTACGGTCAACTTCCTGAGAATAAATACCATTGTATTCCATGGGGTGTACTCTAGAAATAAACATGCTCCAGGCATCCAACCCTCATCCTTGGCTGTTTTAAAAACTGTCAGGTTTTTTTGTAAGAACTAATTTTTTTCCCCTACTGGCTTAATTTCAAGTGGGAAATCAATCCTCTCTTGGCTCTTCAGGAGCCTCCCTGACTCTCTCACCTACTGCTGTTTTTTTAATGTTTACAAGGAGTGGTGTGTGTTGTCCAAGACTATATGCAGGAGAGTCCTTGCCATATGAAATTATGTTTGATCCTACTTGTTCTACAGCGGAAAATCTTTCTCATCATCTGAGTGTGGTGATATGAACTCTTAAGATGTAAATGCTTGCTGTCTGTGTTTACATCTACATATTATTCAATCTATATAAAAAGACGTGCTAATGTCGTTTGACGTAATCTATTATGTGTGCCAATAGGTATTTATAAAAACATGCGCTGCTTGAATTTGAAGGAAAAGTAGTTCAACAAGTTTTGTGAATGAGCCTGGTTTGGTTTTCACTTTAAAAGCCTATGCCAAATCACATGGGTAATGCTGTGCCACCCAAAGATGATTAATTAACTAGGCCATATCTTCCTTTACCAGGGACAAGAAGCGACATGTAGAAAGTAGGAGACAGTTTTCTCAAAAGTTTCATTCTGACTTCAGGCTTGATGACTCACTGTTTTCTTTGTCTGTCACTTCCTTATTTTAGAAATGAGTTCAGTGTGATGTAATGCTATTCTCATACAAAGCATGAGGTGATTTGAGATTGACTAAAGATATGTTTCAATTTACACCATCCTCTATTTCCTCCTTGGTTCTCATTGTACTTGCAGCTGAGGGCTTAATGGACTGGTCATTATACCAAATTGGGTAGCTGCAGTAGGCTAGAAGCAAAAAGATGCTGTACAGTCATAGGGTCGTTGTGACTATTTTATTCCCAAAGTTCCTGTTGCTCTGATGGCTTCATGATAAGCTTCATTCAATATGTGAAATATCTGATATGGAGATGGTGATAAGAATCATTACCATTCAGTTTTTGCTGAATATACAGATACTAAAGAAATAGGACTCCTGTCATTAGGAAGCTGAGGTCTTCTTTTAAAGCAAGTACAGTGGGACCTCACTATCCACGGGGGTGGGGTGGGTGTGGATCGTATACTGGGGTCCACAGGAAAAAAAGTTTTTTTCAGCAGACCTTCGCAGATCTGGGACCTGCATTGAGTCAAATCCACGGGTCCCGAACCCGCGAATAAAAAGGGTTCACTGTACTTGAAAGCACATGAGTTGTCCCAGAAAAAGGTGTAGGCAACACTACAGTCTAGGTGTAATTACAAACTCAGGCTATTAAATTGATGAGAATTAGTGTTAACATGTTGCATTTCTAATTTTTATGTATCAAATTATGATGATCATTCTAAGAAAGCACAACGTATCTGTTCCTCTTAACCCTTTTTATTGACCTATATAAATTATAGTTATGTAATAGTTACACTGCTTTCTTTTCTCATTCAAAATTTCAGTTCAAATGACAACCCCCCCCCCAAAAAAAAGTCCCACCACTTTTTCTTGCAAGAGTTCCATAATTATTACATCTGTAAGGGAGGGACAGAGTCTTCTCTTGCTTGCAGGCAGGTTTGGAGAACAACAGAAACTTTGAGGGAAAAGCTCTGTTTCTTGCTCTCCCTGTAGTAACTAACAAGCGAGTGAAGACTTTGTCTCTTCCTCTTTCTTCCTCTTTGTCTCTCTTTCTTCATGTTTGCTGCAGGGCTTGAGTGAGAGGCAATTTCTTCTCTTGCTTGCATGTTGTTGTGGAGAAGGCAAGAAATTAGCAGGATTTATCTGTATCTCTGTGTTCTCCAAAGCTTTCTGCAAGTTAGATAACATGCTACCCTTGCCTCCAGGCCTGTAGCAGGCCACCACCCATCCATAAAGTAGATCATGAAGCTAACATGGAGCGGCAGATAGTGGGGAGTGGCAGACTCAGGGTGTCATTCACCCTGGATGTGCTGCTGCCTCCCTCCAGCCCGCTGCAGATGGAACTGCATTGATCCACTTCCCAACCCATTCACCTCGCTGGTCCCTTTAAATAATTCAGGAAGTGCAGGGCAGGTAGAATTTATGATACCTGCTAGGTGGCCTTAAGACTCAATTTGTATGCTCCAAAAGCACTTCAGAAATGCTTTCTAATAATAAACATAATTTGATGTGACTGGCCCTGAATAAAGACCACTGAAAGAAATACTTGTTAGAAAGGAAAACTACCGTATAATTTTTTTGTGCAGTGTTCATTGGTACCAACTAGGCTGTGTGTGGCAAAAATGTTGGTGGAATAGTAAGATTCCCGATGTAAAATCCTGTTCCTTAAATTCTGAGAATTCAGTTAATAGGGGAAAAAAACCACTGGTTGAACTGAGAAGCTTGATTTATTACAAATACATTTAGAACAAAATGAAGGTATTCTATAACTTTTTGGGGTATCTGAGCACGTGATTCTGGAGTGCTGAATTCAGAATTTGAACTAAAAAAATTGGTTTAAATTGTACTTGATTTAAACTACTTACTACATTAATTCGTGTGTGTGTGTGTGTGTGTGTGTGTGTGTGTGTGTGTGTGTGTAGTTAGCTGACATTTTTGCTGTTCAGTGAATTTTCAGTTAAAAAACTCAACAAATCAAGATTTGTAATGACATTTCACTATTTACTAAATACTAAAAACATTATTTTAGTTGTAGTGCAAAGAGTTGAAAGTAATTGTGCCTTAAAAGGATCCCCACCAACTCCTATCTGTTTAGGTAGAATTTATTTACCCTAATATCTGGTTAGTGTTCCTGCCTTAACACTTCCTCAACCTTTATTACTTACCTGTATTAAGTAAGCTCAGTTTCAGTCTCGTATGTTAACCTCCTGAACAAGTGCCTCTTAGTGTGTTGTAGCAGCTCTCTCTCTAATTAAAGTGTCACATTTGGATACATGATACTGTTAAATATCTGATTCCTTAGGAGTCAAAGTGAAAGAAATATTGGAATTGGGAAGCAGGTCAAGACCTTTTCATATCTAACTTTTTTTGCAAACACTGTTGAAGCAAAGAAAATGCACAGGAGAGAGCCTTAGTGTAAAACAGAAGAATACTTCTATTGCGTTGACGGTGGAGATGAATAAAATGTATTCTTGCTGATGTGAAACATTTCAAGAACTTTCATCTTGTCGGTTGGATTTTTCAAGTTTATTTTCTTATGATTTATGTTCAATATATCGTAAAAGTGTTCCCAAACCATAAAGTCAAGTATGACATTACAAGTTCCAAATAAGTAGGAGATTCAAATGAAAAGCAAAGCCTCTCTTAACAGTACCTAGAGAAGAAAAGGCAACTGGGCTTTCTTATATTACACAATAACTTCACTGTGGTACTTAGATTTTGAAGAACTGTTTCTTGTTAGGGGTTAAATTAAGGTTAGGGAGATAATAGATATTCAGGGCCACATTCTGAAAAGGGACACAAGAATCTTGCAGAGAGGAAGGATCTTAACCTGCTTCATCTCAAAATCCCACATGTACCACTCTATTTCCAGGGCAGTAATTGCACTTCATGTATACTCTGTTTTTATTATTTTTTAATTACAGGGAGGTTTCTGCTCGTAATGGATGTTGAACTCCACTATTTGTCAAGGGACATCTAGATTTCAGTGGTGGTCGGAAGAACTTTTATTTTCATAATTTCACTATGTAAACTGCTTTGAACTTTTGTTGAAAGATCATATATACATTTTTAATAATCAGTTTCTTTCAAAGCGTCTCTTACTTCCATTAATATCATTGCCCATGTCTGTAACAAAAGTGACCTTGTTTAATTATTTTTAAAAGAATTTTAAGATTGTTGCCTTAAAGTAGTTGCAAGTCTAACAGCGAAATCCTGTGAGGAAAAACGGCGACGGAGCAAGCGCTCTGCCATTGAACGCCATTGCAAACGTGCCATAAAGCACGTTTGCGGCGACTCGGGAGTAAGGGCAGCTTGTGCAAGGCCGGCTGCCCTCACTCCCCTGCCAGGACGTCCCCACGGCCACCGGAGGCAAGTAAGAGATCCCTGATGGGGGCGGTCCGGGTGGCAAGGGAGGGGAGCCATTGGACGAGTTGGCCCAGGGGAGCGGGGATGGCATCCGCCATATCCCCGTCTCCCGCTGGGCCGGCTCAGCCATTACATTGCGCTGCCAAATAGGTTTGGTCCACACTTTTTCTGTTTTAACATCCAACCATAATTTAAATAGTAAGGTAAACGTTATCACAAATTCAGAATTCTTGGAATAAATGCTGAATATATGAATATATTACAAGCTTCTATAAAACTAAATATGAGACTTATTTGTGCTTCATGGTGGGAGGGACGTCATTGCAAAGAGTTGCTTTCATATTCATTAACTTTTGGATTTACTGCAATATGTTCTTCAAGATTTCAAAAGGAATGGACGTGCATTACTCTCTGTCACGCTGTTCTGTATTCTAATACAGAATACAAATGCACATCAGTGATAATTCTCATACTGTATAAGAAGTAACCGTGCCTTGAAACTGGTTATCTTATGTATAATGCATTTTGAGTTTCAGTTGATCTGATTTATGTGTGAAATAAGACCAAAACCCCTTGCTGAGCCATTGAGTAGAAATAGCTTTACCTAAAATTCATCTTTTTTGTGTTTTTTAGTTTATAGTAGTTTTAGAAATTGGTGAAGCTTCTGCTTTTTTTTAAGCATTTGAAATGAAAGTGGTTTGCCTCAGTGTTTCTGATCTAGAATGAGGAACAGTGAGCTTTGAGCTCTGACCCTTTTTCCTAACAGTGTCCGGTGTTTGATACAGCCTAGAAAGGTTTTATCGGAACTATTCTATATTTCTCAGGCTTAGCAAGTGTCTTAGACCTAGACTTGAGGTGTGTTAAGAGGTGCCTTATATCTCCAGACATTCCAGGGCTTGTTTAGATTCCACAATTTTATTTGAAGGTGTGTAGGGCTGAACAACAACAACAACAACAAAGGGCTATTAGAGAGACAAAGCTATTTACTATTTCTGTACTTTCATTTTGGTGACCACAACCTGATCTTGGTTTGGAACTTCAGTAGCGTTAAAGAAAAGATGCTTTCATACTTTTACCCCAAATGCTGCACTACATCTTCTTGCACCTGGCTTGCACATTGGCTCACCCTTGACTATATAGCATGATAGATTTTCTGGACTGGCAAGAAGGACATCATGTGTAAGTCCATTGGGAACATCCTGCAAAAGTAAAATCTATACAACTCAACTTGAAAGCATAGCATTAACCAGTAATTCTGTTTTAGAGTTGAACTTGGTTTTGATATTGTGTTCCAGGAAAATAGCTGGCACAAATACTTCTGAACATCAGGAAATGACAGCATATCCAAAGCGTAATTCAAGATCTCTCAATATGTGCTAAAGCATTTTAAAATGTAGTGGTGAAACCTCACCCCGCCCCCAGCAACATACTCTTGCTTAGATACAGCATTATTTTTCAATAGCATTTTCATATTGTGTTAAAAGTTTGCTTAACTGGCACACTCATTGAGGTTATCAAGCCACCTGCCCCCCTCCCAGCCCCATGGCTTACCAGACAGGGCTCCCTTTGCAGTGCTGCTCTGTCCTCCTTTCTCATGAAGGCTCTCTCGGAATTGAGTTCATACTTTCTTCCTCATAAGGCTCCTCCTCCTCATGAGGAAGAAAGGAGTGTGGAGTGGTATTGCAGAGGTAAGTCATGTAAATAGGGAGAGTGCTTTGTTAATCAGCATATTTTAACCCCATTTGCCAAACGTAGTACCCAAAAATTATTTCTCATATAGAGTAAAATGGATCTGCTAGTACTTAGTTCAGCTAGACTGTGACCTTCAAAGCCTTTTACGTATATTTTAGCTGCATGCTGCATGCTGCGGCAAGGAGAGTCATGCCGGCCACATGACCACGGAGTCGTCTTTGGACAACGCTGACTCGGCTTTGAAATGGGGATGAGCACCGCACCCTAGAGTCGGACACGACTGGACTTAATTGTCAGGGGTCATCTTTACCTTTACCTTACCTATATTTAGAAGTTGCAAACCCATCTTTATAGTATTTTCCTTCAGTTGTTACTTAGCAAGAACTTTGAGTATTACTCGTGCATCCCCCCATAATGAAAACGCGAGACAATGTCTTGGATTAAAGGGCCACTTTATTAATTAACAACACAGACTGCAGCAGGGTGAAGGGTCAATGACTTCCAACTCTAAACTGAAATGTATTAAATAAATTAATACATAAATTTAATTAATTAATTAAATTAACTAAATTAATTAACCCCCCCACTAAAGCGTGTGGGATCTAATTTTGGGGGAAACGGCCCTAGCCGTTTGCCTCCCCCAGATAAACGGGCATCACATCTGGGCTCAATTCTGACTTGGGCTTTGACCAAGCCAGCCTATCCTTGCCAACCCCAAAGGGTTGAGGCAGCTGGACAGCAAGACCCACCCCAGGAAAACCTAAAGGTGGTCTTGCCCTTCCAGCCCTGGGGTTTGCCAGGCAGCCTCACCGATCCAGGTCAGTATCGTATGAGCGGTTCTGGCTTGCCCCATGGCTTTGCTAACCTCCAGATGTATGCCAAGCAAAGGGATCCCTGGCTACCCCCTCGCACGCTACCTACCTTAAAAGTGACCGGTAGGAAACCTAGTTAAACACCTCCCCCTAAACCGCAGTCCGGGGTAGGCGAAAAACCCATAGCCACAGGCCAGTCAGGCTATGAGAAAAAATTCCTACCCGGCCCCGAGGGCAACCAGCTGATCTCTGACTGAAGGCAAGGGCGGGCAGGGCTTCGCTGGCTGGGGTGCGACTGACCGGCTCAGCGTGAAGCTTTTGTTCCGCCGACGTCAGTCCCGCCCCCGTGACTGGCAGCAGCCAATCGGCTGCTGCCAATCATCAACCTTGCCCCGCGCTTCGGGGGGTGGAGCCGAGCAATCGGCGCCGACCCCCGATTGGGGTGCCAGCGCATTTATGCATAATTTCATTGAAGCTATTTTTCTTCTAAATTCAACAAATGAGTCACTGTTTGCTGTTGTCAGTCAGTCTTGATGAATCCACCATGACCTACTTTTACTTTTTACATAAACAGTTAAGTTGTGTCAGTAGGAAATGTGGTTTTTCTGGAAAATTTGATTTGGAAGAATTTTCCATGCAATAAATTGATTTGGATCTGATTTAGCACATTTGTTTGACTTACATTTAGTACACAACACTAAGCATATACTGTATGTTGTGTTTATAATTTTACAGGATGCACAATTCTCAAATGTTTTTCTGATGGTCTGAATTTGAACTGAAATATTTGATTAGGTGGGAAAAATCAATGCATCCTTAATATGGTTTAAATGTTATATTCAAATGATCGCAAAGCTTTACATCGAAATAATTTGGGGGGGATACTTATAAATATTTATAAGACATGACAATTCAACAGCATGTACTTCTCTGACAAAAGGTAGCACGTATCTTGACTTGAAGCCACCATTCTCATCCCTCTTTCCCCAGCCCCCCAAAAGCTGCTACTGAGGGTCGGGGACCTTTGTCAGTTGCATGGGATGCTGCAGGAGGCGGAGACTGCAGAGGGAGAGGGGATACCTGGAACCTGGGAGAGGAATCACTATCACAGTGGCAGGAAAACTATTGTATCAATGTTTTCATAATTTTTGTCTTAGTTCAGATCAAGGGTGAGATTTCCCTCACCAGGAGTATGTTTTGTACCATTATCAAGTACTCATATATTCTCTTTTGCTTTAAGGTTGTTGGTAACAGTAATAACCTTCATGGCCCATTGGTCCTATTTGCATCCAAATCAGTAATTAATGTTCCTCTTTATTTACCACTGAAGTTTAGCTGATCAGTTTGACATTTATGTGAGATGATTGGCTCTTATGTATCGAGTCTATAGATATGCCAACTTCTAAAAGCCAACTGTCCCTTCAGAAAACTATAAAGCCAGAGCTACACTGTCCGCGTTGCGTTCGCGTTCCGTGTGCGTCTGGTGTCCCGCCCCCAGGTCAAACAACGGCTCTGAATGGCCAGATGTAGCGCGGACGCAGCAAAAGTTGCACTGGACTTCAGAGCCGTTGTTTGACCTGGGGACGGGACACCAGACGCACATGGAATGCAAACACAACGTGAACGCGGACAATGTAACTCCGGCTTCAGATCTGACACTAACTGGAAGCAGCAGTAGATGTTTAATAGACAGAGAAGCAATGTTCTATAAGGCTTCTTGTGACCATTAAGAGAGAACAGGTTCCTGGCCTCTTCAGTATTAATGTTGTTGTTATTTTGCTAAGTATGAACTATAGAAGAAGAAAATAACTTTTTGTTGGTAAACCTGAGCAGCACTTTTCAATTTTTTGCTACTTGAATGCAGCAATTCATCAGGTAATTTAAAGAGAATGTTCTGGTTTTTCAAAGCAAAGTGTAGTAAATCTCTTAACATCTTTTCATGAATGTAACATACTGATACAGTCTCAATAAAGGTTATAGTAGGAGTACTTCATTTAACTATAGATGCTGTTTCTGTTGGCTAGTGTTATAAGAAAAGTAATGCAAACCCCTTTAAAAGATCAATAGCATCTAAGTAGTGGAACGCCTTCGACCAGAGTGGGGGAAGAATCCTGTTCAAACTTATCGAAGAGGGTAAAACGGGTAACAAGGTCATATTCACAGCTAAAACCGCGATCCAGCTGACTAAAATAATGACGATTTAATCTAGGTTTGACAGCAGCCAGTCCCAGACAAAACAGAGATTATTAAAAGTCAGTACTGATAGAGAAAAGCCCGACGTTTCGTGTTTTAAACCAGACACATCCTCTGGGGCAGTCCAAAGCGAATTGGCAGATGTTAGAATACTTCGTGTCCTGCTTCTTCTTTTAACTGTCAAAAAAGCAAACGGAACACTGCTGCTCACTGAGGAACCCAGTCCTGTAAGCACTTAGCAAAAATGACACAGTACCTATTTAGAGAGAAGACCTTTTACATAAACCTGGAAAATAGCAACATTATGTCAATTAACGATCGTATGGGTTACATTGTTATCGTCTTGTCTGTATCCTACTTGCTTGCGTATTATACGGAGCCAAATGCGGTTCGCAAAGCTTAATTCTTGCTGCCTGTTAAGCAGAAAATTGGAAGATTTTCTGCTTATCTCCAAAGCCTCCAAATTTTTTAGGATATTTAACTTGTTTTCTGTTCTTAGGGCACAAGTTTCTTTAAAATGAATAGTGTGTCCCGTGGAGAGTGCATGTTCAGCTAAAGCAGATAATTGCGGATGCTCCAGTCTCACTGATTTCTCGTGTTCCTTCCGTCTGGTGTTAATAGATCACCAGACGGAAGGAACACGAGAAATTGTTTTAGTCAGCTGGATCGCGGTTTTAGCCGTGAATATGACCTTGTTACCCGTTTTAGCCTCTTCGATAAGTTTAACTGCCGGTCATAACAGCCTTAGATCGAAATCCTGTTCAAATATTATTATTATTATTATTATTATTATTATTATTATTATTATCATTATCATTATCATTATCATTATCATTATTATTATTAATAATAATAATAATAATAATAATAATAATAATAATAATAAAAGCATCAATGCACAGATCAGGCTGGAGGCTTCCCTTGTTCAAGTGCTCTGTCAGAAGTGCAGCATTTTATATTTTTCTAGACAGAGTCATTATGGCATGTATTAATCACTGTTGCACAGATTATGCAATAGGATATTTACAATCTCAGGAAAGTATGTTGTTCAGACAAGTCGTGTCCGACCCTTCATGACCCCATGAACTATATCACGCCAGGCCTTCAGGAAAGTATACCAGTTGTCAAATTTTCTAACTGAATTTCTCTATTCCAATATCAAAATCGAAGATAACAGACACTTATTTTACAGGAGCAGCATAAACTATACTTAACAGTATCTTAGTAAAATGATACATTTGAGATAGGATATGAAGCAAGCTTTAAAAAAAAATCTTCCTTGCCTTGTACAGATGACTCATTCTACTGGGCTCTTCTTTCTCTTTGGAATAGCATTTCCTATCTGTAGTAGAAATAGTTAATGTGTAAAGATTAGATAGCAGGTACACTGAGTTGCAGACTTGCGTGTTCATTAAATGTTTCAGGATTATGGTATTTCCAGATCATTAAAATCTGATTGCACTAATTTTTCATATGTTCCTCATGTGGACCTTCTTTAGTTTGAAGGTAACATTTGAAACAAAGGGCAGTTTCCTGACTATTTAGATTTGCATATGTGTTGTGTTGTTTGGTCTTTTGATGTGGAATGATTAAGGTTACTTCTGTTACTGTGACAAGATGCTCACTTTGGGGAGGTAGAGGTCTTAGTTTGTCAGCATAAAAAATCATAAATATTGTGCTAACATTTGCATTCAATGGATGACTGCAGTATTTGGATGAAACTGTAAATGTAAACCTGCAGCAAATATGAAGTTATCTGTACAGCAATGAGGATTTTTGGAAAAGCATCTTATAGAACTTTTATTTTTGCCAACAATATACCATATTTATCAGCGTATAACACACACCGGCGTATAACACGGGAAGTTTGAGTAAAAAAAGATATTGCAGATCTGTGGCTGCCATGGCATGTTTGGAAGCTTAAGGATTCATCTTTTAACATTAGTATTGATGTTTAAGGAAGCCGAAGCTGCCCCCTGATGCCCCCCCAGCGGTTTTTTTTAGCCTTTTAGTGGTATCTGACCTGGGAAACTGTGCTTTGATCATTCCCTATAAACCAGGATTACAAACTGCGGTTTAATCTGATTGGCTATTCTGGTTTGTAGGGAGTGTTCAAAGCACAGTTTCCCAGTTCATGGAAGTAATGATGTTGCTGAAGACAGAATTTAGTATATATGTACTGTATTAGACTTACAAATTGTCCTGAAATTGTATGAAAATCTGAACTATTCTTACCTTAATTTCTGATACTTTCTTGGATAGTCAAAGAAATGTCAAAATTGGGAATGCCTAGCTTGAGTGGTCTGGATTATTATTTTTTTCTAGTGTCAACTGAGGAGATAATCACAAGCAACATGTATTCCTCTAAGCACGATGGATTTGAATATAGAGCAGCCTAGGCTTCTTGAGAATTTAGTAGTCACCACAAGAATGCCAGACTACATTTGATGAACTCATTGCATTTTGAAAACAGTCCGGTTCCACATGATTGAGAATGTGGGTTCAGTCAACCCCCGAAATGCCAAAGATACAGTCCATACCATAGAGACACAAGACCAAATATAGTTAGTCAGGCATCCAAGGAATAGACTTCTAGAAGGCAGTTACAGTATGTAAAACAATATATGTTGTAGACCCAAGGGTTCTCAACCCCTTCCCGGCAGAGTACTGCCTTCTGCGCCACTCTCCTGCTGCGTACCACCAGAAGCGACTGGCAATGACATCATCACCAGTTACTTCTGAGTTTTCGTGTTTTTGGTGGCCAGAAAACAAAGGTAGGAGGCTCTGGGTGGGTGGGAAGGCCCTTCCCAACATTCCGGAGAGGGTTGGCCAAAGACAGGAACCTCTTGGGAGCGAAAATACGATGTCGAAAGTGCTTCATTGGATTGGGGGTCCAGTAGTCCAAGTGCCACCAGCAGTTGACCGAAGTACCACTAATGGTACTAGTTCCAATGGTTGAGAAACCCTGTTGTAGACTTTGTTATCACAGATACATAGCTTTAAAGGCAAGTCTTTCCCATACTTCAGCTTTCCTGTAAGCTTTTTCATATTATAGATTTTTTCTCAGGTTTTGCCCTGAAAGGAAAGGCAAGATGTTTGTGTACTGTGAAATTAAGTTAGCTGGAAGTAACAATGCAGTTATAAAAGTGACCATGCTTTGTGAATCTCTTATGTCACACAAATGAAGTACTAAATGTTCATGCCCCATTGAAGTTTTAACATTTGTGTATTCAATATCTTGCTGTTGAGTATTTGTATTACATGGATAATAAACCAAAAAATATTATTTTGGCTAGGGCCATGTTCAGGAGCAATTTAATGTGGCCCTTTTCTGACTTCTTATATATTTTTATTGCCAATTTATATGTTGTAGGCATCCATTTTATAGACATGCTTCTACTGTGAAGTTAAACTTGACAATTCAGTACCATTTTACTTTTCCACTTTACCCTGTTTATCACTATGTAATTTTTGAATCAGTGACTCTGAAGATGATGTAGACCATACAGACTAAGCTTTAGGAAATGTTTTGGTTTTATTGAACTGTTCGTTGGCCTACATTATGTGATAATATTCTAAAGCAGGGGTTCTCAACCTTTGGAGGCCTGGGTACCCCCTATGTTCTAAAGTATCCCTTGCTAATTAACTACTAATTAATTGGATTAATCAATTAATTAGGTAATTAATCATTAAAAAGTACTAAAACAATTTTAAATGTGAAAAATGTCTTATTTAACTCTGTGTGTGTGTGTGTGTGTGTGTGTGTGTGTGTGTGTGTGTGTGTGTGTGTGTGTGTGTGTGTTAGGAAGAGAGACATACACATGCAAGGATCTTTTTTTTTCTCCAAGTCACACTTCCCAAAATCAGGTCCTCCCTATCCCCACCCCTCCCCTATCCCCACCCAAAAATAAGCCCAAAACCAAAATCAGAGAGACAGAAGGGCTCCGAAAATAATTACAATTTAAAATCCATGTTAATTAACACTTAATTAGCTGCTGATGGGGCAGATAAGGGGCAGTGCTTGGTGTACCCCCAGCAAGAGGTCCGCGTACCCCTAGGGGTACCCATACCACAGGTTGAGAACCCCTGTTCTAAAGGGAATGTACACATAACTGCATACTGAAATGTTGAAAAACTGCTACTACCGTGTTTCCCCAAAACCAAGATAGTGTCTTATGTTAATTTTGGCTCCAAAAATGCAATAGGTTTTATTTTCAGGGAGGTCTTATTTTCCCAACCTGTGGTGCAACTCCCCCCCCCCCCCGGACTTACTTTGATCGATCAAAGCTTCATTCTTTCTTGAGGGTGCAAGGCTCTGCAAGACCTGGAAAGCCTGCACTTGAGTCCTCCACCATAGGGATGACATGCTAGCAAGGCCTGCAAGGAGGCTGCAACCTTGCAGAGTCTCTCTAGCACGTCGTCTCCATGGTGGAGGACTCAAGTGCAGGCCTTCCAGGCCTTGCAGAGCCTTGCACCCTCGGGAAAGAATGAAGCTTAAATCGGTCAAAATAAGTGTCGGGGGGGGGGGGTCGTGTCCGTCCGGCTGATGATGCTAGCTAGGTCTTATTTCCAGGGAAGGTCTTATATTTATGAGTACCAGCAAAAATAATGAAAAAATGACGGTAGGTCTTGCTTTTGGGGGAGGTCTTATTTTCAGGGAAACAGTGTATTGAGCTGTGTCTGATGCAGCAAAGGAAAAGAAAGGACAATTGGAGGAAGCCCTGTTGAGTATACTGAAGTGTTTGAATTTGTGCTCTTGTTCTGAGCATTGTAAGCAACCATATCTCTCACTTCCTTAAAAACAACAAAAAACATTGTGCATGTAACCTAAGCATTTCTGTAGGCTCAAAAAGAACATATCCAGTTTTCTTCTGACTATCTAATGACTTCTGCTACATCATGAGAAGCAGTTTTGCAGGCTGAAGAGGGGCTATACTCAGGAAGAGTGGCCTAAGAAACTCAGGTGTGCACATGGACTTTTGATAATAGTTTAAGGGCACAATTATATTCAACTTTCCAGCACCGATGCAGCCGCATTCCCTTATCTTGAGGATGCCTTTGTGACTGCCCCCCCCTTGCAGGATGCAGTGCATGCCCCATTGGCACGGCTGTATCAGTGCTGGAGAGTTGGATAGAATTGGGCCCTAAGAACATGCTATTCAAGGAACACGTTATTGACTAAGGTACAGTTCTGTAGAGTCAGATGACTTTTACTATGATGGTGTGCACGCCAATTTTTCTAGCCATACTGAAGAGTTTATTTGTATTGTCTGTACTTCTTGTTGATTGAGTAGGACGTACAGGGTGACTGGTTGAGTTGTAGAATGTGCTCTGAAGTATTCAAGGTAGAATCCTATTTTTTATGTATATTTGTGATGAATGCTCTATCTTTTTCTCTATTTTTGCCTATTTTTCCTTATTTGTGAACACTTCTAACCACCCAGAAGCTCCTGTATAAAGCATCAGCAGCCTTGAAGCTGCTGGGACCTGCTCCTGCACCAGTCTTCGTTTGAAGTGTCATTGCCAGGCAATCATGTGATGATGTGGATTTGAAACTTTTTAAAACTATAATATGGCCTCTTTTATGCCTAGAACAGAATCATATTCCTGTACCTATCCTTCTGCATTGGCCAATGTTCTCACAGTTTTAGAGAATCTCACTGTTCTCTGGCAAGGCTTCTGGGTTTTTCCCCCCTTGTTTTGCCTGTACTACACAGAAAACCACTTTTGAAACTCTCAAAAGCATGTGTTGGAGTGGGGAGCTGAGAATAAGGGCACAATCCTGTGTAACTCTTGCACTGGTGTAAGAGCACTTATACCAGTGCAACTTACCATACGCTGATAGACGCAGGACGTACACCGGCGTAACCCCCCTCAGACAACTAACATGCGCAATTTGGACATGGAACGGACACCAGTGCTGCTCCACCGGCACAGGGGGCATTAAGACGCCCCGGAATGCCCACCTGTGCCGGTGGAGCTGCGCTGGCATCTGTTCCGCATCCAGACTACGCATGTGATGTATCCAAGGGGGGGTTAAGTCGGTGTCCGTCCTGAGTCTGTCGGCATACGGCAAGTTACACTGGCACAAGTGCTCTTACATCGGGGGATCTACTGTTACACCGATGCAAGAGTTACACAGGATTGGGCTGTAAGCAATGATGTAGACTTGAGTCTATTGACTCAGACTCGAGTCCGACTCAAGTCACGTCAATGACTTGACTCGGCGATTGTAAAAGACTCAAAAGACTCAACTCGAGACTTGGAGCCTTTTACAAGAAGTCAAATTTTATTCAGGATTAAACCCATTTCCCCCATTAAATAGATAGGGACTTTCAACTCGCAACCAAAGACTCAGGACTTGGGGGCAAAGACTTGGGACTTGACTTGAGACTTGGAGTCAGAGACTTAATCCACATCCCTGGCTGTAAGACTCAGAAATCCCATACCACAAGCTATGTAAAGAGTTTATGCTTAAGCTCTTCAGGTATTTGCCTTTGTTTTCTGCAGGAGTTCTGATTTGAGTGTTTCTTGGTTTCCAGCTGATAGATATAGCCGAGTTATATACAGTACTGGTAGTGTAACCAGTCATTTTGTGAAAATGTTGATTTCAAATATCACAGCAGCTGTACAGGCATCAGTATGCTGTAGCATAGACATTATGTGCCTAAATATAAGGATCCTGGGGAAGAACAAGCCATTGCCATCAAGCACTGCTTATGAACTTCAGCAGCATTGTGCTGACTGCTATTGGAGAGAATTCAGAACTAGACAGACCTTTGTCAGATCCAGGCAGACAAGATTTCTTGCTTATAAAAGTTTAGTGTTTTTCTACCAAACTTGTAACATTGATAGCTCTACACTTTTAATTATGTTTGAATATCACCTTTTTGGTTCAAGCACATATTGGAGCCTACTTTGGTAATGACTGTTAAAAAAAAAAATTCAGCCATCATTCTGGATGCCCAGGTAGCAACAAAGGCCGAGTACCTTTACAAACGTACGGCGCAATCCAACTTAGTGATCCGCCGCCCGGAATAAGCCAAAGTAGTCACAAACATGTCGTAAAGCACGTTTGCAGACTACTTTAGAGCAGGGCAGGCCGGCTCTGCTCCACCAGCTAAAGACTCTGGTTGCCGCCGGACCCCCGGTAAGTGTGGATCCGGTGAGCGGGCGGGGGGGCATTTCAGGCAGAGCCAGGAGGGCGACCATAGGCCCAGCCGTCCTGGGCAGGGGCGGGGACATGGCATCCACCATATCCCAGTTCCCGCCGGGCTCCATAGGTCGGCTGGACCATTATACAGCCTCTTCCTACTTCAATAGCTGGCGGAAATCCAAGGAGACCTACTGGCCCCAGCCGCTGTTACACTTGGGGAAGGGGACAATCATCCCCTTCCTCGAGTAGACTTTCCTCTGCTGGGTGCCTGCTGCAGGCAGCCCGCTACGGAGCACCGTGTGCATGAAAAGTCTTTGACTCTGGTGTTCAGGGTTATCGCAGGAAAGTAGTCATTTCAAAGTTGAAAAATGTCTGCACAATTTATTTGTAAGAAATCCTCTAAAGCAGGGGTTCTCAACCTGTGGTACTCGTACCACCAGTAGTACTTAGGCTGACTACTGGTAGTACTTGAACCGCTGGACCACCGGAACCCTGCTCCGACGCAGAGGTGTGTTTTCACTCCCAAGAGTCTCTTGCCTTTGGTCAAGCCTCTCAGGAATGCTGAGAATAGTCCTCCCACCCACCCTGAGCTTCCTACCTGCGTTTTTTGGCCTCCGAAAACTTGAAAACCCGGAAGTAACTGGCGATGATGTCATCGACAGTCACTTCTGGTGGTACACAGCAGGAGAGTGGTGCTGAAGTTAGTACTCGACTGGGAAGGTGTTCAGAACCCCTGCTTTAAAGCAATCCTTTTACTTAGGTTTTGTTTGAAACAGTTGCTGCATTTGTATCCACCTGTGTTGAATAGATGAATTTGATAAAGTTTGCTGTGAAACATTTATAGTTGGCTCTTTAGCATCTGTACTTGCAAGGACAATACAGTACATAAATCTGAAGTAACAAGCCAGCATATTTTTCTAACTTGATAAATATAACTTAAGTTAAACTTGTCCAATGTAAACAAAGTGGACACATCCAGTGTCTTGCAAGAAATAGTTCGCTTTTCTTGAGATGTTCATCTATACATATAATGTTAAAGGAACTGCTGTAATTGCTATTCTTCCCCCAGAGCCATTTTCATAATGTAATTCAGAATGTAGAAACAGAATAAAGTTTGATTTAGAGAAAGTTATCTATATTTACAGTAGGCCAATTTTGCCAAGGAGGCCCATTATTTGCAGTAGCTATTCAAATGTACAGATTTGTCATCTTTTTAAGCTTCTGCTCAACTGGCATGTTATGATGACAACAAAATTAAGGACTACATTGCAGTAGTGTGAAATAGTCAGCACAAGCTATTAAAGGTGCTGCCATAATTTACAGCCAGTATCCATCTTCATTATAACTATAAATATTAATAATTAAGGATGTTAAAATGAAATCATTATAAATGATTAAAACAGATGCCAGATTTCATGTGAAAAGCATGATAAGAAGTAATTGCTGTCAGCATATCCCTTTCACCCTGCTCTTTTTAGCAATTAACCTTTATTGCCAGTAATTTACCCCTCTGTTCATAGTAAAAGGCTCTCCGAAGAAGAAATGTTAATGGTATCATATGTAACAATGTCATTATGTGTGCTGTTCATTGCCTTATCATGAAAGCTGCACTTAGTAGCACCATGTTTGAATATAGTTGTATGTTAATATTGATTTATGTGTTTTTTATATGTTTAGTTTGTGAATATCCAGTGAATTACCCTGTGAATATCCATATAACATGAAGGTTGTGCCAAATGGCTCTTGCCCATCTGTTGGTGGTCGTACCTGCAGTCTCTCCCCCCCCCCATTTTTTGTTTGTTTTTTTTTGTTTAACATGCTGAAAAAGCTAGCCGAACATCTTTGGGACTTTCCCTATTAAAAACTAACAGCACAATCCTGTGCATGACTACTCAGAAGTGAGTCCCATTGTGTTCTATGGGGTTAACTCCCAGGAAAGTGTATAGCAGCGGTTTCTAAACTCCCCCCTCCCGTCGTACGTGTGTGCAGGGGGCGACTGGAAACTTCCATGTTTGCGCTGCTGCTGAGAAAAATAAGAGAGATCCCCATTCACCTGGGGTTGCACTGCCTCCCCGCACCTCAAAATGGATTCCTGCAGCGATCGTGACCCGCTTCCAGTTTTCGTCCCCAAAATTGTAACCTCTGCTTCTATATTTGCTTACATGCAGTAATTTTTAATCAATGCTGCATAGATGGTACTTGAGACTGCTCATTTTGGCTATTAAAAATCTTAATCCTCTATTTCAGCAATTCTCAAACTTTTTGGTCTCCATAGCCCTTTATGCTCCTAAAAATTATTGCGGAGCCCCAAAGAGCTTTTGTTTATTTGGGTTCTACCTTTTGATGTTTACCGCATTTGAATTTAAAACTTGATAAATAATAAAAACAAAAGCTTTACTTGTTTAACACAACACATTTTCGGTGCCTGTTCCAACAAGTGTTTGGAAAATGCATGCACACACCCGCTAAATATAATAAAATATTTTAAAACATATTTTATAACTGTCCGGATGTGGATTCACCCTTTCAGCAGCTGCTCCCGGAGAGGTTTCCCTGGCTTCTGCTGTAGGGGACCTGGCTGTGCTTAGGGATGAGCACAAGGAAGGACTGTGCAGCCTTTCGGACATGTGCAAAGCAGTGCCACCTCAAGCCGTACAGGAGCCACTGCAAGCAACCAATGAGCCGAAGGAAGCACAGGGGTTGAACACTAAAGGAGTGGGGATAGGATGAATGAACAAGCAAACAGAGGCAAGGTGGCAATGCTGGGGATTTAAGGGCAGCACCTGGGAATGGCGCTGGTCTTACGGTGTGCTTCCAGAACCCTTGAAGGGGTCTTGGGGAGCCCCAGGGCCCCAAAGAGCACACTTTGACAAACACTGCTCTAGTTCAACAAGAATCATATACATTTTTGTCAAGTATTTCTTATTTCTACTAACCATGAGTAATGTTTAAAAAGGGATCAAAGTTGTATAAATGTCATGACTTGCAGAGAACAATTTAACATAATGTCTCAACTGGAGATACTGGGAAGAGAAAAGGAAAACACCAGGGCAATATTTTAAAACGTATTTTATAACTGTCTGGATGTGGACTCACCCTTTCAGCAGCTGCCCCCAGAGAGGTTTCCCTGGCTGTTAAGATATTATGGCACTATCATGACTCAAGTTCTTGAATCTAGAGATACCATGTTCTAACCAAAGGCTAAAATTCCTCATCTTATCTATATCAAAGCCAGGATTAAAAAATATATAGACACTAGTGAAGAAATGCCATGGGATTCATGCTGTTTGTACATATCCTACAGTTTTAAGTATTTCTTTAGAAATAGTTTGAACTTAAGATTTTTTTCATTCAGCTGATGTCAACCATAGCAACATTGATAACGATATATTGAGATAGGATTGTCCAATAGCCCAGAATAAGATTCATGTGTGTTTTGAAACCACTGAAGAGGACAAAATAGCAACATGATAATACTTGGTGGCAGGTGGAATAGATATGTTCCTGCAATATTTTTATTTTACCCTGGATAGGTTTATAATTTGAAATAAATATGGTATTTTGTTCAATAATTTCTGGAAGATCAAGAAATATAAAGAGATATTTAGACAATATTTTCATCTAACAGCCACTATTCTACATTGATGTCCAGTAGTTAGGATTTTGTCAGGTTAATTTTATGGGTCAAGTTTTGTCTAAAAGAACAAAAAAATTCTTAAAACTGTTCGCGTATTGTGGCACTGAGCATGATCAGCGTGCAAAGATAATGTTGTGATGCCATTTTGAAAACATATACCAGTTTCTAGAGCTCTCACTTGTATACCTAAACTTGTATACCTAAAGTTTCTCAAGATTAAACAGTGATGGTAACAGAGGATAGCCCTGTCTAATACCTCATTGCAACTGGGTCTAGGACGGTAACATACCATTAATTAATAGTCTGGGTATGGGAGAAATATCATAATCCATTGTCTCTGCCAATTTTTTTAAGAACCTCAGTAAAAAAATATTAGATATTCTCAACAATTAGAGATACAATGTTCCTCTAGATCAGCTATTTTCAACCTTTTTCATCTCGTGGCACACTGACAAGGCACTAAAATTTTCAAGGCACACCATCAGTTTTTTGACAATTGACAAGGGACACTGAACTACCGGTGGGGGGCTCACATCTCCCAATCAGAGGGGTACCCAGCCGATTTGGCATGTGGGGCCGGGTCCTCGCCGCCCCCTATAAAACTAATTAGCATAATTTATGCTAATTAGTTTTTCCCGCTTTTTTCGCCGATTTTCGGCGATTTTAAGCCTAGAACTGGGGTTTTTAGTAAGTATGTATGCTTTACCGGCACTTTTGTGATACTGGACGCTCCCTCGACGATTTTAAGCCTTCTCCCGGGCGCGCAGCTTCTCCGTGCACCCGGCCCGGGTCTCTGTACAATCTTCGTAGTTTGCGCATGCGCAAACCCACGGAGTCTCCAGGGACGTTCTGGGCATGCTCAAACTACTCCCTGGAGCGTCCCTGGAGATGCCGTGGGTTTGCGTCTCCAGGGACGCTCTATGGAGTAGTTTGCGCATGCCCAGAACGTCCCTGGAGACTCCGTGGGTTTGCGCATGCGCAAACTACGAAGATTGTACAGAGACCCGGGCCGTGGGCACGGAGAAGCTGCGTGCCCAGGAGAAGGCTTAAAATCGTCGAGGGAGCGTCCAGTATCACAAAAGTGCCGGTAAAGCATACATACTTACTAAAAACCCCATTTCTAGGCTTAAAATCGCCAAAAATCGGCGAAAAAAAGCGGGAAAAATTCAAATTTTTCCCCGCTCTTCCCCAGAGCCTCCCGCCCCCCCAGGAGCCTCTGCGCCCTTGCGCCCTGGGGCCCACCGCCCCAGGGCACCACATCAGGGGACGCCCCTGCTCCCAATGACCCTAATAATAAATGACCCTACCCCAAACTCCTGTGACACACATGCAGACCATTTGTGGCACACCAATGTGTTTCCTTTTATTATCAATGACTGAGGCATCGATGAAACCTATAGTGATGTTGCCACCAACCAGCTGGGGCAAGCGTTAGTAAGATCAAGCTGGCAGACTAGGAAGAAGACATGCTGAACTATCAAACAATGCCAAGGGAGCCACATAGGGAAAGCTGGAGTGTAGTCATTACCCAGACAAAGACTCAGGGCCACAAGCATTTATAGCTGGCCAGGCCAGATTAGGAGGACCTGAGAGGGCTGTGGGTTGCCTGAGAGGCTGGAGTATGGTTGAGTGTCTTGAGGACAAACTGACCTTTCCTTGGTCTGCTCTGTAGCATGATTGGTTCAACTCAAAGGTTCCACCTTGGAAACCTTCCTGGTTCATAACTGAAAGCTGTACATTATTCTATAACTCACTTACTGCACAATACTCCTTAAGCTATAGTCGCAAACATGCCGTAAGGCATTTTGCCAACTACTTTAGAGCTGGAAAGGCCGGCCTTCCCAGCTCCACCAGCCGAGGACTTGGGCTGCCGCCGGACCCAAGCAAGGTAGGATCCGGCGGATGGCTTGGAGCCTCGGCGGATGGGGGGAGGGACGGCAGAGCCGGGAGGGTGGCCATAGGCTCAGTCGCCCTGGCCGGGGGCGGGGACACGGGCTCCGCAGGGCAGCTGGACCATTACACGGCCTCCTCAGACTTCCGTCAGCAAAATAGCTGGTGGAAATCCGAGGAAACCCAACCGCCGTTACACTCGGGGAAGGGGACGAGCGTCCCGTTCCCCGAGTAGACTTCCCGCCGCGGGCTGCCTGCTGTAGGCTGCCCGCGGCGGATCTTTACGTAGGATTGGGCTGCCCGATATCTGTGGCCTCCAATATTATTTTGTTCTGTATTTTATGTGCCATAAAAGATCAGTTGCCTTAAGTTTCTGAATAGGCCTTACAGTGGCTCCAGTTCAGTTTCAGAATTTTAGAAACGAGGGCTGCTCAGATCCTGGGGTGGTCATAATGTTTGAAATTCCAAGGGTGGCAAAAGGAATTGAGAACTTGTGTTTCTGTAGCAGTCATAAGTGTGAAGATAGTCATAAGCCCCTGTATAATGCACGCATGGGAGCTTTGAGTAAACTGTGTACATGGTTGCTTCTTTTGGTTTATGGGACTTGAAATGTGTGTAAGTCTCTCTTAGCTGTGGATGTGGCACCATCTGCATATAATTTATTTCTGGAGCCCAATCTTTCAGTTGTTTATCTAAGTAGGTATTGGCACACTCAAATGATTGAATTTGACCTTCCAGTTTCATGTATTCTGTTGTCCAATAGCATGTGTCTCTTGATCAAATAATGTTGTCATCCTTTTATGATTCAGCTCCAATGAAGTTTTGTCTCTACAACTGTGCTTCTGCAGTAATTACGTTGGGTCATTCATCTTTTTTTTTAAAAACCTGAAGGGTCTATTTAAGTTCCCTTGTCTCTATAGAAATGTGGCTATTTCCATTTTTTGTGTATTTTGAAGACTTGTAATGTAAATTAAAAGTGTATACCCATCCTTTAAAAAAAAGTATAATACAGTATTTGTAGTTCTGATTTTCTTTATTAGATGTACACATGTTTGGTTTGTTTATGCATAATTCCATTAGTTAGCTTCAGTGAAATCATTTGTGTGCATGATGTCAAGATGGGAGAAATATTCATAGGTGTATTTGATTATAATTACAGAACTATGAATACACTTACAGAAAAACTGCAGAAGTCCCTCCTTTTAGTAGATGTATGAGCTTACTATTCATGTCATAATTATCTATAATGGAGAAAAATAGTGATTTGCAGTACTTGAGATGAAAAATGCATGAGTGAAGGAACACATTTATCTTTGTAGGCTACGTCTGGTCTATTTACAAAAAGGCACAGATGTGAAATTTGTCTCAATAATTAGATTTTTAATAAGTCTATCATAAGATTTATAAATCATTGTTCTGTTTGGCATTAAGAATCATGTAAACACAAATACATGTATTTGAATGATGGCTTTAAATGTTGATTTTTTTTCTGACATATTTATGCATTATAAAGAAGCCCATCCACTGTATCAGATGAAATGTCAGTGTTAATAGTGTAATGTCACTATGGCAGTTGGGTTTCTTTGCTGGATAATAGCTGCATTAAAAATATGGTTATAATTAACCTTAGTGTATTTTCTTCTGCTGATATATGACACAATGGGTATAACTCTCGGTTTTTCTACATTCAAAATGCCCATTAGCCTATAGTTCTGATTTTGATTAGGATGCTAAAAATGTATATGTCCTATGAAATAAGTATTGATGCAGCTTTTTACTATTACCATACTTTTGCATTAAGTACTTTCTTCCTTTCCTACAGTTGCCGGACAAGTAATCGTAAAAGTTTGATATGCAATGGACAGTCTCCAGCTATGCCTCGACCCCATTCACCACTTTCAGCCCATGCAGGTAATCCCACTGCTTTAATACAATTCCTGGGTAAAGTTGTTTTTGTTTTATAAGTGCATGTGATGTAGTTTTGACAATTTTTAATTGTAATAGGCTAGAGAGTGAACTGGGGTTGTTCTGGGGGATACTTAAACAGGGCAAGAATCGGGGATGGATTTTTAATTTTAATGCTATTCTAAACAACATTACACATTAGAGTTGATAGTTGGTATGGCGCAGTGGGTTAAACCGCTGAACCATGAGCTGTCGATCGAGAGGTCGGCAGTTCGAATCCGCGACGGGGTGAGCTCTCGTTGCTTGGCCAGCTCCTGCCAACCTAGCAGTTCCAAAGCATGTTAATGTGAGTAGATAAATAGGTACCACTTGCGGGAAGGTAAACAGCACTCCGTGTTCCAGCTGCATGCTACGCACAGCGGCAAGGAGAGTCATGCCGGCCACATGACCACGGAGGCGTCTTCGGACAATGCTGGCTCTTCGGCTTTGAAATGGAGATGAGCACCACACCCTAGAGTCGGACACGACTGGACTTAGTTGTCAGGGGTCACCTTTACCTTTACCTTACCATCAGCTGATCCTTTCATCTTGAAGCAGTAGGACTCTGCAGCAAGCAATGAGATCAGTTACCCCAAATCGGAGACCCTTCCTGTCTTTACTGGGTCCCAACTTTACACAGTCTACCCACACTATCCACTCAAATACTTAGTTATTATGCACTTTGCTAGTAGCTTACTCAAGTACTTTGGGCAGTGATGTGACTTAAAGGGGAATTTTACTTAGAACTGTGCCAAAGTAAATATCAAGGAGAGCTAGCATAGTGATCAAAGGACTGAACTGCTCTCCAGGAAGTCCCAGTTCAAATCTTGGCTCTGCTATGAACCTACTAGGTGGTCTCGAAGAAGTGCACTCAAGAACTGCATGAGGACACAAACATTTTCTGTAAAAGAAAGCAAAAATGTTTTAATAAAAGTTAAAAGTACTTGGTCTAGAGCACTGGTTCTTAACCGGGGTTCGATCGAACCCCAGGGGTTCGGTGAGTCAGTCTCGAGGGTTCGGCGGAGTAGTCCTCCGCCGAACCCGCGAGACTGACTCCCGAGGGCGCGCGCGCGCCGCCCTAATGACCCCTGTGCTGCCCAGGATGTCTCCGGAGCCGGCAGCAGCGGAGCCTCCGCTGCCGCCGGCTCCGGAGCTGGGCAGGAGAAGGCCTCGGAGCGTCCGCCCTCGGCGGAGCTCCAAGGCCTTCTGAGGGAAGCCCCATGCGCGACGTCTTATTTATAAGCTTTAGCGCATGCGCAGAACGTTTGAGGGCAAATTTGCCCTCAGAAACGTACTGCGCATGCGCTAAAGCTTATAAATAAGACGTCGCGCATGGGGCTTCCCTCAGAAGGCCTTGGAGCTCCGCCGAGGGTGGACGCTCCGAGGCCTCCTCCGAGGCGAGACGTCGCTGGAGTACGAGGGGAAGGGCGGGACCGCCTGCGCGCAACGCGCGTCACCCATTTCGCGCGTCGCCCAGGCGGTCCGCCCTTCCCCTCGCACTCCAGCGATGCCTCGCCTCGGAGGAGGCCTCGGAGCGTCCGCCCTGGGCAATTAGATCGCAATTTAATTCTATTAAATGGAATGCTGTAGTCGTGGAATGCTACCCCCCACTTCCTGAAACTATTGGCAGGAAAGTTAATTCTATTTCAGCTACCCCCCCCCCCTTCCTGAAACTATTGGCAGGAAAGTTATTTCATTCTATTTCAGCTCCCCCCCCCCCTTCCTGAAACTATTGGCAGGAAAGTTTGGCAGTAAACTGAAGGTTTATTGAGTGACAGGCTTTTTCTCTGAGTGGCTGCAGGGGTGTGTTGTGTGTGCGGGGGGTGAAGTAACCTTCAAATGACATGAAAATGACATGAGAGTGGCACTTGCCACGGTAAAGCCGCACATTTCTAAACTGGTCTCTGAAAGGCAACAGCAGAAGTCACACTGATTTGCAGTGAGTAAATATTCATTATTATGTTTTTGTTTTTGTGTGAAAATCATGTTTTATATTTGTTCTTAATGGTTTTGTTCTTTAATGGTTTTGTTCATTTTGTGCGCCTATAAAAATATACCTATGTATATATACCTAAAATATATACCTATGACATGTTTTGAATTTGAAAAAATCATATTTTATTTTTCAAATTAAGAAGGGTTCAGTGAATGCGCATATGAAACTGGTGGGGTTCAGTACCTCCAACAAGGTTAAGAACCACTGGTCTAGAGATTACATAACTAAGCAGATCCTTCTTTTTCAGACTTTCTGTTTGTTCAAGATCATTATTCTCTTTAGGGAACAAAGCTCTGCTTTTGGTAAACTGGCATGTAAGATAGAATTGGATGCTTGGCCATTTAGCCAGCATATATTTACTGAATGAAGCAGCTTGGCACTGCTGTTATAGAGAGGTTATATTTATAGGAAGAACAAACTCTGAGCATAAAAAGATTTAGTCAACTGGAACATTTGGCTAAGAGTACCTGCAGAGCTTTGAATGTTGAAAGCTGTATTATAACAAAGGGCAGGAGGAAATAGCTAATCTTAATAAATTTACCCTTTTCCAAAAAAAAAAAAAAAGTGTTACCCAAGATAGCATATTACTAGAATTTTGAAAGGAATATGTTCATGCTTATTGCAGTACAAAAGAACATATTTAATATGACTCATCCAAGTTTGGAGATAATAGGAATGGAAATTCAATTCTTGTGGTGATGGTGGGGGAGGTGAGCTGGGAGGGTTGTTCTGCTGTGGTCCACGCAAGGTGATTAAAAAGAGGGCCCAGTCCAAGAGAGAGTCTCTGTGTTCTACCTTTTAACCCCCCCCCCCCGCCCATTAATGTGACCCTTTGCTATGGTTTTGTTTAGTTTACAGAGCCAGGAAGGAATTACACCAAGCTTCTAGACTGGCATATAGGGGGTCTGAGTTTTTGCCTTCTCATAGCAACATGGTTTTATACGCATTTATAAATTGGTGACACTGGGGTGTGTGCGCTAAGTAATAGTTGGCTCTTCACAAACCTTTGAGGACCTAATTTGTTTGGGTATGCAGGCCAGTCTAAGAAAGAATGGATCAATTTCCGTGGCAACAGTGAAGCTGCTAGTAGCATTGCAATGTTTTTGCTTCTTTATGGAAGCTGTACATTAGTTGTGATCTGTTTCAACTTAGTTCAATATATGTGTCCTCTTTACCCCATTTGCCCTCTCCACTACAGGCACATCGACTTATCCTTTGGAGTTTGAATGCTAGGAAATAGCAATAAAAAGTATCTATATGCCACTTGGCTCATGTTAATGAGAGTCATTTAAACTCAGACAGACCAAATATTATGAAAGATTATTCATAATCCACACTAATTAAGTTTTTATATTTATTACGCTTCTGTGACAGTAGATAATTTTAGAAATATTTCAGGATGTATGCTCTTTAATAACGGGATAGTCAGGTAAGGGTATACAGATCCATAACCCATTCAGATGTTTAGCTGTGGTTTTATATATGAGAAAAATGTGCCAAGAGAAACGGGCATGGGAAACCTCTTCAAAAGTGTGGGCATTTGCCACTACAGGGCTAAATCCAAGGTGCCCACCAAAATGCTCTAAAAATAACTTACACAACCTCCAAATATTCAAAAGATACAGCGTGTATAATGTGATCAAGAAAATCAGTTTTGACAAGAAAAACTTGTAACAAAACAACTGCAATGTGGCTGAAACAGTCAAGATGAGCACCACAATAAAAGCTGATGTCACTTTGCTTTGCTCTACTTTTTGGATAGCAACTATTCTTTGTGTATCGTTCATGGAGGAAGCAGAAAAAGTTATGAAATTAAAAATGGTCATCTCTGTTAGTGGGAGTCCATTTTTTGTTTCGTAAAGAAGATTAATCATGCTAAAATGCACTGGAGTCATATGGATACAATTCTTAATAAATCATCCATTGTTCACATTCTTTGGAGTCCCCCCCCCCCTTTTTCATCCATGGAGAAAAAAATATGCATCAATCAGTCTTGTTCTGTTTTGAAAACATTTTTATTTTTTAAAAAATGAACACCAGCACAGACTTCATGTAATAAATGTAAATTCTAGTGTACCTATGTATCTTTATGATATAAATTATGAGTAAGAGCTTCAGAGAAAATAACCATGTCATTCTACCATGTCATGTTCTATCTGAGCATATTTCTCAGCCATAATCCGATTCAAGATCACTGTTAGAATTGGAAACATTGTCCAGTTCTGAGTTAGAATTTGGATCAGTGTGTTTGATTTTAGAACTCCTTTCTGCAATATAATTCACAAAGCTTTCTGGAAGAGGTATACTGAATCTTAACAGCATTTTTAGAGTGTACCTCACATATCCTTCTAAAATCTAAATGCTTTTTAATGTTTTAAAAATGTATTGTTGGTCATCTTGAGGCATGAAAAAAGGTGGGATATCAGTCACTCAGTAAGTAAATGTGAAAATCCTGATGCTCAGGGTATCAGTGCATTTCTATAGGCCCATCCAAATCTATTTTGCTCAGAGGCAAGGTCTTCCACCATATAGTTGTCAAGCTGTTCATAACTCTGAAGTTCTTCAAAAAGATTTTTTTTCCTAGTGATCACTCATCTTAGCTGCTGTTCTGGTAGTTGCAGAGAGTATTGGGAAAAGATCATTGTTTCATAAGTTAAAACAATGAGATCTGTATATGTTAATGTTTTTATCATCCAAAACAAAGATAGCATCAGGTTGTAAAACTTTTAAGATTATTTTTTAAAAGCTAAGAGACCTTCGGTTCTTTTTACAAGGTTAGTGACATGTCATTTGTATACAAAAGTGACACAAGGTCTGCAATATATATATATATATATATATATATATATATATATATATATATATATATATATATATATATATATATATATATATATATATATATATATATATATATATATATATATATATATATAATCATAATACAACCTTTTTGAAATTAAAACCTCAGAAGTTATTTCTATACCTGAATAATCCTATATCCAAATGAGTTAAATTTTCTCCCAGCCCACTGGTGTACACATTAACTCCTGTTGCGTATATACACCCTTGGGTAAAAATGCCTTAAATTCTTAGAAGCTAGCATCAGTTACTGAGGTGCTAGCCTTCCATGGAAATGAACAGATATTTCACATTCTTAAGCATTTTTGTGATCATCTATCTGGAATCTTTTTTCCAGTCCTGATTTATGTGCTTCTTCACATCAGGAGACTTAAAAACAATCCAAATGAAATATGTAATAAAATAAATACCAGATTCTAGATAGCCACCTTGGGCCTTTGCCTTCGGCGTAGGAAAAGGCGGGGTATAATTTTTTAAAATAAATAAATAAATACCAAGATGGTGCTGCTGCTGGCCATTGATACTTTCGTAGCTATAGTTTTCACCAATCACCCTCTCCAGTGTGCTTGCTCAAATATTGGATTGCTGATTGAAAGTTAGATTTCTTCAGAGCAAGTCAGCTGCAACTGCCACAAGTTCATTTAGTGAAAGATTAGCATTCCCTCCTCCTCACAAGTACAATTTGTCTTCTAGTAGATGACCAGACTGTTTCTACTCCAAAAGCTCCCTCATCTTCTGGGATGATATATAGCAAATCAAACTTTTGCGAATCTTCAGTTATTAAGATTTTCCCATAGAGATCACCTGGCAGTGCTACCCAGGGGCCGCATGTTCTACTGAATAGCACATCAGCTTATGATCTTGTAAGTCATACTTTAGAAAGCATGGCTATGGATGGTGACCTGTGATGTAAAATTCCTGATCTCATTCCAGATTATTACATGCTAATAAAGCAGGACATTATAATACCGCTGGTATGATCACTGTGCCTATAGTATTGAAATATTGAGAGGTACAGTATTTAAAAGCAGTTGTCAAATAGTGGCAAAAAGGTTTCAATTGGGGTGATGAGTTTAAAAGAATAGTTATTAATCTCTAACTCCCTCAGCACTAATGCAGTGTTAGTGCATTTAAAAAAAACAAACAACCACCAGTTTCATAAACAGACATGTATTAAAATATATTAATAATCATGCAACATTTGCCTTCTCACAAGATTTACAGTTCTTTCCTCTTTGGCAACAATACACGGTTTCTAAAGCTAATTATTTTAACAATAACAGTGTATGCAATGGGGCTCCCCGTGTATTGTTGTTAAATACAGTATTCTGTTGAAATGCTGATTACCTGTTCTCTCTGTTAACTTCTCCCTGGAGAGCATAGTGTTAATTATCGGTATAATGCCTGATCTCACCAATCAGGTTTACTTTTTCAGGCCAGAAACTTCAGTAGAAGTCTCAACAGCATATGAAATATCCTAAGACTAAAACATACAACAGCCAACAAATCCCTGGGAACAGCAGGGTTTGAGTAATAAGCAAGCACTGCACATATGGGCAGAGAATTAACTGGCACTGGTTTTCATTTGAAAGTCTCTCAGGTATTGACTTGCAGATGGGTGGACGAGTGCTGAAAGAAATGGTATGAGTGATGAAGGTCATAGATAGGACTCCCGATATAATCTTTCTTGCTTTTCTGGAATGCCACACCTTAAATCCACAGCAGTAAGATTTGTTTCCCTGCTGTCTCTGGGTGTTTGCATGCTTGCCAGCTGTTTGAGTTATTTGAATGTTCCAAACAAGTCAGTTTAATGTGCAACGCACTGTGGCCTTCAATGTTGCAGAGAATTTTAAATACTAACTTTTAGTTCCAAAGGAAAGTGTCTAAATTCAAACAGTGTTCTGTTAATCAGTTAAGCCACTAATTCTGTTATACTGTTTTGAGTGCCATCAAAGCCATATAAGGTATCCCTCTTCAAAACAATAATAGCACAAAACAAAGAGTGGAAAACCTTTATATTTCCTTTTTCATATAGAAATTAAGTGTGGAAGTATAGGTAACCAACTGCGCAATCCTCACGTAAGGATCCACCGCGGGCAGGCATCCCGCGGCGGAAAGTCTACTCAGGGAAGGGGATGCTCTTCCCCTTCCCTGGGTGTAAAGGGCGCTGGGGCTGATCAGCCTCCTCAGAATTCTGCCAGCTATTTTGCTGGCGGAAGTCAAAGGAGGCCATGTAACGACTCAACCGATCGGCGGGGGACAGGATTCGCCCCCGCCCCTCCCCAGTCAGCTTGGCACCGCCCCCTGTCCACTGAATCCTTACCTGGGTCCGGTGGCGGGCTGGCGAGTCATCCGTCGGTGGAGCAGGGGAGGCCGGCCTTCCCTGCTCAGAAGTAGACGCAAATGTGCCTTACGACACGTTTGCGACGTTTTCAGCCAGCGGAACGCTAATTCCACCGGCCGAAGTTACGGTAGGATTGGGCTAACCATGTGATGCAGACTACATAAAGTAAACACACACAAGTATTTGTTCCATTTAGTTAATGTAGAAACAAAGTTAAGAAAGGAAATCAGTATTTGACAGGAGTAAATATTTTGCTCTAACAATATACACTTGCTTGTATCTCACTTTATGATTATCTGTTTGAGATCCATTCTCCCGAATATTGTAAGATGGGCAGCACAATCCTGACTAAGGATCCGACCAGTGGCCCAGGGCCTCCCGCCAGATCCTGTGCCCGGGTTGCCCGTCGGATTGCGGGCCGGAGGTCTACTCGGGGAAGGGGACGCTCGTCCCCTTCCCCAGGTGTAAACTGGGGCCAGCCGAATAGGCCTCATCGGATTTCCGCCAGCTGAATAGCTGGTGGAAGTAGAGGAGGCCATGTAACAGCCTAGCCAGCCTAGCGGGGACAGGGATATGGCAGGAGCCGTCCCCCGCCCCTCCCGGGCCGGCTAGGCCAATGGCTCCCCTCCCTCACCTGCCGAACTGCCCCTGTGCCGCGTCTTCTGGATCCAGACTCACCTCCAGCAGCCGCCCGGGCGTTCCAGTGACGGAGCGAGGGAGGCCGGCCTCCCTAGCTCCCAACTAGTCGCAAATGTGCTTTCTGCCACATTTGTGACTGCTTCTGGTGTTGGAGCAGTTGCTCCGGCAGCTTCAACTGGATTGAACATAAGAACAGAAGAAGAGCCCTGCTGGATCAGGCCAAAGGGCCATCTAGTCCAGCTTCCTGTATCACATAGTGGCCCCACCACATGCCTCAGGGAGCACACAAGACACCTGTGTCCAGTCGCCACTCCCTTGCACCTGGCACAGAGAAAACCTACTCCTACAACCAGGAGGTTGCTTTTCCCCATCATGGCTTGTAAGCTGTGATGGACATTTCCTCCATAAATCTGTCTAATCCCCTTTTAAAGGCATCCAGGCCAGGTGCCATCACCACCTCCTGTGGCAAGGAGTTCCACAGATGAATTACACGCTGGGTAAAGAAATATTTTCTTTTGTCTGTTTTAATCCTCCTTCCACTCAATTTGAGTGGATGTCCCCTAGTTCTAGTGTTGTGTGACAGGGAAAAGAACTTCTCTCTATCCACTCTCTCCATCCCATGCATAATTTTATATGTCTCAATGATGCATAATTTTATACGTCTCAACTGCCTTTTTTCTAGACTAAAGAGCCCCAAACGCTGTAGCCTTTCCTCATAAGGTAGATGCCCCAGCCCACTAATTATTTTGGTCGCTCTCCTCTGCACCTTTTCCAGTTCCACTATATCCTTTTTGAGATGCGGCGACCAGAACTGGACACAATACTCCAGATGCGGCCTTACCATCCATTTGTACAACGGCATAATAATATTGGCCGTCTTATTCTCAATCCCTTTTTTAATGATCCCAAGCATGGAATTGGCCTTCTTCACAGCCGCCGCACACTGGGTCAACACTTTCATCAACCTGTCCACCAGTACCCCAAGATTTCTCTCCTGATCCGTCACAGACAGCTCAGAACCCATGAGCGTGTATGTGAAGTTTTGATTTCTTGCCCCAATATGCATCACTTTACACTTACTTACATTGAAGCACATCTGCCATTTTGCTGCCCATTCTCCCAGTTTGGAGAGATCCTTCTGGAGCTCTTCGCAATCCCTGCTGGTCTTCACCACCCGGAAAGGTTTAGTGTCATCTGCAAACTTGGCCACCTTGCTGCTTATTCCCAACTCCAGGTCATTTATGAACAAGTTGAAAAGCACTGGTCCCAAGACCGATCCTTGGGGCACACCGCTTTTCACCTCTCGCCATTGTGAAAATTGCCCATTGACTCCCACTCGCTGTTTCCTGGTCTTCAACCAGTTCCTAATCCATAGGAGGACCTGCCCCCTTATTCCCTGACTATGGAGTTTTTTCAGGAGCCTTTCATGAGGGACTGCGCCCAGAATTTCAGAATGCAAGAGCGGACAAGCTATATTTTATAAATGCTGTGCGGTAAACTTCCTCCACCCTGACTTTATTTGTATGTAATAAGTTGTCGTAGGAGGAGTAGCCTGAACTATTAGCTGAACTATTATTTTATTTACTTATTTATTTTTCACATATTTCTAACACCCTTCCTCCAATGAACTCAGTTTGGTGTACATAGTTTCTTTCTTCCTTTTATCCTTTTATCCTCCTTTTATCCCTGTGAGGTAGGTTAGATGACTGGCCCAAGGTCGTCCAGGAAGCTTCATTGCTTGCTGTTTACAGTTCACTGATGTTGAGAACAAATTGTTCTCGCAAATGAGGACCAGAGTGTTTAGCACTGTGTCTACTCTGATGAATATATGGCAATTTTTCTCTTCCCCAGCAGGGAACAAAATCTTTGATGCCTTGAAATTATCAAAGTCTCCAGGGCTATCCCTACAGTAAAAGAACAGAGCTATTATGAATACGTTGAAATTTTAGATACAGAAAAGAACCAGTTAAATCAAAATCATTTGACATATGAGACCATATGAACAACATATATTCGATATAACTGAAAATGCATTCTGGCTCTGCTCTGAAGAATGAACTCTTTTTGTAGCTGTGAATATACAGTATATTGAGGAGGGTCGATTTTAATAATCGTATAAGACTTATATAAACCTGTGATTCTTTGCTTGGAGATTCTTGTCAGAATCTTATATGCCCAAACTTTAAGTTTTTCTTTTAAAGCCAATTTGTATTTCTCAAGATTGTAGAGACAACACAAATATGTGATGGTAAGAATTTCCAGTTTGGCCATCCATCCTCAACAAGTTGCCCTCCTCGATACCAACATAGTTTGATAATATTTTACTGATTCTCTTGAAGATGGCTTGCTATAATAAAACAGTCGGATACTTGGTATTTTAAATATAAATCTATATAGACTATTATTTAGTTCTCTAACCTCCTATAGTACATTATTCTTTGATAGATGCACATGGATAGCATACTAACTATAAATGCTGATGTTAGGAAAAATACCAGCCTTATGTATGTTAACTCAACTTTATCTGCTAGTATAGTATAACCATTCTTACGTACTAGAGTACATGTTTATCAAAATGTCATCTTTTCTAATCTCTGGAAAGACTATTGTGTATTCTTTGACAGGCACCACTCCTCATAAAAGAACATTTTTGCTTGTGTCGCCATTACATTTCCCCTGTAGACAATCCACACACTCTAATTACGCATGCTGAGAAGCAGAGGCAGACTGGAATACTGGTGGACTTTCCCTCAACAGCTGTCTGCTAAGCTTTCTCAATGTTCAGCAGCAGGTTGAGTGGTCTAATGTGAGAAAGTAACAAGCCCCCAAAGGAAATGTGCTCTTCACAATGAGCAGTCACATCTTCATATCATTTAAGGAGATCACCTCTCCATTCCTTGGTCTTACCAGTCCTGGGAATAACTTTCCATCTAATTTTTACTGTATTTGCTGGCATGTAGAACAGAATCCTTTTTTTAAAAAGGGCAAGGGAAACATATTAGTGAGAGAAACTTGGAATTTATCTTGATTCCTGTATATTGTGGTGATGTCTTTAAAATGCTATTGTATACCTACAAATGTGCATGTATTTTGGATGTTAGCTTGAAAAAAAAACCAGAGTTTTAGTCTGCAAACTCTCTCGTTTCAACACAGTGCTATTTCTGTTAGTGAAATGGACTGATTTTGTGGAGATGTTATAATGTTGAAACCCAGTGTGGTCTTGTGAATAACAATCTTTTGTTATTAAGTTTGGAGGACACTCTCACACTCTTGGTTGCCTAGACTCTTCTCCCACTCTTTACTGTCATCTGCCTTTCCTGCCACAGATTTACTCATTGCCTTTTTCTTTATACGTATTGCATTCACCACTGTTTATCTAGACAGACAAACACAGCATCTTTCTCTATTTAAAATATTTGTATGCAGCTTTTCCAGCAGACAACTCACAAATCTAATTAAAACAGCAAATTCACTAAAGTACAATTTCAATTAAAGGGCCATAAAGCAACAGATGGAAACAAACGACGTTTACTAGCCTTAGCTGGTAAAATGCACCCTTTACCATTGCCTTCATAAGCATATCAAGATATTCAAGAACACATCAAGCTGCAGTCTTTCATCTTAAAGGGCTGTAGTCTTATTACCAGATTGACTGCTTTACTAATCAACAGTACTTTAGTTTCGCCTGCAAAAGTTTCATTCTCCCTCACCCAGTCTACTACTGACCACAAACACTAGTTCAAAACTTTCATTGAAAGAATCTGATGGAGAGGAGAATTTGTGTGTGTGTGTGTGTGTGTGTGTGTGTGAGTGAGTGAGTGAGTGAGTGAGTGAGAGAGAGAGAGAGAGAGAGCTGAGTGTTATCCACGTGCTGATAATATACTCTAAACATTTGGATGAAGTTTCCCATCAGCATCTTGTAGATATTGAGCAGAAGGGGGGGGGATCTTTGCAGCACCTTGTAGACCAAAGATCCTGGGATGGTGCAGCAGTCTTCCAGTATCACTGTCTGACAAACCTAGATTATAGGCATAGTTTATATTAAAATAATATATAAACAACAATAGCCACTGCAAGCTGGCTTTGTCCAGTGTTCTCAATGAGTCTCATTATGATTGTGTGACGCTCTTCATTAGAGAGTTTATTAGGTTTATTCAGAAGCAGTGGAGAATTTAGTGGTTGCTTCTAGGTTGTCTGAAAATACATTTGTAGATTGTGTGTTTTTGCTTGCTTGTTTGTTTAAAGGAATTTAATTTGTTCCTCATATTTTCTCTTTTCCAACAGGAAGCAGTCCTCAAGACAGCCCTAGAAATTTTTCTCCCAGTGCCTCCGCTCACTTTTCATTTGCACGAAGGTAGGAGGGTCTGTGTATGTTAACGTATAATTATTACCAGTGGGAAATTATGCTGTGCACATACATATTGATGATATACTTGGGGACCTAATAAGAAACATTATATTGTATTTTTTTTAAAAAAATTACATACAGTTTATGAATTTTAAGACAACATTTGCTACTGAACAAATGGTTTGTTTAGTGTCTGGATTGGCCCAAGATGTAGTATAGAAAGCTGCCTACCCTCAGCAGTTCCCAGTACACTGAAAGGAGTCAACTAGGGTCGAGTATGTGACTGTGGGGACTGGTCAAAAGAGATTGTGATTGCCATATTGTTCTGTAGGCCTCAAGGTCCACATATTTTGGGACCAATCCTATCTGGGCCTTATGCTGGGAGATCTCACAATCCACCACCATAAGGGCCAAGCCTCTACCACCAGCACAAAGCCCCGAAGGCCATGTGCAGGCAACACCAGCCAGTAGAACCTCTGCTGCCGCCAGTAAGTCAGTGGGAGGGGGGAGGACCTTGGCAGCAGCTGCGTATACCGGATCCTATCCCCCCCCCTTCCTGGCCTTGATCTGTCCCCTGAGTCTCTTCAGGCCTATGCCAGCTAACGAGTCTGAGGTCTGAAGATACCCTTTGGGGAACGAGGCGACCTACGGGGGAGGTAAGTAAAATGTTCTTTCCTTACCACTCCTGGGCTATCAGGTCTCCTGCTGGCCCATAGCATTCAGCATGCACTCCGTTAGTGGTGTTGCACATTCTGGGCCAGTGGGGGATAGGATTGGACTGTAAGTCACCCCCAAGGGAGCTGCCACTGGTTGACTGGAGTGAATCAGATGGAGATTTAGCAGAATATGAAGCCCAGAAGAAAAGTGGAAAAGAAACCAGTATTGAAACATGAGGTGATCTTTCCTGAGCTGGCACTGTGTTCTGCAAGTTAGAGTGTAAAGGGTCTGAAGGGAAGGATAGGGTGGAAAAAGCTTAAGGATTTTTCAATAAATTAAGGATGGATGTTTGTGTCGTCCTTCGAAGATATATTTGAGATTTCAATAGAATGTTCATGTTTATTTAAGTAGGGATCAAAGTACCGTATTTATCGGCGTATAAGACGCACCTGCGTATAAGACGCACCTTCCTTTTGGCCCTGGGTTTCAAGAAAAAAAGATTTAAAGCATTTTTGGGCCACTTGGCCACTTACTGCTTGGCTGCTTAATTAGCTAATTTACATAAATTGCACAAAAATACCAGGATCTCTTTTAAAACGCACAGCAATAAGACACATGAACAAAATGCACCAGAACATAAAGGTACAAGTACAAAAAAAAAACCCAGACTCAACTCTTTTTTTCCCCCCCAACCCACCCATGCAGTTTCCAAAGTAAAAAAACATTTACTCCAAGTACAAAAAACCCCCAGACTAAACTCTTTCACCCCAACCCACCCCAACCCACCCATGCACAGTTTCCAAAGTAAAAAACATAAAAGTACCAAAAAAACCCCAGACTCAACCCTTACCCCACCCCACCTATGCAAAGTTTCCAAAGCCTCCCAACTAGGCCCAGTTCAGAAGCTTACCCTTCCGAGGAGAGCTGGGAAGACCACGCCCTCTGCAGCTCAGCTGAACTCTTTTCCCCCACCCCAACTCTTTTCCCCCACCCCACCTAACCTAACCTAAGCACAGTTTCCAAAGCCTCCCCAACTAGGCCCAGTTCAGAAGCTTACCAAAGCTGATTCAGCATCGGAGGAAAGGCCTTCTGCAGGTCAGCTGAACTGAACTGAGCACAGCACCCTCTGCTGGCTGCTGAGAAGCTCAACTCAAGCTCGTGCATAAATTAAACCAGACAAACAGCTGTAGATCGGATAGATTAGCCAGGGAAGAAAGCACAAGGGAGCTCTCCTGCTCCGTAAAACCCCGGTAAGCCCAAAAATGCTTTAAAACGGGCGGGGGAGGGAGGGATTTTTTTAGTATTGGCGTATAAGACGCACCCTACTATTTTGGGTCACAAATTTAGACAAAAAAGTGCGTCTTATACGCCAATAAATATGGTATTTAGATAATCAGAGAACTGTAGGACTAAATTTATTTGTAGATGTACTAGGGGTTGGGTTGTAGGCATTCCACTCTATTCAAAGTCAATGAATCATGAACTGGTGCTTTTTCATTGAAGCGCCTTAAGGTTGGCTTGATCCATGACATTCCCAAACAGTATCTCCAGGGCACAGCAAATAATATGTCATTCTCGGTGGCATGCCGAAGTAATTTGAAAAACTAAATCATCCTAAACAGTGGAAATAGCAAGCTTTTAAAATAATATATCTTGTAAATCATGTGCAAATATTCAGTATTGCAGGTACATACCATTTGGATGCGCAGTAATATCAAGAATAGGCTTCAGTTTTCAGTATAGTTGGTGCAGTATCCAGAATAAGGGAAGTCCCATGAACAATATCTGCAGTGTCTCCTTGATTAGACATTTACTTTTTTACTTGTGGGAATTTCCCTTTTCATTCAAGCGCCCTTAGGCTGCAATCCTATACATAGTTACCTGGGAGTATGTCCAATTGAACTCAGTGGAACTTACTTTTGAGTAGTTATGTACTTTTGCACTGTCAGTAATACAGGGAGGAAGCAGCACAAGTTTGCAGATAATTCCTGATTTCATTGCATATAGAGGTGATAAAGGAGATTAACATTTGAACAGTTTCAATCGAATTTACTATTTTGGATTTACATAGGTTTATTTGAAATCCCATATTTATTTACCTTTTAATTTCAATACACCTTTCAATATTTTCTTTAAATATATAATTCCTTTCAATTTTATATGGCACCCTCTTTCCAAACTCTGTTCTGCTCTTTTGTTCACAGATGTCAAGCCATCATTTTAAGAATAGCAGATACAAGGACAATAAATTTTAGGACAATAAATTCTCAATGACAAATTCACTACATCCTGTTGGAATGATTATCCAGCCTGCTTGCTGCCTTTCATGTTTCTCTTTCAGTATTCTGAAAATGTAGCAAGACTGGTACATCTCTGTTCCTTGAAGCTCACATATCAATTTGATTGGCACCACTTGTCATAGCTTTACCAGCAACCTCACTAACATTATGTTTGTATAAATATTGGTAGCAGGCTTTTGCAATATGACTTGAGTTGAACACAGTATGAGAGCGCACAATTAGAATGGTTCATCATTCAAATATTCAAACTTCATCAGCTCTCTTCCTTTTTTTTAAAGAAAGTCAAATAAAATTCTTTGCTGAATGTCATTTGAATTGTTAAGACTCCATTTTTTTTAAAGCTATAAATGCAAATTCCTATGTATTTATACAGCTTTTGGTCCACATAACAAACATTTTTTAAAACATATTTGGTACCATTATACTGCAGTCATGGGCACCGGAATGAGAGGTAATTGTTATGAAAATTCATAATTCAACGTTTCTGGTTTGCCTAATTGTAAATTTCGTGTTGTTTAAATAGGGTTGCCAACCAATTGGAAAGAAAAAGTGTGGCCAGTTTTTCTTTCTTTCAGGACTTTCTTGTCAGAGGGATAGGAGAAAAGCTTAGGTGTTTTCTCCTTGCCCTGATCTTTCCCCTTATTTCTCAAGTGTACTATTTTCATTTACAAAATATTTTTAATTTGCATGTGAGTGTCTAGTAGTTTTGCATGTGTAGCCACAACATTTTAAATGGGTGTTGCGTACTGCTGGAGCGCTCGAGGTGGTGACCAGGCAAGAGCGCAAAGGGAGCACTTCGGCAGGCAGCTATGAGGAGCAGCTGCCCATGCCGCTATACTGGCTAGCGAAGAATGATCCTTACCATTTATATGCACTTCGGAGTGGTCAGGCTGCTTCATGTCTGTTAACTACCTGTTATCCTACAAGAGCCCTGTAAAATCAGTAGCATTGTGTCTATATTGCAAGTGGAGTGACTTTCCCAAGGCCCACCTAGTGTGGTGGCAGAGGCAGGTTTCAAACTAAGACAATCACAATAACATAAGACAAGCACAGCTGGCTCAGGCCAGCCCACAAGCAGCAGAGAAAGGCAGGCTTCTCTCCATGCTCCCCTCCAGCTGGTATTCAGAAGCATACTGCCACTGAACCTGGTTGTTTTGCATAGCCGTCGTGACTAGTAGCCCTTGATGGACATGTACTCCATGAAGTCCAGATTTGCAGTTTGGTGTCTGTGGAAGCCTGGTTTCATGTGTGTAGATGGTTTTCCTTTTGGCAGAGGGTTTGTAAGTCTATTAAGTAGATGTACACTTTACAGAGCATTTTCCAGGTTTGTCCAGGTATGAGAATCTGAGTTGGCAGTCTTATATCTGAATGTAAGGTACATGTAGCCGAAGATTGGCTTTGGCCCCCACTCTAAATGTTTCCCTCTACCAAAGTATGATGTTATGAAAACATTGGTTTTGCAAGTAAGCGACTATAACTCTGGACACACTTTAGAGTCACTTTCATGCATGTTATGTTTAGCAGTCTGTTATGGTTGTGCATCAGTCTCTCCACTCATTATTTTACATTGGCTAACTACTATTGTAAAACATCTCGTTCATGCTTGGATTATTTCTTGTGAATGTGCCTTGTATTATGGTTGTGTCTGTATTTCTTCATGATATTGTGTTGTTCTATACATTCAGTTATCATATGATTTTGGAAAAAGATGCTGCAGTTCTCTTATGTGGGTTAAACTTGAATTCCCAACAGGACCGATGGACGACGTTGGTCTCTGGCATCTCTCCCCTCCTCTGGGTATGGTACAAACACTCCCAGCTCCACAGTTTCAGTAAGTTACTAGATATATTTGCCAGTAATGTATTCTCAGATTCAGCCCATGTAAGAAATATATGTATTCTTGCTAGCATGTTTGGATAAGAATAAAACCATCACTGCTAACTGAGGTGTATGGGAGCAGTAGTGAAATTTAGACTCTGTATCTGTGATACAGATAATCATGTGTGCAGGAGAGACTGGGTGGGTGGGTAGTGATGTCTCTGTGAGCTGAGAGATGATGGCACTGCTTCCTCACCTGCTTCGAAGCTGCTAACACCCACAAGTGTAAAACCACACCCTTATACTTACCATAAAGTTTGATACAGTTTCTAGCAAACGCTTATTCCCTGGAAAATAATAAGTCCAAATAATACAGCTCCACTAAGTTGAAAGTACTAGAAAATCCCATGGCCTGGGTTCAACAAACTCAATAAATCCATTTAAATAAGGTCTATAACTGTGGATGAAATTTTGTTACTCAGTTATTTACTTCAGAATCTCAGTTGAGATGAGATCCAATGACAGGATGGTGATTATGTGGAATCCAGGTGACTTTTCATAATGGAAATGTCAATGCAGATTTTTTTTTTGCTGGAGTGAATGGATGAGCCCTTGTTTATACAGGAGTTCAATGTACACATGTCTCCCACCAGGCTTTGAATCGAATTACTTATCTAAATCCACTGTTAGAAAATAATAAACTAGAACAGCATTTCTCAAACTGTAGGTTGGGACCCACTCTGATAAGCTATGTAGCTCCTTCATTACATAATCTTTCTCACTATGTGTCTGGCTGGCATCATAGGGATGGAGAATAAGCACTGGGGAAGGAACTGAAGGAAAACTAAGTGGATATAGACCAGGGACATGCGGTGCCTCTATCACAGGAAAGGCAACCCCGCCCCTTCCTATTCTACCCAAAATCGCTACCTTTGTAGTGCGCTCACACACTCCCCGCTACTCGAGTGCAGCAGGTCAAAGGTTGGCTGTGGCGATTTTCGATAGAGTAGGAAGGTGCAGGTTTACCTCACCTCTCGCCACCGCACATCCCTGATATAGACAGACAGATAAACACACATCTACCTACTTGTCTACTTGAAAAATCTATGTTTAGGAGTTTTTGAAAGGGACTTTTTGTATTTTTGATACCCTTTTCCACTAAAATATTTCATAAGCAAAAAGTCCGTGCAGTATTCCATACTTCCATTCCCATAATGGAAACGGGTATATTTGAGTTCTCCACTGCCTGGGATAGATCTATGTTCTTATATAGCTCTTCAGTTTCATTGTAAGAGTGTTTTGGATGACTGAGTGATAATTAAATAGTACCCTAGTAGGTAGAACTCAGCTTTATTTATACTTATTGTGAAGATTAGTTGTCACTTAGAGAACTAGAAGAAGATTTTGTCTATTGTTAGATTGCTAATGGACTCAAATGTGTGTGTTATTATGTTCTGCCTTTGTTTTAAACCTTCTGGAAAACGACAGAGCAAACTGCTATGGTTAGATATTAGCATCACTATATTTCTATACTATGTGTCATTGGGAGGATGGCTTTCTAATCTGCCTTTTAACTGATGAACCTGAAATTGTTAGCACAGTCCATTCAAATTAACAGGAGCGTAATTGACTCAACCCATGTTTGGAGGTACCTGACAATTCCATTAGGCATCAGTCTGAATAGGTAAAGTACTGCTACATTTGGGTTTAGAAGCTGCTGAACACTGCTGGTGAAAAACAAATTTGCAGCTTCTCATCTTTTCCTTTTGTGCCAAATAGACATGTATGTTTTGTCCTCCACTGAAGTGAATACCCATGAGGGGAAGGCTAACATTTCTGAAGTGGACATGGATTTCAAAATTGTTTCTGTAACTTCTCAACATCTTGACAATGTCTTCATGCACTCTTTTGTATTTAAAAGTACATGATAGGACTCCAAATGCTAGGGAATATTTAGCAGATGCTTGTTCGGAACTTTTTTTTCATACCATTTTATGCTCAGCAATTTGTCCTGAGTGCAAGAGCCAAGGGAATGCAAATGGAAGGCTGTATCTGTACAGTTGCATATAAAATGAAAGATGTTTGTATAATGTTATTGCTTTTAAGAAGTCCAAAGTCACATCTTTGTTTACTAAGTTCTGAAAGCTTAGGAATAAGGAAGCTATTCTGTGTACAATCCATGCAAATGTTTAAAATGACTCTAGGGCAATAGTATGAATTTATCTTCCACATGTTTATTGCAGTCGTCCTGTTCCTCCCAAGAGAAGTTACACCAGTTACCATACCAACCAACACCAGATGAACTACATTTTTTGTCTAAACATTTCTGTGCCACGGAAAGCATTGCTAGCGATAATAGATGTAAGACCACTCAAATGCGACCACGATCTAGAAGCCTCAGGTGGGTTTACCTGTCGGGAAGCTAGAATTTTATCTGAATATAGGAAGTTGGAACCCATGGAAAACTATGGATTTTTTAAATGTGTGTCAATACAGTAGTGTTGTGCTTGTACTGATACTTGCAATTTGCTAAAAGTAGAATTGATTGTATCTTTTGTTGGTTTTAAAATGCACATTCATTTCCAAATGATCTTCCACTAATCCTGCACAAAGGTGCATGAAATGCTTTTGTAACAGCGCAATCTGACTTAACTTTTGTGCTGTTGTAACCAGCAGCGCAGTGAGAACGGGAGGCCCCAGAATGGAAAAGGGATTCAAATCCCCCTTGAATTCCTCTTTTGGAGGGGATTTGAATCCCTTTTCCATTCTGGGGCCTCCCGTTCTCACTGCGTTGCTAGTTAAAAAGGTAAAGGTGACCCCTGACAATTAAGTCCAGTCGTGTCCAACTCTAGGGTGTGGTGCTCATCCCCATTTCAAAGCCGAAGAGCCAGCGTTGTCCCAAGACGCCTCCGTGGTCATGTGGCCAGCATGACTCTCCTTGCTGCAGCATGTAGCATGCAGCTGGAACGCAGAGCGCTGTTTACCTTCCCGCAAGCGGTACCTATTTATCTACTTGCATTATAACATGCTTCGGAACTGCTAGGTTGGCAGTAGCTGGCCAAGCAACGAGAGCGCACCCCGTCGCAGATTCGAACTGCCGACCTTTCGATCGACAGCTCATGGTTCAGCGGTTTAACCCACTGCGCCACCCGCTGGCGCTGCTGGTTACAATGGCTCAAAAGTTAAGTCGGATTGCACTGTGTGTTCATTCAAAGTTCTGAGTATACACATTATTGTGATTACTAAAATGTAAACTTCATAATCCTTAGAACGCTGGAATATTATATAGAATACTTGTTGAGAAAATTATAGGTTTTTTTAAAAAAATTCACAAATTATTTTATCGTTTTTACTTTTGGCATATAGTGCAGTGATAGCTTGTTCATAAAGTGGAGCAATATGGCATTTTCCCACCCCCACTTTCCGAAGAAGAATAAAACCTATTATGAAGCTATGTTCCAATCACATGCGTGATGGTGGAAGCTGTGGTTTGCCACCTCCATTCTATGGCTCTAGGAACCACTATACAATAGAATGCAATAATAGAACAGTCAGTTGTAGTTTGTGCTGGAACCAAGCTGGTCTACTGTATATGTGCAGTAAGTGCATACCTTATTCCTGTGATATCACCCCTACTTCTCAACTTCCCTCAGTCATGTGGAAACTTGCAAGGAAACGAAATTGTTTCACAAAAAAAAGTGAAGAATGATTGACAGGACCTGGTGGGCCTAGCTGGAGTGACACAGCTACTATACTAGGGTACCAATTGCATCTTGCCACCCACAAACCTCCATTGCATGGGTTATTGTTTCAATCTGTTTTTCAGCTGGGATGGATACATCTTTACATAACCAGTACTGTGTGAGAGGGATGTTATGTCATGTGACTGGATCTGTGACATGTTTTGATTAATATACTGAGTTTTGAACCAGTGAAAACATCACCTCTATTATACTCCTTGTATTGAATTATTTAATTCAATTCCTTTTTATGCCCCCACTCTGGGTACCAAATTGTTTTGACCCAACTTCTCATTCTAGGAGCAAGTGTGTTTCCCTTTAAATACAATTTCTATCCGAAATGCTCTTAAATGCCCGCTTCGACTGATAACACCTCTCCTCAAATAGTTATAAAGCTGTGTGGAAAAAAGGAAACTAAACTCTATACAAGCAATTATTGCTTAACACCATAAATCTCCCAAAGCAGAAACCCTTCTGCAAAACAGAAACAACGGTCTCTCTCCAAAAATCCCCCAAACCAGTCTCTTTTGGCAGCAGAGTTTTCTCCTTTCTCTGTCGGCGTTCTTCGGTCTCTGGTCCAAGGTCACCAGCTCAGCGGTCCTTCGGCTTTGCAGGGTGTCCAGCAGCTCCTCGGCGTGGCAGCAGCGTCCTATCCTCTGGCGAAGTCAGTGAAGTCCTTCAGCTAGCAGCGTTCCGTCGTCCCTAAGCAAAGATATGAGACCGCAGCGAGAGAGAGAGTCCTGCTGCAATCTTGCTCCTTTTATACTCAAAACCTTCATTAGTCCATTATAGATCACAGCTGAGGGGCTGCAATCAGTTCAATTCAAAGTCCTAATTATTGGTAACACCTGTGGGGCACACCCTGCGTGGGCAGTAGGTGTGCCTCCACCCACGCAATCCTGGGTGTTAACCCCTTGCTACCCAGTCCTGTCAAAGTCCTGTGTCTGGTTGTGGGCAAACTCCGGGGCAAACCCCGGGCTGAGGGGGCCCTCCGGGATTGCGGCGAGCAGCCCGTGGGTTCCCTGACAACCCCACAACTGGCCTCACCACAAGTCCATCGGACGCCGGAACCCTGGGCGACAACGAAGACACGGGCGATAGCTTACCGGCAGACGCCCCGCCCGCAGGCGACGATTCCAGGGCGGGAGGACCTGCGCGAAAACGGACGCCTCTCCCTCGACCCGGCCTCACCAACGCCCCCGAACCGGGCGGGGCCAGGAAGGCCAACGGGCGAATGGAGAGCCCATTGGACCCAGTGCCTCTCCGGAGCGCCCCGGCCCCACCCGGAGGCTCGGAACGCGGACGGGAACAAGGGAGTCCGGAGGACGCTGACGTCAGGCGGGCAGCCGCAATGGGCTGCCTGTCAGTCAACGCAGGGAGGTGGTGGGATTGGTGGCAGGCCTGGGGGAAGGGCTCAAGGGGGCGGGACCAGGGGCAGGCAGCAGTATATAAGCCGGAACTACGATCGTATCAGCTGCAATTTCATCAGCAACCTACGTGGTTGTTTCCTATGAGGAAGTTCCGGCTGGCGGAACGAAACGTCAGGACTGCATTCTCGGATTTTAGTGGTTTTTTCAGTCTGCAGAGAGGCTGCCCATATCGGGAAACCCTCATGCAGTTGAGTGAATTTATTAAAATTCAAGTTTTCTTTTGTTTTACATGGCATCTGTTCCCGTATCTGTGAAACACTGTTGGCTAAGTACGGGCCATGAAAGCTTCCGAACAAGATTAACCTGTCAAAGTCCAAGTCTTCATCTGTTAACTCCTTGCTGCCCAGATCTGTCAACAAGGGTCCACTGCTGACACCACACTTGGCTCTTGCCAGTCTGCTGGATCTTCTTCCACTACACTCCTAATCATAATGCTTATGCTAAAATACCCTATTGTTTGCACAGTTTTTTCCCATGAAAACACTGTGTAAATTGTTTTACAGTCTTTGGCCTTAGGCCCAGTCAAACAAAGCACAGATGAAAAAAAGACTGATTGTTGATAAAGATTTAGTGATATGTCTGCTCTACAACCTGTTTTTCCACTTCATGCAAACCCTCCTATAAAGGTTTTAGAACCTAGATAGATTTTGATACATTGCTCAAACCCAGTGCCTAAGTGGTGATCACCTGGCAAAACCCCCAAACAAAATCCACCTTTGTCACACTTCAAGCAATATAAGGCAGATATGCTCTTTTTTCTACTTATAAACAAAGAGGAATGTTTGAAGTGACCCTTTGACTCTACAGTTTCACTTGAAAGTAAACTGACTCTCAGTTCTTTTTGAAGTGCTATTTTCATTTAACTTGCAGAAGTAGAACTGAACTCCTGTAAGGAACTTTAATTGAGTACTTCCACTGCCTCACTCATCATAGCTTGGTAGGAGCCCCAATTTTCATAAGCACTCAATTCTTAACAAGGATAACTGACTTGTGATCATTAGTCTGTTTTATATTCATCGTGAGCTAAGAATTTAGTCAGTCGCCTCTGCATATATTTCTGTAAAATATAAGACATCTAAATATGGTTAAGTGATATTGACTTACAAGTACAAGTAAATGGTAAAGCTTAATACAGCTGCAAATTTTGCCAGTGTGTCAAGGTGTTTTGTTTTACTGTTAGAACATATAGTTCTTGATGCTGGCAATGCAATACATAAATATAAAACTCCATTTCTACTTCATTCAAGTCTAGATTTAAGGTATAATTTGCTTTGCTTGCAGCCCTGGACGTTCTCCTGCCTGCTGTGACCATGAAATAATTATGATGAACCATGTGTACAAAGAAAGATTCCCAAAGGTAATATAGCATATGTATTGTATCCAATAGCTAACTTAATAAGAAATCCATGTTCTAAAGAATGGTGTGCATGTTCTGTTATTTTTATACCAGATTAATTTATGTAAGCTATAAGATGCTTTAATAACAAATCGGTATACTTGTTTTGTTAGCTAGATGTTCAGTTAACAACACAGTTGATCTACATTAGGAAAAAGTCATACTCGCAGGTTGCTTTAGAAAATCACGTTATGCTTCTCTTCAGGGACCAGGATCAAAAATCTAGCTGCCCCATGCACCCACATTAAATATTGTATAATGTGGACTTTTCAAAAGCAGGGGAAGTCTTGTGTTTTTGTTAAAAAAAATGGTAAGAGATCTAGTTTTACCTCTTTTAAAAGGTTCATTATAATTTTGCTTCTAATTCAAATTTTGGTGCACATATCGCTGACGTGCACTTAGGCTTTGTATTTTGTCTTTCAAGGAATTTGGTTTCAGAAGTCCTAAGTATGTTTTATCAATATGTTGATTAATCTGTGACACTTATTTTGCATAGGCTACGGCTCAGATGGAAGAACGACTTCAGGAGATTATCACCACCCATTCTCCTGACAACGTTCTTCCCTTGGCAGATGGAGTGCTCAGTTTTACCCACCATCAGATCATTGAACTGGCTCGTGATTGCTTGGATAAATCTCACCAGGGTCTCATCACTTCACGATACTTCTTTGAATTGCAACATAAATTAGATAAGCTCCTGCAAGAGGTATGAACTATACAAAGATTTAGAAATTGCTGAGGCACATTTAAGAAAATACAGCTCTGAAGATATTTATGGCCACTGCACTACAAAAATAAATGGGCCTAAACACACACACACAGCACTATTAAGTGAGTCTGTTCAGTTCACTCACCTTTGCAGCTGCCTAAGGGACCTTACCATGTATGACTCTAAGAATAATTGGTTTATAAAGCATCTAAAGCTAGTTTATGCTATCATAGAATATTACTCATATGTTCCCTTTTTGTCCCAGATGAAACAGTCTTCTCCTTCCCCCTGTGAAATGATCTCTTAATTTAGTGTTATCAAATCTGCTAAATACGATTTCTTTATCAAATCTGCTAAATATTTACATGTGTAAGAAAAGTACAGATACAAAAGTAGCTGATGTTTGCCAGTAACACAGTTCTCTAGCAGATCAGCTAAAAGGAGGAAGCTGGCAAGAAAAAAGTATTTGTGGTAGGTGTATCCTAAATTCATCAAAATAAATAAATTCAATATCATTCTCACCGCAGAAATATATGGGAATATTTGATACTGCATAACTGAATATTCAGGAAAGGAAAACAATAATAAAATTCCTGCCTCTGATGCTTTAGTTGCCATGAAAGTAGTGTGCTTAAGGTAGTTGTGTCATGGGCACCTGTTTGGATATGCCTGTGACCTCACAGGTGACAAATGACCCATTTTCCTCACCTTCCTGACAGTTGGTTTTGGGCAGTTTTTAGGACTTATTTTAATTGTCCATCCAGAGTGAATGCTGCATTGCCTAGGTGATCATGTAAACCTTTTAAAGCCAAACAACATCAAGGACATTTTTATGGTCGATAAGGCCCCTGCATGAAGAATATATTCTTTATTTTATTTTTTTTCTGTGAGGAACGTACACTCACCTACTTGTACACATGAGTGTGTGAGTTTTGTTCCTTTTCTCCTAGAAAGCAAACGCATAGTGTCGCTTCTTCACCAAGCAGCAAATTTCATATCTTTCCACACTCACTTTAAACTTGCAATTCTAAATACACTTGTTGGGAGCAGGTTCCACTGAATGCCATTACTTTTGAGTAATGTGGTTTGGATTGCTCTGTGAAGTCTGAGCACATGATCTGCTATGGATGCAGAACTGCAAGCCAACAAATGAAGTGAGGCGTCCCCATTGCTCAAAGCAAATGAGCCAGTGTGCACAGAGGTAGTACTACAAACTTGATTCAGGATCAGAATGATGTGTGGCATGAGGCTAGATTTGAGCCCCGGAAAATGCGGTATATAAATCTTTTTAATAAATTAAATAAATACATAAATAAAGCTTTATTTGGAGATTTAATACTTGGTATGTAATTTCATATGTAGAACACACAGCTCTCTGTGTTCAAAAAATTGAGGACATTAATGGAGGGAAATGTATATACAAGGAGACGTAATGAAGACCCCCTGAATCATTGTCTGCTCTGGTTAGCATAATGTACTTGATTGTCTATTGGTCAATGGATTCTGTAAACGCTCCTTAAATCCTGATTGTTGTTTTTATTGGCTATTTTTTTTTATTCTATCGTTTTTTTTCTGGACTTTTCATTGTCATGGAGTCATTACACTGAAATTACAAAATACCACGTAAGGTATTTGTAAACTTGTGTAAATATAGGGAGATAAATGTTTGACTCGTAAAGCTAGGTGGGTCCCGATAGAGTGTCATCTTAAAAAGTGGGTCCCGGTGCTAAAAAGTTTGAGAACCACTGCTCTGTATCATGCATAATTTTATTAACATCTATCAAGTCCTTCCCCTTAGTTTGCATTTTTCCTAAATTAGAGATTCTTGTAGGCTACCTGACCATGATCTACAGTACTATCATTTCTATCATTGGTAGCTAAATGAATCCAGTATTTTAAGTACAGCTGTAATTTTCAAAATCATTTAGGGATTATTATTTTTAAGAAGGCATGGGTTCATGGGAGTGTTTTTGTGTTAAATTATGGATAAAATGAACATTTGCTCCAAAACATCCTTGTGAATAATACATTTGGGCTCAAATAGAGCTTTTACGGTTTTCATTTATGTACCTTTTATTCTGAAAGTATGAAAATACTCTTTTGTGCCACCTTTACAATGTTCATCTCAAACATAAATCTTTGCAAGGAGGCCTGCTGCTTGTTGGAACTAAATTGTAGGAACACACTTTCAGTTTCTGATGATGCATTTGTTGTCAGTTCCCAGCTGTGGCATTCAGTGGATAGCTGTGCCTCCTGCTGCTTGGCACATTGTGATTGCTTTGCATAGCTAGGGGAAGTCACAAGACATCTGAGCAGCTTGATTTAGCTGACATTTTTGTAGTTCTAAGGTCAAGGTCAATTTGGGTTTAATGTTTTCTTATAGCACCCTTCTTTACTTTCATGGAATCTTTAGTTCACAAGCGCACCTAATGTTGTAGGCTTAAACATCTGATAGTGATAGAAGTGCATTCCGCATACCAATGTTTGTTAGACAGATGTAGCTGAGGCAGACCCAGTGAAAACAGCATGTCTCCTGTTTTGTTTCTGCTGTCGACTCTTGTAATACTACAATACAATAATACATCTCTGTAGTCTTTGAATAACTGAGCTGAAAATATATCTCTTAATTTTTAATATTGGATGTTTATGGATTACTATTTATGGGATTTTACATTGGGAGAAAAAAATTCTTATGCAAATGAAGTCTCTAGTAATCCAGTTGCAAAGAACACCTAACAATTGTAACCTATTTATTCGATTCAGCTTCACACTCATGAATAACCATTCAGGACAGTGGAGAATAAGTAGTGGACGCAATTTGAACCTTATCCTTCAGCTTCTATTATTCAAACAAAGAAGTGCCTTTCTGAGATATGAACAAAGGAACGTTAATATCTTTCAGACAGAAGAAGCAACATATGGTTTCTTTGCATTCATTAGGTCTCTGAAAGTCTATTCTTTGTTACTAGACAAAAAAAGTTTCAAAGAAATTTGGAATGCAATTCAAAACCTCTTGCAAATTCTTTTCCAACCTATTTGAGAAGTGTTCTTTTTGTTCTTGTTCTTTCACATTATTCTTTCCATTTCTTTTCTGATTATCTACAGAACTTACCATTCTACTTATTTCTCTAATTCACTGACCTGCTGTTTTTCCCTCTGTGTGTGTGTGTGTGTGTAGATTAGGTAATTCTTGTTCAGATATAAAGGTAAAATGCTTACCCTTTTTAAGTATATGATTGTGTCGTCCAAATATCTCTCTCTTTTATTTATTTATTTATTTATTTATTTATTTATTTATTTACACACACACACACACACACACACACACACACACACACACACACACACACACACACACACACACACACACACACACACACACACACACACACACACACTGATCCAGCAATGGCAGTTTGTGTGCAAAAGCACACATTCACCTTCTTAGATGTGGGCTGTGAACACAAAAGTGTGGTATGTAGGGTTTAAAAAATATTGAACCAGCACCTAGGCTGTTCCAACAGTTATGCTTGCAGAATTGAGTCCAGGTGTGTACTGTCTGAACTGGTAGTCCACCCTGAGCTCCTTGAAGGAGGAATAATGCATAGTTTGTGATACCTATGAAAAACTAATTATTAAACACTCATATGGACTTAATAGATGTAAGATATAAGAATCAACAGACTGGACATTTTATTGAGAAATGGCAGCCATTAGTTACATACTGGATCTATTTTATGGCATTTTAATATAGGAACAATTTATTTTTCTATTTAGGTTTTTTAAAATAAAAATTAAATGGGCTTACTTCACTAAGGGCGCAATCCAAACCTACTTAGGCCGCCGTTGTAACCAGCGGCCCAGCGAAAACGGGAGGCCCCAGAACGGAAAGGGGATTCAAATCCCCTTTGAATTCCCCTTTTGGAGGGGATTTGAATCCCTTTTCCATTCTGGGGGCCTCCCATTTTCGCTGGGCCGCTAGTTACAACGGCGGCCTAAGTAGGTTTGGATTGCGCCCTAACCCTTCTCTCTAACTTTTAAGTTTAGTAATATGACTCTAACTATGAATTTAAAATAAACTTTTTTTGTTTACAGATGTACCGTACTGAGTATCATCAATGTTGAAAGGATGTCATGTCAAAGTGATTGTGTTGGAAAAAAATCTACTGTTAACTTATCAGTTCTGTTTTGTTCATCATAGTAATGTTTTCCATATGTCAATAAGAAACATCAAGGTTCTTTTTATGCCTTTTTCTTCTGACAGGCTCAAGAAAGGTCAGAAAGCGGAGAAATGGCACTTATTAAGCAGCTTGTCCGAAAGATTCTTATTGTCATTGCTCGTCCTGCTCGCTTACTTGAATGCTTGGTAAGGTTATGCTTATTTTAGCTTTCAATCCTAACCACACTTACTAGGGAATAAGCATCATTGAACACAGTGGGACTTGAACACAGTGAATAACATTCATAGAATTCCACTGTTAATCAGTTTGGACAAATGTATTGCCATTGAAAGTCAATGGGTGGGGTAAAAAAACTTAGTAGCATGTATTAGTTTTGTATCAATGCTTGTAATACATTTTAGTACACTATTTTACACATTACAGTAGTAAATACTAATACTGTATTATCTAACACATTGCAATATTAGATTACATATATAAGCATCACATAGAAGTGGTGGACTCATTTGTTTCTTTTCCTTGTTCTCTCGGGTCAAGTGTGTAAAAGTTAGGAAAAAATAATGCAGACATCTGGACTCTTGTCAAACTCAAACCTGGAGCTTGAATATTCTATTTTATCAATTAATGGCCCAATCCTATGCGGTGCTGCCGCTGGATCTAGCTTTCTGGCGGCAGTACATGCTTTATGGTGTCATAAATGCTGATCTGGAAGCATGCATAGCCGTGCGCTTCTGGGCTGCCACCGCAGCCAACAAGCAAGCGCCCGTGTGTGGTGGCAAAGAGGAGCCCCACCGACATTGGTAAGTTGGCAAGGTGGCCAAGTTGGAATGGGGCAAGCGAGTGCAAGAATAGGGGTGGGCTAGGAGAGTGTCAGAGTTGGGAGAGGGTGGCACCCGGTGACTTGTACTGGATGCTATCCTCTCTGGAGTGAGCCGACACTCCCCCCCTTTGTCTCCTCAAACATGTGCCAGCTAAAGAGCTGGCACAGGTCCAAGGAGACCCATTGGCTATCACAGGGCTTACGGGAGTAAAATATTTTTTCCCTGACCTCTCCCAAGCCTCCCAATCAGCCCCTCCCCCACCATAGCATGCAGCACAGGCTCTTTTGGCGCAGCTGCATGCTATGTCGGGAAACAGGATAAGATTGGGCTTTCAGGCTGTTATCCTATGCACACTTACCTGAGAGTAAGTCTCGCTGTATTCAATTGGACTTACTTCTATGACATGTATAGGATTGCAAAGTAAATTGGCGTAATAAAGTATGTTGTTTTTACTGTTCTGTGTGTACATATACACACAATTTGAAGTTTTCAAAGCTTAGGTTTTCCTTGTATTTTTCTCCAAATACCAGAAGTCTAGGCTCTTACACCAGCATAGTACTTTAGATGTCCTGTTCACAAGACACTTGGCAGATTTCCATGAAATCCATTGCTTACCCCATGGTAAAGGATTGTAGTCCACCTTGCAATATACCAAGATTTGTGTGGTTGACCACTTCTGTACATGGCAATTTAGAGAGGTGGTGGACTCTCTCCCTGGTCTGATTTGAAATGCATTCATTTTAATTGGACCAATTTGATGGCTGTTCAGCATAGGATAAGGCGGGGCATAATTTTTTAAAATAAATAAACATTTCATTCTTTCCAAAGAATCCAAGGGAAAGTCTTTAGTCCCCACCAAGCTGGTAATGTAATTGGAGCTAGACGCCTTCCTGCTACCCATACACAGTGTAAGGTCATTGGACAGGAACTGTAGGTCTTCTGATGGAAGCCTGGATGCTGATGCAAGCATGTGCAGCAACTAAATTTCCAGACTCCCTGGTGTACCTGTATACAGGGCCCCCCCGCTAGCCACGGATCCGGTATCCACGGATTTACTTATCCACGGATGGCAGGAACCCCCTCCCCCCATGCTCCCCTGGCGATTCTTTTACCTTAAAATTGTGTCCGTGTCTTGCTTTCAACAAAGGCTATAAGTAGCATGCTGCTTCTGCTGCTTCATAGCACAGACTGCAGGGTCAGCCGAAGACCAGGAAGCAGTTTCAGTTTCTTTTTCCTGGCTTCGGCTGAGCTTAAGTCTTTGCTAAAAGCAGCAGCATGCTACTTTTAGCCTTTGTTGCAAGCAAGACACAAACACTATTTTAAGGTAAAAGAATCACCAGGGGAGCGTGCGGGGAGAGCTGAAAGGGGCTGCGAAGCTTGAGACTCAGCTCTACAGAGCCCGTTTAAAGCCGTTGGTGCGTTGGCGCAACAATTAGTTAAAATGGGTGTGGGGGCTGTAGAAGATGGGGTTCGCTCTTATTCACGGGTTCCATGTATCCACAGGGGGCCAGGAACCAATCCCCTGTGGATACCGGAGACCCCCTGTACAGCTGTGTGTGCCCTCCCCAAAGCTGCCTCACCTTGACAAGGTGGTGGTGAAGGCTGGAGGAAGTTGATTTAGGAGGAGGTAGCAGTTCCAAAGCATGTCAATGCGAGTAGATAAATAGGTACCGCTTGCGGGAAGGTAAACAGCGCTCCGTGTTCCAGCTTCATGCTACGCGCTGCGGCAAGGAGAGTCATGCTGGCCACATGACCACGGAGGCGTCTTCGGACAACGCTGGCTCTTCGGCTTTGAAATGGAGATGAGCACCACACCCTAGAGTCGGACACGACTGGACTTAATTGTCAGGGGATACCTTTACCTTTTTAGTCTGAGTGAACCTAAAGGGAGACAGGAGGAAAACCTAAGGAATTCACTTCTGAACCTCACATTTTTTGGACTCTTAACTGCACTACTTATTTGCTAATTGAAGAGCTCTGTGAAATTCCAGAACCCAGTGCACTTTGTTTCAATGTATTGGAATATGTGTTGGTTCTTGGAGCTAAAATGAAACATTCAAATTGTTCGATTGCCACTGAAATAGGGTACATTGCAAGGCAAAAGTCAGGCTTAACGAGAATATTGTGTACACCATTTTGTGAGGGCACATTTGTAATTCTGCTTTGCTTAAAGTGCCTGTCAGCATTTCTTATAAAAATGTTTTTTAATTGAACAACTCTCTAAAGAGCAAAGAAAATTTGCATCAGCAGTTGGTCTGGGAAATTTCAATATGGCACTTATCCAGTGCACATCACCCCTAGCAGCTGTCATAGGTATCCCTTTATGGAAACTTGTATAACTTCACTTCCATTTTAAGTTTGTCTTGAGACATAAGAGGAGGTGGGTTTGTTGGGAAATTATGAAAAAGTGAGACAAATCGGATTAAATGTGTGTCTCCCACAAATAGTATGATATACTTATTGTCTATAATGCAGGTATTATTCCTTACATGCATTGTGAAATTCATTCTGGTTTTACTTTTAAAAGCTAGTTAAGCCCAACCAATGAACTAAACTGGCTTTAATTAATCCTTTGATAATTTTCTTCTACTTAGTACACAGACTCAAGTCATTGATTATCCCAGAATTGCATTTTATTTCCAGGATTGCCCCCCTTTAGGACCTGTGCCACTGTAGGATGGAACTATAGTTTAGGAGCAGCACTTGTGATAACATTTTCCCTTTTTACTTGTGTTTAAATCAGTTGTTGTGCCCCCCCCCCTCTACCCTGGTTCAGCATTGTATGATCATAGCCATAGTGATTCCTATATCGCCTCCCTTGTCATAGGTGGTAGAACAAATGAAATTTTAATTGTAGTAATGACCCATTCCACAATGGTAATGGCAGTTCTGATGTTTGCAGTATGTGGGACTGCTGTGCTGCAAAGCTGTTTTCATAAGGAAAGCATCTGACACTAGCAACAAGAAAAGCTGAGTGTTTTTCTGCAGGAATGAAGCAGACTAAAACAAAAAGTGTCTCTGCCATTTTTTTCCCTTTCAGGAGTTTGATCCTGAGGAATTTTACTATCTTTTGGAAGCTGCAGAAGGACATGCTAAAGAGGGACAAGTCATTAAAACAGACATCCCTAGATATATTATCAGCCAGCTGGGGTTGAATAAGGATCCTTTGGAAGGTAGGAGAATTTTGTGGTCCAGTAAATCATTCTTGGATCAATTTGTGATTGATGCCAAATTGTGTTTGGTGACCCTACCTTTCATTTCCTGTATATCTGGTTAATATCATTTGACACATTTCCATTTTATCTTTTTTTTAAAGAAACCTAACAGTTAGCAATAGCAAGATATTTTAGAGAGGGAAAAGAAGATAAAAGATAAAGCTAGTCCATTGTTAATTTTGTAAGGTACAATGCTGATAAAGGAAAAGAAGGCTGAGCTTCTCAATGCCTATTCTCTTTAAGTCTTTTCAAAGAAGGAAAGCAGTGATCAGATGTTTAACACTGCGAACAAAAGCAAGGAGGACTGCAGGTGAGGTCTGGTCCTAGCCCAAGATAATGATCATGTGAATTGAAGATAATGAAGCACCATATCAAAGTCTTCTTATTCAGTCTGAATAATTTTAATGACATTCACTCTCGAAGATGCTGAAAAAGTTTGTGGACACATCTCAGCAGTTAAGAGGTTAGCAGGGTGAATAAAAATTAAATCATAATATAATATAATAATCTGTATTATAATATCTGTATCATATGGTTGTATTTTATTTCAATCATAGTACAGATCATCCCTTGTTATTCGTGGGTTTGACATCCATGGATTTACCATTGCGGATGCCAAGCTGCTTCTCCCGCATTGCACAGGGTGCAACTCACAAATAACCAGAATCCGATCCAGCACCCAATATCGCAATTACTCACTTCGGAGGCCCCTTCCGCGTTGCACTAGGCCTGCAATCCCCTCCATAGACCTCCGCAGGCCTCAGGAAGCCTCTCCGAAGTGACTGGAAGTGACTTCTGGTTTAGCATAGGCCACTTCTGGTTGCTTTGGAGAGACTTTCTGAGGCCCACCGAGGCCTATGGAGGAGGTTGCAGGCCCAGATCGACTGTGGTTTTCTCTTGGAACACAATTCTTAAGTTCTTAAATCCTTTAAAAAGAAAGGCACAACTTGATTTTATCTTGCAGTATCAGTCCACAGGCAAACTTTTAAACAATTATTTGGATGCTAATTTATAGCAAAGTTGTGAAAAACTATAGCTATGATGCTATGCTTGCTTACAAGGAAGTAAGTGCAGTTAGATAAAATGGAACTTCCGAGTAATCATGCATAGGATCATACTTCAAGTCTGTATGTATAACATGAGAAACATTTCCATCTGCATTGCTGCTTTCTAATCTTTTTAGTTTTTTTTAACTATATTCTGGATCATGATGTCCCATAATTTGCAGTTTTGTACCTTGTTTGGTAATCGCATCCATAGTGTATAAATGCAGATACATTCAGATTAAAAGAAATAAAGTTCATACAACTTTCTAAGAACCCCTGCACGTTATCTCTGCCCATTGTTTGGATTTGCTCAGACTTGTATCAATATAGCACATGAATGTGGCTGTCGTGCAGTCTTACTCAAAATTATTTTTTGTCATCATTTTTGATCCTTGACGCCTGGTTAGTGAAATTTGTGTAATAAGCTTATGCAGAAAATAGACATTTTCTAAAAATTGATCTCTGTTTTCTGCACAAGACTTAAAGCTTATTACACAAATTTCACTGGTCTGGTGTCGAGGTCGCATGCTGCTATGAAGTATAGCATCTTTTTATGGGTACAGTGCAGTTGCATGTACATGTCACTTGATTCATTTCTACAAAAACATTTATGAATAATGTAATAGTAAGCAGAAATGTAAATATTTTATTTTCAGTTGAGAGCAAGGCTACTACTTTACACCTCAATGGAATTGTCTTTCAGTAGTAATGTTCAGGATTGCAACCCTGATACTTTTTCTTCCTCTTTTACCGCAATATCCACAGTACCTTTTCTTCAAGTGAAATGATGCATGCAATACTTGGAGATAATGCCAGATAAATCTATACTGTACTTGAAGCAACAGCACAACAGATTCATCATTTATTGGAGTCTGGTTGCTGTATTTCAGAAATGTTCCCTGGGGAGAAATGTTTCCCCGTGGCTTTTAAATTACCATCTTTACCTTTTTGAATCATGAGTCTTTAGAAATGGTTTAAATCAATGAAATAAAAAAGCAGATGTTTAATGGTATTTAGATGAGTTTTAAAGAATGTCTTCAGGCATTGAAAAATGGTTCTTTAGCTCCCTGCTTCAAAAGCTGACTCTTGGTTTCATTCCATTAATACCTACTGTTTACAAATAATGTGTATTTCTCAGATAATGGTTATTTTGCAAAGATAATGTTTAAAGATGAACTATTTTAATTTTCTATTTATGAATATAATTTTTGGATTGAGAAGGCTGTCACAATGCATTATAATGGCAGGGTTCTTGTTGTTGTTCAGTCGTTAAGTCGTGTCCGACCCTTCGTGATCCCATGAACCATATCCTGCCAGGCCTTCCTGTCCTCCACTATCTTCCCGAGTTCGCTCATTTTCATGTTTGTTGCATCGGTGATGCTGTCTAACCATCTCATCCTTGGCCTTCCCCTTCTCCTTTTGCCTTCAATCTTTCCCAGCATCAGAGTCTTCTCCAGAGAGTCCTCTCTTCGCATTAGGTGGCCAAAATATTTGAGTTTCAGCCTTAGTACCTGTCCTTCCAGGGAACAGTCAGGCTTGATTTCATTTAGAATTGACTGATTTGATCTCCTAGCAGTCCAAGGGACTCTCAGGAGTCTTCTCCAGCACCACAGTTCAAAAGCATCTATTCTTCGGCGCTCAGCCTTCCTTATGGTCCAACTCTCGCAACCATACATTGCTACTGGGAACACCATCGCCCTGACTATACAAACTTTTGTTGGCATGGTGATATCTCTGCTTTTTATTATGCTGTCTAAGTTTGCCATAGCTTTCCTTCCAAGGAGTAAGCGTCTTTTAATTTCATGGCTGCTGTCTCCGTCTGCAGTGATCTTGGAACCTAGAAAAGTAAAATCTGTTACTGCTTCCATTTCTGCCCCTTCTATTTGCCAGGAATTGATGGGACCCGATGCCATGATCTTAGTTTTATTAATGTTGAGTTTCAAGCCAACTTTTGCACTCTCCTCTTTCACTCTCATCAAGAGGCTCTTTAGTTCTTCTTCACTTTCTGCCATTAGGGTGGTATCGTCTGCATATCTGAGGTTGTTGATATTTCTCCCGGCAATCTTGATTCCGGCTTGTGATTCATTCAGCCCAGCATTTCTCATAATGTACTCTGCATATAAGTTAAATAAGCAGGGTGACAATATACAGCCTTGCCGTACTCTCTTCCCAATTTTGAACCAATCAGTTGTTCCATGGCCGGTTCGAACTGTTGCTTCTTGACCCGCATACAGGTTTCTCAGGAGACAGGTAAGGTGGTCTGGTACCCCCATCTCTTTAAGAATTTGCCACAGTTTGTTGTGATCCACACAATCAAAGGCTTTTGCGTAGTCAATGAAGCAGAAGTAGGTGTTCTTTTTTTTATGGTTTGTTTTACCTTATTCTGTGCTATGGTTTCGGTTCGATGTGTGCGCTTTATGTATATGTATATGCCAATAAAGGTTACTGACTGACTGACTGAGAAGTAGGTGTTTTTTTGGAACTCTCATGCTTTCTCCATGATCCACCGCATGTTGGCAATTTGATCTCTAGTTCCTCTGCCTCTTCGAAACCCAGCTTGTACGTCCGGTAGTTCTCGGTCCACGTACTGCTGAAGCCTAGCTTGTAGGATTTTGAGCATAACCTTGCTAGCATGTGAAATGAGTGCAATTGTACGGTAGTTTGAACACTCTTTGGCACTGCCCTTCTTTGGAATTGGAACGTAAACTGACCTTTTCCAATCCTTTGGCCACTGCTGAGTTTTCCAAATTTGTTGGCATATTGAGTGCAGCACTTTCACAGCATCATCATTTAGGATTTTAAGTAGCTCAGCTGGGATATTATCATCTCCACTAGCTTTGTTGATAGTAATGCTACCTAAGGCCCACTTGACTTCACTCTCTAGGATGTCCGGCTCTGGGTCAGTGACCACACCAGTGTGGTCATCAGGAACATTCAGATCTGTCTTGTATAGTTCTTCTGTGTATTCTTGCCATTTCTTCTTAATCTCTTCTGCTTCTGTTAGGTCCTTGCCTTTTTTGTCCTTTATCATGCCCATCTTTGCACAAAACGTTCCCTTGATATCTCCAATTTTCTTGAAGAGATCTCTAGTCCTCCCCATTCTGTTGTTTTCCTCGATTTTTCTGTTGTTTTCCTCGATTTTTCTGTTGTTTTCCTCGATTTTTCTGTTGTTTTCCTCGATTTTCCTCGAAGGGTTCTTAGGAAACAATAAAACCCCTTCTATCAGCACTTCTGCTATAAAATTCCATAGTTTATGGTAAAGATAATTCAGAGTTTTAATGCACTGTTTGTAGATGACTTTTACGTAAGCAAAATAAGTTGGTTTTGATTTTTAAAAAAAATCTGCTGCCTGTGTAGTAGACTTGGATGACACTGATTTCTTCTAAATTTGAAAATTCTGTATCTTAGGTTCATGAGTTTGTTTGCTATTATAAAATGGTTCATGTTGTGTTTGCTGTTAAGTGAAACAGTAATCTACATATACGTTCATTAGTAGTTACTTTTATAAACTTATAAGTCCTTTGCCATTTTCTAAAATGCTGTATATTTGTATTTGTTCCAGTGCTTATAAATATCCCATCTATAGAAAGTATATGAGTAATGCACTTAAAAGCATTAAAATATTAATATAATTTGCATAAATATGCAATTAGCTATGCTCTTCATACTGTTACAATCAAATTCTGAAGGTTATTGCACCTGTGTGAATGGGCACAGCTACTGCTCTACTAGTATAATGTCATGACTGCAACCTTATGCCAGTTTTAAGTGATATTTGACGTTATATTGTTGGCACAGCAGCTTCAGTAGACACTTCTGTGTTAGAAACAGATGCACAAAATTCAAAGTTGGTGGCTGTTGGGCTTAGAGAGGACTTACCACATGCCAACCTAAAGCCATGCCACAACCACAAAACTAACTTGACAATATAAGTTTTTGGGTTTAAAAGCCATGTAAAACAGGTAAGAGGTAAAACACCAAAATAAGAGCTTTGATGTTTTAACTCTTACCTGTTTTACATAGCTTTTAAACCTGAAAACTTATATTGTCAAGACTCCAGTGGCCCTGAAAGCTTCAACAATCACTACAAAACTATTTGACAATGTTTGAATGAAGTTGCAATGGTCACAAGATACTGGATAAACCTGCCAAGCCCCGCTTATCTCACACAGCATGCTGCTGTAGATTGCCCTGTTGATTCATGCCTGTCAGTGTTGTGTTAGATATGCATATCTTTAAGTCTGCGTGTGCGTTAGTTAACAGTGACAATAAATTCTGCTTAAAAACAAAACAAAATCGCCTTTTGGGCCCTCACATACAGTTCCAACACACAATTGGAACCTATATAAGGTGTTAAAGAATGTAATTCTTTAGTAATACTTGTAATAATTTACAATGATACTTTAGTAATGCTTGTTTTACTAAAATGGCACGCAGCATTCACAGATCTTTGGAGTTCTATAACATGCAACTCTTTAATACCAAAAAGAAAATTATATGCCTCACAATGGAAGGCAGATCCTATCAATCTCTAGAGCTTATTTAGGCATGGGAGCTTAGTTGAGAGTAAGCAAGCTTACTGTTTTCATCACAAGATTTTAAGAATCCCAACAAGACTGCAGTTGCTCTTAGGTAAAAGTGCTTCCATGCAATTACTTATGCCCAATGTACATTAACTACTTGGGTTTTTTCCCCCATTAGTATTTTGCCGTTTTCCTAAGCCTACTAGGACAAAAAACCCACAGAAGTGTAAATGTTGTCCTGACACCACACTTCTCCTTTAAGCATATCGTAGTTTTCAGTTTTGTTGCCTTGGAGAATTATTATAAAAATTATAATTTAGTTATTGATTAAAAAATAGCAGTGTATTCAAATTATTCTAGGCACCTGTGTGCTGTCAAACTGCAGATAATATATTTAACTACTATTTTTAAAGATAGAGAGACATGTGGAAAGCGTGTTGTTTTAAGGTGCAATTGAAAGTCAAAGTGTGATACAGTTCAGCCTGGAATAAAATGTGTTTCTGTGTTAAACACCGTATTCCAGTCCGAACAGGATCACACTTTGAAAGACCCTGTTTTAAGTTAGTTGCAACTATGAAGGCTATTTGAGCAGTTCTTACTGTGCTGTAGGAATAAAGATAAACATTTTTCTCTCATGATATTATATTAAATCACACTGGGAAAAAAGACCAGTCTATGCAGGTGTTTTGTTTCTGTCGGATATTAAATTTCTTATAGTTTCTGGTTCTTTCTTATTGAATTTATTTCCTTGAAACACACAAAAATGACTCCCTTAATCTTGTAGTTCAATATTTTCATAAGTGTGCAGATTGTATCCTGAAAATATGTTTTCTTTTTTATAGAAATAGCTCAGCTAGCAAACTATGACAGTGGGACAGCAGCAACACCCGAAACTGATGAATCAGTTAGTGTAAGTATTTTTGTACTTGGGTGTAGATTTTTACTGAGTTTAAAAGAAAGGGTTATTTTAACTGTGTTGATGGATGCTCTGTTTCATTAAGTTATTTTGTAAACCTTTATAGCAGGTAGGAGGTTTCTGTTTTTAATAAGCTATACAAATGTAGCAATTGTGAGGGTTAGTGAAAATCTGTATTTGGGAGTTAGTATCTCTGGATTAACTACAGATTTATTTATCAAAGAATTCATGCTTTTTGGCACATACTGCATTATTTGGGTATATAGCAATACATTTACAAAAGGAAGTAATATTTGTGTTTTAACGGTAAGTGAAATACAGGAGAATGGCTAATTGAACTACAGTTCTGTAACTGAATGCAGAAATTACCCTCATCATAATGGCATGAATGATGATCTTCCATTTAAAGATTTGCTTCCATTTTCCCTTTAGGCTGGTGCAACAGAAAATAATTATACAAGATAATTGCAGTGTGGTACCAAGAAAATGCCTGTTGAATTTGGGCTGTGAACGAAGTATTGATTTCAAAAATGTTGCCTGACTAATCTAGTAGATCCCTTTGACATGTGCTTGAGCTAGTTAGAAATATCCTAAGGAATAAAAATCACTATGTTTTATGTCTTTCTCACAGCCAGACCCTTACTAAACGTCCGGTGCCGGAGCTAGCGCACCGGTGCCGGAAGCTGTCGCAAACGTGCTATAAAGCACGTTTGCACCTACTTTGGAGTAAGGGAGGCCAGCACAAGGCCGGCCTCCCTCACTCCGCCGCCAGGACAACCATGCGGCCTCCGGAGGAGGTAAGGCTCCCGCCGGCGGCCACATGGGCGATCTGGGGGGTGAGAGAGGGGGGCCATTGACTGAGAGGGCGGGGATGACATTTGCCATATCCCCGTCCTATTTAGCTGGCGTAAATCAGAGGAGGCCCATTGACCGGCCCCAGTTTATACCTGGGGAAGGGGACGAACGTCCCCTTCCCCGAGTATGCCTCCGGGCCGCAGCAGCATGGCCCGGAGCAGGAATAGGATCCGGCGGGCTGCCCTGGTCTGCCGGCCGGATCTTTAGTCAGGATTTCGCCCTCAGTGGGTCAGTATGCTGCATTGACTAGACTGCAAATGTAACGCAGGGAAATCATCTTCATGTAAGATTCAGCCTTAACCTGCTAAACAGGAATATTATGCAAATACTGTAAATGAGAGAATTATAAAGTATTTTGTGCACTGATTTTAAATGTTGGGTTAGGCATTCTCAGTTAGAGTGCTAACCATGGTTAATGTTGTTTCAGACAGCAGTACATCATGATTAAGGGTAGAAGGGGAAGACAGAGTCTGTTTTCTCTGTGTGCAGAAAGGAATTGTACAATCTAAGGCCCTAATCATCATCATCCCTTAACTTGGTTACTATAGTCTCTCCACTGACTTGTAACCTTTGAATATATTTTGACAAATTAGGTACATGCCAAAAAGACAAAACAAAAATTGGTAGGAGCCGAAGATGCTGGCTTCTGAGTCAACAGATGTTTAAATGAACGCTAGAAGTACACAGCCAAGAATTAGCTTATTGGGTTAAATCATGGGTTGTAGCCTAATCTAGCTGTGCGGAAAGTATTTCTGTCCACCCAGGTGGAGGGTTGATTTTCACTGATTGCCCCTCTTGGCAGCCTCTCATGCTTCACCCAGTATTGTTTCAGATGGTCCTATAACTCTCAGGAGTGGATTTTCAGGGTTGTGAGGTACTGCTGTGGGGAGGAGAGGGCAGCAAACGTCCTTCATACATTGTGGGAACCTCCTTCTCCATACATTTGGATTAAGATACGACCGCCAGTGGTACGCAACAGACTGGCCTTTATCAGCAGCTGCGATCAGCAGCTGATAAGTGGCGGATGTTTTGAAAAGTGAGTGCTCGGCTTTAAAAGCACTCTGTCTCCTTCTCGCCCCTGGAGAGTCATCTTGCCTGCACATGAGTCAGCTTCCCTCTCCTTCAACGTGAATTTCTTCCTTCAATGCGATGATCCCCTCTGGCTGCTTATTTTGTAGTAAGACATGACAACCCCCCCCCCCCCCGCTCTTACTTTTTGTGTCTTCCTTCAACACGACGATCCCCTTCGGCTGCTTATTTTGTAGTAAGGCAAAAGAGACTAAGTCCTAGATGGACTCTGAGAGCAGGCTCTCGGAGAACCAGCTCTCAGAGCCCATTTAGGACTTTGTCTCGGTCTCGATCTCTTTCCTTACTACAAAATAAGCAGCCAGAGGGGATCATCGTGTTGAAGGAAGACAGAAAACGTAGGAGCAAGGGGGGTTCATGCCTTACTACAAAATAAGCAGCCGGAGGGAATCATCGCATTGAAGGAGAGGGAAGCTGACTCGCGTGCAGGCAAGATGACTCTCAGAGGCGGGCAGGAGATGGAGCGCTTTTGAAGCAGAGCGTTCACTTTTCAAAAAATGTAACACCATAGCCTACATCTTACAATTTTTGTTCTTAGTGTAACTAGCTCTCTTTTTCTTATTTTAAAGAGTTCTAATACAACCCTTAAACTTCAGAGGAAACCTCGTGAAATTGATTTTGAAACAATTAAACTGATCAGTAATGGTGCATATGGGTGAGTACATTAAATCTTCATATATGCATAGATTTTGCACAATTTTGTACTTCTCACCATAAGAAATTGTGTTTAGGTACATGCTTTTTTAATAAATGTTTTGACTCACTATATTTTCCATATTTTATTTGCTGCAGTTTGCACAGAATTGTCCTTTTCGGAAGAAATCTAAAACTATTACTATGGAAAGCTTATATAATAAGGGAACAAGTACTTGTAGATTCTTTATAACCTATATACTCTGCAAAAGCAAAACATTTTGTGGCTGGTAAACACGCTTAAAGGAAATGTCTACTTAAATCAAAACAACAAAATAGAAAAAAAGTTGTATTTTTAGTCTAATATGTTGAGGTCTACTAAACCTTAATCTGCTACAGAACCCACTTTTGTGGATTGTCATTTAATTAGGATGAGATGTTCTCTTTAAAATGGGAGTTCTCAAAGTGCCTCATAGTGGACCTTCCTAATCAACAAAGGTGTCGTATGAGCCTCAGCAAGTGTGTTTAATGTAGGATGCTTAATTTGTTTGTGCTTGACATTTTCCTATTGATTTATCTGTGTCTACGGAAAAATTAAAAAGGAAATGAATAGCCATATTGACTTTACAGTGTGTTTTAAGGACCCTGATGGAGGAACCCGCCATATGAGAATTGAGGAGTTATCCCCGTGCCTCAAGCATTCTGTCAACAGAGGTGTGATGGTGCTCATGGCAGGCGTACAGCTCACTGATTTAGAGAAACTAGGAGGCGGTGACTCAGTTCAGATTCCTGCTACAAGAACCAAGCCCTGGACAGTCACAGATTCACATGCATTTTCCTTCCCCCTCCTTCCTCTCTGGGCACCAAGTCCCTTAAATCCCATTCATGGAAAGTCAGGAACTGATTTAACTCTCGCTTTCATATCAGGATGTGAAACCAGAGCTGAAAGTTGGCTTCACATTCTGGTTTGGAAGCCAGAATTAAACCAGAGTTCCCAGCTTTGTACAAGCTATGAAAGGCAGTGTTGAAAGAAACCATATTGAAATATAATGGCTCCGTGACAGACCTGAGGAGGTAGGAGCCCATGCTTCTCTAGGACTCATTCATGTAGCAGGAAAGCATGGTTTCCTATTGCGTTTAAACTGCCCAAGGTGTTGCTCACCTAGAAGCATTTGTGTGCGGGGGAGTCTGTAGTCTGTAGGTGAGGGATCATCAAAGCAATTTTCTGCAGCACTTTTCAGGCCTGCTTCATACTTTGGCAGACTTGCAATTAGCAGATTCCAGAAATAAAGATCGGGGTAGAATTTGAAGGTGAATGAAGGCTTATACATGTCTGCATTGAGTAATACTGTACAGTACTATATTTTAGATGGTTAGACAGCATCATCGATGCAACAAACATGAAAATGAGCGAACTCAGGAAGGTAGTGGAGGACAGGAAGGCCTGGCGGGATATGGTTCATGGGATCACGAAGGGTCGGACACGACTTAACGACTGAACAACAACAATAACAAAACTATATTTTATAACAATTTAAACCTTAAAATCAAAACTTCATTTTTTTTAGGTTATCATACATGTAGTGCACAGTATTATTTCATGTTTGTAATGGAATGAGCAATTCCAAGCAGGTAAATGAATTCCCACCCTATAGCCCTTTATTTTTGGGGATCAACTTCTGAAGTTTGCATTCTCCTGCAACTGTCACTTATGGTCTCATAAAAGATGTTGTTTTGTGCAATATTCAACATTTTTGAGACTCTTTTTTTCCACATTTAGAGTGTGCAAACAGCCAAAGATGATTAGATTAAGTCCCTTTGCTTTCAGTGGTAAGCATATGAGCACATGTTGAAGTGAATGGGACTTCAAAGTGCTTAGCTTTTGCTGAATTGCGCTCCTAATGTTTTTTCACCATTAACCATTCAGTGAACAGTGACACTAATTGGTTTTCAGTGTTTATTCTGATAATAAAGTTATATTGGCACTAAGTTCAAAAGGTCAGAATTCTGATCACTGGTGGTGTTCAGTCAAAGATATTGTCTCATTTGCCTTAAATTTAAAAGGTGTACCACGTTGTTAATACCTGATCTCCTAAGAATTTTAGTATAGTTAAACAATAATGCCCACTCCTGTTATGAAAACAATGCAGTAAACTTCTTCATAGGCACTTAATGCTGTTTATTACTAGTATAAATTGAAGATAAACTTTATGTTGCCGTGAGACAACATTTTTCCTTTCAGTGTTTTCCAGGTCATTAATTTTCTAAGGTATCATAAATGAGTGAGCTCCTGTTTATGGTTCATTGATTTATTATTTGGAATGGCATTTGGTATATTTTTGCGATGTAGCTCATTAATGTTTTTATTATGGTAGTGTAACATTCTATTTCTTCCAAGCATATAATGAAAGCATTCTGATGGAGCCAAACATTGGGTTTGGTGGCAGTGGTGGTGGTGTGTGCTTGTTTTTTGTATTTTTTTTAACATAACGTTGTCCAATTTGTTTGTTTAGTTTTGCTATGGATTTTGGTGCCTTCATTAGTGAATTAAAATGCTCTTTTTCAAAATATAATTGTTAGTCTTGGCATCCTTTGGCAGAGATTTGTCAGATGCTTTAAACTCAATGAGTGTAAAAGTGAACTTTTAAAAATAAGTTTCAATAAATATCTTTTTAGAACTGTGGGTCATAATTGGGGAAGTAAATTCATTTGTAGTGTAATTAAATGGCTTTATAGTAGATGAGGTATGCCAGGCTATTGGGAATGAGTGGCTGGGTATATACAAGAAGTTAAACAAGCTGTGAATCAGTAAATAGGTAGAATGCTGGCCAAGTCATTAATGGCCTCGCAAGCTGCCTGTCTTAGACTGTCTCTTCAAGCCAAATCTTTTTTTCCTTTTCTGTAACATTGTTTCTTACTGCATGTGCAATTTTTTTTCATTTCTTAATATTATTTCAACCTTAAACAGAAGTTTAATTCTGTTTCTTTCATGGTTATGTAATTGCAGTTGTTGTTTACAAGTACTAGAGTTTTGAATTACTTCTCAAGAGTTTCCAAATTTTCCTAGTGAGTACCAGTGAAATAAGTGTTGGAGCTGAGCAGCCGCTATGGGTCAACTCGGACCTGCGCAAGCTTGATTGCTGGTGCAAGTCCGCATTGACGCAGAAAGGCAGATCAGACCCAGGAAAGGGGTTAGGATTTGGTGTGCGCCTCCGCTATCGATCCTGCCCCCCTTCTGGGCCTGATCCGCCCTCTTCCCAGGCCCCATCACCAACCCCTTCTGCCCACCTGCATTGGCTTACCTTCTCTGGCATCGTTCCATCTCTTACCATCGTTCTGCCGGCATGTGCGGGAAGACTCCGGCCTTCCTGCTGGTGCTCCAGCAGCGGGCACTGCAGGAGTGCACTTTACGGTTGCTTCACAGCAGCTGGCGCTAGCGGAACACATGTTACGCCAGTGGAGCAGCCCATTAGGATTGGGCTGTTAGTATGTTTCATGATGATTCATATAGTGTGGTATTTAGAAGACACCTGTGCATATGCCATTTAATTAATAGAGATAAATAGTATAGGTGTTAATGGTAACAGTTTTTCCTCCTTTGAATAATTTTGTTAAAAAGTAGGAACAAATACCCTTGCCCAATGAGCCTTTGTTCTGACAAAGGGCTATTTCTATTTAGAGCAGGGGTGGGGAACCTTTTTTCTGTCGAGAGCCATTTTAATTATTATATTATTGTTTGTGGGCCGGCCGTTAGGCTGACCGAAATTTTTATTTATTTTTGCTGCGAGAAGCAGCACCCACAGCATATTTTTCGGGCTTTTTTCGCTCTTTTTTCCCCCCACTTCCGTTCCCAGCAGCTCCCCCAGGGCGGCAGCTGCTTCGTTTGCACACACCCCCAGGCCAGAAGGACATGCCAAGGCCCTCTCCTGGCCTCCGGGGGTGATGTGCGGATCCGGTGGTGGCCTTGGAGGGTGAGCGTGGAGCCTCTGGAGGCCAATGCGGCGGAAGCCCCAGTTTCTTTGCGGGCCGCTGCGAAGTACAGTCAACGTTTGTTTTCGCCGAGGGGCCGCACCAAATGGCCTCCTGGCAAGCTCTGTGGGCCAGACCAAATGGCCTTGTGGTTCTTAAACGGCCCGCGTGCCGGACGTTCCCCACCCCTGATTTAGAGCACAAGAAGGGACTCTTTTGCATGCCTCAACCACATTTTACCATTTACATGATAATTCAGCAATACTGCATCAATAAGTAAGTGATGGGAGCAGGGGAGAACTGCCATGCTCTTGCAAAGACAGTTGTGTTGCTGTTTGTCTAGTTCTTAAACAAAAACTATGTACATTAAACAAAATGTATTGCATTAGCCGCAAACTATTTGTTCTGCCACTCTGCAGTTTAACAAAACTCCCACTGTGACACTCAAGTATGAAAAACCACAGAACAAAACATCCACATCCATCCCATCACTGCCTAAGCACAACAGTTCAGTACACCCACTGACTCCCTAGGGACAGATGACGTAGTGAGAAAGAACTGGGTGTCACCTGCATAATCATTCTCTAACCATAAATTCTCTAATAACCTCCACCAGTAGTTTCATGTAGCTGTTAAACAGCATTGGAAAAAAGATGGAACCTTTGCAGGATCCCAAAACCTGATGTCATGAGGCTGAGAAATAGTTCTCTAGCAACACCTTCTGCACTCTCCTCACCAGATAGGGCAGAACAAGCATAACCTGGAGGGATAATGCTAAAGGATACTATGGCTGATGAGAGGTCCAGCAGAACCATCAGTGATGCACTCCTTCTGTCTCACTCCTAGATGCGAAATTCAGCCAAAGGATCAGGACAGCGGCCCAGGGTCGCCCGCCGGATCCTATCCCCGTTCACAGCCCGGAGGTCTACTCAGGGAAGGGGACGGTCGTCCCCTTCCTCAGGTATAAACCGGGGCAAGCCCAATCGGTCTCCTCGGATTTCTGCCAGTTCAATAGCTGGCGTAAGTAGGAGGAGGTCGTGCAATGGCTGAGCCGGCCCGGCGGGGACTGGGATATGGCGGACGCCATCCCCGCCCCCTCCAGGGCCGGCTCACCCAGTGGTCCCCTTCCCTCACCGCCCATGTGGCCATCGCTGAAGACTTACTTTCCTCCGCCGGTCACATGGACGTCCCGGCGCCAGAGTGAGGGCGGCCGGCAGAAAGCCACTGTGGGTACCTCCCTGGTCCTCCAGAGAGCCATATGTTGCAATGATCTTACCACTTAGAATAGATCTGCTGGCATGCACTGAGAAGAAACAGTGATGGTGATGAAGGAATTTCACTTTGCTACCATCACCTCCACAAAGTAGGGCCTTAAATGGACTCTAGTCCATGTGGAGTCTGATTCATAATGAGTAATCCTCTAAGCTATTTTATTTTACTTGGTGTTGCATGGGCTCCACAAGCTAGAGGATATTTTAAAGCAACTATGTCAACTGCCTGGATCATTTTCTCATTTCAAAGGTTAACCGAGGCTTTGACAGAGTTGCCATCCTGGGTAACTGGAAAATCCCCAATAGTCACCTGCAAATGGAGTGGATCCATCATTCTTGTGGATTGGACCATATTCACCAGTTCTCCAAACCTGCAGAAGTTAGCTCATGGGTGTCAGTTTCATACAGCAGGCCAAATAGCATTCATGGCGCCAGTTGAAGGCAGGAAGTGATGTCATTGAGCAGGTGATGACCATAAATAAGCACTTTTTTTCCTCACAGGAACTCATTAGCTACAAATCACAGAAGAGAAAATATGCAAATCTTGATCATATTTTCAAGATATGGGCCCAGTTATCACACGGGCCGCCCTTTTAGCAACACCACTTCTGCCGAGGCATCACTTTACAGTTCAGCAGCTGAGAGGTGCTCTGCAAAGTGACACTTCAGTAGCACTGCTGAAAGGGCAGACTGTGTGATAATTGGTCTCTCCCAGTGCCTCTCTTTCTCACCCCTCTTGGTCTGCCTCTTCCCCCATAATGTTCCTCGCCTCTGAGGCCGCCTTCTGTCTTTTCCAGTACCTCAGCACAAGTTGTACTGATGAAATGGTGGCCTGCATGATAATTGGGCTCGCCCAGAGCCGCCCTTCAGCAGTGCTGCTTCTGTCAATGCAGAACTCCACTTCAAAACTCAGCAGCTGATGGTGATACTGGGAGAGCCCAATTATTATGGGTTCCGGATAAAGAGCTTCTTCAGGCTATATCTGGCCCACAGGCCTTAGCTTTGACACCCCTGGGTTAGACACTGCAGCAGATCTAAATCCAACCAGATAGTGATCTCTCATGACAAAGGAGTTATTACCCACTGATCTCTCTCATCCTGTCCAGCAAAGACTGGTTTCATGGTATACCTGCTATATGACTGGGACCCAATATTAATTGAGACAGTTTCATGGTTGCCATGGTTTCCAGGTCAGCTATAAAGTCCTGGGCTGCTTGCGTTCTCAACCCTTTCCCGGCAGAGTACCACCTCTGGAGCCACTCTCCTGCTGGAAGTGACCGGTACCACTGGAAGTGACTGGTGATGATACACTAGCAGTATCCCAATCAAACCTCTTAGACCCACCATCAGGTGCAAACCCTCAAAACACTTGAATTGCCAGACAGGCTGTTTGGACAGGGAGATGGAATTGCAATAGATCACTGCAACTCCCTCTCCTTGACACCTAGAATTGGGTGTGCTGCAAGAAACAACAGGAACCCGAAAGGAAAATTGTGGGAAGATTAACTCCTCTTGCCTCATCCATTCAGGTCTCTGTGACACATGCCAGCTCAGTGTTGCTCATCTAGGATAATATCCTGGATGGCTGTGATCTTGCCATTCACTAACCTGGCATTTAGCAGCAGAACCTTCAAACCTGGGAGTGCTTTGTAAAGACATCCAGGATCAGCTTGGTAAAAGGACCAGAAGGGAGAATAGGTGTTAACGTCCCTTCTCCTGGCATGGCCTGCCCAGCTTCCTCTGCCTCTAGCTATCACTCTCTGTGTTGAAGCCCCTCAGTCTCCACCCATCTTAAATAGCCCACTCTCCTTCAATGTACAATGTACAGAAACACCACTATTCTAGCACTCTGATACCAGCAGAGCAGCAGCTGCTCCACCCAACAGAGAGGACAATGGCACTGCTTTCAATCCTCCTACAGACCCACTTGATGTTAAAAAAAAGAGCCATATCCTATGTGCCCCACACAACTCCCCTCTCTCTGGGGCTTATGGGTCAAGACTAAATTAGGTGGTAGCCCAGTGTGGACTGGAGAATAATGGGTAAGCCCTCCGTCACACCCTGTATCTATGCACATAGCAGACCATGAGAGAAGACCTACTGTTATGCTGTCCTTCAGACACACACATTAAAATCATTCTTATATACGAAAAGATTCTTTTATAGAGTTAAAGCAGTCAGTGACAGGAAGGAAGTATCACTGTGCTTTTATGTTCATTAAGAGTTTGTGTTAACGTAACTGGCTGATGAACAATCTCTTCTGCAGTACTTATTTAAGTGACCCAAAATTTGAAAAGAAAGTTGGAACACTAGCCTGGTGTCTGGGCAAGAGTATTTTTAAAATAAATTTGTCTAGCATCTAAAGAATAAATAGGTGAATATCGAGATGGGGGAGAAGAATCACATATGCAGCTAACACTTTGCTTTCTTTGCTTTCTTTGGACTTGAACTGCAAAGCTTTTTTGCCTCTTTAGCTCTGGGAATAATCACAGAGAAAAGCAGAAGTAATAGGGAAACAATAAAAATGGAATTAAAAATTGAAAATGAAAATGAAATGAATGGAGAAGAGGCAAGCCAGTTAGATTAGGGGAATAACGCTTAGATGCTGGTAGAGGATGCAGGAACCTCACACAGAGAATCAGTATTAATTTTTAATGTGGCTGGCCTGTGCAATTCTTCAAGTTGCTTATAGGCAGTGACTTTGGCATTATTAAGTTTTCATACAGACAAGGAACTGAGGAAAGGATTTCAAAGAATACTTTGTTGTCCAGGACCCTGCCCACCTTTCATCTTAAGCACATGCCAGTTGATGCAGAGCCATTCATTGTGTGAATGTAGACAGAGCAATGCCTGCTTTCTTCCTGTGGAATATTTCTTGGTGAAAAAAAAATATCATTTGCACTAGTTTTCTGTTCTTAGTATTGGTTGCTATGGGACTAGAAGATCCAGTAGGATCTTTGCAGCTGCAATGATCTTTTGTATCATTGGAAGTTTTCAAGCGGAAGCTAAATGCTATAGTTGCCGGTGCTGAGCAGACGGTTGGACTAAATGACCTCCAAGAACCCTTCCATTTCTAGGTTTCTATTTTTCATATCAGGATATTTCATTTGTTCAGATCACAGAGTACACTATGTATTCAGTGTGGCATTTCATCCATTACAGTGCTTGAACAACCCTTCTCTGAGTGGCATACTGTATAGCCTGTTGATTATTCCACACTGTGAATCTGTCTCTCTACAATTGATTGTTTGAAATTTGACCGGACGCTCTGTATACTTTAGTCTTTAGACTTCAGATTAGTAGTTTTTTTTGACAAGTCTATGGCATACAAATAATTCCCCACAAATCTGATTCTCAAGGACTCTGAAATCAAAGGAAACAAGGCATGACTTGGAAACAAGCCGTCTTGGGCTTTTGCCTTGGCATAGGAAAAGGCAGGGGTATAATTTTTTTAAAATAAATAAATAAATATGACTTCAAGTTTATACAGGGCTTAACAAATTCAGTTTGTCCATACTGAGCAAATTAAATGCAACTTGACACCGCAAAGAATCACAAGAGATAGTGACCCAAACTCTGGAAAAGTGTGTGTGTGTGTGTGTGAGACAGAGAGAGAGAGAGAGAGAGAGAGAGAGAGAGAGGAGGTGGAAAATCACTAGATTGTGTAACACAACTTCAGCTTGGGTGGAGCATTACATGTTCTAGAGTGTAAAACTACAGGAGGTACAATGGGTCGGATGTGATTCATATTTCGCCTAAGGTGCACTCTCATCCTAGTTTCCATGTGATTCAATCTGTTTTATCTTCACTACACTGAAATATGAACAGTCATGTCAAACGTTGAGAAAGATCAAAGAAAAGTATTTCTCAAGAAATTATCCTAAAAGGTGGTAATAAGAGAAGCAACTTTGTCCGGGTGCAAAGAGGCAAGGAAGATCAAGACGAGAGCTTCTTAATACGCAGAAAGAGCGACACAATGTTTTGACATTTTTAAGATAATCAGTTTTTTTAAATCAAATTAAAAGATTAATTAATTCATCATTGTTTTCTCCGCAATTCTTTCACTTCTCATACATTTTGTTTTTACTTGGATTTTTATTCCCCTTTTTAAAAATAAAAACCCAAAGTGGCTTACAAAATATATGCTAATAAACAATAAAACAGCAAGATTAGTATTGTAAAAAATAAAAGGAATAAAGCAGTCAGCAGCAAATACAGAGTATCTCAATATCACATCAGGACACCATTGAAAGTGATACCAAATAAAAACATCTTGAGATACGCCTTATCTAGTCTGATCTTTAGAGATTTGAATGACCCTGAGCAGTTGAGTTGAAATGTTTTCAAGCATGTCAACAGTTATAAGATTTCCCCAGAAAGCATTTAAAGGACTGTGTGTCAGAGTGCTTACACAAGAAACATGTCTTATGTGGCTATTTTTACTAAATGAATGCAACAATGGAAGCTCTGTCCAGTTACCACTTTTTATGTTCCATTTGTCGGCTTAGACAACAATAAACCTGTTAGTTGTATCAATGAGAGAATGAATCAGAGGCTAATAATGCCATTATCTCAGCCACTGCTGAACTGATTCAGCCACTGCTCATCTGCCCTAGTACGGCTACATTCAGTTTGTGTGTGACATCAGTGTCCATGAGTCAAGTGAACTACTTTCACGATTGGCAGCAAGTCGATGTTTTAACATGTTCTATCCTTGCGTTTCATATTTATAATTGTGAGAAGTCAGAAGTTGATTCTCTGAGTCATAAGTATGATTGCAGAAGAAGCGGATCAGGATCATTTATAAAACTGCTATATCAGTTTTTCTAACTGAGGTGTCAAATTGGGTCATAAAAAATTCCGGGCAGCCGAATCCTGTGTAAGGTTACATGGCCGGCCTAAAGGGCTGGCCGCTGTATCCTAAACCCATTGCTTGCTGTCCCAGGGCTGCTAGGCTGCACCTCTTCCCTGGGTGTAAGCGAACCCGGGGCCTATGGTTATCCTCAAATGCACGCCAGGTCCAGACCTGGCATACATTTGGAGGTGGTGTGAGGGTGGCACGGGCTGGGAAGGGGCCTAGGATATCACTGCCGATATCCACGCCCCCTCCCAGCCCGGACCAGCCAATGGGCCCCCCTTCCTCACCGCCCCGTTCCACCCTCCTACCAATCAGCGCGGAACTTACCTGCTACGGCCGAAGACGCAGTGACGTCGGCTGATATGGTGCGGTGGTGCGGTGGGCCCCAGGGCATAGGGGCGCTGAGGCTCGGGGGGGGGGCGGGCCTCCTTAAATTTGCATTGTTTTTAATTTTCCCACTTTTTTCTGTTTTCAGGTGATTTAAAGTGTTAAAAGGGAATGTTAAAGTGTATGTGTGCTTTGCCGGCACTTATCTGTAATATGGGGCGCTTCCAGGATGTTCCAGCGACGATCTTCTTCCTGCGCCCGGGCACAGCTTCTCCCTGCGCCCGGGCGCGGACTCCGTAACGCCCTCAGCAGCGCTTTCCGGAGTTTGCACATGCGCAGAACGTCCCTGGAAACTCCGTGGTTTTGCGCATGCGCAAACTCCGGAAACCGCTGCTGGGGTCGTTACGGAGTCCGCACCCGGGCGCAGGGAGAAGCTGTGCCCGGGCGCAGGAAGAAGATCGTCGCTGGAACGTCCTGGAAGCGCCCCATATTACAGATAAGTGCCGGCAAAGCACACATACACTTTAACATTCCCTTTTAACACTTTAAATCACCCGAGAACCTTTAAAAAACCCAAGAAAAAACTGTCAAAAATAGGTTTCGAAACCGAAACCTAAAATTTTTGACAATTTTATTGGGGGGCGTTGGGGGGGCAGCACCAGTCACGGGAGCGCCTGGCGACGCACTGCGAAGACGGGTGAGTACCGTGGTGGGGTGAGCGATGCCAGCCTCCACGCCGGCGCCGCTTACACTCAAGTCTTCCGGAAAGTGCCTTATGGCACTTTTGCAACACTTCAGAGCATGCTCCGCCGCTCTAAAGTTATGGAGGATTGTGCCGTAAATGTTTGTTTTTATCTATTTTGAAGATGCACACCTTTCAGTAAAAATTATCCCTAAGGAGGTGTGCAACAGACGGCAATACTCATAAAGCCCTCAGTTTCAACCCTTTATCCTCTGGCACTGGCCAGAGTGTACTTCCTTCACATTTGCAGTCCCAGAGCAACTGGCAGTTGGAGCAGAGTATTCTTTCTGGTAGGGGCGTAGGGCACAAGCTCCCTGCAGCTGCTCTTTCTCTGGCCAGTGGATGGATCCAGGCTGATCTTCACCCTTGCTGTGATGTTACCTTGTCTGCTTTTTTACACATGAGTAATATGCAGACGCTGAGGTATATTATTCATGTACAAGGATCCTGTGCAGAGAGAGGTCAGTGGTGCAGCAGGAAAGGACAAGGGAGACGGGGACGGAAGGTGCAACAAAAAACATCATTATGGGGATAATTAACAGTAGTAGGGAAGGGTGAATCCAACAATGTTGGACCAACATAAAACAGAATTTTGAGCAGGCAAGGCTCCATTAGACTATTGGGGCAGGCAAAGCTCCAGTGAAGCCTGAACGAATGTGAGGTGGGGTGTGTGTGTGTTGCTTCTTGAATTAAAAATGTATAGCCTTCTCTCAGCCTGTGGAGCTGACTGAGGCCTCTTACCATCAGTCCAGGAAATAGTTATGTTACTGGCCTGGTTGCACTACTCTATCAGATGCCCAGCACGAAGTACACGTGTTTACTTATGCATGTTCTCTGCATGCCTTGGAGGGAATTAAAAAAAAATGAATCTGGCAACGATGATGTTCTTTCTGGGAGGCAAAGGCCCTTAGTCCTTCATTTCAATGCGAAACATCTCCTAGTATTGCAGGTGTGTGTGTGTGTGTGTGTGTGTGTGTGTGTGTGTGTGTGTGTGTGTGTGTGTGTGTGTAAAATGCAGCCTCATCCTGATACCTTTTTATTTTATTTTTCAGTGCTGTATATTTGGTTCGGCATAAAGAAACTAGACAGAGATTTGCCATGAAGAAGATTAACAAACAGAATCTCATTCTGCGAAACCAGATTCAGCAGGCTTTTGTTGAGCGTGATATCCTGACATTTGCAGAAAATCCATTTGTAGTCAGCATGTATTGTTCCTTTGAAACTAGGCGCCATTTGTGCATGGTCATGGAATACGTAGAAGGTATAGTATTTGTGAAAATAGTGAAAATAAGAGTGAGTTCAATGTATTTACACTACAAATTCCCGTTCCTCACTATACACAGTGAATACTAGAAGTTAAAGATGTTGCTGAATTTCATTGTTCTTTATGAATAATGAGGAATATGAACCACAGCAACTCATAATGCTCCTCTTAAAAATTAAGTGCGCATTAATGCCCTGCCCCATTATCTGACTCAGGTGTTAACTCAAACATGAAAAGAAATCCTTGATATCTCTGTCTTTTCCTGTACCTCCCCCCATAGCAGCAGCCTACATGCTAGGCGACCCTGAAAAATGTAAATTTTCCCAAGTGTCTACACTTTCTCAGTGCTCCTAGCACCTGGTTAATTTCTGACAACTGTCCAGGTACCAGGGAGAAATAGAAACATACACACATGTCACCATTGGGGAGGAATTGGAAGGCTCACAGGAGTTGGTGGGGGGAAGAATCAAAAGCCCTTGTACTCCTGATGGTATCATTGGGAACAAAATGCATGTGGCTTATATGAACCATGCTTTGAAATAACCAAGCTTTTTAGGAAAATAGCTCTATTACAAATCGAATCCAGGGACGTTTCATCAGTACTAGAAGTAAATCGGAAGGCATTTCCGCAGTTTCTTCTCCAGGTGTACTCATGTTTGTGCTGCAGCCGTCTCGTCGTACTAGGCATTCGTGTTGAAATAAGATGACTTCTCTTGGGGGTGGTGGTGGAGGGAACCCATCTATTAGTCAATTTGTGTAAAACTGCTCTTATGCTGGGTCTTAATAGATTGTTGTGCTTTCATTATTAAGATGTTTGTTTTATGGGAATTATTTTACTGGGACCTTCAACCTTGTATGCTACCATATGAAAATAGTGGGATATAAATATGTAATATAAAATAGCTCTTATGCTAAATGGAAAATATAGAAAGAATATGCATGTACTGAAGATGCTTGATGTTTCTGGTGATATGTGTATAACAGGATTTTTAAAAAATAATGTTCTTTATGCAAAGGTAATTTTAAGAATTATTATTCCTTTTAAAATCTACATAGTTCGTATAACACTCCATTACATCGGTTTGGCTGCACTCCTATGGGTGCTCACTCCTTAATTATACTTACAGGTTCAAAACTGAAACTATATTGCTACCAGTGTGGAATACTTATTTACAGACTTCATTTTGCAGGTGGGGATTGTGCTACATTAATGAAAAATATGGGTCCATTGCCTGTAGACATGGCCAGGATGTATTTTGCAGAGACTGTTCTGGCATTGGAGTATCTCCACAACTATGGAATAGTGCACAGGGATTTGAAACCAGATAAGTATGTATACTTCATAAAAATACAAGTAAAGAGTTGACTTATAACTAGATACATAGAATATGAACTTTCAGGGGACAGTGGTTATTGTGATAAATTTACAATTCACACTATAATAGACTAACAGCGCAATCCTGTGTAACCTTGCAGTGGTGTAACAGTAGATGCACCAGTGTAAGTGCACTTACACCGGTGCATCTGCTGTTACACCGGTGCAAGGTTACACAGGCTTGCGCTGTAATGCTCACTGAAATGTTTTCTTTTTTAAAAATACTATAATTATAATGCATGTTTAGATGATTCGTTCTTGTATTTTACGTTCTTAAGCAACATTGAATTTCAAAAATATCATGAAGTTGTAGATAGACTCATTTGATAGTGGAGAGATAAACATTTGTTGTGTTCAGGCTTTATCCAGTATTCTATACAACATAGCTATTATTATTCTTAAGAATGTTTATATACTGCTTTTCAACAAAAAGTAGTTCACAAAGTGGTTTCCGTAGCTAAACAAATACCGTAGGTTCCCTGCCCTCAGTGTGGGCTCGTAATGGCAGTTACGTATCAAATGAAGGATTGCTAGCTCATCTTTGGACTATAACCATTGAGATTATGATATTTCACATTTTGCTCAAGTAGGAATTATGTTAAATAGAAGAGCTGAATGTAGATTGACTCAACTCAATTTTCACAATTTAGGATTTTAACTATTTTTAGAGTTGTCTGAGATCCTCACACATTTATGTTGTATTAACCTTCCAGTTATGATGGCTACCAAATATATGAAAGCATTTCTTCTGCTTTAATAGTTTTGATTTCTTCTTCTGTTTTTTGTTTGGTCAGGGTTGTTGTTTTTTTGGTTGTGGTTCTTATTCTTAACCGGGAGAAATCCTATTCCTTCTTACACTTTTTTGTAGGTATTTGAATATGTTTTTCATACCACCATGTTTATGTAATTTAAGTATTCACTTCTTGAGTTATACATATTGTTTAGTACTTGTGTTAATGAATATGGCCTATATGTAATATGCTTGCCTGCCATCTATTTAGCCTCTTGATTGACAAAGATGAATGTAGCATAAAGCCTTATTGGCTTTCTAAACTGTATCCTTTGCACAGCGCAATCCTGTGTAACTCTTGCACCGGTGTAACAGTAGATCCACCAGTGTAAGTGCACTTATGCCAGTGTAACTTGCTGTACCTGATGGACGCAGGACAGACACCAGTGTAGTGCGCATGTGTGGTGTCCGAGAGGAGTTACGCTGGTGTCCGTCCTGCGTCCATCGGCATACGGCAAATTACACTGGCATAAGTGCATTTACACCGGTGGATCTACTGTTACACCGGCAATCATTTAATAAATAAAGGTCTATGGCATCATGGCATTGTGACATTCTCAGCAGCAGCACTCCAGCTCTGTGGAAATGAAGGCAAGAACCCCATGTAATACTGCTTTCCATGCTAGTTGTCCTAAACTGTTGAGTCTATGATATTGCAGGGTGTTAGTTGCAGGCGCTTTAAATGTAGGCATAAAATTTTGTGTTGGAGTGAAGACTTTATCCTGTGACTACAGGGAAGTAGGTCATAGTGATTTGATGTCATTCTTATTTGCAGTTTACTGGTAACATCTATGGGGCATATAAAGTTAACAGATTTTGGGCTATCTAAGGTTGGTCTCATGAGTATGACCACTAATCTTTATGAGGGACATATTGAGAAGGATGCTAGAGAATTTCTGGATAAACAGGTAAGAGCTTCTTTACACAATCTACCTTTGCAATTATGCTTTAACAGTTTAAAAACAAGGTGCATTGTTCAAAAAGTGCTGATACTTTTTGCTATTTCTATATTGGTGTCGCACATCTATATATGAGAGTTACCTTTAGTGTTGCACTGTAGATTGTCCCTCCCCACACACACCATTATGGTCTATTAGTAAGATGAACGATCTAATTGTGAGCAAGTGAGATTGTGAGAGAGACAAATGGAAAGTTGTTTTATGAAGAATTCAGGAGTCTCAGCAGAGTACTTGTGGAACTCATGATGCATTGTACAATCAAGGGTGCTAAAAATCCTAGCTATGGCCCATTTCCCTTTAAGCATGCCTCATTACCATTCGCCCACAATCTGTTCAGTGTAAGAGTTACTTAAGATAAAACCATTGCAGTTTTCATGTTAAAAATAAGAATGAACCAATGATGTTTAGTATAAATATGTATAATTTACTGTGACTTCATATTAGTAAACACCATATATAAAATGTTGTTTATTTTGCATAAATTCACTTGAGAACTTTCCTCAAAATACAAAAAAAAATTCCACTGTATAAAAATGCTAACAGAAATGAGTCTTTAATACATTAACTGAAATCAGCTGAAAAAGTTATGCACATATTCAATTTTGTTTTTTCTTCTCTCATTTTTAGGTCTGTGGCACGCCAGAGTATATAGCCCCAGAAGTTATTCTAAGACAGGGTTATGGCAAGCCAGTTGACTGGTGGTCCATGGGAATTATCCTTTATGAGTTTCTTGTTGGGTGTGTGCCATTTTTCGGTGATACACCAGAGGAGTTATTTGGACAAGTAATCAGTGGTAAATATCACAAGACTCGGTGATTATCTGTGAATCCTTCAAAATATCCACTCCAAGATTGGCCACCTGGTCTGCTTTAAAGTAGCTTAGCTAGGCCTTAGTTGCAACCCACTTCTGTTGTCTTCATGTAAAAAGCACTAAACTCCATTCTCTTTCTATGTAATTTGCCACAAATAAAAATGTTATTGCAACAGGAGACCTTAGAAGTACAAGGCTGGAGTTTGAACTTGGGAAATACAGCAGGACTGCATTCAAGAATCATCATTGTAATTTATCACATTTATAGCCAAATCCTGTGTAACTCTTGCACTGGTGTAACAGTAGATCCACCGGTGTAAGAGCACTTATGCCAGTGTAACTTGCTGTACGCCGACGGACACTGGCGTAACCCCCCTCAGATGGTACATGTGCAGTTCGGATGCAGGACGCAACTCGGGGCGCAGGGGGCATTCCGGGGGCGTTTGAATACCCCCTGCGCTGGCAGAGTCGCGTCTGCGTCTGAACTGTGCATGCACAGCGTCTGAGGGGGGTTACACTGGTGTCCATCCTGCATCCATATGCGTACGGCAAGTTACACTGGCATAAGTATTCTTACACCGGTGGATCTACTGTTACACCCATGCAAGAGTTACACAGGATTGGGCTGCCAGAGTGGTTCATGTGTACAGAGTGCTTAACAATTAAAAATGAAAACAATCCCTGCCCAAGGATTTACGATCTAACACAAAGGACATAGAAGGAATGGAAGAAGGAGAGAACAGGAAGAACCTGTGCAAATGCTAGACAAAAGATAAAATCAGAAAGAAATTATAAGCTATCAGCAACGATGCAAGAATGATCATACTTAGCAAGAGACATGTAGCCATGAAGCAGAGAATAGGTGCTTTAATTTAAATAAAAATAATTTTATCTGGATTTTTAATACTTTTGGAATGAGTACCTCTTTACCCCTTAATTTAAAAAAAAAATCAGCAAAAAGGTTTATATATGCTTCATTTGCATGAATGGGAAAATGCCTAATGGCACAATGCAATAAATTAACAAAATGTAATAAAACCCTAAAACAAATGTCTCCCAAATAATAAATAATGGGGAAAAGAAGTATTCAAATGCTGTTCACAGATTGTTAATGATTTCACTGGTTGTTGTTACAGTATAATGTTATTTCTGTAACAGCTGTTCTTCTTTCATTTAAAATTCAATAACCTTTTAGATCTTAACCTGCAGGCCGACCCTAAGTATTGTTTTGCAGCTTGTGGCAGAACTAAATGATAATTAAACAGCATCTATCAGTATCCTACCTGCTGTTCCCATAAATTTTCCAGATGCATAGATGTAGATGGCCACTATTTATGCCAAACACTTACTAGAATGACATCTCTGTTTCTGGTTGTTTCCCAGTCCATTTTACAAAATAATAGTGAAAAGATCCACAACAAAAGGGTGGGGGGGGGGGAGGCTGCAATTCTGTATGTAAGGAGGTGTTCTATTAGATCATTCAGCTAGACATGTTTGTAAACTAATGAAATAGATTTGTGACTTGCCTGCAATAAATGACCTCTTTATGCAATATACTAGCTGTTTATAGATTTATAAACATGCTGTTTTCTGATGTGTTACATCAAGAGCTGATTGGCAAGAGGGAATAAAATGTTTAATTAACGCAAATAGCAAATGCTGGCTTTGTGTTTGATCCCTTACGGCACAAATGCATATTCATATTTTATTTTTCAAATCGCATTTAAACTGTAGTAAAAGCTGTAGAAATATCTACAAATCTAGAAATAACTCATGCTTTATTGTATTTTCCTTCTCTTGCATGCTTGTGCACTTGGGTGCATACATACAGTATTTTATAATAAAGTATTGGGGTTTGAGTGGCAAAATATTTCTAATAGCTTCATAGAAAAGGGGGGAAGGGAAAGCATTTGGAAAACTCAGCTAATGGAAAACACAATTGGACAAACTAAAAACCTGAATATTACCCTCATTTTAAATTCTTGTTAAGAATTTCAGAGCTTAGTTTACATTGATGCTGACGCGTGGCTAAACCTGGTGTGTCTGTGTGAGTGGGAAATTAGCATGGGAAGAGGAAATGTGCAATTATTCTGCTCATTTGCTTAACCATATTTAAGGTATGGGCATTGTTATGCCTGGAATGGTTCTTAGGTTTGCGCTCTTCATGAAGATTATACTTAGTAGAGTATATCACCTGCATGCAAATGAAATATGCATGTTAGTTGTGTCCCCACAGCGCACTGTAGAATTCCGCTGTCCAGATTTCTCTCTATTTGTTGGTTGGCTGTGCCATCATAAACTTTTTCATGATAGATGTTTGCCTGGATCCCAGCTTTTGTGAATGGTTCAGCATGTGCTCTGGTCAGTGGCCACCCATATTTAAACATATTTGAATATCCAAAATGTGGATTGCCCCACAAAACTTTGGTGTGTGTACAGCTTTCCTTCAATAGAACAAAAAAGTCACCCTTAACTTGCAGTAAAAGCATATGTTTGTAAATGTGTCTATTGCGCTTACTCTACAAGTCTGCCCCATCATAGTTGAAGACTTTCAATCTGTCTCTGGTAGGGTGTACTGTTGACTACATGGTTATTTATTATAGGGTCTGGTCTCTGGTGTCCTCAGTGTGAAATGCAAGTCGCATGACTACAGTAGATATTCCATTATGTGCACATTTCTGAATTAAACAGATCCAATATTAGAATTGCAGTGATCATGCATTAAGTAAAAGTGGAAAACACACAGGATTCAGGTCAGGGTTTCGCAGTGAATGAAATGTTTACTTCCATGGTATTTTATTTATTTCCTGTCATATAGCAGGGATTCAGATTAGGTTCATCTAAAGAATTCTGTCATTTATAATTTTAACAATCCTGTGAGAGCGGCTAAGTCAAAAGACAGATCAACCTACTGAACTTTCTCATGATGCTGGGTTATGAACTTCTCTCTTGTTTGTTGAAATTCAGCATTCTAATTATTGCACCTCACTGGCCATTAAATTCATACATGCAAAGCACAATAGAGAACTGGTGTAGCCTAGTGGTTGAGAGACGGAACTGCAGATCAGGACTTTTCCAGTTCTCACCTCTGCCATGAATTTACTAAATAGCCTCAGATGAGCCAGTCTCTTTCAGCCCCCGCTCCCCAACTGAAATATGGAGCTTACTGTAAGGATCATATGAAGATAGTGCTCATGTAACACTTTGCACACTCAGAAAGTACTATTCAAATGCTTATTGATATTTATTTTCAATTTGTAGAATTTTGTTAGGTGCAGTAAAAGCCGTGTTATCCTGCACTTGTTAAGCTGCAAACCTGGTTAACACTTCAGGTGGGCATAGATGCCAGTATAGAGTGTGCTGCTTACTGAAGTGGGTTAAGCAAGCCCCCCAGGTCCCTTCCTCACTTACCTGGCAGGGATCCCTCTGTAGTGTTGCTCTGCTTGCCTTCCTTCTTCAAGAAAACCCACTAGGAATAGAGTTGTTTCTTGCTCATGAAGTCCTCTTGAGGAAGGAAGTGGAATGTATCTACTCCTAGAGGGCTCTAGAAGGGAGGTAGAGTGGTGTCAGAGCCCAGTCAGGTAAGCACAGGAGCAGAGAGAGTGAAAGCTTTGTTAACCCCTGTTCTCCATAACAAAGCTTTTACTGTTTTATGATAGCAAATCATTATTTTTAAAAAATGGGCATTATGTGTAGAAGAGGATACCTAAATGTGTATAAAATATATATTTCTGGTACACTATACAAGTCCATGTTGCATGCTACAACATGTTTGAAAAACATTCACAAATCATCTTCTTTTCTGTTAGATGAGATCAACTGGCCTGAAAGAGATGAAGCACCACCTCCAGATGCCCAGGATCTGATTACTTTGCTACTGAGACAAAATCCGTTGGAGAGGATGGGAACAGGTTAGAAGACATGGCTTTCACATTCACTTTTACCAGGTTGCTAGAAATAGTGTCTTTTTGGCTTGTTTTGTCGTTTTGTTTTTGTGCAGGAAGTACCTGCCAGTGGCTACAATACGAAAATTCACTGTATTTATTTATTTTTCACATTTTTATACCGCCCTTCCTCCAAGGAGCGCTCAGAGTGGTGTACATATTTCCTCCCCTCCTTTTTGTCCTCACAACAACCCTGTGAGGTAGGTGAGGCTGAGAGATAGTGACTGGCCCAAGGTCACCCAGGAAGCTTCGTGGCTGAGCGGGGATTTGAACCTGGATCTTCCAGGTCTAAATCCAACTCCCAAACCACTACACCATCCTGACTTTAGTTGGTAGTACCTGTTAAGTTTCATTTTGCTGGCAAAGAACTTTTCATCAGAACTGTCATTTAATCAACCTCTACCTTGTACCACCCTTACCTGCAGTATGATGTTTCTGTAAGTAATGGCGACTGCTCTTAAAGAAAATCTTTTTCGTGTATAGAACAGTACATTGAAAAAATGCTGGTGGGAACACCTGTTTTTTTCCTGGAGAGAAGGCAAGAAGCTTCAGAGTAACCTACTATTGGAACCCCCAACCTCTTTCATTTCAGAAAGTGTGTCAGCATTTCCTCCTTCACAACTCTAGAGTACTATATAGCACATGTGTGCAGTATGCCTCTGAATACCGGTTGCTGGGAAACAATGGTAGGAAGTAAGCCTTTCTCTCCTGCTTGTAGGCGCCCCTGAGGCAGTTGGTGAGCTACTGTGGGAAACAGGATGCTAGACTAGATGGACTTTGGCCTTGATCCAGCAAGACTTTTCTGTTTTTCTTATGCGCGTATGATGTATGTGACGACAGCAGCAGCATCAACTTTTCGTTACTACCTGGAGAATTTCCCTCAGATGTGGGAAAAGAGATGCATCCTCTCTGTGCAGATGTCATTGAACTGTCTGCTTGGGGTTTTGTAAGATATGTTGCTGTACTTGAAAAATATTAACTGCAGAAACAACTGAAATGTCCATCAGGAATAGATTGTGCAACCTAGGGCTCCCATGATGAACACTTTTCTATCGCCAAAAACACCTCTGATCTGTATGCCATATGTCATCTTCTGCTACTCACCCAGCCTTTCTCACTCACAAAGAGAGGCAGCCTTACTCATTCCTCACCTGAAATATGATGTAATATACAGATGACAAACTATTTAAAATTTCCCCACAGCTGAAAAAAAAAGACTACTGATCTCCTTGTATCATAGTATAGAGCTGTTCTGATACCCCTGCTGCATTTGCTGAGCTGTAACAGATGTACATAGAGAGCAGGCTACACAACCCTCCAGACTGAAGCACTGTCTGATAATGGCTCTGTGTCAGGGAGGGTACCGTTCCATTGGGCCCTCCTAGATAATATACTTGGTATCATGGTTAATCCAGCTCAAATGTCAATATATGTGCTTTAAATCTAAGTACAATATCATTTTTATGTTCCAAAGTTAGCTCCGACCAAACAAATTATCACACTAGACTTCTGTGTGAGTGTTTGAAATTTTCTTTGGACTTAATCCAAGAAAATACTTGAGGTTGAATCACATAATAGTGTCTTAGCCTCGTCAGGCAGTGCTTTTCTTTTTTGCAGTAAAAGCAGTAAAGCTGCAACATGTGAAATGGAAAGAGATAAAGGGAAAACAGTGAGGAATACAGCTACTGCCTTTTGTACTATGGACAGGGTATAATCTGTGCTCTCCTACCCTCCAGCCCATTCTTAGCAAAGAGGCTGATAACGTGCTAATATCAGTTGCTCTGTTTGCACTGACTTATAATAAAATAGTGCATGCAAAAAGACTGAAAGGAATTTCTTTGAGGTCTCAATCACTTTGTACAGGATCATTGGCCACAGCTTGGAAGACAATACTTACTAGGTTGGTGGATATCGACAAGCAGGAGATCTTGGCAGCGGCACATAGAATTTGCTCCCCACTGAATTCTCAACTATTGATCAACTACGGCAGCAGGCCTAGATATCTGTTCTTTTTAGACAGCCCTCAAGAAAGGCGAGCATTTACATTAGCTCGCTGCAATGTTTTGCCCTCTAAAGTTTTACAAGGCAGATTCAGAGGCCTACCTGTTGAGGAACGCTGTTGTACTTGCAGCTTAGGAGGGCTGGAATCTCTACCGCACATCCTGCTCTACTGTACCAGGTTTCAAGGCCTGCGTGATAAATTTCTAAAACCATTGCTGCTAGGTATAAAATGCCAGTCTGATAACGCGGCTATCCAACATCTACTAGCAGGGAACGACGAGAAACGCACCAGACAGGTAGCTAAGTTTCTAAGTCTTTTTGTCCAGATACGACTAACCATGCCGCTTCTTGACGACTAATTGAGGACAATACACAGTTTGATGTATGTACATATGGAGACTATAGATCTTAATGCTCTGAATGAAATTGATTTAGTTTTAACTTTAGTCTTTTTTTTTTTAATGGTTTGTTTTACCTATTCTGTGCTATGGTTTTGGTTCGATGTGTGCGCTTTATGTATATGTATATGCCAATAAAGGTTACTGACTGACTGACTTTGTACAGAAATAGGCAGAGTCACTATTTTTATAGTCTAAATTATCTGGTTATTTAGAATATTCAGAATTCTAAACCGGAAGCTTTCATGGCCTGAGAAAAACAAGAATACTATTTAAAGTCCAAGGAAAGAAAGAAGGTGGTTTTAAAGAAGGCTTCTTTCTTTCCTTGGACTTTAAATAGTATTCTTGGCTGTCAGTGAAGACTCTGCAAGCAAGTTTCCTCGGACAGTTCTGAATATTGTTTTAATACGTTCTGGAAGGATATTAAACATTACATGGCATCTTCACCCGTATTCTGCAAATCTTTTCCAATATTCAGAATGCTGTACAAAAGTGTTACAATTTTTTAAAAAATGTGGCCTCTTCTGTTTATTGGTTTTCTAAACTTAGGAAATAGTGTTTAGGAAAGCCTTAGATGCTAAGGTTTGATCCAGTTTCCTAAAGACTAGTACACTTTACAATGGAAGAGAGGATAGTTGGATAGTTCTGAGGGTCTCACATTCTAGGAGTAGACATAAGAGAGATGCCGGTGGAAGAAGAGGTGATATGGTAAACAGGGAAAGATTATGCAATTATTTTATGTACAAGTGAAGATCAAGAGAGATCTTGGGGTGCTGGTGGACAGGTTGATGAAAGTGTCGACCCAGTGTGCGGCGGCTGTGAAGAAGGCCAATTCCATGCTCGGGATCATTAAAAAAGGGATTGAGAATAAAACGGCCAATATCATTATGCCTTTGTACAAATCGATGGTAAGGCCACATCTGGAGTATTGTGTCCAGTTCTGGTCATCACACCTCAAAAAGGATATAGTTGAATTGGAAAAGGTGCAGAAAAGAGCAACCAGATTGATTTGTGGGCTGGAGCACCTCCCTTATGAGGAAAGGCTACAGCGTCTGGGGCTTTTCAGTCTAGAAAAAAGGCGCCTGAGGGGGGACATGATTGAGACGTATAAAATTATGCATGGGATGGAGAGAGTGGATAGAGGGAAATTCTTCTCCCTCTCACATAACACCAGAACCAGGGGACATGCACTAAAATTGAGTGGAGGGAGAGTTAGAACAGACAAAAGAAAATATTTCTTTACCCAGAGTGTAATCATCTGTGGAACTCCTTGCCACAGGATGTGGTGATGGCACCTGGCCTAGATGCCTTCAAAAGGGGTTTGGACAGATTCATGGAGGAAAAGACCATCACAGGTTACCAGCCATAAGCAACCTCCTGATTTTAGAAGTGGGTTTTAGAAGTGGGTTTTCTCTGTGCCAGGTGCCAGTGACAGCTCTGTGCCAGTGACAACGGGAAGCAGGTTATCTTGTTGTCTTGTGCTCCCTGAGGCATCTGGTGGGGCCACTGTGTGATACAGGAAGCTGGACTAGATGGGCTTTTGGCCTGATCCAGCAGGGCTCTTCTTATGTTCTTATGTTCTTATGTTAAGTATATGCAGTTATTTCAAAACTTAGATCTGAAATTAAGAGTAAACAGCTAGGTCGCCAAGGTTGCAGGTGATACCGCACCGTTCAGGGTGGTAAAAATGAAAGTAGATTGTGAAGAGCTCCAGAAGGATCTCTTCAGGTTGGATAATGGAAAGTGCATTATGGAGGCCTCTGTGGGCCATTCTGAGGCCCGCAGAGGCCAGGAAAGACCTCCGACTAGGAACAGACCTCTGGAAATGCCTCGAACTTCAAAAGGTAGGGAACGTTACCTACAATGTTCTGCCTAATGACCCCCTGTCGTATATCCGGTGGGTCGTTAAGCAGAACGTCGTTAAATGGGAGACACCTGTAGTAGATCAAGCAACCTCCCTGGATATGCTGAGTTAAATAAGTATTGGTAGGAACAAAGATTTCTTGATAGAGCTTACACAGGTGGGCCCAGACCACTGAATTAAGGGACCTAATGGCCATGGGATCTGAGAGGGTGTCTATCGGGTGTCTAGTCTTATTGTTATTCAGTCGTTAAGTCGTGTCCGACCCTTCGTGATCCCGTGAACCATATCCCGCCAGGCCTTCCTGTCCTCCACTATCTTCCTGAGTTCGCTCATTTTCATGTTCGTTGCATCAGTGTTGCTGTCTAATCATCTCATCCTTTGCCTTCCCCTTCTCCTTTTGCCTTCAATCTTTCCCAGCATCAGAGCCTTCTCCAGAGAGTCCTCTCTTCGCATTAGGTGGCCAAAATATTTGAGTTCCAGCCTCAGTACCTGTCCTTCCAGGGAACAGTCAGGCTTGATTTCATTTAGGATTGACTGATTTGATCTCCTAGCAGTCCAAGGGACTCTCAGGAGTCTTCTCCAGCACCACAGTTCGAAAGCATCTATTCTTCGGCGCTCAGCCTTCCTTATGGTCCAACTCTCGCAACCATACATTGCTACTGGGAACACCATCGCCCTGACTATACGAACTTTTGTTGGCATGGTGATATCTCTGCTTTTTATTATGCTATCTAAATTTGCCATAGCTTTCCTTCCAAGGAGTAAGCGTCTTTTGATTTCATGGCTGCTGTCTCCGTCTGCAGTGATCTTGGAACCCCAAAAAGTAAAATCTGTTACTGCTTCCATTTCTGCCCCTTCTATTTGCCAGGAATTGATGGGACCAGATGGCATGATCTTAGTTTTATTAATGTTGAGTTTCAAGCCAACTTTTGCACTCTCCTCTTTCACTCTCATCAAGAGGCTCTTTAGTTCTTCTTCACTTTCTGCCATTAGGGTGGTATCGTCTGCATATCTGAGGTTGTTGATGTTTCTCCCGGCAATCTTGATTCCGGCTTGCGATTCATTCAGCCCTGCATTTCTCATAATGTATTCTGCATATAAGTTAAATAAGCAGGATGACAATATACAGGCTTGCCGTACTCCCTTCCCAATTTTGAACCAATCGGTTGTTCCATGGCCGGTTCGAACTGTTGCTTCTTGACAGGTTTCTCAGGAGACAGGTAAGGTGGTCTGGTACCCCCATCTCTTTAAGAATTTGCCACAGTTTGTTGTGATCCACACAATCAAAGGCTTTTGTATAGTCAATGAAACAGAAGTAGGTGTTTTTTTGGAACTCTCGTGCTTTCTCCATGATCCAGCGCATGTTGGCAATTTGATCTCTAGTTCCTCTGCCTCTTCGAAACCCAGCTTGTACATGAAACCCAGCTTGTACAACCCTGTCTTACATGAAGCTAAATGCATCTACCTTTGTTCCTGCCAATACTTTATCAGACAGGGCTTCTGGAAACTGATTTTGTTGTTGTTGTTGGTTCCTGTCCTCATAATCCCTGATGTTGTTTGTCATTGATAATGTTCCAATGCAAAGATATTCTATTTAGTACAAAGAGGAACTAAATAGGAATACAGTGCTAGGTTGGATTCCTGGGTGCCTTTAAGTACATACATGGACAGTTTTACACCCCAGACTTACATAAGAATATGTAAGGTGTTATATGTGAAAAATGAAGCTAACTCCAAAGATATTCTTCCAGTTATACAAGAACTTGCACACTTTCTTGTGCACATAGAAACATGAAAAGTGTTATGGAGCCTATCTCTAACCCTGCTTCAACCTGTGTAGAAGCATTGTGTTTCCTTCCCTTCGTAGTTCTTTAGATATAACCTGATGTCGGCACTCAGTGTATCTTGCCTGACATAATTATTTGGTTGAACATGAAAGTTATAAGCCATATAGATATTTTAAAATAAATTAGCCCAACTACTTCTTTGCAGGTGGTTATTCATGTGAGTTTCTCTTGCTCCCCCAGGTGGTGCATTTGAGGTTAAACAGCACCAATTCTTCCAAAACTTAGACTGGAATAGTTTGCTGAGACAGAAAGCAGAATTCATTCCACAGCTGGAATCTGAAGATGACACAAGCTACTTTGACAGTATGTGTAGTTTTGTACAGTCATAACATTTTTGACTTGTGCCTTTTTAAAACAGTTGTTTAAACATTGATTTTTAAACCAGAAAAGGAGATTTACATATCTTTGTCAGCCCATGTATAATTTTAATGAAATAACATTTTGCTTCATTTAATTTTCAAGTATGGTTTATTTAGGCACATTTTTTTTGTATTTATAGCACGATCTGAGAAATACCACCATATGGAAACAGAAGAAGAAGATGATACAAATGATGAAGACTTTAATTTAGAGATAAGGCAGTTTTCCTCATGTTCACATAGGTTTTCAAAAGTAAGCATTTGTGTATTTTTGTGCTCAACATACATGTTCTAATGAGTATAATGCAATGGGTTACAGAATGTAGTAGCAAGTTATTGTGGGCCTTTTTGCTGTTTCATGTAGTTTTAATGTTATAAACATCTAAAGGTGTTTTTACAAGCATCATGTTTTAAAATTACCTTCCTGTAAGCTAATATTTCTATAAATGATCTTCTCTTTCAGCAAAATGCTTTGTCAAAAAGCAAACAAACAAAAAACTAGTCAAAACCCCATTTCCCATGTTTTGAACACACATGTATGTGAAAAGTCACATCAAGGATATACTTGAAAGGTTAATTGTAAATTTTGAAGGTGAGAAAGTTGTCAAGGAAAGAGAAGAAAATGAGAGCTAATGTTTAGGCCGTAATTTCGTGAGGATAAAATAAAACTAAGCTTTGAAATCCAGTAATGATAATATTACCTGATTGAGTATGTAAGGAGGACTATTCAAGTAGTTTAGCACATATCAGTTATCTCTTAATACATTTAAACACAGTTTTGTTCACACTGTGAGTGGTGTTGAGTGCTAATTTTAGGGAGAGCTAAATGCATTATATAGTCTGTCTTTTTTTTTTTTAAAGGAGGGCCAATAAGTGAGTTTTAAGTATTTGAAAATATATATTTTTGTATATTCATACACCACTGCTACTTTATCCTCTCAGTCTTAGTGGTGTGATGGGCTGTAAGTATAAATAAACTCAGAGGGTGACTATATTATTGCAAAAATCCTTTTTGCAGAATGTGATTCAATGACAGGTATTTTAAACTTCCTGTTCCCTTTATCCATGGCTGTGCGCCTTCCCATCTGAAATAATCCATAATCCCCATTCATCTGTAGAGGCAATTTAAGAATCGAGACATGGGAAAAGCAGTAGAAGGCTTTGCTTTCCATATAGTGATGTGAAACCTTTGTCATGACTTGGCAGCAGGAGTCCAATTCTCAAACAGCAAGAACCATTTAAATGTTCTCTTTGCAGATGGCTTCTGTTCATTTGCAGGATAGGAGAATACCCAAGAATACCCTAATATCTTAACTTTTTTTTATCCCTGGCAAGTTCCACTGTGCAGATTGTCAGAAAAACCAGCTTTTTGTGACAATCCCCCCCCCTGATATTTTTTAGTCAAATAATTTATTCTCATCTTCACAGTCAATTTCAGTTCATTTCTGCACCTCTGACTGGCCTTTAAATGACTTGCTGGGTTTTTGTTTGGTTTTTCAGTGACATTATGGTTAAGAAGTAATCTGAAATGTGCATTGATCTTATGTTCTAGAAATCCTGAAGCATCTATAGATCGAATGTACATGTCTAAAATTCATAGTCAAAAGGTGCAGAGGAAATGAGATGAATTCATGACAGAGAAGATGCTATTTGCTGTCCTGTTGCTTTGCTGAGAGACCAGGGAGAGGAGAATTGAAAATCATTTTAGAAACAGAGCCTCCTGGAAATTCATTCATCATCTGCAGAATGTATTTAAAACTATGGCCTATAAGTATTTAGAGCATGCAGAGCTCTGCAGGATATGTATTTTTGTGAAGTTCTTTTTAGATACAAACTGTTACCTATCAATTCTTTTGCTCTCACACACAGGTTTTTAGTAGTGTAGATCGAGTCATTCAAAATCAAACTGAAGAGAAAGAAGATACAACAGGGAGGATCAAAAATGTGACACTAACATGTGTGGAACCTTTAAGTTGGAGTTCAGAATATTCTGAAATGTAAGTTTTTTTAATATGTATATTATCTTGCCCACAGAATATATTATCTCACCTGCCCTGTGAAGGAAGTTAGGCTAAGATGTAGTGACATGTTAAAGGCCAGTTGCTGAACTTCATGAACTGAGATTTGTATTCAGGTCTTTAGCAGGAATGTGGATCAAGTCTCTGGGTCCAAGTCTCAAGTCAAGTCCCAAGTCTTTGCCCCCAAGTCCAGAGTCTTTGGTTGCGAGTTGGGAGTCCCTATCTATTTAATGGGGAAAACTTGAATTAAGATTTGTATTCAGGTCTTTAGCAGGGATGTGAATCAAGTCTCTGACTCCAAGTCTCGAGTCAAGTCCCTATGTATTTAATGGGGAAAACAGGTTTAAACCTGAATGAAATTGGACTTCTTGTAAAAGGCTCCAAGTCTCGAGTCAAGTCTTTCGAGTCTTTTACAATCGCCGAGTCATTGACACGACAATGAGTCAACAGACTCAAGTCTACATCACTGGTCTTTAGTCCAGATTCAACAGTCTGTCCATTATACCATACTGCTTCTCTTTAACAGTAGAAATATATGTAAGATTAATTATAGCAATCAGTGTATTTGGAGAATAGTTGATGAATTATTCTGTTGACCATTATAATATATGTTTATTTTAATTTGTTTAACTGTACTATGCAAATATCAATTTAAATGTAGGCAGCAGCTGTCTACATCTGTCTCCTCTGATACTGAAAGTTCTAGACAGCATCACAGTTCAGGGTTGCTTCCAAAATTGGCTATATCAACTGAAGGAGATCAAGAAGAATCTTCACGTTCTGCTGGATCTCGTAAAGATCAAGAAAAAACTACATGTGTTAATGAGGAAATAATTCAAGATGAAGTGGAGGTAACAACTCCAGCAAGCACTATCAGTAGCTCCACATTGTCAGGTAAGATGCAAACAAGAAAGTCTTTTCAACAGTGTGCATGTTGAGAAGTTCGACTATTTTAATGTTTAGAATTTCAGCTGTAAATTCTCCTCTCCAGATAAAATATTAGCATAAAAAGCCAGTTTAGGATTTAGGATTCAAATTTTTATGCTGTTTAAGTTTAAATGTCACCCACTACCCAAAAGCCAACCCAGAGAATTCACCAAGGAAAACTGCTCTTCTGAAATTAAAAAAAAAATTGATTTGAAATCTGGAGAGGAGAATTTACAGCTGAAATTCCAAACATTAAAATAGTCGAACTTCTGGAGGTAACAGGTAAGATGGTACTGCACAACATCTACAACGCATTACCTTCTAATTGTTTATACAAGAAGCCTACAACTACAAAATGCCAGCAGTGAACACAAGGTATTCTAACTGCTTTATATGATGTCGCTATTCTTTCTGAGTTTGATGACAGAGCAATTATTTACACACTGCTATGTTAGGAAAAAAATGCAGTTGAGCATTTTACGGCTTTATGGCTTGAACACCATTTTCCCATATGAGCCAGCCCATCCCCTGAGGTCATCCGAAGGGGGCCCTCCTGACTGAAGCCAGGTTGGTGGCAACAAGGGGTGGGGCTTTCTCCGTAGCAGTGCCGATGTTATGGAACTCTCTCCTGGTCAAACTAAGAACTATGCCCTCCCTGGAGGCCTTCTGGTGGGGCTGAAGACTCACTTTTCAGTTAGCTTTCCCACCTTAGTTTTTATATACTGCTGCTTTTAATATTTTCAGACATTGCTTGTGTGTGTGTGTGTGTGTGTGTGTGTGTGTGTGTGTGTGTGTGTGTGTGTGTGTGTGTGTGATGTTGCTGCTGCTGCATTTTATGTCTTTTACGCGTTTTGAATTATATATGTTTTTATGATGCATGCAGTTTAACTTTTATCCTTTTATATTTTATAGTATTTTAATAAACGTTATAACCTGCCCTTGGTGCTTTGTTATGGGTGGTGGTGGTGGGTGGGTTTATGTATAAATCTTATAAATATTGTGTATAGTACATAGAAGACTTGTTTCCAATATTTAAATTTCATTTATTTGTCTTAACCAAGAGGTGTAACAACTAACAGAAAATGTTATAAGCAAGATACAAATAAATGCAAATACAGATAAAAATCTACAATGTGTATTAATAGTCACCATCAAGTTTTATAGATACAAAACAAGCTTTATCAGTGATAAACATCTGGCACAGGTTCAGTATTAAAACTTGCATAGTCAGTGAAAATTATGCCCCTAAATTGATGTTGTTAAAATCTCTGCGGATCTTTGATGCCTCAACTGCAATTTTTTTCTAACCTAGCAGGTTGTAAATAATTGCTGTCACCAAACATAGAAAGAATAGCGACTTCATATAAAGTAGTTAGAATACCTTGTGTTCACTGCTGGCTTTTTGTAGTTGTAGGCTTCTTGTATAAACAATTAGAAGGTAATGCATTGTATATGTTGTGCAGTACCATCGTACCTCTTACCACCTTTCTGTATCAAATTCATTTTTATTCAGAAACTAATAAGTTGTAGAGCTGGTGCAGGCATAAAGGTTAGTTGTGATTTAGGATCAGGATTGATCTGTGGGATCACATGTTTATTCCTCTGTGTCCCTTCTTCCACATGAAATTTTTTCCCTCTCCCCCTCCATTGGTTTGCTACATCTGATAGTTACCGATCCTAATTAAAATCTCTCTAACCAGGACTGCTGTTGATCAGGCATAATGCCGAGCGTGGTGCCAGATCAAACAATATGGGGGCAATTAGTGTAAAGAGAGAAGGGATAGGTGAGACAAACAGATATTGCAACTCATTCCTGATCCATAAACATGATTAACATTTAGTAACCTGGCCACCTAATGCGAAGAGAGGACTCTCTGGAGAAGACTCTGATGCTGGGAAAGATTGAAGGCAAAAGAAGAAGGGGAAGGCAAAGGATGAGATGGTTAGACAGCATCACCGATGCAACGAACATGAAAATGAGCAAACTCAGGAAGATAGTGGAGGACAGGAAGGCCTGGCGGGATATGGTTCATGGGATCATGAAGGGTCGGACACGACTTAACGACTGAACAACAACAACAACCTGGCTCCAACATTCTATTGCATGTTGTTGTCAGTAAAACTATTTTCAGCTTGTCGTTGTATGATTTTCCCCCAGACTCTTGGTTTGTTTGTTTCAGTTTGTTCCTCCCTTTTCTTTTTATACAGTTGGCAGTTTTTCAGAGCACTTGGATCAGATAAATGGAAGAAGTGAAAGTGTGGACGGCACAGATAATTTCTCAAAGCCATCCAGTGAACCAGCATCTCATATGGCTCGTCAGCGATTAGAAACTACAGAGAGAAAGAAAATCTCTGGGAAAGTCACAAAGTCCCTCTCGGCTAGTGCTCTGTCCCTCATGATCCCAGGAGGTAGAGATTATGATTATAGCTATGAAATTGATACTTGTATGTGCCCTCTCTTCTTTTTTTGTGCCATGTGATCACAGTACATGTTTTCTTGCACTGAAAGAGTGCAAGATTTTCTGTTGTCCTTGCCATTATTACCTGAAGTAGCAATTAAAGTTGTAGTTTAGGGGGACCTGTTCTGGCTGAGATCTACAGCAGCATAGAAACATGAACTTAACTTTTCTTATACAGAATTCAAAACTTCATCATAATGGCTCCACTGCATGCATTGGTTGATACATTCTGTAGGGAATATCTTTACATGAGCAGAAAAGAACAGGGCATTTTCACATAAGCATATCTTTGGATCTTGAATAATTTATTCAGCCTTTAAATATAGTTTGTGCAGAGTAAAACATAAGCTTCCCAGAATGCCTGGAGCACATGAATCTTCAGAGTTCAGATGTCAGTCTGCATCTGTATATACAGTTTACAAAATATCCTTGAGAGAGTGGGAACTGTTTCTTACATCGCTATTGCAGAAATGACTCGATACTCATGTATTTCGTACTGTGAAAATTGTCACTCAAGTGTTCTTTTTAATTTTTTCACCTGCTAAACTTGATTGGAAGTCAGTGCCTACTTATGCAGGGACTAGAAAGGCCATTTTCATGGTACAGAATATATGCCTTCATTATATGATCAGGATTTCAAGATAGCAGAGTTTGAGAGGAATCCCAAAGTACTAGCTGTTCGACGTAATGTGATATGATATAAAGTGGGAGATAAAGAAAGTAGAATTTAAAATATGTAAATAAGAGGTTTTAGCATTATTAGAAGCACATAAAAGCTCTACGTTGGTAATGTTTTTCCCAAGTATAAATTATTTTGAACAGTTTTCTGAGTGATGGACATTTTCTAAGCAGCAGTTATATTTTCAGTTTATGCGTGACTGGAGTCACATGTGTGTGAATGTCACACATGTGACATTGGCTACTGGTCATGGTGGCTACATACTGGTCATCAATGGCTGCTGGTCATGGTGGCTACATACTACCTTAAGGTTCAGATCAGAGACTGTATACCTCTGAATAGCAGTTGCAGGAGAGCGACAGTGGGAGAGGAATATGGCTTCATCTCCTGCTTGTGGGCTGCCCAGAGTCATGTGACTGGCTACTGTGGAGAACAGGATGCTGGATCAGATGGATCTAATTCAGGGTTTCTCAACCTCTGGGGGTCCGCGTACCCCCATGCGGGTCCTGAAAGGTTGGCATACCCCCGGATCCCCCAAGTCCCACGTACCCCAAAAAAAGTTTTTTTCCCCCGGCCTGCGGTGTGGCCAAGCGGGTTCTCTGGCTCGCGCAGCAAGACGGAGAGAAATGCTACAGCAGGGCTGTAGCCTTTCCCTTCGGCTTGCGGTGCGAGCCGGAGAACTCGCTTGGCCGTACCACAGGCCGGAAAAATGGGTAAATTGTCCCCCGTAGCTCTCCCTACCTTTTCTCACAGCCGCCATATTGGATCTCCCGAAATCTCACGAGATTCAAGATCTCAGCTCCCAAATCTCACGCCGCGATCTTGGATCTCACGAGATTTCGGGAGGTCCAACATGGCGGCTGTGAGAAAAGGTAGAGAGAGCTACGGGTGACAATTTACCTGTTTTTCCGGCCTGCGGCGTGGCCGAGCAGGTTCTCCGTCTCTCGCCGCAAGCCGGAGGGAAAGGCTACAGCCCTGCCAATTCGATGAGATTTCCCATTTTCCCGCTGCCCGTTATCAGCTGCTGATCACAGCAGCTGATAATGGGGAGCATCTCGCATACCCCCAAAATGCAGTCCGCGTACCCCTAGGGGTACGCGTACCACAGGTTGAAAACCCCTGATCTAATCTAATCTGGATGATTCAGCAGAACTCTCTTTATATTCTTATGTGTGAATGTGAATGTCACCGTTGATGTATGCATAAAATCAGAATGTGCTTTTAAATAGAGGACCATTTGTTCCAGATATATTTGGTGTGTCTCCTTTGGGAAGTCCAATGTCCCCCCATTCCGTGTCTTCAGATCCCTCATCTTCCAGAGATTCTTCTCCGAGCCGTGATTCCTCAACTCCTTCTGCTAGTCCTCACCAGCCTGTCATAATTCACACTTCAGGCAAGAAATATGGATTCACTATCAGAGCAATCAGGGTGTATGTGGGTGATAGCGACATCTACACAGTTCATCATATCGTTTGGGTAAGATTTTTCTTATTAACAATTATTGAAAAAGGCAATTTTCCATTTGATTGTAGACCTATATCATTAATTTGTTGGCTTTCTAGCAAGTTATCTCTTGTAGGGACCAGAAAGTTCATTATATCCCATCCAAGACTTGCAGCCCAATCCTATCCTCCTCTGATGTAGGCTCTTCAGCATGGCCCACGCGGCCCATGCTGAATGAATCCTATCCGGGGAAGGCCCAGGCTAGGGGGTCTACTCAAGGTAAACGGACATTTGCCTGCTTACCCCTGGTAAAAAATACCCAGTCTGTGCAATGGAGTTAGTCAGTTCTACGCCAGCTCTTGAGGTGGCGTAGGACCAAGCAGCCTCATGTTGGGGCTGGAGGCCAGGGAGGGGGGGGGGATTAGGATACGCCAGTAAGTAACCATTATCAAAGTAATGCTATATCTTTGAGTTGAATCCTTGATATAGATAGACGAAGTTCTGTTGACTAAATTTTGAGACTTCCATGATCAGCATTGAACATAATCAATCTGAATTATTAAATTTTCTTTGAAATTATTCAGTTTTATTATGGAATTGCAGTAAGGAAAATGAATAACAAATACAATCATTTAGTTTTCTGTTTCCCTTTTTCTCTGAGTGATTTCGGCTTAATTCTTTCAATTACATGGAAGACTGTTACCTTATAAATATCATGAACCTTACTGGAAGTTGAATTAAATAACTTTTAAAATTGACTGCCTTTCTGTGTTTTATTAACTATAGAGTGATGCAATATTGCCCCATTATAGTGTATATCACACTGCTAAATGGACACAAAAAGCTAACCGGAATGAAACTCCTCCAAATAAGCTATTTCACAAACTAGAGCAATAGCAATTATTTCAAACTTGCAGTATCTTGTACTTTAATATGTTTGAATTTAAACTCGGAGAGTCACTTTATTAAGTTTGGGGTATTAACTTAATATTAATACCATTAATTTAATGGGGATATTAAAAAGCATGTGGAAGTAATTGGAACTACTCATATTTTTTTACCAACTTCAAAATATAACATTTGAATGACAAACACATTTATTAAGAACTGGGGTCCTCCAGTTTTTTCTTTGCTTGAAATCTGTGAAAATGTTATTTTGTGCTTCTACAACCAAATGGGTGTAAAAATCAGGAATGTGGATCAAGTCTCTGACTCCAAGTCTCGAGTCAAGTCCGAAGTCTCTGGGTCCAAGTCTCAAGTCAAGTCCCAAGTCTTTGCCCCCAAGTTCTGAGTCCTTGGTTGCGAGTTGCAAGTCCCTATCTATTTAATGGGGAAAACGGGTTTAAACCTGAATAAAATGAGAGAGAGAGAGAGAGAGAGAGAGAGAGAGAGAGAGAGAGAGAGATGTATATTATAACTGCAAAAAAAAATTTCTTGTTCAGAAATGTATTTTTGTTTGTTTTTGTTTGATCTCTAGAACGTTGAAGAAGGAAGTCCAGCTTATCAAGCTGGGCTAAAAGCTGGTGATCTGATTACACATATCAATGGAGAGCCAGTGCATGGTCTTGTTCACACTGAAGTTATAGAACTGTTGTTAAAGGTATAATACCATTTAAACCTTTATGTCAGAACCTGTATCTTTCTTTTAATCAACAGACACCTTTTATTCTGGGGGCTGGTTATTACTAGAGGTACTGTAGCAATGTCTGGGCTTTCAGCTGATTCTCCCAGGGATCACCTATTTGACTGCAGGAATATCATGGTGGTAGACATAGATTTCCAAATTCAATGAAGACTTGGTTTATAGTTAGGCTTACCAGATCTCCAACCGGGACAGAGTGCTAGACCTTTAGGAGAAGGAATGTGGGCAGGTGTAGCTTGTTAAACCTTAGAGCACAATTCTAGGCATGTCTAATCAGAAGCAAGCCCCATTGTGTTCAGTGGGGCTTGCTTCTGAGTAGACATGCCTAGGATTGTGCTCTAAGGTTTAACAAGCTACACCTGCCCACTTTCCTTCTCTTAAAGGTCTTCTCTAGCACTCTGTCCTGGTTGGAGATCTGGTAAGCCTATTTATAGTGGAAAATCTGATGTCACCATACCTTTGTCATATATTCCCCCCCCCCCCACTGTTCGATTGGTAGTTAAAATCATGAGAATAAAACTAAATTAGCCTAGCATGAGTGATTTACAAATATTGTGTTTCCAAGCATATTGAGCCTAATTTATATAGAACATAAAAGGTCTAGAAAAGTTGCACTGAATATTTACTCAAACTGTATATGTGTCTTTCACATGTATCTCTTTTAAAACTAGAAGAGCTTTCAAAAAACTATAAATCAGGGGTTCTCAACCAGTGGTACTTTGGCCGACTGCCGGTGGTACTCAGTCCACCAGAACCCCGCTCTGGTGCTTTTGGCAGCGTCACGTGTTCTCACTTCCAAGCGACTCTTGCCTTTGGCCAAGCCTCTCAGGAACGCTGAGAAGGGCCCTTCCACCCGCCCAGAGCCTCCTACCTTAGTTTTCTGGCCTATGAAAACATGAATGTAACTGGCAATGATGTCTTCGCCAGTGACTTCCGGTGATATGCAGCAGTAGAGTGGCACCGGAGAGGGTACTCAGCCAGGAAGGATACTCTATTATAACAACACTCATTTGGTTGCCCTCGACAACTCCTGAACTATATGTATTTGTGCTAGTCAACTTAAAAAATTCTAGAAGTTTAAGAATTAGTAAAACCACTTACACATAATAAAGCTGAGGCCTGAATGCTCCTCTTCTAAGACAGCGCAGGCAGACTTGCAGCGAATGCATTGGAGATGGATTCCCAAGTCAGTGAAGAGAAAAATAGCACAAGTGTAATGATATAAATGAAGCACTCCTTGCAATTATCTGTCTTTTGGACTGGGTAATCATTTTTATCCTCATTCAGTGTTTCTGATAACACTTGACAAATGTCACTGCTGTATTAAGGGGCGTTCAACATCTGGTCCTTTCAGTTGCACTCTGATCTTTTCCGTGTTGGTAGCAATCGTGCTGGATATAACTTTGTTGTAATATGCTTTCATGCTACCACAACAACAGTAGGCAAGAGGGTTTTTTCAGCTGCTGATTGAATATTGTAGGAAAAAACTGACCTCTACTGTTTTGTCACCATGTACAACAGAAACAATTGTTTCTGATATTTGCTGAAAATAGATTACTCAGATGACTGCTCTAAAGTAGATACAGCGTCAATCCAGCAGGTGGTGAAAGAGAATGTTTTTGAGCATATAGCTGAGAGTACAACCATTATTTTTATTTCACAGGGTATGAGAGGTTCGTATTGACTCTTTCCTCAAATTAGGTGAAGATGTCAACACCCTGTTCCTACTGTATGTTCTGTATTAATCAGAAAACGTATGAATGTCCTTTGGTGGTTATATTCTCACTCCTGCTGCTGTAATATCTAGGTCATTTTCTTTAATAAAAGTCTACAGACAGGGTTCTTTGTATTTTTTTTAAAAAAATGTTTTTTGTACAGCGTGTAGAGAGACTTAATAAACATCTCTCTGTGTGATTGAATATCCTTTAGGGCCAAGTTGCATGACCCTGTCAACATATGAATGTAAATTCAGTTTTAGCATGCTCAGACCACAGCTATTTTGTGTGCAGAGCAGACAAAATACCATCAAGTGTTCAATATGTGGTATTGGAGCTAATTGCTTACTAGCAGCAGTGATGCATTGACAAGGTTGTGTAACTCAATTCTTCTATGATTGGTATCATGCTTAGTTTATTTATGTGCACCAAAGTACTGTGGCATACCCAATGGAATGTGCTTTCATTTGAATAGCAGGCTTTCATGGCATATCACAGTATGCGTGTGAAAGTCCCTTCCATTTCAAAAGAGATTTGTCATGCAGCATGTGGGTCTGGTCTGCAAGGAATACAGCTCCAAAGCTAAAAGGCATGAAGAACTAGTTGTGCAGTTCTTTCGATCCAGGTCACTGCTTTTCAGATTCCCTCGTATTCCCTTAAGCTTCTATTAAAAAAAAAATTAAATATTGAAAAAACTCCATTGCTCTCACTAAAATATCCAGACCTGTAAAGGTCTACTCTAGGCAAATGAAGTCAGGTTCTCAGTGCAGCCTTGATATTCATGGAATTCTAATACTGAAACCAATCTCATTCAACGTGTTGGCCTTTGAAATATTCCTCCCTGTATTAATCCCATTGCACGTACCAGTAATCCAAATTGCAGACAATAGTGGGTTTTAGTCCAAAGGCAGGATTGAACAAGCTATACCTAAACAGGGCCAGCGAACAAGGGCTAGAATAATAAGACAGGTGATAGTTTGGGTAGGAGCAATAAAGACCAAGGATTGTTATGCAGGAGAAAATGTCTTCAAGAGCACACAGATGCCCATCAACTAGAAACAGTACCCATCCCTTGAGTCGGTTTTGTCTGAAAAGAAAAATCATACAATAATGACTTACACCTTGAAAATTTTTGTTTTGGCAGAGTGGTAATAAAGTGTCAATTACTACAACTCCCTTTGAGAATACTTCAATAAAAACAGGACCAGCCAGAAAAAATAGCTATAGGGGTCGAATGGTTAGACGCAGCAAGAAAACAAAAAAGAAGGAGAGTTTGGAACGGTGAGTAATGGTTGCTTAATACATAAGAAATCCTTAATGTTTGTGCATCCTCAAGTAGAGGGTTTTTATTCCCCTTTCAGTCACTCAAGTTGTTTACACTGTCCTATGGGCATGGATGATTTTCCAATCCAAATATATATTATATTAGATTTTCCACCCTCCTCAATTTAAATACAGGGGCCCCCCATATCCGCTGATCTGCTATCCAGTTATCCACAGATTCAGTTATCCACGGATAGCGGATCCCACCACATGACCCCCCCAGGCACTTACTTTTACAGAAGAAGCCTCCGTTTTTTCTTCAAAAGGACTGGGGTGAGCAGCCTTTTTGCAGCCCTCACCAACAAGACTTAGGTGCTAGAGAGTCTCTGCAACCTTGCAACAGAGAGGCTCTGCAAGGAGGCTGCTCACCCCGGTCCTTTTGAAGAAAAAACTTAGATTTCTTCTGTAAAAGTAAGTGCCTGGGGGTTGTGGAGGGCGCGGGGGGTTGCGCCCACCCACGGGGGGGTCATACCCACCCACGGGGGGGGCCGCAGGGGGCTCAGAAAACCACAGAGGGGTGTTCTCCCCTTTCCGCGTTTTCAAGTATCCACGGTGGGGGCTGGAACGTATCCCCTGTGGATATGGCGGCCCCCCTGTATCATCTAAAACAGTGGTCCTCAATCTCTTCTCCAACACAACTCATCTGGTTCTCTCACACTCCCTGGCCTCCACGGGCCTCAGAACGCCTCCGGCAGTGATCAAAAGTCATTTCCGCAAAACCAGAAGTCAACCAGAAGTGACTTCCAATAGCTTCTGGAGGCATTCTGAGGCCTGAGGCCTGGAGGCCCAGCACGACCTGGGAGTAGCCTCCAATTGCGACTGGAGGGCTCCAATTTGGAGCCAACCGGATGCAAGGGTGGGGGGGTGGGCCCAACTCGGCGACCCACTGTGCATCGGGCTGTGACCCACAGTTTGGGATGCACTGCTCTAAAATCTCCTAGATTGAATGGAATGTTGAAAGCGTCTATAATTAGTTCTCACAATGTGTATTATGCTTGCCTGACTTATGTGATTGTAAATCACATAAGACATGCTCTGATACGTATGTTTTTTAGGAAGAGGAAATAATACTAAGATATGATTCTTTAGCTTGTGATATGTTATCACGTGTTTTACAAAAGATCTTTGTCTTCACATTAGGAGAAGATCTCTCTTCAAAAAGCTGGCCAAGCAGCCTTCACCCCTACTTCACACTAGTCGGAGTTTCTCCTGCCTGAACCGATCTCTCTCATCTGGAGAGAGCTTGCCTGGCTCTCCAACTCATAGCTTGTCTCCTCGTTCACCAACACCAAGCCTCCGCTCTACCCCTGATTTCCCCTCAGGTGAGTATGTGAGAATGGAGGTACGCAGTGGAAGAAACGAGAGAGAGAGAGAGAGAGAGAGAGAGAGAGAGAGAGAGAGAGAGAGAGAGAGATGCTCACAAAGAGTTAGTGCATGAGCAGGCTTCCTCATTCACTTTAGTGGAGCAGACAGATCTGCTTATCCCCTTAGAAAATAGAGCTTAACTTTCAGAAAGCAAAGAAGTACCAAATTTGAAATCTGATCTAGTGGAGGAAGGGCTGCCCTTGTACATTCTTAAATTAGCAAAACCTAGTCCAATGCAAGTTCTTGCATTTTGCTTTTTTTTTTTTACTTTATTGTGCAAATAATTCTTTCAGAAATTATAGGTCTTAGCAATGAACAGAGCCCAAGATTCTACCTGCATAGACTAAGCTAAGCTACTTACAGCCCGATCCTGCCTAATTTTTGACCGGCAGAGCTCTTGTTCTGCTGGCTGAAGGAGTCGCAAATGTGCTGTAAAGCACTTTTGTTGGGTGCTCTAGTTAAGCAGCACCGGCACAGAGGCCGGCATCACACATACCGCTGTCGCCCAGGACATGTGCCGGCTGACCTAGGTAAGTCCGATGCGCATCCAAGGAGGCCCATTGGGGCCTCCGGCGCCTATACTGGGGGAAGGGGTGTCCCCTTCCTCCGAGGTGAGCCCAGGTCACGCCAGCGTGGCCCACATCCTGCACAGGATTATGCTGTTGTTCACGTTATTAAAGCTTCTGAAAGAGCTGCTAATGCTATTCAGCCATCTTTTTGTGCAAGTAACGTATATGTTTATTAGCAAAAGGAGGCAATATTGGTCAAGTATAAAAGTATAAAAGTACAAGGTTGGATTCAGCAATGTAAACCGGAAAGGCAAGCAAGGAGAATCCAAAATTTGTGCAAGTGTGAATTTTCAAGACCAATAATTTGCTACTGCTTTGGACAAATGTTTTCCTGTTCTGTACACTGTATAGAATTTTTTTTTAATCATTCCTTTCCAGACATGGAGTGAAGAAGCTAATTAAGTTTTATTTGTTTCCCTTCCCAGGTACCAATTCTTCTCAGAGTAGCTCCCCAAGTTCAAGTGCACCCAATTCTCCAGCTGGCTCAGGACATATTAGACCCAGCACGCTCCATGGTTTGGGTCCCAAGCTTGGTGGGCAAAGATACAGATCAGGAAGACGCAAATCAGCTGGCAGCATTCCTCTGTCACCTTTGGCACGGACTCCTTCTCCAACCCCTCAGCCAACATCTCCTCAGCGGTCTCCATCACCTTTGCTAGGGCACTCAATTGGAAACACAAAAATAGCTCAGGCTTTCCCAAGTAAAATGCACTCCCCGCCCACTATTGTCCGACACATAGTTAGACCGAAGAGTGCTGAGCCACCAAGGTCTCCCTTGCTCAAGAGGGTTCAGTCTGAAGAGAAACTTGCTCCTTCTTATGGCACGGACAAGAAGCACTTGTGCGCACGCAAACACAGCTTGGAAGTCACACAGGAAGAAGTTAATAGGGAGATATCCCAACGAGATATAACCCTTCAGAGCCTGGAGGAGAATGTGTTGGATGCCCCATCACTCACTCGAGTGCGACCTGCTGAACAAGGTTGCTTAAAACGCCCCATTTCCAGAAAGCTGGGCAGGCAAGAATCTATTGATGAGCTGGATAGAGAAAAATTAAAAGTCAAGATAGTTATGAAAAAGCAAGAGCTGGGTGAGAAACAAGAACATTTGCAGAAGTCAAGCAGTGTACACGAACATTTTAGCGAATCAGAAAATCCTGTTACCTCATGCCTGGGGGAAAGAGACAGCAAGAAAACATTTCAGAAACCTTTGGAAAGATCAAATCACTTTGAAATGAAAATAGCAGTTCTGGAGACACAATCAGTAGGTGACATGCTAAAAGACACCCTTCAAAAGAACGCAAATATGAGATCAAACGATAGTATTGCTTCAGATGCACACACGCCATGTCATGGACCTCCACTTAATGAACTCAGTCATTTGTCTTATGACTTCAAAAGAATTCTCCCTCCATGTTCATTGCAAGATATGCTGCCTCATTCCTCTGACAATGTGTCAAATGGAAAAGGAGAAAATGGAGATAAAACGACCCCAACAAAAGAATTTGTCAAATTTGAAAGATTAGATAATAAGCTTGCAAATATTGATTATCTGCGGAAGAAAATGTCCTTTGAAGAAAAAGATGACAGCCCCTGCCCAGTGCTAAAGTCCAAACTGACTTCAAATGTACATGAATGTCATCAGCTCAATGCAATCAGACCTATAAACATACAGCAGGATTCCAACCCAGTAGCTGAAAACCGATCCTTTATCAGCAGTGGTCATGCTGCCCAGATGAGCTCTGTTCCTTTTGTTCCCCTCAAAGTCTTGAATGGTAGAGCCGAAACTGGTGTGGAGAAATCAGCCCTGATTTCCACGGATTCTCCTGTTCGAAAGAGTCCTTCTGAGTATAAGCTAGAAGGGAGATCTGTATCTTGCTTGAAACCAATTGAAGGCACATTAGATATTGCTTTACTTTCAGGGCCCCAGGCTTCAAAGACAGAAGTGTCTTCATGTGCATTTCCAGGAGGCCAAAATGCCAAAAGCGATACCGGGTGTCTCCTACCAGTTGGATGCCAAGGTGGCAGCAGTGTGAAGGTTGAGTCGTCTTGTCAGAAAGAGAAGTCACTAACCTCCCAACAACCCAGGTCTTGCACATCTGGGCTATTGGAGGTCCAGTGTTCAAAGCCAAATAACAGTGCTCCAAACTCGCCAGCAACAGCTGTGTCCATTGAACCGCAGTCAGAAAAACCAGTCTCCAGTCTCGGTGCTAACTGTGACCTTTCGATGAGAGTGGCTAACCAAAAGAAAGGGATAATCCAATTTACTGCAAACGAGACGAAATCTACTTGTCCCTCAAATCAGAGTTCTGCCCTGACAGCCTGCAGATCTGGCACCACACAGGGCATCTCTGAAAAAGCCAAACGAAAAGAGAAGAGCACCTCAAAAGAAGTGTTTGACAGCCACACAAGGGCTCAAAGGAGCAATGACATGCTTCCAGAAAAGCCGGAGGTAGTTGATGATCTCTCAGCCAAACGATCTGTTCCAGAAGCAACCCCAATTCAAGACACTAAACGCATTCAGAAGTGTTCCTTTGATTCAGCTGCTCATCAACAAACACGTGGAACGGCAAAAGTGCAGGTGACAGGCTCGAGGGTGAAGCCCAAAGACGCGCTCAAACAATCGGTAAAAGAGGACGATAATACAACTAGAGAATCTTCAGGATATGAGTTCGGCATGCAGAAAGCTAATGCGTATTTCAAACCTGAAGCTTCACTTCTCCAAAAGTCATCACAAACATCAACAGATGCTAATTTTGTTAGAACAGAAAAACCTGCCTCGGGTATAGCTTTCCCAAAGGAAAGTGTTCGAGATGTGGGGGCAAAAGAACAGAAGCAGTCCAAAAATGCACAGCCCCCAACTGGGGACAAGGGGCCTGGCTTTGCGTCTAGACAGCAAGGTAGTAATTCTGATGCTCCTTCTGTAAAGGAAGTAGTCAACAGGCAATCTGTACCGGTTGGTCCGATGGGTTGTAGCAACCAAGATAATATCAGACCTGCGTATTGTGTGGAAAAATCTAGGCAAGTCCCTGAAACGTGTTTCTCTAAATCAAAACATGCTGACAAATTGTCACTGACTCAAAAACAAATAGCTGCAAATGTAAAAGAAAAAGAAATCAGTGTTCCGGTTTTGGCTGGTTCCCGGAAGGAAGGGAAAAATGTCAGTAAGACTGCACTGGATTCTCTTTCATGCCCTGCAAGCTCTCAAAGAAAGCTAAATAATGAGCATAGCCAGGTAGAAAGGCATCTGGTGATAGAATATGGGTCAGAGCCCCCAGTCCAAATCAATAGCGCTGTGCCTGAAAAACAGCTGAAATCCTCCAATAGAAGTCAAGCAGCAGCATTCGCACCAGAGAACACGAAGCATTTTCAGAGGCAAGAGGTGGCCAGCCTAAGTGACCCTGTTGATCAAAAGCCACTCCACATGCGCACCACCAAGCAAAGTATACCTTCAAAGGGATCGGCTCCAAAAGAGTGCTCTTCGCTGAACAAGCAGGTCGACAAGACCCCAAGCGACCAGACCGCCACTGCAGAAAGGCAACCTGAAGGGAAAAAATGCACGGATGCACTTTATTTTCAAAATGACCATGAGAAATCAGACCCGAGCCTTTCCCTTACTAACTGTGATACCAGAGGGAAGAAAGCGGAAAAGGCAGTCATGGGTGGCAAGAGCGCTCCAGACACGAAGGGAAAAGGACATATGAATCACAAACAGCTCGCAGAGGCAAGCAAGCAGCACACAGGAAAACAGTCCTCTGCAGCTGCTTTGCAGAGTTCATGTCGCACAGCTGCAATGGTGACAAAGCAGCATGACTGCGCATCCGCCTTCCCTGAATGTAGACAGGAAGCCCCTGTTTTGCCTTCAGCAAAGGCTAAGCTGGGGTCGCTGGAACCACTTGCCGTGAGCGGCAGGGAAGTGAAAAAGCTAACCAGCTCTTCTGCAGCAGATGGCCGGGCAGAGATAACGACAGGCTTTTCACTGTTGGGCTTGCATTGTACTGCTTCCCCTGCGGAAGAGCACATTCCTGCTTCAGATTTAGGGGGGAAACTGAAAAGCCAAGAGAAATCTCACTCTTCTAACACTGTGGACACAAAGGGAAAAGACCTCATTGCACCTCAGTCTGCTGCTGCAAGAAAACAGAATGTAGGTAAGGATTTGCCAAAGCCAGGGACTCCAGCTGACTCTCTTAACGCACTTTCTTGTGACAAAGACTCTGCCCGGCCGAGGCGAGGAAAAGACACCTCACGAAGCAGTCCTCACAAAAAGGCCTAATGGGCAAGTGGGACTTCTTTGTTAAAACATGTCCTGTCCTGTCTTACCTTCAGAAATAGCACTGTGTAGTATTTTCTTGCAGAAAAACTTTCAGCGTCACTTAAGCAGGGTGTGTAAAGAAAGGACACTTTTTTTTTCCTCCTCAAAATGCCTTCCCAAATGTAACCGGTTAAACTGTTAACATACTGTATTTGTACAAAAATTACTTTTACAATTTAAGAGACACGTTAGAGGGGAACAAATTCTCTGTAAATACTCCATTGTGTGCATTGTTTTGAATGTTGCGCCTCCACTTTCCTGCTGTTTGCAGTGTTTATCTTTTTAATGATAGTTGCTTTGCCACTGGTTTGCCATAATATATGAATCAGAATGACTAAAACTTGGGCCTAAGCTACACTCACAACTATACAGGTCTGATGGAAGGACAGAGATGCCTCATGTGTTCAAAAGTCTACTTATGTTTAAAATTAAGAAATTATAACTCAAGTGGCTTTCTATGAGTTTCTATGTGTAAATATATCAAGAGCTTGAAGTTGATCGTATTGTTGAAAGCTAGTTTAAATAGAATACCAAACTGCAACCAATAATCCCTCTAAGGGGTCTGCGCCGGTGTGCGGATCCCTTTAGCTGCTGCAACAAGCCCTTGGAAGCTTTGCAGTGTTCCGGACGCACGGTGATGACATCATCACTGAACTTCCAGGAACACTGAGCTCCTTCAGTGAGCGGAGCTCAGCTTCCCAAGGCTTTGAGCTGTGCAGCCATGCAACTTGAAGGGAACACTGACTGCAACTCTTCAATACGCATAATTCACCTCTTGGTTGGGGTATTGTAGACTGTCCAGTTCACAGCTTCTGGTCAAACGGAGCCCTCCCTGTGTATCTTTTCCTTTCATCTTATCCTAGACTGAGATTTCAGAGTCTTAGTGAGCTTAATTTCTGCTCTCTTGATTCAAGTCAGATTCAGGCCTTTGTGGTGTGGGGTGCAGATCAAAGCACATGGCATAAGTGTTAAACCAATCTTCATTATGATAGGTAGGTTTGAACACTTAGCGGTTCAGCATTCTTTTCTCTTTTACGATAAACCTGGTGAAGTGGGGGGAGGGCGTTTTCAGCCTCATATCTACATAACATCTGGTAACATTTTATTACCTAGCTGGGGCCTTATGTTGTAGCTTGCTGTTTTTAGCAAGTCATCCTAGATCTTGCATTCTTTTTGAAATACATTAAGTAGCTCTGTACATCTTGTATTGTGGTCTTTATTTGTATGCAAAAGACGTAAATGTAATTTTTTTTAATGAAAAGGCATTTTTGTAAAAAAATAAATAAAAAATAAAAAGAAGGGACCTCTGTTAGAGCTATTTGGTGCTAGAATGTCAGTGTCCTTTTTACTTTTGCTAAGTCTTATTTGAATTTTGTGTATTGTGAAATATGTCAAATATTAAATTGAGAGCAAAAGTTTGGTTGGAAACTTGGACAGCAGCACTAGATGCATACAGATAAATATGCTGAAGTGACTGGGATCCAGAAAACAATTTGTGAGGGTGTCCCCGTTCTATATTTCTTCACAAAACCTAATTTAACGCTGATCCGGGGGGGGGGATAAAATTAGGGAAACGAGGAAAATATGTCCTGGAGAGGGGACTCCAGGACATATTTTCTCGTTTCCCTAAATTTATTAATCCAAGCAGAATACAGTTATGAATTGGTTGCTTATAAGACACAACTATTGTGTTAAATGCATTTCCTTGGGGAAAAGGAACTAATCCAGTTGGGATTTGGATCATTTTTAGGAGCCTTTGCTAAGAAAATAAAATTACTGGCAAGTCCCTGTAATTTTCCATGCAGTGCTAGTATACTCATGCACTCATGAATAATTGGAAGAAAAAAGAACCATTTTGAAAAGAGGGTCCTAGCGGTCACTGTCGATTTGTTGAAAAAGTTGAAAAAAATCAAACACTAATGCACTCCAAAATCATGGCATTTTTATCTGGGAGGTTTTTTATAGTTTACAGCTGCTTGCATTTAAAAACCTTCCACTCGTTTCCTTTAATGCACATTTAGCTATCTTGTTTACAAATGTATCTTTTTATGTATATTTTGTAAAGTGCGTTATCACTTCTGCCAAATATTTTCCCCATTTTGGAAGTGTAGTAGACATAAGCTTGTATTCATGTAGTCCCTGTTTGTTGGTGTATACAGTACCTTATAATGAATTGTTAGAGATCCTCCTAAGTGTGTACTCTTTTGTCAGTCTTTGTGTGATTGTATATTAAGATGTTCCCTTTGTAGTACTCCCTACTGTAGATTATTAGATTATTAAAAAAAAAAGGTTTGTTAGGATCTGTGCAATAAAGTGTTTGCAGTCTTATTTTCTTTAAGAAACCCCCATGGATGTCAGCACTATTGGATATTGAATAAAAATATTTATACGTATGCAGTTGCAGAACATTGAAATAAAATTAAGCATGAAAGGGAATTGAGTTTGTTTCTTGAATTCTCATGATATGATTTTATCATGTCATGATTTTATACATGGAAATATGTATACGCGGTATATGATTTTAATATGCATGGAAAGAAGCAGCAGCAGTTTTTCCCCCAGTAAATATACTGTAAAACACCTCTCATGTACCACATATATGGTTAACTGATAGTTGTGATAAGTTGCCACAAGAAATAGTTTTGTGTTTAGATGCTGATTGTTGTGGTTTGGCTGAGTAAAAATTCTCACCGCTGGAAGCTTTTAAATTAAAATTTCTGAGTTGCAGTTTTGCAGAGACAAAAATGTCTACAACTTTAAAATGTGCATAACTGAAGCAGCCATGCTCTGGTGAGTTCATTTTCTCTTGCTTCTGCTTTTACAGCTTGTAAAAGAACAAGTGTTAATGTGATGTTTTGTTAATGTGCAAAATGTGTTTACGTTTTATAGGGAAGAATATACAGGTTGATTACCCCTAATCCAGACTATTCCGAAATCCAGACATTTCTGAGGCTATGACTTTTTTAAAAACTTTTTCCAGCACCTGGCTGGTATAGTTCAAGGCATGCTGGGCACAAAATTTTATTGTATAAAATTACCTTCAGGCTATGTGTATAAGATTATATGAGACATTAATTTTATGTTTAGACTTGGGTCCCCTCACAGCACAATTCTTACTAAGTATCCAGCAGGCAGTCCTATCATGATCGGCCCTGAGGTCTACGTTCATCCCCTTCCCCCGCTGTAGCGTGGGGAGGCCCCAATGGGCCTCCTCAGATTTCCGCCAGCTATTTAGCTGGTGCAAGTCCGAGGAGGCCGTGTAATGGCTGTGCCATCCCAGGAAGGGGGCGGGGATATGGCGGCTGTCCCCCCCCAGGACCGGCTCGGCCAATGGCCCCCCTCACCGCCCGAACCGCCCCCACGTCTGCCAGGGGATACCTTACCTTCTCCGGCGGCCGCAGGGACGATCTGGCGGCAAAGTGAGGGTGGCTGACCTCCACACCAGCCACCCTTACTCTAAAGTCATCGCAAACATGCTTTACGGCACGTTTGCGACAACTTCAAACAGCGGAGCACTTGCTCCGCCATTCGAGACTTAGACTGGATTGCGCTCTCATTATATTTATGCAAATATTCTGAAATCCAGACAGTGTTCCATCCCAAACAGTCCTGATAAGGACTCAACCTCTATAGCATGGCATTTGTTGAAAGATTTATCTCTACATTTTTCCTGGAATTTTTAAATATTGTAATTGAAACAATACTATTAAAAAGGAAAGTACAGTTCAGAAATAAATTTGAATAATATGCAAATCATTCCTCATTTTGAAGTCATGTAGCTGGTAGAACTGCGCCAGCTTCATTAGAGAGCACCTTATTACCTGTCTAAAATTATGAATAAATTTGTAGATTTTTAAGGAATATTAACCAAATGTTGTAAACAAAACAAAAAAAAACTCACATGATTCTTCATCACTCACAAAAGAAGTATTTGGTTAATTTGTATTAAATAAATATTAATGAAGAATAATCAGTGCTGTAACAACGGCGGAGCCTGAGGAGCAGGTGCTCTGGGCGCTCTGCCAAGGAGGGCGCAATTTCTCCCCTGTGCAAGCATCCAAATGGCAGCAGGAGGCTCAGCATGGCGGGAAGAGTTGCATTGTGCAAAAACACGCTGGGAAATCCCTCGGGCGTTCCTAGTGTTTGCCTCACCCGGTGCAGGAGGTCAGTGCGTCACCCCCATGATGAACCTTGTCTGATACAGTGGGCAGGGAAACACATCATCAAAATTACACCTTTAAATTTACAATATTATACGCACAGCCTAATGTATGTTTGCAGCCTAAACAGAGGTATCACAAGGATTTGTGTCACCCAGTATGAGAGCATTAATATTTATTTTTATATATAACAGTACAAATCACCCAACAAATCTGTAACAAACTCAGCTCTCAGAACAATCAGTCTCATTGGTCTGTTTTGAGTTAAGGAAATCCACTTTTTGTTACACAAGGAAGCTGTGTTTTCTGTTTCCGGTTATTTGGCCATAACGTTTGATAGAACGTTATGAAATGATTAGAAACTATTTCAAAACAGTTTGTTTCATTGTATTCTACATGAGATTACGCATCAAATGATATATAACATGATATTATTCGTAAAGACAAAGGTTTTCACAATTTGGGCCACTAGTGATATCACTCCCCTGAGGATGTCACATGGTGCGGTCCGCACCCCCCGGACCATCGTAGGGATGCCACTGCCTCCCGCTCGCCTCCAGCCTCTTACCATTATGTGGAGGCTCACACCGAGCGCTCCGATCCCAGAAGTGAGTGGGCGGTGGTGCTGTGCTGTTACGTCCAATGCTGTTCTATTTCATCTTGTACCCAGATATGTCCTAGGATAAGACAGAGGAGTCGTTCTCCTCCTACTGCTCCTACATTTTCTCAAGTTTTGTCTTCTCCACTGAGCAACTGTGCATGCAGTGGGGTACAATACAGTCTTTCTAATCAAGCCTAGACTGGTCTCTAGGCAAAGATTAGTTTTTTCCTCTTATTTTTCAGGGCAAGTTACTATTAACCTTTTTAGCTGCTTGTCATGTAGGTGACCAACTAATTGGAATGGCTTGTTGTGCATCCTGCTAGGGTTGATTGCTGTTTTCTACTATAGCACGGTTTCTTTGCAACTCTGTGAGGGAAATGAAGAACATAATCTGACTTTTCTTACACCTTGAAGTAATTATTTATAAGCATCGTCCTGATAATTTGTTCTTTGAAGTTACAGTCATATGCCTTAGTCCAAGACCCTTAAATACGCTGGTACTTTCTCTTTAAGAAACGTATGATCAACATGAAGGTCACAACAGTTATTGTTGTCACAACAAAAATAATCAACATTACTTGTGCAGTTCTATACCCACAGGACAGATTTACAAAGAAGAGTTGAGTACCCACTAGTGGTTTAGGCTCCGAGCACACTGTGTCTTCAGAGTCTTCAATTTTATCTATGTTTTGTCTGCACCACATTAATAATCCAACATTGGAACAGGTGCATTCCAGTGGATTGTAACTTAAATTGATTACACTCTGGCCAGATAGGGTAGTCAACATATCACGTGGGATAATATGGATCCTATTATTGGCAAAATTGAGATAAATGTTCTTGAGATTGAAAAATGCCTCTGAATTGAATGCAGTAAGTTGGTTGTGACTCAGGTCCACATGTTTCAGCTTCTTGAGAGCATAAAACGTTTTGGTTTGTATAGCTGACAATTTGCAGGAAGATAAAGTTAGCACTTCTAAATTGGGTGCCTGTAGAAAGAGGTTGTCATTCAGGACACCACGTTCAAAGTCATTCCCGTTCAGAGCCAAGAAAACAAGGCTCCCTAGACCTTGCAAGATTTGCTGAATATTTAAACCAACTTTAGTGTAAGAAAGATTTAGCATCTGCAAAAGATGCAGATTGCGGAAAGGTCCTTGGGGCGCATCAGTGAAGATGTGTGTGGAAGTGAGATCCAAAACTCTCAGTTTGGCACATTCATTAAAGGCTACATCATGGATCAAAAGCTTGACATTATAGCTCAGGTTGAGGTGTTGTAAGCTACTCAGACCATGGAACTGTTTGCTACAGCAGTCTAAGCTTTCTATCTGACTGTTGCTCAAGTCAAGTTGTTCAAGCTTTGACAGGGATTCTAGACATCCCAAGCCCAAATCCAGTGATTTAGAATTTCCTGTGATGTAGAGATGGGTGAGGTATGGAAAAGCAGAAGAGCTGATATTGCAAAGGTGCACAAAATGGTTCTTATTGAGATTTAATTCCTTCAGCATATTCATCCCAACGAGGTTAGCAGGTAGCTCGGTGAGGGAGGTGTGGGTCAAATCTAGCTTTTGAAGCTTGGCCAAACACCGAAACATATTGTTAGAGAGATCTAAGAAATGGCGATGCTGCAGATTGAGGGAGTCTACAGAGATACTGCAGATGCCTTGCAACATGGTATCACTGATGCGATCATCCACCAAACTGTCTTCAAAAGTCCCAAGCCAAAGAACTACAGTTTTGGCATCTTGCAACCCTTCCAAGATCACTGAAATGTTAACACAACCACCAAAATCCAAACTGTGGAAGGAAATGGAACTAAAAGCCCTGGTTTCAACATGCGTAATGTCGTTGCCCTTAAGAATGAGAGTTAGATTGCTGATTCGCTTAAGTGCCATTATATCTTCAGCTGATATTCTTTGTATGATGTTCATCTGAAAATCCAAGTATTTGAGATTCCTAGTTGGAAAGTTTGGAGGGAGATTTAGTGATTGGATGTAGTTGCTTCCCAGTATCAGTGTCTCCAAGTTATCTAGGTCCTCCATTGGGATAAATGTTAAACTGGTAAGTCCTGTTTGGGTTAGGTCAAGATGTTTCAGAGAATGAGGTCCTGTGAATGCTGCATTTGCCAGAAACAGAAAATTATTTCCAGTCAACACAATGGTCTCCAGATGAGAGTTGCTTCCAAAAGAGCCTCCATATATCCAATTGATCTGACACCTTAAAAAAATAAAAGCACAGTAATATCTTTAAAAACATAGCAGTTATATGATTTCCCAGTGGATAAAACTATTTTTGTTTATAATGTTTAAAATTGAGTGGAGGGAGAGTTATTTATTTATTTATTTTTCACATTTTTATACCACCCTTCCTCCAAGGAGCTCAGAGTGGTGTACATATTTCCTCCCCTCCTTTTTGTCCTCACAACAACCCTGTGAGGTAGGTGGGGCTGAGAGATAGTGACTGGCCCAAGGTCACCCAGGAAGCTTCGTGGCTGAGCGGGGATTTGAACCTGCATCTTCCAGGTCTAAGTCCGACTCCCAAACCACTACACCATCCTGGCTCCGTTAGAACGGATAAAAGAAAATATTTCTTTACCCAGCGTGTAATTCATATGTGGAACTCCTTGCCTCAGGATGTGGTGATGGCACCTGGCCTAGATGCCTTTAAAAGGGGTTTGGACAGATCCATGGAGGAAAAGACCATCACAGGTTACAAGCCATAAGCAACCTCCTGGTTTTAGAAGTGGGTTTTAGAAGTAGGTTTTCTCTGTGCCAGGTGCAGGGGAGTGGCAGCAGGAAACAGGTTATCTTGTTGGCTGTGTGCTCTCTGAGGCATCTGGTGGGGCCACTGTGTGATACAGGAAGCTGGACTAGATGGGCTTTGGCCTGATCCAGCAGGGCTCTTCTTATCTTATTTATGTTAAAACAGGTTTGACTATAACAAGGGTCATTATGTTCATAGTGTTGTACTTTTGTGTAATGATATATACTATGGCTTTGTGTGGTTAGCTGAATCTGAAATATTTTAATGTTATCATAACCCAGTAATGGTATGTGTCAATTAACAGAAGTATCTATCAATGCAAATTGAGAATGGACCACTGTGGGTTTTCATCATTGTATTCAGAAAATGTTCAGATGGGGTAAACTCCCCTTGTCAGTCTCAGAAAACAGATTTTTTCCCCCAAAAAACTTGGAGAAATACCTCCGTTTATTTTGATGCAGCTGGACTCTGCTGCATCCTTGATAATGTCATTAGGTGTGACAAGACCTGATTATTTTCCAAACTGCCCACTCACCTAGCTGTCTACCTGTGTCCCACTCACCTGCTTACTGTTCCATGATAGGATGGAGGCAGAGAGTTCCTCTCCCTTCTTTGAAGGGAGACTGATTTCTTACCTCCACAGCAAAGAAAATAAGATGATGTGTATGGGACAGAGGATTTGACTTGTCAAATTCAAATTAAAAGCCAAACCTTGCTCCATCTCCACCAGCAAGCCAACCTGGAATGTAAGAGGGAGAGAGCACCTGACTTTGTAATGATATAAGTAGACAGAGTTGAGCACATATCTCCCTGTGTCAGAACAGGTACCATTTTCTATCAAAGTCCGTAATGTGATCTGGTATTGGTAGTATAATAGCATCTCTTGTGAAGATTCTATCTAATGGTTGGTGTCAAGTCATTAAAAGTAAATAAGTTTCTGACATTGCTTAAGTCATATGATACAACTTGTCATGAAGGCAGGTTTTGACAGATGAGAGTTTGACTACATCATGTCCTTGGGTTTTAAAGTTTATGAAACTGTTGGTGGCAATCAAGAGAGACCTGCTACTTGAAGATGCTGAGAGTATACACCTGCCTTGTGAGATGATGACAAAGATCTACCATACCTTGTTAAGTCTAAATACACCAGGTTCTTCAGCTTGGTGAATGTTGAATGTTGAAGTGAGTAAAGAAAGTTAAAGCTGAAATCAAGGACTTCGGTTATGAGAGGCAGTTGTTCTGGAATGTCTTTCAGTCCTAAACCTTCGCAACTATAACTTCTGTTGGCAATAAGCTGTGAAAATCATAGAATTCACACGTATTAATTCATGCAAAGATGCTGAGTCTTGCTTTTGACGTCATGCACCCCTTAGTATCAAGCTAGTAATTAACTGAGATTTACATGAGTGCAAAGGAAGGGAGGGCATTGATTATCAGAAACTGACTCCTGGGGAATTAGTCCTGTAGCAACATACAGCTTTTCAGTTAAGCTGTAGCAGTTAAAGCTGGTTTTGTTGCAGTAAAACTCAACCAGAAACACAGGTTAATCCAAAGTTGAGGGGAAATCTAGTACTGTATATAGATATAAACTATAGATTGTGAGCCCTTTTGGGACAGGGAGCCATTTAATCATTTGGTTTTGTCTGTAAACCGCTTTGTGAACTTTTTTGTTGAAAAGCGGTATATAAATACTGTTAATAAACTGAGAAGCATGACAGTGCAGACCTAGCTAGAGAAAAGTTACTTTATAAAGTATCTCAGTGACAAAGCATTGAGGTAAACAAGAAGTAATCAGCCGAGTTAAGGCTGATTCACACTAGCCCTTCCGTGCACGTTTGCTCTACTCTAGCGTCTGTACGTGCGTCTAGCAGTTCTCTGAACGTTTGCCCGCCTTCTTGAAGAAAGCGCAGCTGTGATTGGGTGAAGAGAAATGCGCTTCTCTGATTGGTGAGCTGCCTAGCACCGGGAGCATAAACGCTAGCTTAAACGCGAGCGCTTCAAAAAGATAAACCGAAACCATCTCTCCTGGACGCGTCGTAAGCTCATGCTGCGTCAGACGTAAGCATGAAAAACGCACGAAAAGAAGCCAAAACACGCACGGAAAGGGCTGGTGTGAATCAGCCTTAAGACATCTGTACATGTTGAGCAACAGGGCAAAGGGACCAAGACAATATCTCCACCTGCCTCAAAGCCAAGCTCCCTAAAGATACAGAAATAACATTTAATTTTTCATGTAAACAAGGTGTAAACTCCTCCTTCTCCCCCCCGAAAACCAAAACAATAATTTGTTATGAACATAGAAAACCGTGTGTGTGTGTGTGTGTGTGTGTGAGAGAGAGAGAGAGAGAGAGAGAGAGAGAGAACTGGTGCTTGCCAATGTACTGCATGAAACCTTTCGGGATCCGATAGACGTGTCCCACTCTACATGGCAGCTCTGTTGCTATCATGGAGAGCAAGAATCTCAGGGAAGGACATCATTTTGAGGAAGAGGGAAACGATTCTTAAAAGGAACCCATTCCTCAGATGATGACCCTGTAACTCCTTGTGCCAAGGATAGTTCTTTGGGTGTGGGGGTGGGGTCAGAGTTATTTGATATTTATAAACAGAGGGAAATGGTTTTGTGATGTGCGAGGTGTCTTGTCTTTCTGGTGCTAATGTTGTGGATGTTGTATGTCATCTTGATAGACAGTGGTTACGGTGCATGTCAGTAGCAATGGCAGTGGAAAGTGTAGTTAGGCAGTCCTGGAAGCCAAATTTCGGTTGCTAGGTAGGACGCTGAAGGCTAGGCCCTTCAGGATAGCATTTTTGGAAATACTACTTGTTCCACGCACAAGGGCCAGCTACACAGATGCAGCTGAAGGGTCACAAAGGGAGGATGAGACTGTGGTGTCAGGCGGGGGCGAGGGGGGCTTTGGATTTATTAGGCACTAGCAACGTTTTGGAACAAGTTGAGCCTGTACAAAAGGGGTAGCTGGTGGTGTGTAACATCAAAAAGGCTGCAGAGCAGCTTGTAAACTGAGTCCTGGGGGAAGCTGACTGGAGTTGGACAGTGTTTGGTTTGAGCTAAATAATCTGCAAGGGAAGAAAATGTAAATGCTCTAGATTTTCCAGAAGGAGAAAAAGTACAATTTTTACTTTGGATCAATTAACTGGCCAAGACCAGGAGTTTCTTCTTTTAATCTGTAGGTTGAAGGCTAGATATGATTTGCCATCATCAGCTGAATGGCAGTATTTACAATTACACCATTTGTTAGTGTCCAGAGGTGTGAATTCATAGAAGGATTGCATGGTACCCCAAATCTCTTAGGAACTCCTCTAAATGCAGTGGTTATTGCAAAAGATCATTCAGGGCCCAATCCTGTCCAACTTTCCAACATCGATGCAACTGCATTTCAGCCTCGAGGTAAGGGAACAAACATTCCTTTACCTTTGAGGAGGCCTGCATGACTGCCTCCCCCCACCGCAGGATGCAGTACGTGCCCAATTGGCACGGCTGCATCAGTGCTGGAAAGTTGGGTAGGATTGGGCCCTCAGTGATGTATGGTGGGGGGAGGCAGAAATATCCTGCAGGGAACTCCTGGCGACATAGGTAGAATAAAACTGTCAGGGGCAGGACTTCTGGTGTTTGATGGGAGGTGCCCCCTTATTCTCCTCCCAGCCACCCGAGATCTATTTAACTGGAATGAGATCTTTGCATGTGATGATCATATGGAAGTAAGGCACATTTAATGAGACAATAACAGCAATGAAATAATAGCATTAAGAAGAACTACATTCCTTTCATAATGTCGCTCTTCTATTGTAGTAAAATAACAGATATCATGAGATCAAAACATCTGAATATAGTGAGAGAAAATGAAGCACACATGAATATATTGCGTCTCCTGATTCTGCTACTTTGTTACAAGAGAGGAGTTCTAAATTTGACATTTAGTAGTATTTTACAATTAGTATATGAAAAGCTGCCACCTCTTAAAAGTGATTTCTAAAATACAGTATATGCAAATATAATGATCAGATCTTCCTTTTGCACTTTCTACATGTCGCAAAGGCAATAGCTTGATGAGGTTTAGCCCTGAAAGATGTCCCAAACTAGTGGTGTGGATGTGAATCGTATTTTTCAATACGACTAAAAAAAAAAAAAGCTTCTTGCTTGTGGCATAAAGTGTGCAAAGGGAAAAGCATCCCTCCAAGGTCTAGTTCTACAGAAATGAAACACATTTAAACTGCATATAAAACAAAACATCTGTTCCAAAGCCAGCCCTGCACACAGATTAAAGGCACCACTGGTCTGTTGCATTCCCTCTGCTTCCTCAAGCACAAGGTTGCCCCCCCCCCGGCTCCTGCCCTGCAAAATGTTGTATGAATTGTAACAAAAAGAGGCTTTTGATTTTCTCCACTCGTTCCTGTGCATTGCTTGTTTTAAATTTCTGGCATGGGATCAAAAGTTGCTTTCAGGATCAGGAACAGGGGAAAGAAGAGCTATTTCTGTATGAACTCTTGACCACAAATGGAGACAGACAATATTTACAAGGGTATCTTTTAGTTTTCCCCTGTTTTTAACATGTACTGCATGCGATTTCAATGTGTCTCGACCAATATCAAAATAGATGGTGGCCCCAATTCAGTTAAACAAAGTGGCAGCTCTGTTGTAGGCATCTTTACTCAGAAGTAAGAACCATGAGCTGTCGATCAAAAGGTCGGCAGTTCGAATCCGCGATGGGGTGAGCTTTCGTTGCTTGGCCAGCTCCTGCCAACCTAGCAGTTCCAAAGCATGTTAATGCAAGTAGATAAATAGGTACCGCTTGCGGGAAGGTAAACAGTGCTCCGTGTTCCAGCTGCATGCTACGTGCTGCGGCAAGGAGAGTCATGCCGGCCACATGACCACGGAGGCGTCTTCAGACAACGCTGGGTTTTCAGCTTTGAAATGGGGATGAGCACCACACCCTAGAGTCGGACACGGCTGGACTTAATTGTCAGGGGTCACCTTTACCTTTACCTAAGGCCTACAGTGTTCAGGAAGGGGCTTATTCCCAGGACCGTGTGCATGGAACTATAGCTTGTCGCATTGAACCCAATAGCCGAAGTCTCACCACAGCTTTCAATTAGACATAATTACAATTAATGATTTTAGAGTTCAAAACAAACATTTTTACCGGGAAACTCCGTCGTATAATATAATTTTATTATTATTACCAGATGGTTATATGACAAGAGTTTCCTGGTAAAAATGTTTGTTTTAAACTCTAAAATCTGGACATGTTGTGAAAATCTAAGATTGTACCTACAATTAATGATGTTTGGAGTGGGGGCAAAATCTGTTAAACTTCTGACAAAGAAGAATCCCCTAGAAAAATATTTTTCTTTCTGTGTTGCCAGGTTCAGGGGAATGTGTTCTGAAGCCACAACTGATATTTTCTGACCGATCCCGGGCAGTTTTCTCTCTCTTTCTCTCTCATGTTTAGCATGCAAGTATTCACCACTCCAGATTAATTATTGATTCTCTCTGAAAGACGCTTTTGCCCCGATAGAGAGACAAATAAGTTATCACTCACCTCAGTGCACATCTTATCTGCTGGCTTGGTTACTTCACAGCTAACACCTAAAAGTCCCATCAGAACCCAGCAGTATGTGCAGCAGGCCATTAAGAAATTTTATTCGATTCTCCACGCAGACGAGCTCCAGTAATGGAAGTCAGATGAAAAATAATTTTCTAGAATGCGGTGTAGAAAGCTTTGTTAAACTGAAGACTTGAGTGAGACGCACAGGAGTGGTAGGTAAAAAGATGTTTCCTCTTAGAGCCAACTCTTTCAGTTCCCTCTTTCGCTCCCTTGTCCACCCTCTTGCCACCTCTTTTGCATGAACTGATGGAAACGGTGGGGACGTTCGTCTTGGCTCCTTTCCTACATTTACAGAACAGACGTTTAGAGAACAGGCTGATTCTATTCATTCTGGGCGCATTCCCAGCTGAATCCAGCTTTAGGTTCCATGATCATCAAACGCTGAGTGCAGGTCACTTGTCCATGTTCCTCTGTTTGTTTTCCCATGTAAATAATTCCATATTTTGATCAGTGAATCATGAACAACTCCAGTGGCAAATAACAGATAAACCAATAATTTGGGGAAACAAAGGCTATCATCTGGTTTGGTTGTACTAACAGCTAGAGTGTAGTTATCAATGTCAGTTGAACTGTGTGTGTGGGAATGGTATTATTTTGTAAGTAATTCAGTGCTGCTTCTATTTGTGATATTAACTAATGATTCCTATCCTGTCTTTTGGTTCCTGAAAGGGCCCCCAAGATGGCTCACAACAAAGGATTAATACAGCCATAAAATAAAAATTAAGGCACTAAAGAGCAGGCATAAATTGAGCTAGGTAATCAAACAAACAGAAATACCAGGCAAAACAGAAATGACTTTGATAGGTGTCAAAAAGCTAACCATGAGGGGACCAGATGGACCTTCAGTGCAGGGAATTTCAGAGCCTGGGGGCTGCAACTGAAAAGGCTCTGTCCCATGTCACATCTGACTAAGCTTCCATCAATGGGGGAAAATGGAGCAGATTATGAATGGAGAAGCAGATTCATATAGAAGATGGTTATCTGGTCCCAAGCCTTTTGTGACTTTAAAAATCAGCACCAACACCTTGAACTAAGCCCAGAAATAAGCTGCTAACCAGTGGAGATGGAACAACATTGGAGTCATGTACACCCAAGCACAGGCCTGAGCCAGGATCTTCTGACCCCTTTTCAAAGGTAGCCCCATTTAGGGTGTGCTATAGTAATCCAGTCTCAGTGTGACTTAGGACCCACTCCTGTCCTATTCAACTCTCCAGCAGTGATGCAGCTGTGCCAACAGGGCGTGCGCTGCATCCTGCAGTGGGAGCTAAGTCCCAGTGGCCTCCTCAAGATAAGTGAATGTTTGTTCCTCGGGGCTGCATTGTGCCTGCATTGACCCTGGAAAGTTGGATAGGATTGGGCCCCAAGGCATGTGTGAATCTGGCCAGTTCTGCTTTTGCCAGAAAGGGTTAGTTGAAGATTTGCAGAGTCACTCCTGGTCCAGGGGTGTCCTGGATCCCACTTTGCTCCTAGAAAGCCACCTTTTCTAGGCGCAAAGTGGGATCCAGGACACCCCTGGACCATTTTTCTCTGTGCCAGGTGCAAGGGAGTGTCAATGGGAAACAGGTTATCTTGTTGTCTTGTGCTCCCTGAGGCATCTGGTGGGGCCACTGTGTGATACAGGAAGCTGGACTAGATGGGCTTTTGGCCTGATCCAGCAGGGCTCTTCTTATGTTATGTTATGTTCTTATGACCCAGATCACTCCAGGGCAGTGCGATTTAGAACCGGGTGTACTTGCGTTCTTTGGGATTTGCATGTTTTGAATACTGTACTGTGTAAGCTGTCTGGGGTGTTAGAACAAACATGCTTATAAAAGCTAGTTTGTGGGATAGAAAGGAGAGGGGTGGAGACTGGAGCAGGAAGTAAACTGCTTGAAGTCTCTGCTCTTGCTTGGTGGTTTTTGGTGTGTGTAGAGGAGGTTGGTCTACCTCCTTAGAGATGTAAAACCATGTGTCTTTTTTCAAATAAAAGGTTGACACTGAGAAGTACCAAGTGACTTTTAAAGTGGCAGAAACCCCTTTCAGTCATCCTGTGATGTCAGTGTCTCTGACCACTATTGGGGTTTTTTGATGAGTAACACTCTATTTCTTTCATTTTCAATAAGAATTCAAAAAAAGGGGGGGAACTACCCCTATACAGTTGACATGACTAGGTTTGGAACTAGCAGCATGCAATGCTGCCTTCCTCTCAGATTTAGAGCTGAAGGGCAAGGAAGAGAAGGTCCTTTCGGCAGCCTCTGGAATGCTGTTCCGTTTAACCTAGGGCTATGTGCTCGAGGCAGTGTGCAACGTAGCCACTTCTAGCACTGCACAATAGAAAAAAGATGCTTCTGGCTGCTTGTCCAGCTCCCTTGTGTTCTTCATATTCTTCGCTAGATGTTGAATGCTAGCATGTCTAGAAGAACACCACCCATTTTAACCCTAGATGTTTTGATGGTGGAGTGAGGAATTTGTGCTTGCTCAAACTTGCAGTATCCCACGTACATTCTGGGAAAAGACAGTGTCATGTACCACATGCTGTTGAATAACTGGATCTAGACTTGAGCCTGTGAAATGTGGTGATAAGACAACGGTTCGTAGGATTGGGCAGAGGGATACTGTCCGGCACCAATGAAAGGGAACGACGTATGTATCATTACATGGCGGTGTTGGAATGTATCCTCAGACCAAACACGGTTTCCCTTTTGCTATGCACGATCCACAACTGTGATGGCATTGTTCTTTTAATGGTAGAACATTTTTGTATGTGGAGTTGGGCAGGACATCCCTGTTCTGTTTTCTACTATGCTAATACCTATTTACAGTGGGGTACCTAAAGTGCCAACCTAGCAGTTCCAAAGCATGTCAATGCGAGTAGATAAATAGGTACCGCTTGCGGGAAGGTAAACAGCGCTCCGTGTTCCAGCCGCATGCTACGCGCTGCGGCAAGGAGAGTCATGCCGGCCACATGACCACGGAGGCGTCTTCGGACAACGCTGGCTCTTCGGCTTTGAAATGGAGATGAGCACCACACCCTAGAGTCGGACACGACTGGACTTAATTGTCAGGGGATACCTTTACCTTACCTAAAGTGTAATATAATAATACCTGGGTGAGGTTGGGTCTCTTGCCAGAACATAGCCAGTGGTGATCGTTGCAAGCACTCTCATGAGGTGTATGTCCAATTTGTCCACCAGCTGGATTGTGCCCGAGAGATATGGGTAATAGGCACTGGGGGCAAGACCAGAGGGACATGTCTCAAAAAAAAAAAAAACCTGAACAGTTCTGAGGTGACTTTAAAGGAGATCTGGAGGCCCCTATTTGTCATGTGTTACAAGACCATCATGGAAATGGGGAATATGGCAGACCATGTTGCCTTGAGCCTGGAGAATCAGAGCTGAAGGACCAGAAGCCTGGATTCATGGATCATAAACCAATTCTGATTGCATAAATCAATTTGTCTGGTTCTTGCAGTGCGTCACCAGGTTTCTTAGGAGCTGATACCAACAAATACAGGTGGGCCCCCATATCCGCTGGGGATATGTTCCAGGTCCCTCCGTGGATACTTGAAACCGTGGATAAGAGCGAACACCCCCTCCATGGTTTCCTGAGGGCCTCCCCACCCTGCCTCCCCTGCAGGCAGGCATGCTTGCCCCCCCAGCTCTTATTTTTCTTTCAGCAAGCTTTGTTTCTTCCTTAAAACAAACAGAGAAGCAGCCTCCATTGCAGGCAAGTAGAACGAGACTAAGTCCTAGAGAGGCTCTGCAAGGTTTCTGTTAACTTTGCAGAGCCTCTCTAGTACTTAGTCTCATTCTACTTGCCTGTAATAACTTCTCCTGTTTCTTTAAGGAAGAAACAAAGCTTACTGGGAAAAAAGTAAAAGCCTGGGGGGGTCCCCACGATCCGTGGATAACTGAAACCGTGGATAGCGAATCAGTGGATATGGGGGCCCACCTATACTTTGTTAATCAGTATGCTTTAAGACCGTATTTGGTCAAGCAATCATGCTTTTTTAAACAATATGCCAGAGCAAGCAACTATTCTTAGCTTGGTCAAGCAGCGTCAACTTCTTCCTTTTACTTTAGTACCTAACTTCCTTTTTTTCTGTCTGCTAAATCAGCAGCTAATGCTTTGTGTGTGACTGATAGCAGTATCCATTCCAGTCAGTACTGAACTGTGCTACATAAACTGTGCTAAACAAACACTATCATCTTGCCCTACTTCAGTAGAAGGGAAATGAGGCCATTACTGTCGTGAGTTCTTTACTACTTTTGTTTGGAAAAGAAATGTAATCTGATTGCTTGGACAGACATTTTAAAAGCCCTGCTTAGTGACTCATGAGGTAAACAACCGACTCTGAACCAAGAATCAAATTCTGCTTTGCGATCCCTTCAAAGGAGCCTCTTGCAATACAGTATTTCGACAAAAGCGATATTGTTTGGAAGGTGCTTGAGTTGATCCCTGGCGTGGTGGCCTAATAGCAGGTGTTACCAAGGCCTTGCAAGTTTTGCATGAAGGATATTGTTCAATGAGCCTGAAATGCAAAGCAGACAGTGTGAGCCTTCTGTTGCAAAAGCACCAGATGTATTTGCCCATCCATGTCAAGGTCAGCAGGAACCATATGAATGTGTTCTCCAGGCCAGAGCTGAGTTGTTAAGTACACACACTTAGAAATGCTACAGAGTTGTTAGTTATTGATCTCCCCTCCCACCAGGCGTTTGGCAAACAAAGTCTAATGTGATGACGACGGATGGGAGTCCTGAGCACCTAAACTGCTGAACAGATAACAGCTCCACTAATTCAATCAATTGAGCTTCAAGCAATCAAGTCACCATCTGGACAGAATCTAACTCATTGCCCAAGAAGATAAAGACATCTGGACTTCCTGAATGCCAAGGACATGCATGCTTAGTCCCATAGGCTGGAGGCTGCAGCCAGCAGCCAGACTCATGCTGACAAGTTTCCTTAATTATACTGAAATAATTTCACGTTGCAAGCGCCAGGCACTACCCTGCTTCAGTAAATTAAGGCTCACGTCTCACATGGTAGAACAGGAGGATCTTCCATTTTGATTGGAGGGAGCCAAAATCAGTGTGGAGGGAAGGGGAGAAATGAATGAAAGGGTCAGGTTGATCTATAAAGGTCGTCACTTTCAGACTAGCTTGAAATTTAATTAGCTTGAAATTCAGACTTTAGCTTTTCAGGAGCAGCAAGTGGCCTCACAGGGACGAAGTGCCTCACTGGGACAAAGTGCCAAGGTAAAAGAAGACACAGCGAGTTAAGCAGCTGTGTGAGGAGAAGGGGCAGAAACTGGACAAGCCTAGGACAAGCCTGGAAGCTGATTCTGGGACAAGCCTGGGAGCTGATTCTAAAGAGAATTGCAGCCCAAATTTAAACAGGTCTACTCTGAGTAGGACCAGAGTTTACTCAAGAGTAAGAGCCCAGGGCAGAGACTAGAGTCTACTTTAGAGTAGGAGTCCAAAACAAAACAGGAGGAGGATAAAAGAAGGGAAAAAAGCAGGCTAAGCTTAACCTTAAGCAGAGTTAATCTTAAGCAGAATTTAAACTACACCTTAAGCAGAGTTAAACTTAAGCAGAATTTAAACTACACCTTAAGCAGAGTTAAACTTAAGCAGAATTTAAGTGTATAGTAGGCCAGATGTAAATTGAGGAGGCAGGAACCATAGCAAGAAATTTCTGCCAGTAAACCCCATCAGTAGGCTTACCATATCGCCGACCGGGACGCTCCATTTTGCCCTTAAGGGGCAGGACAGGGGGAAGGGAGCCGCCCCGCCCCTTAAGGGCAAAACGGAGCGTCCCAGTCGGCGATATGGTAAGCCTACCCATCAGGCCCCGTCCTTAGAGGCCAGTCTTCAAATTTTCAGGTAGGCAGGGGGAGGAGCTACATAACAGTTTAAATCTGGGGCTGGTTTGCAAGTGAGCCCTTTTCAGGAGCAGCGAGTGGCCTCACTGGGACCAAGTGCCTCACTGGGACAAAGTGCCAAGGTAAAAGAAGACACAGCGAGTTAAGCAGCTGTGCGGGTTCAGCAGCGGGGCGAGGAAGCCAGGCCCCGCACACTGCCTGGCACTTCTCTTGAAGAGAGGAGAGCTCCAACAACATTAAGGTACCCAAACTTAGATAAACACATACCTTACACAGAAAAGCTATGCAGTCAGACAGCCAGCAGAGGGGAGGGGGCTATCCAGTGTTTTGCACCAAGTGTCACATGTATGATTTTCTGCCTCTTGGGCATAAGTCTTGGGTGTGTGCTCGGTGCAAAGAGCTCCAGGCTCTCAGGGAACGGGTTCGCTCCCTTGAAGCCACGGTTGCTGACCTGGAGAAGCAGAGACGGGAAGAGAGGGACCAGGGTGAGACTTCTAGGGATGTGGAAGCGTCATCCCACCCTCAGTTGGCCAGCTCCTTAGCTGCCAGGGAAGGGAGTCTCAGGGCTGGAGCATGTGCGTCACGAGTGTGGCAGGGAGGGCGGACTGCCTGGGGGTGACGCGCGGACCTGCGCGCCTCATGCCGCACCTCCGCTCCAGGAGAAGGCCACGGAGCGTCCGCCCTAGGTCGAGGTCCGCGGCCTTCTGACGAGGCCCAATGCGGCGGTGACATCATTTATTAGGTTTTTCGCGCCTGCGCAGAACGTTTGAGGGCAAAAGGGCAGCTCTTTGCCCTCAGAAACGTACTGCACATGCGTGAAAACCTAAAAATGGCGCGTAACATTAAGAAGGTGGCAGAGCAGCTTTTAAACTGACCCCTGGGGGAAAGCCAACACGAGCTGAGGGGCATCCAGTTCGGGACTCCTCATCCCTAGGGCAAAGTCTACGGGCAAAGATGGAAGAACTGGAATGTTTGGTGGCTAGGGAAAACATTGATATAGTAGGTATAACAGAAACCTGGTGGAATGCGGAGAACCAGTGGGATACTGCAATTCCAGGATATAAACTCTATAGGAGGGACAGAGAGGGGCGTGTTGGAGGTGGGGTGGCCATCTATGTCAAAGAAGGGGTAGAATCCACCAAAGTAGAGCTGGAGGGGGGGTTCTGACTCCTCCATAGAATCACTGTGGGTTAGATTACTAGGCTCAAAGAGCGATGTAATAGGGGCATGCTACCGTCCTCCCGATCAAAAACCTGAAGGGGATCTTGAAATGAGGAAGCAAATCAGGGAGGTGTCAACGAGAGACAGGGTTGTAGTTATGGGGGAATTCAATTATTCTCACATCGACTGGGTCAACTCATGCTCTGGTCATGAAAGAGAGACTGGATTTCTGGATATGCTAAATGACTGTGCCTTAGAGCAGCTAGTCACGGAGCCAACCAGAGGACAGGTGACTCTGGATTTGATATTGTGTGGCACTCAAGATCTGGTCAGGGATGTAAATGTTACCGAACCGTTGGGGAACAGTGACCATGCTGCGATCTGTTTCGCCATGCATGTCGGGGGGAGAGTGCCGAGCAAATCTGACACAAAAACCCATGACTTCCGAAGGGCAGACTTCCCCAAAATGAGGAGACTAGTTAAAAAAAAACTGAAAGGGAAGGTAAAAAGAGTCCAATCTCTCCAGATTGCATGGAGGCTGTTTTAAACAACAGTAATAGAGGCCCAGCGGGAGTTATCCCACAAAGGAGGAAGGGCTCGACTAAGTTCAGGAGGGTGCTGGCATGGCTAACAAGCACAGTTAAAGAGGCTATAAAAGGCAAGGAAGCTTCCTTCTGTAAATGGAAGCCTTGCCCTAATAAGGAAAACAAACAGGAGCACAAACTGTGGCAAAAGAAATGTAAAAAGATGATACGGGAGGCCAAGAAAGACTTTGAGGAGCGTATGGCAGGCAACATAAAAGGGAATAACAAAAGCTTCTTCAAATATGTTAGAAGCAGGAAACCTGCCAGGGAAACGGTTGGTCCGCTGGATGGTGAGGGAGAGAAAGGGGTGATAAAAGGGGACTTGGAGACTGCAGAGAAATTAAACGAGTTCTTTGCGTCTGTCTTCACAGCAGAGGACCTCGGGCAAATAACACTGCCTGAACGGCCTCCCCTGACTAAAGAATTAAGTCAAATAAAGGTTAAGAGAAGACGTCTCAGACTTAATTGACAAAATAAAGATCAATAAATCACCAGGCCCGGATGGCATCCACCCAAGAGTTCTGAAGGAACTCAAGAATGAAGTTGCTGACCTCTTGACCAAAATATGCAACTTGTCCCTTTAAACGGCCAGAGGATTGGAGGATAGCTAATGTCACGCCAATCTTTAAAAAAGGAAGGAGGGGGGACCCGGGAAACTACAGGCCGGTCAGCCTAACATCTGTTCCAGGGAAGATGGTGGAAAGTCTCATTAAGGATAAAATCTTAAAACACATAGAAGAACAAACTTTGCTGAGGGAGAGTCAGCATGACTTCTGCAAGGGGAAGTCTTGCCTCACAAAACTTTTAGAGTTTTTTGAAAAGGTCAACAGGCATGTGGATGCGAGCGAACCTGTGGATATTATATATCTGGATTTTCAGAAGGCGTTTGACACAGTCCCTCATGAAAGGCTCCTGAGAAAACTCCACAGTCAGGGAATAAGAGGGCAGGTCCTCTTGTGGATTAGGAACTGGTTGAAGACCAGAAAACAGCAAGTGGGAGTCAATGGGCAATTTTCATGGTGAGAATGTGAAATCGTGAGAGGTGAAAATGGTGAGAGGTGAAAAGCAGTGTGCCCCAAGGATCGGTCTTGGGACCGGTGCTTTTCAACTTGTTCATAAATGACCTGGAGTTGGGGATAAGCAGCGAGGTGGCCAAGTTTGCAGATGACACTAAACTTTTCTGGGTGGTGAAGACCAGAAGGGATTGTGAAGAGCTCCAGAAGGATCTTTCCAAACTGGGAGAATGGGCAGCAAAATGGCAGATGCCCTTCAATGTAAGTAAGTGCAAAGTGATGCACATTGGGGCAAGAAACCAAAATTTCACATATACGCTAATGGGTTCTGAGCTGTCTGTGACGGATCAAGAGAGAGATCTTGGGGTGCTGGTGGACAGGTTGATGAAAGTGTCGACCCAGTGTGCGGCGGCTGTGAAGAAGGCCAATTCCATGCTTGGGATCATTAAAAAAGGGATTGAGAATAAAACGGCCAATATCATTCTGCCTTTGTACAAATCAATGGTAAGGCCACATCTGGAGTATTGTGTCCAGTTCTGGTCACCACACCTCAAAAAGTGTATAGTTGAATTGGAAAAGGTGCAGAAAAGAGCGATCAGAATTATTCGTGGGCTGGAGCACCTCCCTTAGGAGGAAAGGCTACAGCGTTTGGGGCTTTTCAGTCTAGAAAAAAGGTGCCTGAGGGGGGGACATGATTGAGACGTATAAAATTATGCATGGGATGGAGAGAGAGAGTGGATAGAGGGAAATTCTTCTCCCTCTCGCACAACAGCAGAACCAGGAGACATGCACTAAAATTGAGTGGAGGGAGAGTTAGAATGGATAAAAGAAAATATTTCTTTACCCAGCGTGTAATTCATCTGTGGAACTCCTTGCCACAGGATGTGGTGATGGCACCTGGCCTAGATGCCTTTAAAAGGGGTTTGGACAGATTCATGGAGGAAAAGACCATGACAGGTTACAAGCCATAAGCAACCTCCTGGTTTTAGAAGTCAGGGAGAGTCTCAACCTCCAGCGCAGACCCGGACCCCTGGGAAAAGTCGGGGAGAGTCCCTGGCAAGGGGAAACCTCACACAATTCATTTTCTCAGCAAAGCTCTCAGTGTAGGTTAAGGAACTAGGCATTGCAAGCAAGGAAACAAATTCCGTAATTATAATTTCATTAAAAAAGCATAATTGTAAGGTGGTTTTGCAGAAAATATGAAATTCCAACAAAAGACTTCCCTAATTGATCATGTGCTTTGGGGTAATGGCACTGTGGTAGGTTGCTTGTAGGCTTTTTGACTTCTCTAGTCTTTTGCAATTTCATTGGGTTGGATCCAAAGGTGCCCATGCAAGGGGGAATGCTTTACTCTTCGTGCTAGACTGTTTTGCAAGAAAAGTGAAGTGAAATCCTAAGATGCTCTTCTGCTTGCACAAGAGTTTGTGCAACCTTTTGCAGAAGCATCATCATGAAAATGGATATAGGAAGATGAGAGATGACAAATAGATTAGCAGCAATATGCTACAAAAACACACAATCAGCCAAGGAAGTCATTCGATGGATAGTCAACTGCTCTGCAAAACCAGCGCCATGACATTATGAAGTGGAATTAGGTTCCCAGTGCTTTGCTTGCAATTCCTTATTCCACACTAGGAGCTTTGATTAGAAAGGAAATGGATAAATACAGTTCAGAGATGTTGATATAGACTGAATTAAAAAGTGGGATTTTAACAACAACTTGACTCAAAACCCACAGGATCCTGCTGTGTGTTGAATTGGGCTCTTACTGACAAATGTAGTATGGGAGAGGACCCACATTCTGTTAATTGGCATATATATTGTGGGAAAGGGTATTTGCCAAAATGTTGGCTGCAGCCTCTAGTCATTTTGATAAACATAGGTGAGAGCACCTTACCACTGAGAAACTGTCAATATTTTGACACGTAATTAAGTCCAGGATGGTCCTGTCCTGATATGTAATTTGGAAGCCATTTGCCATCACATATTCAGAACGTGTACAAATATATCCTTCAGAAGTAATTTATGAAAAAATGAAGCAGAGACTCGAGCAAGATGATGGACTAACCAGGGCACACGAGTCTTGTGCTTATCTATCCTCTGGCACTGTTGGTCAAACGGGGTCCTGAAGAACTGCTGGTGAATCTGGGCTTCACAAAGTGTGCCCATCCATATCTGCAACATCTGTATTCTGAGCTGGAGAAACCGAAGCTGCTCTACGTAGTCAGCAGGAACCACAATGGCTCACTTCCTCAAATGGCTGCCTATAAAGAAAAAAAGGGGGGCACAGTGGCTTAGTGGTTAAGACGCTGAACTGCAGACCGGAAGGTTGGTAGGACAGCAGTTCGAGACCTGAGTGCCACGTGACAGAGCTCCCGTCTCCAGTCCCAGCTCCTGCCAACCTAGCAGTTCCAAAGCAAGAAATTGCAAGTAGATAAATAGATACCGCTGCCACGGGAAGGTAGCAGCGTTCCGTTAGTCACGCCGGCCACATGACCACTGAACCGTCTTCGGACAGCACTGGCTCTTTGGCCTTAGAAACAGAGATGAGCACCGCACCCTAGAGTCGGACACGACTGGCATTTGAGCAGGAGATACCTTTACCTTTACCTAAAGCCCTTCTGGCACTTCCCACTAGTTTCACATTTCTCTCTTTCTACGTTTATTTTAAGCATTTTTACCGTCTTCTGCTTGTCTGTATCCTACTCAGAGGGCAGTTGGTGGTTCTGCTGGCCTCTGTGAGCGAAAAGAAAGGATCCGTCCCAACTAGAGAAGCAGTGGGTGTGGAGGGCCATGGTGACCATTCACTATCCAAACGTACTGCCCTTTCAGCTTGCAAAACCGTGAGGAGACTAAGCAAAATGTGTGGGGTGGTAGTGGTGGTGAGAATGATTTGTTTCCGTAAGAAGGTGCCTTAGTGGAAGAATTGCCTTCGTTAAAAGTCAAGCGTAGGTTCAGGTAGCTCATTTAGTAAAATCTGCCTTTCAGAAGAAGTGCTTAATGAAATCCACAAGTCCCTTGCTACCCCCTTCCCTTGCTACCCTGCAGCCTTCTAAAAGGGTCAGCACAAAGCGTAAGGTGGGTGGGTCACCCCTGCCCTTCCATCCAGGAATTGGGCAAGTTCCAGTTCCCTTTCACTAAGCTGGAAGGACACTGGAAGCTTCCAGACCCTTCTCTGGTGAATTTTCCTATCTATATACATAACTGGCATTTTACAGGCTTCAAACTACTTCAGGTACTTACCTCTGGGCCAAATTTGATGAGATGTGGGAGATCCATCCTCGACTCTCCTGGTGTTTCCTTTAAACAACAACAACAAAAACCAACCTGTGTGTGCCAGGAAGGGAATTGGATGGGGCTGTGGTGCTGGCAAGCAGGATTTAACCCTTTCTTCCTGCATCATTTTCTCATTTCTGTTTCCCCAACTGCCATCTTGTGATTGTGGTTGTATGATGTGCTCAGCTGAGAGTACTTACAGGTACTACGTTTTTCCCAGCAGGGCAAGTACAAGATTTGGGGTGTGGCATGTGACTTAGATGAGGAAAATGTTGTGTAGGGAAGAGGGTTAACTCCCCCAACACTTTGACCCTGACCCAGTTCCTCCTCTGGTTGCTTTTTAAAGGAAACATTGGGGATTCTGACCACAGATCTCACATCACATCTAGTTTGACCCTCAGTAACTCCGCACAATTGTTTAATTTCCTTATCCCCATAGCATAGACGAGGGATTTATAATGCTGCACGGCTGTGATTTTAAGCAAGCCCCATAGTGAATTTGTGGCCAAGGTGAGATTTTCAACATGAGGCGTCATAGCTCATACTGTTATTAATTTAAAATATAGATACTCACTCCATCTTTCTGACAGAAGCCTTCCAATATTATTAAAATGTCAACTGATAAAATTATACAGTCCCGAACAAGGAGACATCACTGCAACCCTTTTAATAAATGTCTCTAATTGGCTTTATGTGCTGAGAGATGTCTTAAAACAGGATATTCCAGTGGGAGCTCAAATCAGACTCTATTTGAAATGCTTCTGTCTTCATTCTCTCCTTTTATAAATCTGGATTTGGCAGCTGTATACACTGCTAATTATAAATCTTTGTTTAAGGTCACCCTAGGTTAACCATTCATCCCAGCAGCTCTGAAAGGGCACTACTGGTGTTGCAACGTCCTCAGCAAGAGCAGAATAAGACAGGAGTGTGAGTTTATCATGCTGTCCAGGGACCAGCTCATGACACACATTTACTGTAGTTCTTCTACCAATTGAATGTAACTGAATTTCAATAACACCTTCCCAGTGGTTCCAAAGTCCTGGTCTTTGAAATAACTAGAAACTTAAATCTTACTGTCTTATAGTGAAGTGACCCATACATACAACTGGAATTGGGTATTAAAATGGAAAGGTTGCTTATGATTCTTTGTAATTGAAATGTCAGCGCCTTATGTACATGCATTTGAAAACAATACTCTGTTAGTGCAGAAGTTTGGCATTACTGCCATCTAGTGTTCAGTCACAATAAGTGACGTTGTACGGTGGAATTAGGCGCTGCCATTATCAGGCTGCCCGAGAAGTTTTCCTCTAGGTCTAGGCTATATGTTAAGTTTACTGCCACCATAGAGTATGGTCCTAATCTTGGATAGAGAGAGTACGTTCGGTCTGGGTCAGGCAAAGTTAGGAAGGTATCATCAAGTTCAAGAGGATGCCAATATGGTTGAGTCAAGAAAGCTGTAAAAGGCAAAAGGGTTTCTGTCAGAAAACAGATGTCTTTCCCAAATGAAAACAGAAAGGAACACAACTTATGCTATAACAAACATAAATGAATGCAAGCAAAGACGACTTTGAGGAGCATATTGCTTAAAAATATCAAGACCAACAATAAATACTTCTTTGAATACACCAGAAGGACTAGGCTGGCAACAGTAAAGTGAAAGGTGTGCCAAGGGAAAAGAAGGCGATTGCAGGGAAGGTGAATGAATTCGTTATGGCCGTCTTCTGAAGTTGTTTGGCAGATACCCAGGCCTAAGCTGACTTTCTCAGGGAGAGAATCTGAAGAAACTGGTCAAATAAAGGTGAGAAGAGATGAAGTTCTGGGTCTAGGACAGACGGTGCAATCCTATGCTTTAGGAGCGCAGGTGCTGGGGCCTCAGCGCCAGCACCGAGTGTTGCAAATGTGTCGTAAAGCATGTTTGCAACTACTTGAGAATAGGCAGTACTGGTGCTGAACCCTGCACCACACAGTTGCCGGACCCTGCGCTGTGGAGCGGGTAAGTGGGTGGGGAGGGGACGTTAACAGGGTGGGGTGGGTGAGTGGATCGGGCCTTGGAGGGGGGGAGGGATCAGTGGAGAAGGCCTCCGCCGTATCTTATCCCCAGTCCTGGGCCTGGATGCCCTACACGGGGCTTCTCGGTCCTGCGCCAGCAACTTAGCTTGCGCAGATCTAAGTAGCCCCATTGAGCAGGCTGGAGCTCAACATGGGGTATGAGGTCAAATGTCCTCTTACCCCAAGGAGACCTCCAGCCTGCTCAATCCCAGCACTGTGCCAGCCCTGGATAGGATTGGGCTGTTACTGACAAACAAATGTGACCAGACAGCACCCAACCAAATGTTCTTAAAAAAATCAGAGGTGAAGATGCTGAACTTCAAAAGTATGTGTGGCCCTAAAATTCACTTCTGTACTACAGGAGTGGAAAGTAAAGAACGTAATGCTGATTTTTAAAAGGAATGTGAAGGAAGCCAGAAAATGATCCCAATATACTTTGTGAGGTCAGAGCTGATCTCATTTGTCTTTACAAGACCCTTCCTTTTCTTTCACTGCCCCTTACTTGCTCCGTGGTTTGAAATATTTATGATATGCTAATTAACAGTCTTCCAGACAACAAGTGTCGCTCTCCTCATTTTCATATGTAGTTGTCTGGGCCCATATTGATTCCCTCTGCTTTTTCTCCCTTTCCCATGTTTTGCCGAGATCGTTCCTCATCTTACGTTTTCCCAGTTCTTTCACCTTTGAATCAGAAACAGTATTCTCCTTTACACATTGGTTTGATCAGTCGCAATGATGAAAGAACGAGTCAGCATTTCATTTCAACCAGAGCCAGGTTGACAGTTGTCGGCTGCTAATGAGCTCACAACGACTTCATCATCTGAAGCAGTCTTTTCTTTTTTTTCCCTCCTGTCATAGATATTTTTGAGTAATTGTATATGGAAATTAGGCAAATGGTAATGTGTTCTCTTTTTTAAAAAATAAAAAGCATTAGCTATCATAGTAGTGGGAACACTTTAACCACATTATAGAAGTAATGTTTTCCTTCTTCATGTATTTAGACAGGATCTGAATAACTGTGCAACTAGTTCTGCATGCCAATTTGCAGGGGTGGGGAGAGTGCTTTGAACTTGTGTTTCTGCAATAGCAGCCCCACAGAGAAAATATCTTTTTTTACAGGGGAGGGGGGTGATGTGGCATTGGGCAAAGAGGTGAGGATCTGCTATTAAAAGCAAATAAATAGATCTCACCAGGTTAGCAGAATCCCATAGATGGTCCGAGTGTAGCACATGTGTGTGCTAACACAAGAAATGTTTTGGGAGATTTAACTGTCATGCACACCTAAGAATGTTCTGCCATGATCTTCCTTTCTGAACCATGAAGTAGTCAGACAAGAGAACTTCAACTGAGGAAATACGACAGAGGAAACCTAGAAACTCTTGACCCAGTTTTAGCTGCAGAGAAAAGGGGGGCTGGCAGTCTGTGTCTTTGCATATCATGGCAGGACTCCAATATCATCCACAAAATATTGGTATGTATTAATTAGAATATTCCTATCTTGCCTTTCTGTTTTATTTCTAAAGCACCTGAGGTGATACATATTGATAAAATTACGACAATCATAACATAAAACAAAAAGACAACCAACAGCAAATGTTCAGTTGCAGTCTAAACTCAACTATTTATTCCCTGCGTTTCAAACTAGATCGCCTCCCAAAGCAACAATATTTCTCTGGCAATGTGGTCCATTTCCGATTGACAGTTGAAGTAGGTAGCATGTGCAGGTCCATATATTGTCCATTTCGGTGTGGTTTTTCCCCTTGTGCTTCTCTTCTGGTTTGGTTTTTGTTTTCATGAGGAATGGCTTTATCCTGGGTCAGCCCATTGGTTCAACTGGCTCAGTATTGACACTGACTGGTGACGGCTTTCCGGCTGCCGAATCTGGGCCCGTCATTCTGCTTGGAAAGTGTGTGCTCTATCATTGAGCTACAGCCCCTCTGAACTGGTTTTTAATTCTTTATCTGTCACACAAATACTTTGCTTTTCTGCTGAAGAGTAGAAGGGCTTTTTTTGCAGTTCTCAAGCACCTGCAAACCGGTCAAATGATGCTTGTCATGATGAACCCGCTGAAAAGAAGAACCAGGGCTGACTGGCATTCTGGGACACCTGCCCTCTGTGGATCCACTCCTATTTGGCTGAGCTCTGAGAGAACCCCTCTGCCATGAAAGCTGTCGGCACAGCAGAGGGGGCCTCAGGGATCTGCAGCTGGGCCTTGGCAGCTACCAAAGGATTTCAGCCCTGCTAAGCAGGCCTAAGTCCTGTGAATGCCTGAATGAGAGGCCACCTGGGAATCTCCGAGTATATTGTCCTTGTTCCATGGCAAACAAGAGGTAGAATCAATATTCTTTCAGGACACTCTCTGGTCCCCTCTTCAATAATCAGAGAAAAGGGGCCTCTCCTTATCTGTCTAAAGAATTAAGATACAACATTTCTCCCTCTCTGTTACTTGGTTCTTTTCAACACTATTTCTTGGTGTTAATATAGCCACGGAGGTCTTTTTTTCCCTCATAAGCACCAGTCTTTGGGCCTTTATTTCTCAGTTTAAGGAAGTGTAAACCACCACCCCCCCAACAAATTGTCCTCTCTAACAGGTGCTTTTCTTGTTTTCTGTGGTGATGTGTTAAGAGCTGGGAACATGGGCTATAAGGCACAAGTTGTTCCCACCAGAAAATATAAGCTGCTCCTTATCCTCATTCGCAGAGACCTTGGAGATGAGAGAGAGAGAGAGAGAGAGAGAGAGAGAGAGAGAGAGAGAGAGAGAGAGAGAGAGAGAGAGAGAGAGAACCAGCTGTCAATCTGAAAAGCCCCCCTTTTGAATAGCTCCCTGGCACAGGGATTAGCCTGCCTGAAAAGTTGTTCTGAAGGAAAACAAGAGGTGGCAGGAGACCCACACATCGCACTTAATAAACAAACCCGTTGCTCCCAAACTACCTGTGCGCTTTGGTGAGCCGATGTGAAAGGAATATCAATGGCTCTTAATAAGCCATTGTTAGGCTGTTTAACATTTCCTCTCCTGGATTTGCTTACCACGACTAAATGAAAAGAGGCACAATTGCACTTTGGGGACGATCCTTTTCTCACCAGTGGAAGTTTATAGTGATAAATGAGAGGAAGCGAGAAATAAAGAAGAGAAATAATTGCTTCCAGTGATAACATCTTCACAGCTTGCCTCATAAATTATTCCTCCAGCTTTATCAGTTGCTCCTATTAATTCCTTTTGTTGTTGTTGTTGTTGTTGTTTCTAAGCGGCATTAACAATACAAATGTGATTCTGCTCCCATTGGACCAAGATCTGAGTTATTCCTTATACATTCTCTACATAAACGATAGTATGTACTGTACCTGCCTCATATTGTATTAGACTGGCAGTTCTGTCCAGCGCTATCTTACTCCAGCTGGCAGTAGCTCCCCAGAATCCGACCGTTGCACTTTTCAGTCTGGCTGGTTGAGATTCTTTCAAGTGGAGATTCCAAAGAGTGAACATTAGACACACGCACACACCTTCATTCCAAACACAGGCTGTGCCACTGAGCTATAGCTACTCAATTTCTGCAGCTCCAAATATAGGAATTGGATATTTCAGCTAGCCTTAAATTCGGCATCTCCCACCAGGTCCCTGAATTGGATGAATTAGGTGTGAATGACAAGTTAAACCACCAACTTCAGCATGGTGGTTCTGTCAGGGAAGGGTGGGAAATATGTACAGCCACAGAGCTGTTTCCTCTACATCCCTTGCAATGGTCGTGTTGTACAACCACGTTGCAGGCCATTTTTAAGGGACCAAAATGTTAATTGCATCGTCTAGCTACTGCCAGAGAAACCAACATTGTGATGGTGTGCTCAATTTTTTTTTTCTGACCCTGGGAAAGAAAAAGGTTCCTATGGGAATGGCTTTTTCTTTTGAATGTATAGCCAGAAGTAACACCCTACGTTTTTCACTTTGGTATTTGAATGTGTGTGTGTGTGTGTGTGCTTGCGTGTATGTGTGTGTTTTTTAGCATGGATTTTTAGCTTGCTGAGCCCAGATGCTTATAAATGTAAGCATATACAGTACAAAGAGAGAAAAGAAAAACAATGCATCTCCATCTTTTCCTCCAGACTTTATTCATTTATTCCCAACCAGTGACATCACTTGTAGCAAATGACACCATTGTTAGGTGCAAGTGGTCAGGTGAAAAATGGCCACTAGTGCCCTTTGTATTATGGTGGACATGGCTGCTCTCACGTTGAAAGAGAGCAGGTACGCAATTTGAATGCTAAGTGAGGTAGCCCACCTGTGATAGTAAGCTATTCAGCTCTACTGCTGAAATAGTTCTTGAGATACAAACTATTCTGGGTACTTGAAAAGAAAAAGAAGTTTGTATTGTTAATGGATTGACCTTCAATAGCTGGTCCATAGCTAAAAGTTTGGAATCAGTAAGATTTTGAACTTGGAAACCATTTGATTTATTTATATTTTTCATATGCTACTTTTAATAACCTGATTGTCTATTTTATAAATGGCTTTATGTCTGTTGTGACCATGGCCAGCCTGTTCATGATGTGAATGATGACGTTTGCATTGGGTGCCAGACTGAGGGGGCAGCAAACAGATGCCCATTGCCTCCCTCCAATTCTCCGTGAACTGAACCAGCTTTCTTACCTGCCCTTTTTTCTGTTCAGGCTCTTTAATCAAAACAGGAAATGCAGAGGATGCTCGGATTATTCCCAGTGCTTGCCACACTTCCTGCTCTGTTTAAAGAGCCCACTCAGAGGAACAAACCAGATTACTGTGTTCCAATCCGCAGAGTGCAGCAATCTGGCCTCCTACCTGCTCACCTTTCTCCTTCCTTCACCGGGCCCTTTAAGCAACACAGTGCATTGTTTCAAGAGCCTGGTGGAGGAAGGACCAGGTGAGCATGCAGGAGGCAAGTTCACTGAACTTGGAGACTCAGAATGCAGCGATCTTGCCTGCTCACCTGGCTGTGCAGGCTCTTTAAATGAAACAGGAAATGCAGAGTATGTTGGGAGCCAGCATGCTCCACATTTCCTGCTTTGCTTAAAGAGCTCGTGCAGAGCATGGAGCCAGGTAAGTGGTATGTGGGTTTTTGGTGGGCAGACGGTAGCGGCAGCACAGAGGGTGACAATATTGCCCAATATACTGTAGTATAGGCCAAAGTAGCCCAATAGCTTCAGCCAGGCCTGCTTGTGATCATCACCAGTAGTGTGATATGGTTTGATTTGGCTCAGAAATAACCAAACTATTTTTTGACTTTTGTTTAGAAAAATAGCTCTGTCATCTGAGACCAATTATGAATTAAGCCAGGAGTGGGTGGATTGCCCATCAATAACTGGTCCCACTAGAAAGCCTGCTGTGGTGCCTGTCAAGATTACTGTGGACCTACAAATGTGGCTGACCAGCTTACACCCACAAGGAACACTCCCCTCCCCATGTGAACTCTGCTGTGCATTGAAGTGATCAGTGAGGCTCTGCACCAGGTATCAGACTTGTCTGAGGTCAGACTGGCACCTCCAAGAGGCAGGGCCTTTTCAGGAGTGGCACCTGTACTTTAGAACTCCATCTGTCAAATCTGAATAATTGTGCACTTTGAAAGAATTGTAAATATGTTCTTGTTATGGGAGTTTGGGGGGGGGCAGTAGTGGGAGGAAGGCCAGCAGTTGGGTTTATGAGTCCGGATTTATATTTTACCTGGAGAGTAAAATAAAAAAATCCTGCTATTTAAAACTGGCTGACTTTGTCCTGGTTTCTATTTTTCCTTCAATTTGTATGTACTGTATGTTTTTTATTTTGTTGTTTCCATACTTAAATAGTGTTGTACATGTTTAATACTGTCAACCGCCCTGGTGCTCACATGAGCTATTATTAATACAAAATTTAAAAATTACCAAAGCCCCAACATTTCATCAAATGAACTCAAGGATTGTCAGGACTGCTCATGTGGACTAAAACAAGTGACATGTGAATTTGAGCAAAATGAATGTGTTGAAGGGCTAAGTGCTTAAACATCTGTGCCGAGATCAGATAAAAGAAAACTCTCTGGGCCTTGTAATGACTCTCTCACATTCTTTCTCTTTCTTTTCCCAGGCTTTTGAAAGCAAAATCCACAAGATGGCGCTGGTTGAACACATCAGGGCTCTGGTTTCTCTGCATCCACTAACACGGAGATTTGGAACTGGATGAGACTACAAGTTGGGGGGGGGGGAATGCTATAATTGGTTATATGTCTTAAAACTTAGGCGTTCGCTGGCTGGCATTTTGGATGTGGTTGTGCTGAAAAGTGACTCCTGGGGATGGGGGGTGGGGGAGCTAAATGTCATCTGTTTCTGAAACTACTGACTCTCTGAATCCCACAGACCTATCTGCAGTTCTGATCAGTGTGACTGCATTCCTCTGTCAAGAAGACAAGGAAATATTACCAGATACTATGGTGAGTTAAGAGAGAATGATATATTCTTACATGAAAACTATCCTTACATGAAGTTTGCTTTATTGGAAGGAATCACAAAAACTTTCTTTATTGGAATTCTGTTTCATCAAAACCAGTGGGACTTTCTTCGTAAATGTGGTTAGGATCAAGCTATTGTGCTGCGACACTAGCAAATTGCTGGGGACTAAACCCAGTTAAACTCAGCAAGACTTACTTTCAAATGAAGAACCAGGATACTTACAGGACAATTTCCTCCTGTATATTCCTGCTCGCCCTTTCAAATATTCAGAGGAGACTCTGTTCAGTGTCCCACCAGAGATTCAGTTGGTTAGTTACATGGCCTTCTTTGTAGTGGTCTCCAAAATCTGGAATTCCTTGCCCAGGTTCAGTTGGCTCTCTTCCTGGTGGAATGTAGGCACTAGGAGGTAAATAAACATTGAAATTTGAGGCCTGGTCTCTTCAGTAATTTTGTTTTAAAAATCTCTGTGTGTGTTTAAAATGGTGTTGTTCCCAAATGTGTTTTATTGTAAGCTGTCATATGGGCATCCTTTACATGTGAAGGAAAGGAGGGATATAAAGATTCTTAATACATAAAATAAGCATCAGGCAGTTGGGCCTTGACACACAGTATCTCTCCCCCCCCCTAAATCTGTATTTATTTTTCATGACACTAAATATCTTCTTCCGTAAATGGCACATGTCTGTTGCAGCGATATACAATTTTGAAACTACTTAAACTTCAGTATTTGGACATAAGAACATAAGAAGAGCCCTGCTGGATCAGGCCAAAGGCCCATCTAGTCCAGCTTCCTGTATCACACAGTGGCCCCACCAGATGCCTCAGGGAGCACAAGACAACAAGATACTTGTATCCTGTCGCCACTCCCTTGCACCTGGACACTGAAAAAGACATGACACTTCCCTTTTCCACCCAGAGGCATAGCTTACCTATTGCATGCTTGGTGCGGTGCGCCAGCCAAAAGCAACTGACATAGCATGATGATGTCATCACGCCATGTCAACTACTTCTGGGTTGCAGAGCTCTGCGACCCGGAACTATTCACTCCGCTCTAAGCAAGTCCATTCCGAGAGGAGCGAAGCAAGAGGTGACTGGAAGGGGTGATAACCCCTTGGCTGCCTTCCACTTTTTTTGTTGCTCTGCCTGGGAGCCGAAGGTGCGAGTCGCAAGCGACTCTTGAGGCTTCGACTCACAGGTGGACTCACTGACGCAGAACTATCCACTCCCCGGGCTGCCCTGTGGCATTTCCCCAAAAAGCGGTATCACCTGGTGCACCCTGCACTTATCACCCCCAACAACAACACCAGTGTTTCCACCCCAAAAATGTACAACTATTTATTATTTCTTGATCATCCATTATAGTTTGCCCTTCTGTAAGGAGTGCAGGGTGGTGTACCTTGAGGGGGGCGAGTGTCCTCTTTCATTCTCTCGATGACCTTGTAATAACCTAGGTTCGACTGAACAAGCATTTGAACCCAGTTGCCTTAAACCAAGCCCAAAACTTTGTCATTGCCTTGGGCCACCTGGCTGTGTGACACAGACACTTATGGAGCATTGTGATATAAATAGTAAAAAGTGAGTGACTGTAAGCTGGTATCTGCATGTGATAGGAGAAGTCCTGTGAGTTAGAATGAAGATTGCTACTGAATTTCTATGGGAGGGGGGTGAGCAGAAAGAGAGGGTGGAGCCTCCTAACCTCCCCCCAGCTGTTTTTCTCCAGATAGCTCAGACCACAAGGGAGGGGAAATGCGGGCAGAAGACCCTCTTGTCCACCTTTTTGGTATTTTAAATTTCTCCATCAAATGTTCATAGGAATCTGGCAGTGACACACATTATAATAATAATAATTATTATACGAACCTTATACTCGGGACAATATTACCCGTATTGTCCCGAGTATAAGACGCACCTGATAATAAGATGCACCCTTAAAGTTTGGTGCTATTAAAAAAAATTAATTAAATCACTGGCATTAAATTGCAACAGCCTGATTATAAGACGCACCCCTAGTTTAAAAACTTAAATTAGGAGAAAAAAGTGAGAAAAAAGGTCTTATACTCAGACCAATACGGTATTATTATTAGATTTTTATTCTGCTTTCTCCCCCCATAGGGGGGACTCAAAGCGACTTACAACAATATAAAACTCTTAAAACATTAGTAAAATCTAAAACCACAATACAATATATAAAAGCAGGAGTAAAAAACAGGAGTAAAAGTACGCTTACCATCGTCGCGGAAATTACCGGGATTTTCACGGTAACGAGGATCATCCCGGTCATACCGGCTGCCCTCCCCCAGAATCCCGGTTGCCATGCGACCTTCCAGCACTTCAAACGGCTGTAAAAAGTTAAAAAAACCTGATTCACAGCTACTTTCGGTTTCGCGTTGTAACCAGAGGTCGCTGTGAATTGGTTTTTCTTTAACTCTTTAGCCGTAGGACGTGTTATCTTATCTGTGCTGCAGGAGCCATTGTGAAGCTAATTAGAGCAGTTGACGGCTAATCGCTGGCTTCTTCGGAGGGCTGAGAGGCTCCTTGTGAATTTTTTTTACAAGAAAGCATGTCAGAGTCCAGGGAAGGCTCTTTTGAGCAGAAAGATATTTTGCCTCAGCAAGAGCCTGAAATAACGGCTCCTTTTACTCCTGGGGTTCAAGCTCAGTTCAGGCTCTGCGTCTGCGTGTGGCTGTCGGAAAGCGAGGGCTAATTTGCGCTGGCTGTGGAGACGAAGAGGCTGAGCAGGGGCTGTGCTGAGTGGCAGCGAACTCAGTGACCCCCTGGATGTCCAGCTGGCATTTTCAACTGGCTCAACATTATTAAATAAATACTGTATTTTAACTTTTTTCCCATACCTCTGAGCACGTGCAGATTGCCGCCGCTGTTTTCGACCCTGCCAGCTGGCTGCGTTGTGGCAGCCAGCACTGGCTGTCACAATGCACCTGGTTGGCCGGGACGAAAACAGCGGCAGCACTCTGCACATGCTCAGAGGCATGGGGAAAAAGGTAAAATACTGTATTTATTTTATGGTGGACACGCCCACTTCTGGTGGACACGCCCACTTCTGGCGGAAGTGACATCACAGTTTTTGACCCGCCTTCTTGTGATGTCACTTGCGTCCCCCTCGGGGGTGCCAGAAATCTGGTAAGCCTAAGTAAAAGGGGGTAGACCACTAAAATAGTTAGGCTGGGTGGCTAACTCAGAGGGCTTGTTTAAAAAGGAATATCTTTAGGCCCTGCCGGAAGGCCTCCAAGAACGGAGCAGTTAGTAAGTTTAGAGGGAGGGAATTCCATAAGGTCGGTGCCACTGCTGAGAAGGCCCTATTACTTGCCGCTGCCCCTCTCACTTCTGAAGGCAACAGCACTTTTAGAAGGGCCTTCTCTGATGACCTGAGGGGGCGGGCCGGATTGTACGGAAGTAGGCGGTCTCTCAAATAGCCTGGCCCGAGCCATATTCTAAGCCACTCATCTGCCCTGTTACATCAGTATAGTCATTGCCTCTCTCCTGCATGCCCTCTTACAGCCCAGTCCACCGCAACTCCCCTGTCCATTGTCTGCTGGTGTTGCCGAGCTGGTAGCTCACTGCTTGCAATGGCGGCCAGGCCATGCGCTCCAGCACGTCATGTTTTGTGACAGCCAGAAAGCACCTTACACTGCTGGAACACTTGTTCCAGTGGCATAAGGGCCTAATAGGATTGCGGCCATTCGTGTGTTAAGAATTGGCTGCCTTGTTGAATCCGTAACACAGCAGGAGCATTTTTCCAGCACTATAGTAGAGGGAAATGCAGGAAAGAGAAGCATGGTCCATACGATCTGCCCTTTCAGTTCATAAACCTTTTAGTGTACGGTAATTTATTTCTTTTCAGTTCTTTGCAGGCTGTGCACTGTTTCTTCCCCTCCTGGAGCACACCTCCAGTGAAGGAGGTTAACAGTTTCTGGCAAAATTTTCTTATGTTAACAGTTTCTGGCAAAATTTTGACCACTCAAATGACCACTCAAATCCAAATTTGTATTGTTGTTGAGATATGCATCCCATGTCATCTGTTGAAAGCGATGCAATGCAGATGAATAGCTTTGAATTAGATGCATGTGGATGTGCATCTGCTTTAGGCCCACAATTCTTGAGCCAAGGAATGATAACACAGGTGGAAGACCCACTTGGGGAATGGGGCCAGAGCAGGAAGCAATCTTTGCAAAATCATCAAAATAAACTAAGTCCACAGGCAAGGTCTTTATGTCTTGGCTGCTCGTTTCAGTTGAAATCCCACAGTGGTTTACATTACAAAGTGACAAAGTTTCCATTTCTTTGGCATGTAGTTTTGAATCCATACATTTACTTTACAGAGTAAAATGCAAAGATATATCAGGACCCAGAACAGATACTGGAGCACTCCAATATGTTCCTATCCCATTCCCCGCCATGGCCAGGCCCTGGATAATCATTGAGACTGCGGGTTCGGAAGTGTCCGAAAAGGAGAGATTGTATTGCCAGTGGCTGAGAGCCATGGAGTTCGTGGAAGTGAACACAGCAGGCATTTTTCTCTTTTTTTTTTTCACCACAACAACCTCCAAACATGGCCCCACAGGCAACTTACGAAATGATTGTCAGAGGTACTTTCACAGTTGCACCAAACATTCTATGAGTGTTACTCTTCTGCAGATCTGGCACGTGTTTAGATTGTACCCTCAAGGTTTTGTTGTTCCTTCAGCAACTAAGTCTACACACATCAATTTTTGATAGGACAAGCACATGGACACGTCCATACATGTTTATGTTGCTAATTGGAGGGATGTTTATAGTCTTTTCTGTTCTGTTAGATCTGTATGCCCATAACAAAATACGGTCATAATGACACAATTGGTTATGATAAATCATGAGAATATTGATGTGGTTGCTAATTAATGCCACCGTGAAATTTACAGCAATATAAATAACTGTAATATGATTTCCAACTATGAGGATAGATTCCCCTATAATGTTAATGCTGATGTGCACTCTCTCTCTCCCCCCTCTCCATGTGTGTGTGTGTGTGTGTGTGCGTGCGTGCGTGCGTGCGTGTTGCCCTCACACAAGAAAATGACTTCTTGAAAAGAAGTCAAATGAACAGAGTAAATTACCCCTCAGAGTTGGTCCTCAGTAGACATAATGGAATTGCCAAGGAAACAGCATCCTGGAAAGTATTAAGCGTACGTACGTACGTGTGTGTGTTTTGTCCACAGCTGGCTGCGCACTTCTGCTGCCCTGAATCCTTTCATTAAGATCAGTCCAAGGCTTTCAGCAAGGAAAAGGTTGTGTCCCTCGCATTCTTAAATGGTGGCTCACAATCAATTCCCAGAACGATGGAGTTATGTAGCATAGTGGTGAAGAGACTGAGGTGTAAACCAAGATACTCTAGTCTTCTAGAGCAAATCTAGCCATAGCTGCAAATTCACTAGGGCCTCATCTCAGCCACCCCACTAGACCAGCTCTTTGCAGATGTGGATACGGCATGTGCATTGGAAGGGGGCACTGGTATCTTGACAGCAGGCTCCACTTCCAATAGACATGCATTCATTTGAACATCTGTAGAGAGGTCCCATGTGTATATGAAAACTCTAGGCAGCACGGGGTCTTTACATACAATTAGGAATCCACAGTGGAGGACACTCTAGACATTCTGTTAAGTTGGAGTGGAGTCTGCTACTTGTCCCATGCTTTGAAGACCAAAAAGAGCTACTGTTGCAATGCCCCATGTCCTTTGCAACATGAGTACAGTTCTCACTGTGTTTATAGGGCTGCTTCTTGTCAGAATTACTGAGGGAATGTATATGAAGCTCCCCCAATACTTTAAGGCACAATATAAATGCTAAGCATTAGATATAACAGCTTCTTCAAATTGCACACGTTTCTATAACATTTCATTTTCCTTATTTTCACTTGAACTACGACTGTTTTTCTTGAGATGCATTGCTGAGGTTTTGCTTGGCTACTTTTCCATCTGCTGCAATGCAGTATTCAACTGGTTTGCCCTTGTCTTCCTTGAGCCTCTTCACAGCTCTGCCCTTCCCTATCAGACACTACTTTTTTTCTGCAGTGCTCTGAACACTTACTGCCTTGCTACTCATGGCCTGTCTGTGTACGGGATTTGCAATTGTATGGTCAGTATTTGTGCTTGAGTTTCCATTCCCTTCATTATTTCATAGATGCAAATAGGGATTTGCTTCAAGGCTTGGGTTGAAGGGTTGGCATAACTGGGAAGCTGCTAGGGACTGAGGGTCGTCAGAAGCTGCTGATGCCTGGGGGGAAGAACACAGTATCCATCACCTTTGTGTAGGCTTACCATTACACCCGGAAAACCCAGGAATGTCCCGGTTTCGGGAGCCCGGTTCCGGTTCAGTCTTGGGCTTTCTGGGCTCTGCTGCCACCGCTTTTAAAAGTACCTTTTTTCGGCAGCGCCATCTTGGATCTTGTGAAATCTCGCGAGATCCAAGATGGCGGCGCCCAAATCTCGTACTACTGCCTCATGTGCCTTCACGAGATTTCGTGAGATCCAAGATAGCGGTGCCGGAAAAAAGGTACGTTTTAAAAGCGGCGGCTTGAGCGGGGCAGGAGTCCTGGCCAGCCCAGATGCAGCCAGTCAGGCTCCAGATGGGGGCAGCAGAATGGCGGCAATGGCAGCGGCGGGACAGGCAAGTAAATAAATAAATAATAAGTTCGCAAGTTGTCACGACGTGACCAAATCTCTGAGTTGAAAATCAACATATGGCCGGGCAACTCCATCGGCCGCTCTTTCGGTGGCCCTTATGGGGCCACCGAATAATTAATTATTCCGGGGGGGGGGTTGTGCTGGTTTGGAACCGGGAAAATATGGTAAGCCTACCTTTGTGTAGTGATGGCAGAGTGGCAGAGAATTATGCATGGGATGGAGAGAGTGGATAGAGAAAAGTTCTTTTCCCTCTCACACAACACTAGAACTAGGGGACATCCACTCAAATTGAGTGGAGGGAGTATTAAAACAGACAAAAGAAAATATTTCTTTACCCAGCGTGTAATTGGTTTGTGGAACTCCTTGCCACAGGAGGTGGTAATGGCACCTGGCCTGGATGCCTTTAAGAGGGGACTGGACAGATTTATGGAGGAAATGTCCATCACAGCTTACAAGCCATGATGGGGATAAGCAACCTCCTGGTTTAGGAGTAGGTTTTCTTTGTGCCAGGTGCAAGGGAGTGGCGACAGGATACAGGTATCTTGTTGACTTGTGCTCCCTGAGGCATCTGGTGGGGCCACTGTGTGATACAGGAAGCTGGACTAGATGGGCCTTTGGCCTGATCCAGCAGGGCTCTTCTTATGTTCTTATGAGTCTCTTGGGGCCCACTCAGTTAGGAGAGGGCCCATGGAAGGTATTTTGCTAATGGCCCCCTGAAATCTGGAGCCAACCCTATGCGACATCCTGTTCTCACACTAAGCAGGACAGCCCATCCATTAATAAGTAAGGTGATGTGGGTTGCATCAGCGGCAGATGGGGGGGGGGGTTGAAAGGGTAGGGGCTTTGAGGTGATGTTCACCCTGAGTCTGCTGCCACCGACTTTGTCCAGCCTGCCTTAAATGCAACCTGCACTGATCCACTCCCCCCCCCCCCACACACACACTTAATAGCGAATGGAAAGTGGATCACCCATCTCCTTACCTTGCTAAATGGTGAAAATTGTACCCGGGACCAGGGTCAAAAGGGAGTCCCAGGAGCCAAAAGAGGGCCCCCAGAAATGTCCTGGGATCTCAGCTGACCTCATGGAGAGTGAAAGACAGAGGCTGGGCCAACTGGGAGGCAGGTAGACCTGGGTGCCGTATTGGGAAGCCTGGTAGACCTGGGCTCCAGAGACTTTTCCAGCTGTTGCTGCTCTCCCCCCTGCCCTTTTTGCCCTACCCCTTTAAGAAGGGGCCCAAAAATGCTTTGTACCCCTGATAAAATTCCTCTTAGAGGCCCTGTTTCAGGGACCACATAAATGAAGCAGCTCTTTTGTTCGTGTGGTCTTTTTAAATAAAACTGTAAGTCCTGCACTTCTGCAACTGAAGAAGCCATGCCCTCTTTCTCCTCCTGTAGGGGGTGGGGTGGTATCCTTGAGTCATGTCTCGTGTGAGTGTGTGTGTTGGGTCCTTGTGACACCTTGTCATGGTTAGTGGAGATGCCTGTTGCTGTGCTACTCCTTCCCCCCAGCTTTGGCCAACCTGTCCCTGCCCCCTGGGCTGTTCACCCTGGCAGCATTTCTCTGGCCACCGGCGTTGGGGATGGCTGGATGCAGTGATTGACTCCTTGGACATCACACTGACGACGCATGGATGTAACACCCGTATCATGCCGATGATGCACCACTGTCAGGATGCTGCTCTGTGGATGAAAGGCTGTGTTGGGGCTTCCACGGATGTGGTTGGCTTTACTGAGAGGGGCCACACCAGTGTTACTGGGAGGGCTGTGCTGGCGTGGGGTTGCCTGGATGGGCTTAGGGTATGACGGACGTGGTGCTGGTGTCTGTGCAACATCAGCACAGCATCTGAATAGGATTGGGCTGTAAGGATGCACTGAAGTAACCCCACTTCCCATTATCAGCCAAAGTGCACATAGTGATGGACTCTATTTCATATGTACTTGGGTGGCAGCCCCAGCAGAATGATTAGATCAGTGGGGCTTTCTCCTTCCTCATGATTGTCTTCTCCTTGTCTTCTTTCAGAGGAAGAGGAAAGCTGTAGAGCTTGGGCGAAGTAGTACCACGTTTGCTCCCACTCCCATGGGCTTTCTGTTTTTTCCCCTTTTGAAAGTGGTAGGGAAAAGATCCTCTGCACATTGGTTTTCTCTGCTTGACATTTTTTTCCTTCCAGTTTGGGTTTGGGCTAAGTGAGTAGGGCTACTTGGATTGACTGACCCCGACGGTGGACTAGGCAGAGGCTTGCAAATAGTCAGTACTATACATCTGACAGCATTCTTCAAAATTTTGTTTCCATTGGCTTGTGTTTTTTGGTAGGAATTCACATTTCTGCTGCCCATGCACAGTGATTCAGGTCCTTGTTGGGTCTTTCTCAAGAGAGAAAACCCAACAGGTGTTTGCATTTAGCCTTCAAGGCCTCACAAGGTGGAAGGATATTTGAATTACTGTTTGCATATGAAATGAGCTCCCAGGTGTGTTCCTAAATACAAAGGAAAAGGTGCATTTGTTGCATTTTTCACATGCAACACTGTCTCAAAGGCAAAAGCCAACCTAGAGACGGGTCAGTTTTGGGGTCAGTTTAAAACAGTGACACTATGTTTTAGTGCCTGTGGGAATCGATCGTGTGAGGAGGTGATTGTTCCACCTGCCAAGCAAGACATGATTGTAAGCAGTGCAGTTAAGAGATCAGAGAGCTGGATTTTGCATAGTGAATAAGAAATAGCACCCCTTTGAAGACTGCAGAAAAAGTGTCCATGGAAATAGAATGAAGTTTTGCTTTTGTGAAGGTTAATTAAGCCCTAATGAAGCCAGAGTTTTTCTAGAACTGAATTTGAGCTGTACTCTGCATTGATGACTCTATTTTTTTCTTCGAGTGTAATTGAATTTTGGATCAATGCTAGGGAAGAATGCTTTCCACCTATGCCCTCCCTTAGCTACAGCTCCTGCTTCTCAGTTCCAAGGTAAAGGCAGCCAGTTTTGTGGAATGAAAAGGCTATTGAAAGGAAGCCTGGGAGATTTGGTTCAAATCCCGGGTCAACCAAGGGATGCTTTTTTATTTAAATGTCAACTCCCCTCTTCCCTGCCTCCCTCCCTCCCACCCTATCCTCAGGGCAGGTTAAAAAGGGTTGAAAAGAAACAATAAAAAAGCAGGGCTGAACTTGAAGCAACAAAAATTGCCTCCCATTCCCATTTGTTGGCAATTTTGAGTGCTCTCCACAAAACGCATATGCTTTTTTTCAGTGCTCTTTTATGTCATTTTCTTTCTTCTTTGCCATCGACCTCATTGAACCAATACTGGCTTTTGACCCATTGGTTGCATGGACCCAGTGGCGTCCTAACATGGGGGGAGCTGGTGTGCTCTACCCCAGGCGCCGAGCTTCCGGGGGGCGCGGCAGCCGGGCTCGGGGCTGCGCAGTGTGGCACCGGAGCCCAGCTGGCGCGCCCCTCGAAAGCATCACCGGCTTCCGGAGGCTCCGCTCCAAAGCCGGGAGAAGCCCTACTCCGAGCGACCGCTCAGCTCGGCGGTCAGGGCCTTCTGAGAAGGTTCTGCGCGTCAAAGCGCCTTTTACTCCCTTTCGCGCATGCGCAAAACCTTTCTGAGGGCAAACGGGCACCCCGTTTGCCCTCAGAAAGGTTATGCGCATGCGCGAAAGGGAATTAAAGGCGCTTCGACGCGTGGAACCTTCTCAGAAGGCCCTGACCGCCGAGCTGAGTGGTCGCTCGGAGTAGGACTTCTCCCAGCTTCGGAGCGGAGCCTCCGGAAGCCGGTGACGCGCCGAGTGGGCGCGCTGCTTCCGGGGGCTCCGGTCCAGTGGTGAACTACTCAGCCCTGAGCCCGGCTGCTTGGGGGGGCGCGGAGCGATGGGGGCGCTCCAACCCCCGCCCCCCAGGCGCTGGGAGGGCTGAGTACGCCACTGCATGGACCCATGTGACTTTTGTCAATGGCATTGCAGCAGTACCTCACAAATGCACTGATATCCAGGGGCGTCACTGGAGCGTGGCGGGGGGGCGGGGCGCCCCCAGGTGACGCGCGACACCCCGCGCGCGCCACCTCCGTGACGCGCGACACCCTTCGGACACTCCGAGGCCGGCCCGAGAGCCGGCCTCGGAGCGTCCGACCCCGTCGGCGCTCCAGGGCCTTCTTTTTTTTCCCCCAATATATATTTATTTTATTAATAAACTACTAAACAAAACAAAACAGTAAAACAAAACAATACAACATACTACGAAAATTACAGCAAGCGCAAAGCAGTAAATCCTACTTGTATACTATTATATATTTTCTACTTATAATATCTAACTAAGCCTATATGTCTAATATACTATTCATTAAATCCACATTTCATCACTTCTTTCTCTCTCTCTTAAAGAATCTATAAGTGGTATCCAAATATTCACAAAAAGATTAACTAACTTTTACTTTATCTAAAAATATTAATTCCCACTCCAAATATTTTAATATATAAAGCCACCCCTGTTTAATATGATTCCCTGCTAACTTCTACTCCCTTCTCACTCCCTGCTAACTGGGCAAGAGGCACTTTTTCAATTGGTGCTCCTCTTATATTTAGCAGGGGGAGGGTAACTGCCCCCTTTCACCCCAGCACAGTCTCTTTTCTGGTGGCTGTTTGCTGGTGTTCTTCTGCATCTTTTTTAGATTGTGAGCCCTTTAGGGACAGGGAGCCATTTAATCATTTGATTTTGTCTGTAAACCGCTTTGTGAGCTTTTTGTTGAAAAACAATAAATACTGTTGTTGTTGTTGCTGTTGTTGTTTCAGATCTGGTCTGTTCATTGGGGGATGCTGTATCAGGTCGACTGGTGTGTATTGAGTTCCAACGAAGTTAACTGTTAGACAGTGATAATTCCTGCTGGCAACCTGCGATGTGCTTTTACTTAATTGGTAAAGTAAGCCTGCTATCGGTCACCATATTCCATAGTAAATAACATTACCGTAAATAACACGAGCCTCTGAGGAGCAGGCAGTGCTGAAAGCTGAGAATAGTTAGCTGAAAGAATGTGGGTTTGGTCTTGGTATGTTTGTTATTTATTTTTATTTATTTTTTGGTAGACAAAAAGCTTGGCCACATCGAGTGTACTAAACCAGTGGATAAAAAATGAATGAGTCAAAATTTTCATCTTTCTCTCTGTTCTGGGAGCACCATTTCAGGTTTGGGTAGAGTGGGAGCAAAGAGATGTCAACAATATTGGGGGGGGGGGGAGGAACAGAACATTCATACTTAAGGCATCAAAGCCTCCTCCTGGATATGTTTGTGATTAAATTGAAATGCTGTTTTGCAGGGATGTTTATTTTAAATATTTATAACCTGCCTTTCCCCCCCGAACATCAGGGTGGCTTACAATCATTTTTTAAAAAATTGCAAATAAAAACAATCAGCATTAAAAATACATAATTCAATAAATAAAACATTAAAACCCACAAAAAGACAGCAGACTAGATTATGAAAAGGACGGGAAGGGCAGCCAACAGAAACGAAGGTGAGGAAGCTAACCGAAATAAAAAAAAAGTTTTTAAACTCCGTAGGGTGACCAGCAGGGAGGGGCTAGATCTCAACTGAATTGGGAGGGAGTTCCAGCATAGTGGACTCTCTCCCTTTGTAGCCTCAGCATAGGGAGTACTTGGAGGAGGGGCCCCTCTCAACTTCAGGGGACGAGGCAGTTCATATGGAAGAAGGTGGTTCCTCAGATATCCCAGTCCAAAGATTTAAAGGTCAAAACCAGCACCGTGAATTGTGCCTGGAAACAAACATTGGTTGGAATTCCTATGTAAGTCTCATATAGTAACCATAGATATAAGTGCTCATGATGATGGATTACATATGATCTGAAACACATGGACAAGATGGGCCTTTGGCCTGATCCAGTGGGGCTCTTTTTATGCTCTTATATACAGTATGTTTTAGGTCAACTGTCCTCCTTAAATAGTGTTCCTGGTATGAGTAAGAAAGTAAAGAACCTTTATTGGCATCAAAACAAAACAAAACAAAAACAATCATAACATAACACTTAGCACATAATATTTATATTACAAACATCTACAAGCACAACAAAATTACAGTTTAAACATCATAGGGAATACTATCAGCTTTACGTGCTATAATGATTGTATCAACAAAGGCTGCCGATCTTTCCATTACGCCATCCATCTCCGTCGATAAAAGGTAACGTACTACCTCCTGATCTGCCCAGCCTTGGAGCTTGACTAATATAGGGCCTAAATGTTGCTTACAAGGTGCCTCGTGGAGTGGGCAATACAAAAACATATGTAGTAATGTTTCTACACAACCCACTCCACAAGGACAATACCTCTCAGAGACTGGGATTCCCCTATATCTGCCAAGTCTCAAGTCAAGTCCCAAGTCTTTGCTCCCAAGTCCCGAGTCTTTGGTTGTGAGTTCCTATCTATTTAATGGGGGAAATGGGTTTAAACCTGAATAAAATTCGACTTGTCGTAAAAGGCTCCAAGTCTCAAGTTGAGTCTTTGAAGTCTTTTACAATCGCTGAGTCAAGTCCGAGTCAAGTCATTGATGCGACTTGAGTCTGAGTCAATAGACTGAAGTCTACATCTCCTTGCTTGATAGGAGGCCTTCTGCCATGTGACTTGGAGCAGGCCATTGCTGGTTTAAAAGCTTGCTGTGTAAAGTTCACCTAACAAGCTTGACCCACAAGTATTTCTCTAACTACAGTAGTTCTTTCTCACCCTCAAAGGTTAAGTATTTAATAGTTCATCATCAAGGATATTCTCTTTGTTTTCTTTATGTGGGAGTAATCTGTAATGTGTAATAGTTATGATACCAATGCTGAATGACATTTATCTCATGCATATTTTACCCTTTTGGGCAAAACTACTACTACTAATTTAGATTAGAGGGCAACAATGGATGACTTTGTGCACTATATTGTGCGAAAGGAGCAGGAAGCATCAGTGACCGATGCTTCATGTGCTTTGCACTTCTTTGTGACATTTGTATTAGAAAATTAAACCAAAATGATTGGGCCCAGTGTATCTGAAGGACCGACCACCTGCTCTTCTATGAACCTGCCCAGGAGCTAAGGACGTCCTCAAGAGGTCCTTCTCTGAGGGTCCTAACAATCACAGGTGAAGCAGGTGACCTGCAGGTGGCAACTAGAGAAAGGGCCTCCACGGTGGGCCACCCCAAACTTTGGAGCTTCCTCCCAAGACAAATAATGCCTGGTGCCACCATTATTGTCTTTTCAGTATCAGAAAAAATGTGCTATTCCCTTAGGCATTTTTACTATGATATATTTTCCTATTTCATGCCTCTTACAGTTGTTTTAATCTACTGTGGTATTCTTGAAGCATATTTTATTGTTTTGTGATTGTTTTGTATTTGTATAACAACAAGGTCTTACTTAGGCTTACCATCTGTCCCGGAAAATCCGGGACTGTTCCGGGCTCCAGTCCCGGGTCAGTCCCGGGCTTTCTGGGACCAGTGAAGCCGCTGACACTTCCGAAAATGCAAAAAGGCACCTTTCTTCCCAGCGCTGCCATCTTGGATCTCGTGAGATCCAAGATGGTGGCACCCAAATCTCGTGAGGGCACATGAGGCTGCCTCATGGTGCCTTTTTGCATTTTTGGAAGCGGTGGCGGCTCTGGAGGGGGCAGGAGTCCTGGCTGGCTCGGATGCAGCCAGCCAGGCTCCAGGCGACCACAAGGATGACGAGGATGAGGATGGCAGCAGCAAGGGCAGTGGCAAGATGGCGGCTGCGAGGATGGCGGCAGTGGCAAGATGGTGGCGGCAAGATGGCGGCAGCTGCGAGGACACGGTGAGGAAGGATGATGGCGGCAACAGCGGCGGCGGCAATGGCGATGGGACAGGTAAGTGGCAGTGGCAGCAAATGTCCATTTTCACTTGCAGTGCCAATTAAAAGCAGGATAGTCCACCGGGAGTAGAAATTGAGTTGTCTGGAATGTGGTCTCAAATGAATCCACAGCAGGTGGGTTACCCACATTCATCAAAAATTTGGACGATTCTGGATTGCGGATATCACTGTAAACACTATGCAAAACCTTTCACAACATGGCATTCTTTTGTTCCCCACTTTGTGGTTTTGCACCATGATGATGCCAGAAAGACACACACAATATCCCATGAAATATTTCACCATTTTTTTTTTTAGTTCTATGGAGGTAGGTCCATTTAGATATTCTCAAAGATGAAACAAAATGTGTGAGGTGGGGGGATGATCTTTACAAACTGTGGTAGGCTAAAACTTAGGCTTGCAAGCTCAGTTGCATATTCTTGTTGCAAAGTAATTCACTCCATCTTATTTGCAAAATGTGGTCTCTTCATCGGCCAATTCTTGCACATCCTTGCTGACATTCTGTCTGACCTCACTGGGAAAACGCTTTGACAAAGTGGAATGACTTTGCTTGCTTGTGGCCTATGTACATACATTTGTAGTTCGGGAATGGTGACATTTAGACATGTGTAGTGAACAATAGTATAAAGAAAGCAAAATGCACTACTTCCTGCCATAGTAGAACTGCTTTGTTTTAAATATTATCCGCATGTGCTTTCCTCTCTTGATCGTCTTTTTGTATTCAGAGCCTATGGAGCAGTAATGCCACGAGCCCTCCCGGCGCCCTGGCCAAGGGGGCGGGGCCTAAGTGACGTGACGTCGTCGCGCCCAGCGCGACTCCGAACACGCCCCCCTGCCAGTTTTGGCACCGTTTTCGAGCCGAACGAGCTCCAGGGAGGGTGGGAGAGCCGAACCATCGCGCAGGTAAGTAACCCCCCCAACGCTGACTGCGCCCCCCACACCCGCCGCCTGGAGCAGCTGCTCCACATGCTCCGTCCTTCTTCCACCTCTGCTACGGAGGGGGACCGACAGGGTGTGTGTGTAAATAAAATAACCATGAATCCAGTTACTAGTAGAAAAGTTTAGAATGGGCTAAACCTCCTTGTGCAAATATATTGTGATTTGTTCACTTTGATTTAGACTTGTTTCGACTGAAATTCTAAGACATACAAGGTGGGAAAATTCCCACTTGTGAAGAAGTTGACCTTCTTTCAGAGTTAAAAATTAACATATTGCCGGGAAACTCCGAAGATTTATTTCAAAATTAACAAGATGTTTAACAAATGTTGCGTTTCGCCACAGACATTTGTGGCATCCTCAGAAGTGTAGCAGCCTCATCAAGGGACAACCTAATATAAGGGTAGCCCTAGAAGCCCGTATGTATCTTAGCTCACTAGCGCTCAGCCTGCAGCTCTGTTTACAGACTGATGCGTTCCGGAGGAAACCTGCCCCCGGTGACTGATGTGTTCCGACACAGACTTACAACACTAAACTCCATGGTCACGGGGCAATCCATGATTAAGATCTTAAAGCAATATCCCCCAATACAATATGCCCAAAAGGCTAGCATGGCCCCCCACTTACAGGCACGGAAAAAATCACCCTCACAGCTAACACACATGGGAAATGTCTCTCTGCAGAGTATCAGCCCAGACAGAAACCAGAAACATTTAAAATAACGAATCTAAAACAACAATCTAAAACACATAGAAACACATACAAAATCACCCAGAATAAAAATGCAAAAAACACCTATAACCCCAGTGAGGATCGGAGATTAAAACAGCAATCTGACCGGTGACCTTCTTTTTCTCTTGTTGAACTTCAACCCCTGATGGGACTATTGTGTTGTTGATCCTTAAATAAATCTGCTTTCTTAAAACTGAAAGTAACAGATGCCCATGGCTTGGTGATAATAAATCACATGCTTTGAATATACAAGCTTTTCAGGTTTGAACCCTGACCCCTCCAGTTAAGAATGTTTCAAGAAAGCTATGTGATGTGAGCCTGTCTTCTGCCTGAGCCTTGGGCAGAGGAGCCAGCCAGTGGTAGGCCAAGGGGCCAGTAGTTGTCTGACTTAGTATCAGTTTCATCTCTCCCTGTGTTACTGTGACCCATCAACTAAGAATTTCGGAGAGTCTTCAGCAGAAGGTTGCTTTTAAAAACCATAGGAGGTAGTGCTGCTGGGCAGCGAAGCTCATTTGTCTGGTTAGAAATTTGACACAGTACGTGTGAAATGGTGGTCAGACCCAGCAGGACCCTCACTCTATCTTTAAACCATGCCTTGACCTTAGTTTCTGAGAATGATGGGGAACATTTTTTTAAAGCCCCATCCTTTCCACAGTGACCTTCCTTGCTTTAATGGGGCCTCTGGTTCTGCCTGTCATACTGCAAGTGGGCCCAGCACCTATGCATGGGGTTTCATGGGAGGATTAGGCCCTTGGTTACTCTGTGTCTACACAAGTCCAGTCTACAAAGGTGTAAAACAGATTAAGAGGGTTCAGTCAGTGGCATAGGTAAGGGGGGGCCGGGCTCCCCCCGGGCTCCAGGCCTCTGGGGTGTGTGCCACGGGGAGGGTGCCATTTAATAATTAAAAAAATATTTATGGTCCGTTTCTGTGAATGTTTTGGGATTATTATTAATTATTAATTAATTATTAATTATTATCATAGTTAATATTATACATAATGAATTCGTTGTGTGATGAGGTGGGTGCAAAAAAATTCATAGGGTACACCGGACCCTAGCTCCTCCTCTGGGTTCAGTGAGTCAGAGGAAAGATGTGAACATTTTTTCAATTACTATTGGGGAAAAAAAAGCAGAGGATGAACGAGAGAGAGAGAGAGAGAGAGAGAGAGAGAGAGAGAGAGAGAGAGAGAGAGAGAGAGAGAGAGAGAGCATTGGGAAAGGCAGCAGATGTTGTAAAATATCTTCTTTCATGTTCCCTGTGTACCAGAAATGTGCAGACGTATGCTGGCAGAGCCTCAGTCACAGCACAGAGTGAGGCTATATCTTACACATCTGGAAGCTATTTGGCAGGGTGTAGAGTTCAAATACTTTTTGCCTCAGCTGGTCTCAGGCATACCTTTTGAGTGCTGGAGCCCAGCTCGGGACATTCGATGCACAGACATGAACGTAGTGAGGGGGGCAGAGTGGTCCCACATAGGTTTAGAACAGTTGGCATCGCCACTGATCAGAGGTATGCCTTTCTGCTGCCCCACTTTCTTCATCTCTACCTCTTCAGCTGCAGTAAGTAATAGGAATAATAACATAGAGACGGGATAGTGGGGGGAGGGAAGAGAGTGAGAGCGAGAAGAAAACGGCACCACAGCTGAGTGAAGGCTGGCCCTCTATCAAAAGACAAAATGTACTTGGACGAAGTCCAGGACATGAGTTAACTTGAGTGCAAAGCAAGCCATTCAGAGCATAGAAAGAAAGAAAAATAAGGTATTTGCCTCTGTTATAAAGCGTGGGGGAGCGGTGGGGTCGCTCCTCACTCTCTTTTCACTTCTCACTGAAACCTACTACAATTTGGTGCTGCTGGTATTAAAATTGGAATGCAAAGGGCACCTCTGGCAACCCGAGGGAATTCTTTATTTTGTATCCCATTTATCAAACAATTTTGCAGAAGGAAAAGTGGATGTGCCTGACGAGGGCTGCAATGTATGCAAGCCTCTTGCACTTGGCCCGGAGTGCAAAATATGGGCCTCCCACGACATTGAGTATTTATAGGAGGCCAGTTGGCCTTTGAAGCAGCATGTCCTAATTTCTGCTGGGACGTTGTTTTGACAAGCCCCAAGACTTGTAAGATTGGTGGCCCAAGGAAGAGAATAGCATGCAGAGGAGAATGGAAAAGCTACAAGAGAGGAAGACAAAAGGCATTACAATATGTGAGTTGGTCTGGACAGCTCAGTTGGTATAGAACCTGAAGGTCCATGGCTGAACTCACTGCTCCAGCACTCTTCCTTCTGTGGGAAGCATTATGGCTCAGTGGCAGGGCACATGCATGGCCTATGATGTGGTCTCATGTTCAGTTGTTCCCCAGCATCTCTGCTCCGTTGGTAGAGCGTCCGTCTCATATGCCTGAAGTTCTGAAGGACGGCAGTTTGGGATGGCCGGAAGTATCTATGTCTGTGAGAGAGCTGTCGGTATGCCACTAATAAGCTGCAGAGACTCTGTGAGGAAGAGAAGTTGCAGCTACACTTTGAGCGGGAGTAAAAGTTGCCTGTCAGTAGAAGCGTGATGAGGCGGACGCCAGAGAGAGGCTGGACTGTGAGGAAACCACCTAGAACGAAGGGTTCTATGAAGGACTAGGACATATTGTATTGTAAAAACTCCTTGGGGTTTAGAAAGCCTGCTTGTGTAAACTGCCTTTGAATTAAAGTCAGAGGAGATATCCGACGGCCAAAGAAAAGGCGGTATATAAACATTGGTTGTTGTTGTTGTTGTTGTTGTTATTGTTATTATTATTATTATTATTATTTTATTAAAAATATGTCAAGTAATTTGACTAGAAAAGCCTCTGCCTGAGGCCTTGGAGAACCGTTTCCAGTCAGAGCAGGCAATAGGACCAAGATGGACGATTGGTGTGAGTCATTCTAAGTCAGCTTCATACTTCTTGGGTTTGTGGATCCCGCTGAGAAATCACTTCGCCTTACTCTAGGCTGCCTGACCTACTGCAGGCATCCATTGTGACTCGACAGTGATTCACCTTCCTGGAGATTTCTGGAATGCCTCTGTAAGCCACTGTAATTTCCATCAACTGACCACTTGATGGCTGCTTTTCAGCACCCACTAATCTTTTTCATGACAAGTGTGTGAACGTATGACACTTCTGCTAATTAAGTATGACAAATGGAGTGTCTTCAGGTTTTCCTCTTGGCTCACGCCGTGGGCTGACAAATTAGGATTTCAGTGTCATGGCTTGCATAACAATAACTGTAGGATAAAGGATCACCCATGAAGTTGACTCGCTATGGAACCAGTGAGCCTCCTCATGAGCTGCAGCACTTGACTTTGTGCTGGGCAAAGGGTAGTTGACAATGAAGGAAAGACAAATGTTCTACAGCCATTTGAGTCTGAAAGTAGAATAAGTATGACCCTCTTCTACAAGCCTGGACAGAATTCCAGTGGCCTCGCAATGGGGCCCCCCTGTGACGTCACCACCGGAAGTGACGTCACCGCCGCTGCAAATCCCTTTGAGTGCGCAGGGTGGGCCAAACTGATTGGCGTCTCCGGCACCGCCTGCTGTTCCCGCCGCTGAAACGATGCTGTTGTCACTCCCCCCACTGCTTTGTCACCCCCTGCTTGTCGCTAGGGCCCCCCTGGAAATGCTTCTGCAAATTCTCCCCCCCCATCCATATTTTTTGCGGTCTCCATTGCCATTGCTGCTGCCCACTCCTTCTCTTTTTTCCGGCTGTCGTGTCATGATGGCTTCATGGGTAGGATCTTCCCCAATCCAGTTGTTTCGAAGAAACATCTGTGAAAGAGAAGATAAGGAAGGAGAGGTATTCTTCTTGATGGCGCTCCCTTTTCATGGTGAAAATGTTGCTGATTCATTTACATTGATCTCATTTGCCAACACCTGCCCTGAATAATGTCATAAAGCCAGATTGGGAGACTGAGTAAATAGGTGGAATCACCCAAACTCACTAAACTAGGAAGGAAATGTAGAGATGGGTGATCTCTTTTTCCAACATATTGATGCATAATTGGGCTTGGCAAACTGAGCTATGCCTTCCCTACATGGAAAAGCTTGAATTATTCTAAACCAAATTACAAACCAAATTGGACTCCATTATGCTCCCAGCGACATAATTGTGTTCTTTCCTTCTCATTCACTTCTGGAGCAGCAGCCAGGAATGCAGATTGCAGCGGGGAGAGGGATTGGAGACTGGATGAAAAAGGGAAGGAGTTGAATTCTTCAGTTTAGATTAAAATATGAGCTGGAAAAGAACTCTGAAGGCTGTGATACTTGCCTCATATTTAAGGCAAAACACCGAGGTCTGCATTCTAAGCTAAGAACATCAGTGACATTTCCCGGGAAAAGCAACAGGAAGAGATAAATGGTGCTGTATAAATCAGCAGAAATCATGGCGCTAGGCAGGGTGGAAAAAGGTTAATCTGCTGGTTAAAAGGACAATCTGGTCCTGCCGCTGAACGTAGCATCATCTTTGCTTTGGCAGGAGAATTATTGAAAGGCCTAATAATCTGTGGAAGACCATGAGAAAAGTAATGTAACTAAACTGAGACAAACTGTTTGAACAAATAATGTTCTCCTACCCCCACCTCTCTCACTCACATACACATACCCCTGGTTGAGTAAACGTTTCCAACAGCCAATGAAAGATCCCCCATTGTACAGATTTGCCAAGGCCTTTGCTACAGTGCAGCAGAGACGACGGGCGCCCTCCCGGCGCCTGGGCGCGTGGGGGCGGGGCCTGCACGCGTCATGTCGACGCCCCCTCACATGATGTCAACGCCCCCTCACGTGATGTCAACGCCCCCCGCCCGTTTTGCGCTCATTTTGGAGCCGAATGGGCTCCAGGGAGGGAGGGCAGGCCGACCAGCGCACCACTTCGCTTCGATAAGTGCCCCCGAGTGTGCCCCCCGCCCACCCGAGTTCCACCCAAGTTCTGCCGCTGCAGTGCAGTATCCTGATGGCTGATTATCAGTCGCAATACAAATGCCTAGTGACAGCTTTAGGAAATGTGTATGTGCAATGCACAATCACATATGGTGCTGTTACTCCACATTCACTGGAGTTGCAGGTTGTCATATGCCACATGAGGGCATATGTGAAGGTGAGGGTGAGAATCTCCCCCACCCACCCCCATCACCATGGCAGGGTGGGGGAGATTTTTCCCTGGATTCTGACTTAAGAAGCTGATCAACTCTACAGTGCTTCTAGCAGCGCAATTGCTGGTGCTTCTGCAGCTGTTCCAACACTGCTCGATTTATGGTCAAATAATCTGCAATCCATTTGGGTTCTTTGCAGGCATAGTTACCACATTACTCTTGAACATAGGAAGCTGCCTTATACTGTGTTAGACTGTTGGTCTGTTCAACTCAGCATTGTCAGAGAAGCCACCTGGGTGGAACCTTGGCACATACCTTGCTAGGAGAAGAGGAAGGAAGGGCAGCCAAGCAGGAGCCACTGTCACCCCCACCTCCTGCTGTGCCTTTAAAAGTGAGCTGTGTCCCTCCCACCTCAGAGAGATCCGCCAATTCCCTCTGGAGGAGGTGGAGAAGAGGAACGAATTCTGTTGTGTAAACCAAGTGTGAACCACCCAGGTGGCTTCTTAAGAGGTGGAAGGCAGAATACAAACGTCTGGGTAAATAAATAAATACTGTGTACTGAATACTAAATTAGCATTTGTAGAAGGGCAGTAAAAATGGATGGCCTTCTAAATATATAGATGGGAGTTATAAGGCTTACCATGTTTTCCTAGTTTCAAACCTGGACACACACACCCAGATTTTTAATTAATTAATTAATTGATTGATTAATTTAAAAAATTGGGGTGCGCAAGGCGCCCACTCGCCACCCGAAGGGTGCCCCCAAAATGTATTCATTTGTAACCATGAGAATGGCCATTTTGCCACCGCTGCCACGTACCTGTCCCGTCGCTGCTGCCGCCATCGTTCTTTCTCACCGCGTCCTCACCGCCATCTTGCCGCCGCCACATCTGCCCTCATCATCTTCGGAAGCCTGGCTGGCTGCATCCAAGCCAGCCAGGACTCCTGCCCCCTCCAGAGCCGCCGCTGCCGCTTCCAAAAGTGCCAAAAGGCACCTTTTTCCCGGCAGCGCCATCTTGGATCTCGCAAAATCCAAGATGGCGGTACCGAAATCTCGTGATGGCACATGAGGCTGCCTCATGTGCCCTCATGAGATTTGGGTGCCGCCATCTTGGATCTTGTGAGTTTTCGCGAGATCCAAGATGGCGCAGCTGGGAAAAAAGGTGCCTTTTGGCACTCTTGGAAGTAGCAGCGGCGGCTTCACTGAGCCCAGAAAGTCTGGAACTGACCCGAGACCGGAACCCAGGACCAGAGCCCAGAACCCAGGACAGTACCATGTTTTCCAGGATGGATGGTAAGCCTACTACAGTATAGGTTTTTTTTTTAAAAAAACTTTGTGTAACTTTTTGTGAAGCTTTTCATTTTTCTTTATGTTACTGTTGCACGATGTACTGTTATGGGCTGCTGGCTTGCCATTTCTTTTGTAGGGGAGGGTCTAGTTAATGTTCCTTAATGGTCAACAGTGATTTCTTAATGGGAGCTGGCTGGGAGTTACACAGGGACAGCTCTGGAATCCAGAAAGCCACCAGAGCTTAGAAGAGGTGACCCCTCCCCACTAAGTGGGGGAGAAGGTCTGATGTAAGCTGTGACTGTAAGGAAAGAATAGTTTGCAGTTTGTGGATGGGCCCAGAGAATTGAAGATTAGAAAATAGCTTGGAGTGCAGAGCCTCTCTCTGGGGATCTGATGTGGGTTAGCACAGACCTGCTGCCTTGGAGGGAGTGCACAAGATTCTTGCCTCCACAGCTGCTCAACTTGTATATTTGTAAATAAACCCACTACTACAAAAACAACAGAAGCTAAACTCGCAGGTAGCACTGGAACGTCTCACCACTCAGGGAAGCAGAGAGTGCATAACAATATGTTAATCTGTACCTCTGTGTGTACATGTGTGCATTTGCAATCTTCAAGGCACCATTGCACTATGTGGTCTCCGAGCCACACACTTAATGATCTTTGATTTATGATCTGGTCTTCCAGTGACACAAGCCAGTAATCCATTTGCTCTTTCTGATTGCTGCCAGACATTGGCTGATGATTTAAAATGTATATCTCCTCGGATTGCCAGATCGTTTTCTTTTCAGGGTCATGCAGCTTGTTTCCATTTAAGGCATAGTTTCACTTTTTTTTTTTTTTGCTATTGGATTTGACCTAGTTCTCAGCAGAGAGCAGTTTTCCACATTAAAATTATACTACGCATATCCCCCATGGGGTGTCTCCAACCCCACCCCTTCTTTCCATATTTCCAGACACCGATTACTGGATGTAATTTGCTTTAACTGGATGACGGGGCTGCTTTTCTGACAGGCCAAAGAAATGATGCTGAAGCATTTCTTCCTGCACCTCATTCATCACAGGGAGGCACTGAGATGCCACCTGGTTAAGAAGCAGGGAGTTTGCCTGGGGACAAATTGTGTATACTAAAGGGATGTGTTTGTGGGGTGGTGGTGGTGGTGGTGGTGACAGCACAAACACCCATATGTGGTCCATGTTGTGCCAAATATGTTTGTATACAGTATACAATAAAGTTTGCATTGTTTTGTTCAATAAATAAGTTAGGGTTAAACTAGACATGTACTTAAATGCACCATCTGATCCTATGGGGGAGAGAGTTTTATACAGTATATAAATAGCAACTAGAGGGGTAATGAAACATGGTGAAACTATGGGGAGAGGTAAAGGGGCTTTAGTGTTTTGTCCCCATGGTGATCTTTTTTAAAAATAATAATATGATATTGTATCCATATTTTGTAAGTCACTTTGGGTGCCCATTTGGGAGAAAATGTGGTATAAATTGAAAGTAGAAGACTCTCCATTGGAATAGAAATGGACTTGGTCATCCTACCGCCTTGGATTAAAGTCAGAGGAGAAATCCAATGACCGAGAAAGGCGGTATATAAATACTGTATATTATTATTATTATTATTATTGTTGTTGTTGATGTTGATGTTGATGTTGATGTTATTGTTATTATTATGTCCAAAGGCCACAGAATTCTGAATGGAAGTTGTCCCATCCACATCGAAATGCAACCAAGGCAATATTTGACCACTGGTTGATTCTCAATGCTGGGTCCAGGTTGAGCGATGAGGGGCAGGAGAAAACTGGGCACAAAGAAATGGAGAGCATGGCCAAGGGGATGACACAGATCATCCACCAGGGTGACCAAAGCTGTTTCAGTCTCAATGCTGGGCCTGATGCAACATTGAAAGGGGTCCAGATAATCAATTTCCTCCAGGATACTTTGGAGCTGGGACACCACCACCCGCTAATTACCTTGCCCCGAAATGGGAAGTTTGAAACTGGCTGGAAATGATCCAGTATGGTGGAATGTAAGGGCTTCTTCTGCAGGGGGCACACCACTGCCAGTTTTAAAGCCTGTGGCAACACTAACTCACAGACAGCGCAATCCTATCCAACTTACACCACTGGTGTAACCAGCGGTGCAGCGAGAACGGGAGGCCCCAGAACGGAAAGGGGATTCAAATCCCCTTTGAATCCCCCTTTGGAGAGGATGTGAATCCCCTTTCCATTCTGGGGCCTCCCATTCTCGCTGCACCGCTGGTTACACTGGTGGTGTAAGTTGGATAGGATTGCGCTGTCAAAGATGAATTCACACACACACACACACACCCATCTACTTGGCCAGTCCCTCTGGCACCGATTCAATATGCCACACTGAGCAAGGATCGAGCAGACTAAATAGCCTTCTGCTCCAAATGATCCTGTCCACATCCTCAGGTTGTACAAGATGGAAAGAATCCATAACACTAGGACCAAGAAGTGCAAGTGGACATTGACTGGAATTGTTAACGTGGTGTCCAAGTCATGATGGATGCAAGCAATCTTATCTGTGAAATGTCTAGCAAATTCATCACAGCAAGTCATTAGGTTGCTCCAATAGCGTCCCTACACTGGTGCGTGTGTGTGTGTGTGTGTGTGTGTGTGTGTGTGTGTGTGTGTGTGTGTGTGGACCGCACCATCTGACATCCTCAGGGGGGTGACATCACTAGTGGCCAAAATCGTGAAAACCTTTGTCTTTAAGAATTATACCATCATGTTATATATCATTCGATGTGTAATCTCATGGAGAATGCAATGAAACAAACCTTTTCAAAATATGTATCCTATCAAAAGTTATGACCAAATAACTGGAAAAAGAAAACACAACTTCCTTGTGTAACAAAAAGTGGATTTCCTTAACTCAAAACAGACCAATGAGACTGATTGTTCTGAGATTGTTCTGAGAGCCGAGTTGGGTTACTGTTACTGTTACCTGTACTGTTGTATATTTAAAAAAATAAAGTTAATGTTCTCATACTGACGCAAACCCTTGTGATGCCTCTGTTTAGGCTGCAAACATACATTAGGCTGTGCGTATAATATTGTAAATTTAATTGTGTTATTTTGATTAAGCGGGAGGTGGGGCAATGGCATGGCGGGCGATGATGCATTTCCCCACTCACTGCATGGGAGAAGGTTCATCATGGGGGTGACGCACTGACCTTCCGCACTGGGTGACGCAAGCCCTAGGAATGCCCCTGGGTTGCTCACCTCCTCGTTGTGAGGAGCCAGATGGAGCAGGCCCTACACAACCTGAAACAACTCAGCTGGTCAGCTTTCCACAGATGCAATGCTGGCAGCGGAAGAAACAACTTCTTGGCTGCTGTAAGTGCCACAGAGTAGGCCCTAAAGTGGGCTCTCACTTGTTTTCAGTCAGACTCATGAGTTTTCCACCACCGTTGCTCTAGGCATCTACCAAGCTGCTTCATGGCATGGAACTCCCTGGAAAACCAGGAAGCCACCTTTGCTTTACCACCTGGCAGAGGCCACTCCGGAGTGATCCGATCCAACTCTCTGGCCATTTCCTCATTCCAGAGATCAGCCAGAGCTGCAGGTGAGTCTGCAGGACCCTAGTGGCAGGAAACCCTTAGCCCCGGAGCCCTCAGGAATCCTATTGTCTTTGGCTCTCAGGTTGAGTTTTCATCCCAGTTCCTGAAGGTTGGGCCTGCTAGCTCTTTAGTAGATAATTGACAGTGCAATCCTATCCATCTTATGCCACCGTTGTAACCAGAGGCGCAGCGAGAACGGCAGGCCCCAGAATGGAAAGGGGATTCAAATCTCCTCCAAAGGGGAATTCAAAGGGGATTTGAATCCCCTCTCTGTTCTGGGGCCTCCCATTCTTGCTGCACCGCTGGTTACAACGGTGGCATAAGTTCGATAGGATTGTACCCTGAATTAAGACTGGAGCAAGTGGTCATTTCCTTACTTAACAAAATGGGCTCTGTCCTTCTCCATGACAAGAGCAGGGCAAATTGAATCAAGGGGGTTGGTAGGGGAGGTGGCTGGTTTTGAGTCCGTCGCTCTATTGTGGCCCCAAATGGACTTGTTTTGACTTGTACAGAGTTTCTTAATATCTTGGGTTGATCAGGCATTTTGGGTGTGCTCTGGAAGTTATAATCACTTTGGGGAAACTAGCATACTGGCTCCTATTCAGGCTTTGCTTATAACAACAAAATTAGGGTGTGGGGAATGTTGGAGGCAACAAGAAGAAAAAGGCACTTTGAGTCTGGCTCACAGGATTGTATCCTCCTTTCCTTTACTATAACTTTCTTGTTTGGATAAAATTCCTGACATCTCAGATGGTGTAATAATCAACTGTGTAGACCAGGGTCCTACTAGTGGTGGTATCCGAGGTTGATGAGATCTATCAAGCACTGATGTGGGCCCATACATACACATCAGTGGGTCAACCCAGCCAGAGTGACTGAACCCTCAGTACTGGTGACAGTAGTAGTGTCCAATGTGCATCGGGGGTGCCATGGGGGGGGGACCAATGCAAGACTTTCCCTTGCCTTTTCTAGCTCTGGTGCTGGCAGTAGGTCCTGGTTTCACATGCTAAGTTCCTTTTAATTGGGCTATTTTTTTTTTACCAGATAGAGACCACCTGTCTCTTTGGCAAAAGTAGAAACAGAGCTGCAAAGGGAGAACCATTCTTCTAGCACTAATTTCCCAATCAATAATAGTTCCTATGGATGCAGAACTTAGGTTCACACACATGTTAAGTAGTACACATGTCTGAGCAAGCATCGTAACAATGGATCTCTATAGCTGACTGTATAGGTCAACTCATTCTGTACTAAAAAAAGTATTGTTGCTATCACAGCAGCTGAAAGGCACTACCTGTGCTACCTTGGTACATCTGCTTTTTCGGCACAGAAACAGAGCAAGTGACAAGGAAGAATGGGTGCTTCATGGTGGCTGCAACTGGTGACATGCAACAAATCCAGGTGAATATATTACCATTTTATAATATATTTACATTGTTACTAATTTCCCATAATGTTTATTACAGTAAAGAACACACATTTATAGTACTGATACTTGTTATTCCCAAACATTATAGTGTCCAATTTTCTATCAGCTTGTTTATGTTGTCAATCATGTGTTCTTGTGAAATAAGTGCATTTTATTGCAATTGCTATGTTACATATTTTTGCAATCCATCCTGCAACTGATGGAAAAACAGGTTGCAACTAAAATTGTGTGCAAGAAAATAGAGAGTAGAATGGAGGTACCAAATATTAAGTTATATTCTCAAGTAGTAAGATTGGCTTCTATAAATAATTGGGTTTTTTCCTGATATTGGCAGGAAAAATAAAAAGATTTAGGGCGCAATCCAAACCTACTTAGGCCGCCGTTGTAATCAGCGGCCCAGCGAAAACGGGAGGCCCCAGAACAGAAAGGGGATTCAAATCCCCTCCAAAAGGGGAATTCAAAGGGGATTTGAATCCCCTTTCCGTTCTGGGGCCTCCCGTTTTCACTGGGCTGCTGGTTACAACGGCGGCCTAAGTAGGTTTGGATTGCGCCCTTGGTGAGGCTTATTTGGCACCGGGAAAGTTCTTTGGATACCAATTTGAAGAACATTAGTGAAGAATATTTTTTCTTGCAGAATTAGTTTTAAGGTGACCTGACATGCATGTGAATGGCATGCTATTTTCCACTGGCAAAAGAAAGAAAATGGCCCTAGGGAAGGCAACATAAATGCTTAAGCTCAGGAAGATGGAATATGATTGCTAGTAATAAAAAAAAACACTTAGATAAACGGCATCATCTACTGCAGTCTTATTCTCTCAAATAATATAAAGCAAATGTGGAAGAAGGAAAGTTCTGGGGCTAATATCCAGGAATAAATTAAAGGAACAGTGAATATTTGTACGATGAGAGTTTTTTTTTTTTTAAGATGAAGTTGAAAGACTGACAATATAGGCACAAAGACTGTGTATAAAATAGGTCTTTTTACAAAATGATTGCAAAGGATGCAGAACTGAAAAGGAGTGGTGGAATGAATGAGCCACCCCCCCCCCCCAAGTTCTTCAGTTGTAAAAACCTTTTCCAAGGGCAAAAGCAGCAAAAAAAACATTGCATACGGTTATGAAAAGAAGTTGAAGAAGTATTTGGGGCATGGAAAGAGAAGCACACACCCTGGGCACATCATGGAAGAAAAGGGGAGGGGAAAAGACCAATCTCCACAGCTGCTACCTTTGTTGCAGCTTTCTTCCTGGGTTCAAGTCACAGATTCAAGTGAGGGAATTTTCTTTGGGGACTACAGGGTTCAGGATTAAAAACCCACTTGTCCATGCTTTCATCCCAATCTGGATCCTGGGCAGCTTCTCTTTGCAACACACAAAACAACCCCCCCCCCCACACACACAAACCCAGAGGCGTATCTTCGGTGGACAATTGGAACACTTCGTCCGGGTGCCCAAGTTGCCCCCCCCCCCCCCGCCGTTCTGGTTAATTGTTATCTTCTTGGCTGTGTTTTTTTTTCTAAGTACATTACTAAGAGGGGAATGGGCCTGGAGTTCCTCCATTTGAATATGTTATCTCTTATTATCAAACCCTGTAGCCCAAGGACATAAAATTAGCATGACTGTAAGCCTATAGCTGCAGCCAGGAAGGGTTGCTTCAAGCGTGAAGGAAGAACTAGTCTGTATTAAAAGCAACAACAATAGCAATCCAGATTCGACATCCTCAGATAGATCATTGTCACAGAGCCGGGGGCGCCCCTCCCCCCGGTGCTCCAGGGCGCCCCGGCGCACGTTACGCCTCTGCACAAACCCCACCAAAGGCATCTAGTTTGGCTCTCCATTGTGGTTTAGTCCTATTCCATTGCTTTCAATGAGATTTGACTCACTGTTGCTGGCTTGTACCAGCCGTCTCCAGCCAGTTTGGCAACGTAATAGGTGAGTTGATGATAATTGTTCCTAAGGTTTAATTGGATGAGCTTAAATTTGATGGAAGAGCACTTACTGGGTTGGATCTCTCATTGGGAAAAACAGATAAAATACCAATGTTTGGCTCTAATGCTCATTCAAGTTTGTAGGGAGTCCATGAAATATTTATTTATTTATTTATCTATCACATTTTTATACCGCCCTTCCTCCAAGGAGCTCAGAGTGGTGTACATATTTTCTCCCCTCCTTTTTGTCCTCACAATAACCCTGTGAGGTAGGTGGGGCTGAGAGATAGTGACTGGCCCAAGGTCACCAGGAAGCTTTGTGGCTGAGCGGGGATTTGAACCTGGATCTTCCAGGTCTAAGTCCGACTCCCAAACCACTACACCATCCTGGCTCAGGACATATGTCATTTCGTGCGTTGAAAGTGTTGAAAGTGTTCTGTTTTTGACAATTCATCACATTTACAACTAGGTTGGGTCAGTGCTCGATAAGCAGAGGTACTTTTTCAATTGGTGCTCCTCTTATATTTAGCAGGGGGAGAGTAACTGCCCCCCTTTCACCCCAGCACCGTGTCTTTTCTGGTGGCTGTCTGCTGGTGGTGTTCTGCATCTTTTTTAGATTGTGAGCCCTTTTGGGACAGGGAGCCATTTAATCATTTGATTTTGTCTGTAAACCGCTTTGTGAACCTTTTGTTGAAAAGCGGTATATAAATACTGTTGAGGTTTGTAGAGAAGCAAACCTAAATTTACAAACCAATTTTACTGTGTCCTGGACAAGTCTGAACATGCCTGGACAAGGCAAGCAGGATCTGCTTTGTCACTCCTGCAACAGCAGAGCACCTGTTGTGGGGTGGCGTAGGCAGCATGAGATGAGGTAGGAGATGAGGTCACCTCCAACCTGATTGGACAAGAGATAGCCAATAAAGTATAAGAAAGAAGTGGTAGCATTGCCTAAGTGTGGGTTCAGAGGAGAAAGTGTGGCTGTATTTCGTGTCCTAATTGCTGAAGTGAAGTGCTGTATCTTTCGTACTGCTGCTTTGTAGTTTGGTGAGCTTATCTTCAGAGATGCTTCATATCTGTAAATATTGTAAATATACGCCTTGAACTGACCTTGACTCAGCGTGCTTCTTCAGACCTGATGCTTCTCTGCGAACAGCTAGCAGCTCAAAAGACTCTGACAAATACTGTTAATAATAATAACAACGATATTGTGATAGGGCAGGCAATGCAGACCAATTCAAAAAACCCAATGAAGAGTTTGCAGCTGTAGCTTCTGCAAATCCCTGTTTTGTTTTGCTTTTAGTTGCTGCTGAGCTGCAGGTTTAAATGAGGAAGGGAGCACTGTGTGAATGTGAAAAGGAAGTACAGCTCAGGAACAAGAAGCCACTTTTGAGCCATCATTGCTGGTCGATTGCATAGAACTTCAGTGCGAATCCTGGCATTTGTTCCTAGCATATGGGTGAAGGCACTGAGAGTCTTAAACCAGGGTTTCCAGCAGTGGGGTTCAGGTGCATTACAACCTGTACCACCATAGCAACTTACAGGGAGACATCAAATGACCTGAGCCTTCTGCCCCACAGCAGCCCTCCCTCCCGACAGTGACTGCAGCCAGCCAGCCCACAGACCCAGGAAGAACCAGGTGTCTTGGGGAGCCAGTGGGGACTCTGCTGGTTCTATGCAAGTGCTCTCTGGGCTTGGCTGCCTAATCGGAGCTTCTTATCTATGGAAGAACAGATATGTTGCATCCCCTTGCCAGTCTGCTCTGGACTACCAGCCTGTCTTAGAGCATTGCGCTTCTGGTCCTTAAGACCATCGTGTCATATGCCCTCTCTAGCCTATTGATTCACACAATTTGCCTTTGATTCTGCTCCTCACAACGGGGGAGTCTCCTCTCAGGACAGTAGGAGTTGGCCATGTCAAAATCACTGAAGGAAAAGAAGGTTCTGTCGATTTGTCCAGTTGCACCAGCAATCAGAGCTTTTCCATCTATGTAAACAGTGCAAACAGCAAGTTTTCTTCAGGAGAGGAGAATCTGGAGGAATCAACGAAATGGCCATTGTTGTTGCACTGGAATTGAGAAGCGATATGATCATGATAAGCAGGATGCAAATGTTTGAATGTGAAACTATCTGACCATTTTATTACATTACTTTTACTGCAGTACTGAGCATTAGTTTAGCGCTTTCTGGGCAGGCAAATAGCTTCACGTGTGTTAAAGGTAAAGGTGACCCCTGACAATTAAGTCCAGTCGTGTCCGACTCTAGGGTGTGGTGCTCATCCCCATTTCAAAGCCGAAGAGCCAGCGTTGTCCGAAGACGCCTCCGTGGTCATGTGGCCGGCATGACTCTCCTTGCCGCAGCGCGTAGCATGCGGCTGGAACACAGAGCGCTGTTTACCTTCCGGCAAGCGGTACCTATTTATCTACTTGCATTAACATGCTTTGGAACTGCTAGGTTGGCAGGAGCTGGCCAAGCAACGAGAGCTCACCCCGTCACGGATTTGAACTGCCGAACTTTCGATCGATAGCTCATGGTTCAGCGGTTTAACCCACTGTGCCACCCACCTGTGTTACCTTGACCCCGTTACCATAACCCCGTAAGGTAAGTAGTATTCTGTCCATATTGCAGCTGAAGCTGAGAGGGAGCGACCTGCCTAAGGCCACCTAGCGAATTCATGCCAGAGGGAAATTCAAAGCAGGGAAGTCTTGATTTACAGCTCAGCCTCTTAGTCACTACATTGCACCAACCCTACTGTATATTGTAGTTTAAAAGACTAATAGATTAGATTACTGCAATGCACTCTACGTGGGGCTGCCTTTGAAGACTGTTTGGAAACTGCAGCTAGTGCAGAATGTGGCTGCCCGTGTGGTTGCCTGGGCTTGTCGGTTCAACACAGTTGGGCCGTTGCTTTGGTGGCTACACTGGCTGTTGGTTCGTTTCTGGGCACAATTCAAAATGCTAGTTTTGGCTTTTAAAGCCCTTTACAGCTCCGGACCAGGGTATTTGAGGGACTGCCTCCTTCCTTATAATCTGACCCGTACTCTTGAGGTCATCAGGGGGGCCCTGTTAACCATGCCACCATTGATGGAGGTGAGGGGGATGGCGGCAAGGAATAGGGCCTTCTTGGCAGTGGTGCGCCAACTGTGGAATTCCCTCCCCCTGGAATTAAGAACGGCTCCCTTCTTTGAGACCTTTCAGTGGGGCCTCGAGACGTTTTTATTCAAGTTGGCGTTCGATGGCTGACATGGTGGGCTGGCTTTTTAATAAATCATAAGGTGACCCACTGGGGTTTGCTTGTTTTAATTGCCTGTTTTAATTATTTTTATTGTATTCTATTATGTATTTTAACATGTTTTAATCATAAGCCACCTTGATTGCCCTTATCGGGAGAAAGACTGGGTAAAAATTCTTTAAATAAATAAATAAATAGTTTTACTCTGGAGCAGGCAGATTGTGGATTCAAGCCATTATTTATTGTCATGTCACTTATTTTACAGAGGAGGAACATCTGACTTTGCAATGAGATTGAGTCTAAGCACAATATCCCTTCATGATGACAGAGATATTTTCTGTGAGAGAAAGTGGGATTTTTAAATAGAAAACAGAAATAGCTGATGTAGCATTTTGGTCAAGACACTGACCTACCAATAGGGACTTCCTCAGTTCATATCTTGCCTCAGCCATGAACGTGCTAGGTGGCCCTAGGAAAGCCACTCCCTCTCAGTCTCAGTCTTCTTCATATGCAGTATGGGGATAACTATAGTTACTCACTTTACAGAGATATTGTAAGGACAATGTCAAGAGTAAAGGCTGTGACACACCGCCTGCAGCATGGTGTGTCGTGAAGCGAACCCGGTCTTTGCTTTGCCCTGCACCGCTTCCTGTCTGCACTGACCTTGGAATCGCTCTCTCCGTCATCTCTCCTCTCAGCCTTTCAGTCAATCAGAATCGAGTCTTTTCAGACTTGATTCTGATTGGTCAACGCTTCACATCCTGCCCCCACTGCACTGACCATGGCCTCTCATTTGCTGAAGTTCAATTTTTCCAACTTTTCTCACATGGCAGCACAGCTCTCCTGCATTGCCTCACGAAGGAGGAGAGTGCAGGATACACTGGACTCCTCCGCACTACTTCGACATGCTTCCCGACACACCGTGCCGCACCGCATATGGTGTGACACAACCTTAATACCTATGAAGCACTTTGCACATTTAGAAAGTGCTATATAAACAACTTTTTTTTTACCCCTTCATGGATCATTGCCTTGTCGTGGCGAAGGGGCTTGCGTAACTCAATGAAGCTATGAGCTATGCCGTGCAGGGACACCCAAGACGGACAGGTCGTAGCAGAGAGTTCTGACTAAAAGTGATCCACTGGAGAAGGAAATGGCAACCCACTCCAGTAACCTTGCCAAGAAAATCCCATGAACAGTACCAAAAGGCAAAAAGATATGACGCCGGAAGATGAGACCCTCAGGTCGGAAGGTGTCCAATATGCTACTGAGGAAGAGCGGAGGACTATTCCAAGTAGACCCAGAAAGGATGAAGCGGTTGGGCCAAAGCCAATAGGACATTCAGCTGTGGATGTGTCTGAGGTTGAAAGGAAAATCCAATGCTGCAAGGAGCAATACTGCTTAGGAACATGGAATGTGAGGTCTATGAATCAAGGCAAGCTGGATGTGGTCAAAAATGAGATGATAAGATTGAACATTGACGTCTTGGGAATCAGCGAACTAAAATGGACGGGCATGGGCGAATTTAAGTCAGGTGACCATCATATCTACTACTGTGGGCATGAATCCCTTAGAAGAAATGGAGTAGCCCTCATAGTCAATAAAAGAGTGGGAAAGGCAGTACTGGGGTGCAACCTCAAAAACGACAGAATGATTTCAGTTCGAATCCAAGGCAAACCATTCAACATTACAGTAATCCAAGTATATGCCCCAACCACTGATGCCGAAGAAGATGAAGTCGACCGGTTCTATGAAGACCTACAACACCTTCTAGAACTAGCACCCAAAAAAGATGTCCTTTACATCATAGGAGACTGGAATGCTAAAGTCGGAAATCAAGAAATAAACGGGACAACAGGCAAGTTTGGCCTTGGAGCGCAAAATGAAGCAGGGCAAAGGCTAACGGAGTTCTGTCAAGAGAACACGCTGCTCATAGCAAACACTCTTTTCCAACAACACAAGCGGCGACTCTACACATGGACATCACCAGATGGTCAATACCGAAACCAGATAGATTATGTGCTTTGCAGCCAAAGATGGAGAAGCTCTATACAATCAGTAAAAACAAGACCTGGAGCTGACTGTGGCTCAGATCATGAGCTTCTTATTGCAAAATTCAGGCTTAAACTGAAGAATGTAGGGAACACCACTAGACCAGTCAGATATGACCTAAACCATATCCCTTATGAGTATACAGTGGAGGTGAAGAATAGATTTAGGGCATTAGGCCTGGTAGACAGAGTGCCTGAAGAACTATGGACGGAAGTTCGTAACATTGTACAGGAGGCAGCAACGAAAACCATCCCAAAGAAAAAGAAATGCAAGAAAGCAAAGTGGCTGTCAGATGAGGCTTTACAAATAGCTGTGGAAAGAAGGAATGTGAAAAGCAAGGGTGAAAGGGAAAGATATAAACAACTGAATGCAGATTTCCAGAGAACAGCAAGGAGAGATAAGAAGGCCTTCTTAAATGAACAATGCAAGGAAATCGAGGAAAACAACAGAATGGGGAGGACTAGAGATCTCTTCAAGAAAATTGGAGATATCAAGGGAACGTTTTGTGCAAAGATGGGTATGATAAAGGACAAAAAAGGCAGGGACCTAACAGAAGCAGAAGAGATGGCAAGAATACACAGAAGAACTATACAAGGAAGATCTTAATGTTCCTGATGACCACGCTGGTGTGGTCACTGACCCAGAGCCAGACATCCTAGAGAGTGAAGTCAAGTGGGCCTTAGGTAGCATTACTAACAACAAAGCTAGCGGAGATGATAATATCCCAGCTGAGCTACTTAAAATCCTAAATGATGATGCTGTGAAAGTGCTGCACTCAATATGCCAACAAATTTGGAAAACTCAGCAGTGGCCAAAGAATTGGAAAAGGTCAGTTTACGTTCCAATTCCAAAGAAAGACAGTGCCAAAGAGTGTTCAAACTACCGTACAATTGCACTCATTTCACATGCTAGCAAGGTTATGCTCAAAATCCTACAAGCTAGGCTTCAGCAGTACGTGGACCGAGAACTACCGGACGTACAAGCTGGGTTTCGAAGAGGCAGAGGAACTAGAAATCAAATTGCCAACATGCGCTGGATCATGGAGAAAGCACGAGAGTTCCAAAAAAACCCTACTTCTGCTTCATTGACTACGCAAAAGCCTTTGATTGTGTGGATCACAACAAACTGTGGCAAATTCTTAAAGAGATGGGGGTACCAGACCACCTTACCTGTCTCCTGAGAAACCTGTATGTGGGTCAAGAAGCAACAGTTCGGACCGGCCATGGAACAACCGACTGGTTCAAAATTGGGAAGGGAGTACGGCAAGGCTGTATATTGTCACCCTGCCTATTTAACTTATATGCAGAGTACATTATGAGAAATGCAGGGCTGAATGAATCGCAAGCTGGAATCAAGATTGCCGGGAGAAATATCAACAACCTCAGATATGCAGAGGATACCACCCTAATGGCAGAAAGTGAAGAAGAACTAAAGAGCCTCTTGATGAGGGTGAAAGAGGAGAGTGCAAAAGTTGGCTTGAAACTCAACATTAATAAAACTAAGATCATGGCATCGTGTCCCATCAATTCCTGGCAAATAGAAGGGGCAGAAATGGAAGCAGTAACAGATTTTACTTTTCTGGGCTCCAAGATCACTGCAGACGGAGACAGCAGCCATGAAATTAAAAGACGCTTACTCCTTGGAAGGAAAGCTATGGCAAATTTAGATAGCATAATAAAAAGCAGAGATATCACCATGCCAACAAAAGTTCACATTGTCAGGGCGATGGTGTTCCCAGTAGCAATGTATGGTTGCAAGAGTTGGACCATAAGGAAGGCTGAGCGCCGCAGAATAGATGCTTTCGAACTGTGGTGCTGGAGAAGACTCCTGAGAGTCCCTTGGACTGCTAGGAGATCAAACCAGTCAATCCTAAATGAAATCAACCCTGACTGTTCCCTGGAAGGACAGGTACTGAGGCTGAAGCTCAAATATTTTGGCCACCTAATGCGAAGAGAGGAGTCTCTGGAGAAGACTCTGATGCTGGGAAAGATTGAAGGCAAAAGGAGAAGGGGAAGGCAAAGGATGAGATGGTTAGACAGCATCACCGATGCAACGAACATGAAAATGAGTGAACTCAGGAAGATAGTGGAGGACAGGAAGGCCTGGCGGGATATGGTTCATGGGATCACGAAGGGTCGGACACGACTTAACGACTGAACAACAACAAAATATAAAAAACTATTATTATGAAATTACCTATTGTAATATTGCTCTGCATATCTCTTGATTGTGAATAAGGGCTCAGGAAAGCTGACAAAATAACATGAATGTACTTTTACTCTCCAAATTGTAGATCCACCTAACCTGGCTTGCACTGAATTCTCAACTCATGGAACAGGAATTGCTTAGACCCAACGTGGAAAACATTAGCCCTTGTTGAAAGCTCTTCATAAAGTACTCAAAGGCACCGCATATTAGGGACAAATAGGCAGACGTAATGTTATGCTAACCTTTTTGTTGGTTTAAACAAGTCACTGAAAGTTCTCCAGATGTATTTTTAATTTTAGGTGACATGCTTCAATGTCGTTTTTCTTTTTTGCAAAATGTTCCAGAGAAGCGGAGGCTGCCAGCTTCTTGGAATCAGTGGATGTGCTGTGCATTTTTTTGCAGCCCCTCAGAAGGACTTTGAAAAGGCATAGAGAGAAAAGGCAACTCTCAATAATAGTGTGCTTGTGTGTGTGTGTGTGTGTGTGTGTGTGTGTGTGTGTGTGTGTGTGTGTAGTTTTTCGAGTGCACAATATAATGGTGTTAATTCATAATTCATTAATGCTTGTGCAATCCTAAGCATGTTTACTTGGAAGAAGCTCCCATGGTGGGGCTTACACCAAGGTAAGTGCACATAGGATTATTGCCTTAAGGACAGTTTGGTATTACAATGTTGACCTTTGCCATCTAATCTTTTGGGGTCCATTATATGACAAGATGGTTCCAGGCCAATGGGACAGAGCAAGGCACATATTCAATAAACTAGTCAATATGTGAATAAATGTAAACAAATGTGAATAAATTGATATTTATATAAAACAGAACTTTTTGTTCCTCTATTCTTAACAACTGTTATGATTTAGACAAAAGTACTCTGTACCAGAGGCCAGCGGTTCGTGTTCCAGCTGCATGCTATGCGCTACGGCAAGGAGAGTCATGCCGGCCACATGACCACGGAGACGTCTTCGGACAACGTTGGCTCTTCGGCTTTGAAATGGAGATGAGCACCACACCCTAGAGTCGGACACGACTGGACTTAATTGTCAGGGGATACCTTTACCTTTACCTTTACTCTGTACCAGGGATGTGGATCAAGTCTCTGACTCCAAGTCTCGAGTCAAGTCCCAAGTCTTTGCCCCCAAGTCCCGAGTCTTTGGTTGCAAGTCCCTATCTCTTTAATGGGGAAAACAGGTTTACACCTGAATAAAATTAGACTTCTTGTAAAAGGCTCCAAGTTCTGAGTCGAGTCTTTTGAGTCTTTTATAATCGCCAAGTCAAGTCCGAGTCAAGTCATTGAAGTGACTTGTCAACAGTCCGAGTCAATAGACTCAAGTCTACATCACTGCTCGGTACTAGGCTTAGTGCTGTAAAGATTCCTTAAGAATTAGTTAAGCCAGAATCCCAATTGCAACTTGTAATGTTCCCCTTACACACAGGAGTTTTTTTTGCCACCCTCCAAGTGGCAGCACCCAACTGAACCACCCATGAAGACAATGATGTCACGCAGCAGTTGAGCTGGAGGTGCTTCTTCTCTTGCTCTTCATCCTCCTGCTCCTCCTTGACAAAGAAGAGGGGAACAGAACAGAAGAGGAAATGTGAAGGAGAGGAGGTTGGTGGCCTAGAGCAGCAGACACTCTAGCCCCCTACTCCTCTCCTCCAAACTTCTTCTTCATTTCTCTCTTTCTTTTGGAGGAGGAGAGGTGGAAGCAGCTACTGGTGCCCTGCTAGGTAAGGAGAGCTGCATTTGGTTTGCCTCCTCAGAACCCAGGAAGTCGTGGGTTGGCCTTGCACCCAACACCTTACCAAAAGCCCACTCTCTGCAGGCACCTGTGTAAATTATCAGGGAGACTGGTATCTTCCAAACTTCCAACATTGATTAAACTGTTTATTGCTATTTTACAGAATAAGATAGCAGCACAAATGAATGGAACTAGGTACAGATCTGCTTCCCATTGCTACAAAAACATGTAATAGAAAAGAAAGCCTATATCTATATTTTTTATAAATTAAACCCTGGTCATGAAAGCATTCATTTTAAATAAGTGAAACTTTCTGGCCATTGCTTAAAATGATATGCCATCAGTAGCTCATCTCTGTTTTGCAGTAGGGTTAGTGCTCAAGTTATAATAAATGAGCTGTGTACCTTTTATGGGAACATTTGTATTGAAATCCTAATTTTCTATAAATTCATTCCATTTAGCCATAATGTACAAAAAACACCATATCCTTTCATCTTGGAGCCCAGTTGGAAAGACCAGACTCTGTTTTCAGCCAGGTTAATCTTGAGGTTTGACTGGGGAGTGCACAGCCTGTGAGATAGTCTGAGAGTAACGTCTGTGGTGGGAGCAGTGGTCAGACAAACAAGGGATTCTCTGGGCATATCTCCCTGCTCCCCACTTTCAAATGTCTACTTGCCTTAATTATATGTCTGCAGCATAACAATCTAATGTTTACTATAAGATGATAGGGTTGTGTTGCTTTGCTTTCCGAGCAGCAAGTCCTGCAAAAGCATAGAATAGATCATTTATTTTAGTAGCTGCATCAAAACTCTTGGCAATTAACATAGTGGTTGAAGTCTCACAATCAAGCAGATTAACTTTGCCATCTGTAATCAAGATGTCAAAAAATGTTTTCACCATCAATGATGCTGACAACAATGTAGAGGTTACAATGGAGAAATGCCATTTCTCTGGAAAGTCTCTCTGGCTATGAGGCATTCATTCTTAAATGTGAATGTGAGAACTGGCACACTTGTAGACTTTGGGCAGACCAACATATAAGAAAAAAGCACAATATGGGGGTCTTTGCTATCGCTGGCCCCTCTTGATGTTGCTTCTTCCCTTGTCCAAAACGCATGCTCACATACCAGAAGTCTGGGCAAAGTTGAAGAGATTAGAAGTGTGGCAAGTGGGTACAAATGAATTGTCAACATACTGAGTCTGCCTTACCCTGAGTGAAACCACTGAGCCCAGGACTCAGGCAGCAGTCCAAATTGTGCCTAATCATCCAAATAAAATACTACATTAATCCCTTCTCGCCTCTCCTCTATATACGTCTTTGGGGGTAATTACGACAGGTACCGTCATCATAACACGTTTCAGTAAAAAAAAAAAATCACAATGTGGTTTACGTAGCAAAATAAATGAAAAAGATGAGTCTGCAATCTTAAAAAGAAATAAAAGGCACAAGAAAGACACCAGTGCACAGCCACTGGCAAAATGCTAAGCTGGGATAAATTTTGGACAGTTGCTCTCCCCCTCCGGGCAGCCCAATTCTATCCAGACGCCACACGATATTGCATTGAGGCCAACGCCATATCCTGTGCGTGCCTGGGGTAGGCTGGAGGTCTTCTCAGAGTAAGGGGTCTTATATCCCCTTACCCTGGGTAGAGCCCCAGCCAGTCCTATTGGGCTACTCAGGACTGCAGTAACTATTTAGCTGGCGCAGTCCCGAGTCGCCCTGTGTCAGGGAAAGAAGCCTGGGGGGGGGGTAGAATATGGCGTAGGCCTCCTCTGCTGATCCAGCCCCCCTTCTGGGCCTGAACCCCCCATTTTGCCCTCCTAAGCCCCATTAAACCCCTTCCCGTTCTCCTATGCCCCCCGCACCTCTTCGCGTGGTCCCTACCTGCTCCAACATGCGCTGGGCCTCCATTGGGTGCCGCTTACTCGTGCGTAGTTGCGAACGTGCTTTATGGCATGTTTGTGATATGCAGCACTGGCACTGAGGTCCAGTGCTGGCCCATGTAATCAATAGTATTGTGCCCCAAATGTAAGAAAATTACAGCTCAATTCTATCTGAGTGCCTTAGGGCCTGGCGGGGAGTCCCACACCATATCCTATGCACCCGGACAGCAGGCTGGGTTTCCTTGGGGTAAGAGGATAAATGTCCTCTTACCCTGGGCAAAGCCCCAACTTGCACAATGGGTCTCTTCGGGTCAGCACCACCTAATTCAGCGATGATGACCCAAGAAGCCCTGTGTCAGGCCTGGAGGCCTGAGAGGATGGATAGGATATGGCATCTGACAAGGATGTCAATTTCACCCCCTCCCAGGCCCAATCTGCCCCCTCCACCCTCCCCGCCCTGTTACTCCCTCTCTCTGCCCTCCCCTGCCCTTCTCCAGCCCCAGCGCCGTTCAAAGCGGGACTTACCGTGGCGCTGTCTTCTGGGCTTGATGGCACAAGTTTTGGTGCCGGCGTTGCCTACTTGCCAGGTGCTGCAAATGTGCTTTACAGCACATTTGCAACACCCAAGGCCAGCCCCGAGGCCATCAGAAGTCAGAATTGCACCATTAGGGATGGACTGAATCTTAAATTGTATTATCTCAGACACAATCTAACTTTAAAAAGTTGGGTTGTTTTGAGATACCACATTGATCAAATTGTACTTTTGGTTAACATCCCAATCCTGTTGGGGCAGATTGGGAGGCTTGGGATTTGCATAAGCCCCTCGACCGGGAATGAGTCTCCTTGGACCTGCGACAGCTCTTTAGGTGATACAAGTCTGAGGAGAGAAAAGGGGCTGAGAGGCTGTTAATGGAGGGTTAGGATCCAATATGCACCATCATCGCCGGATCCAACCCTCCTGCAGACAAATAAAAGGTGGGGTAGTTTTGGAAGACAGGGCTGGGACTAGGAAGGGCAAGCAGAGAAATGAATAACTCCAATGCATTTAGTTAGAAATACAGTCCCTCTTGCTAGCTATTTACATTGTCCCAGGAATTCTGGTCTTCTGCACTTACTGGGGGCAAGTGTTGTGTGTGCCTTCTGGGAAGCAGCTTCTGATTTCAAAGGCAAATTTGGCAAAACAATCCTCTCCAGCGGCAGGCAGGAGCTTCTGTCACCAACGTTTGATGATGTCATGGGTCTACATCAGTGGTTCTCAAACATTTTAGCACCGGGACCCACTTTTTAAAATGATACTCTATTGGGACCTACCTAGCTTTACGAGACACTCAAACATTTATTTCCCTATATTTACACAAGCCTGCAAACTGCAGGAGCTCAGCTGTTTGCAGGGTAATTAGCAGCTATCTTGCAAACTGCAGGAGCTCAGTTCTTTGAAGGGCAATTAGCAGCTATCTGATTTTTGAATAGCTTCAGGGTTTGTGGCAATTACTTATCTGATCTTTCCATCACCTGGGACCCATCAGAAAACAGGTCGCACCCCACCAAGTGGGTCCCGACCCACAGTTTGAGAAACACTGGTCTACATGATTCGAGAGTCGACAACCACCTGGGTGTCTCTAGCTGATGTCTGAGCAGGTAAGCTGCGGGATGAGGTATTCAATGGACAGCTGAATGCTAGTCTCGGAAGGAGACTTGACTAGGAGCTCTTGGCTTGGTACCAGACACGAATGCAGCAAATGCACATCTTGATGTGTGACTTTTTGGGGAATGGCATTTTGAACAAAGCCTCCAAAGAGCATCTCAGGGTAATGGCTCCTGTACGCCAGCGGGTGGCGCGGTGGGTTAAACCGCTGAACCACGAGCTGTGGATCGAAAGGTCGGCAGTTCGAATCCGCGACGGGGTGAGCTCTCGTTGTTTGGCCAGCTCCTGCCAACCTAGCAGTTCCAGGGCATGTTAATGCGAGTAGATAAACAGGTACCGCTTGCGGGAAGGTAAACAGCACTCCGTGTTCCAGCCTCATGCTACGTGCTGCAGCAAGGAGAGTCATGCCGGCTACATGACCACGGAGGCGTCTTCGGACAACGCTGGCTCTTCGGCTTTGAAATGGAGATGAGCACCACACCCTAGAGTCGGACACGACTGGACTTAATTGTCAGGGGTCACCTTTACCTTTACCTTGGATGCCAAACACTCTCTTTGGAATACCACAACATGCCGAATTCCTCTGGCAGGGGCTGGAAGTTCCAAAAATAAGGAAAAATAGCAAACAAACAAACATTGGGGGTGGGGAAGCAGGGCATTTTAATCATGATGTTGCTGGATATGGTGAACGTTCAGCACAATGGTAACTGCACCATTGTCTGTAAAATAATTTATTGTGACATGCCCAGATTAATTTTTTTTCTTCAAGAAATGAGAGCATAATGAAAATGGAAAAACAATGAAAGATTCACTGAGTAATTTTATTCATTCAGATTAAATTAATACATTTTATGACCTTTATGTTATTAAATGAAAGGCATTTTAGAATTGTTTTCATTCTTGTGATCTTCATGTTTCCTTCCATTATATACACAATAGAGAATTACACGTATCCTTGGAATCCTTGGAGTACCAGTATTTTTTCTTAGTGTTAGCTCGTGTGTGTGTGTGTGTGTGTGTGTGTGTGTGTGTGTGTTACAGAAAGACACCATGAATGGGAAAAATATTAATTCTGAAGAAAGCAATGATCCATTTCTTAGCAAATTGGAAAAACGTTGCTGTAGATGAGACAATATAGTGTATTAGTTTTTTCTCCAGAAGAAGAAGCCAAAGAAAATAATAATATAAGAAGGGATTCTTTGAAATGACCACAGTAATGATCAAGCAGAGAGCCATAAGCAACCTCCTGGTTTTAGAAGTAGGTTTTTTCTGTGCCAGGTGCAAGGGAGTGACAACAGGAAATGGGTATCTTGTTGTCTGTGTGCTCCCTGAGTCATCTGGTGGGGCCACTGTGAGATACAGGAAGCTGGACTAGATGGGCCTTTGGCCTGATCCAGCAAGGCTCTTCTTATGTTCTTATACTTGCTTTATCTTCTGATTGTGTGATTCAACCTTCTTCAAATGCCACAGCAGGTACTTTTGATCTTAAAATAAAAAAGAATAAGAAACTGTTACTACCAATTCCGCCTCTGAAGTTCATTCCCAACTAACATACACAGGAGGTCGCCGGACAATGTGCAGGAGACTGGTAAGAGGCTCTGGGTGGGTGGGCTGTTTTCTGTGCTCTGAAAGGCATGAGCGTTTCGGGGGTCCCAGCAGGGTTCAGGGGGTCCCTGCAGTCCAAGTACTACTAGAGGTACCCAAAAGTACCATTGGTGGTACATGTACCACCAGTTTAGAACCCCTGGCTTCGACTGATATCGAAAGCAGTACTTTTGTGGATATTGAAAGTACCCATGGATTTTTAAAAGCTGTAACTGCTTGTAAACTTAGTGCAACATCTGCTGTTGGGTTTCCTGCTGTTTGTGCATACAGGAACTTTGTTCCGTTCCACAGTGGTGACCCTACAGATGCAGAAGTAATGCAACACATTGGACAAAAAACAAATCCTAACAGTAAAAGTAAAGTAATCATACCTCTGGCAGCACTTTACATGAATGTGTCATATGCCAGAGCTGTTGTAGTTTAGTTCACCTTGGTGAGGAAGGTGGATGTGAAAAGGTTGGTACAACAGTGCTGTGCTGCCACGCAGCAAGCCATCACCCATGCCTTGTATCAAAATCTACACATGTTTGCTCGTTTCATGCATAATCTCAGTCTCAGTTGGCAGTTCCAAAACACAGAGCAATGGTGTTAGCCTCTTGCTAACAATTGGGGAAAAAAATTGAAGGACCAAAATTGAAGACGGTTCGGAAACTGCAATTAGTGCAGAATGCGGCGGCCCGTGTAGTCACTGGAGGTAGACGGTTCGACTCTGTCGGGCCACTACTCCGACGGCTGCACTGGCTGCCAATTCGTTTCCGGGCCCAATTCAAAGTGCTGGTTTTGACCTTTAAAGCCCTATACAGCTTGGGGCCAGGATATTTGAGAGACTGCCTGCTTCTATATAGTCCGGCCCATCTCTTAGGTCATCAGAGAAGGCCCTCTTGTGGGTACCGTCGCCCAGGGAGGTGCGAGGGGCGGCAGCCAGAAATAGGGCCTTCTCAGTATAGTGGCACCAACCTTATGGAATTCCCTCCCTTTTGACTTACGAACTGCTCCCTCCTTGGACACTTTCCGGCAAGGCCTAAAAACCTTCTTGTTCAAAGAAACCTTCTGAGCCCTTGCCTTTTTTAACATCCTGCTGGTACAGGTGGGGTGCTGCTGTTTTTATGCTCTTGTTTTAATTGTAATAATCTTTTTTAATCAATTTTTAGATACTGTTTTTATTAAATTCCGTTAACTGTTTTTTACTGCTTTTAAAATGTGACTATCTTTTGTATTGTACTTTTTATACTGTATTTTCTTTTTTGTTGTAAGCCGCCTTGGGTCCCTTTGGGGAGAAAGGCAGGGTAAAAAAATTGTAAATAAATAAAATAAAAACTATCAAGAAACTTAGGGCTGCAATCCTATACACCAGAGGTTCCCTAACTGGGGCGTCGCGATGCCCCAGCCGGGAACAAAGGGTTGCTATGCCCTTAAGGGGCATGGCAACCCGCGGTGACGACGACGGCGCACCCGGGATTGCGCCCGGGATCGCGCCGCCGCCGCCGCCACCGCCATGCTGGGATCGCCCTTTTTACCTGCATTGGTGGGCAGTGGGTGTCCGGCGGGGGTTGCGGGGAGCCTGCGGACCCCTCCGCAGACCTCCCCAAGCGTCGGAGCAGCACTCCGACGCGATCGCAACTCACTTCCGGTTTTACGCGAAACCGGAAGTGAGTTGCGATCGCGTCGGAGCATTGCTCCAACGCTTGGGGAGGCCTGTAGAGGGGTCCGCAGGCTCCCCGCAACCCCCGCCGGACACCCACTGCCCACCAATGCAGGTAAAAAGGGCGATCCCGGGCGCGGCGGTGGCAGCGGCGGGGGGATCCTGGGCGCGTCGTCGCGACCCCTGGGAAGACCCCGCTGCCACTTAGAGCAGCGTAGGGCCTTCCCAGGAGTTTGGGAACCACTGCTATACACACTTTCCAGGAAGTAAGCCCCACTGAACATAATGGCACTTGCTTCTGAGTAGACATGTATAGGATTGCACTGTAAGAAATTTTACATTGTAAAATTGTAAGTTCCAACATTGATCAGGCTAATGTGCACAAGGTTTTTGTCTTTAATTTAAAAGGAGGGGGTGTTATCAACTAGTAGGGGTGTGGATCTGCCCCAATTCAGTTTGCAGATCTGCTTCAACCACGCCTGCTTGTGCAGATCAGTGCTGCTTTTTTTTTTTTTTTTACTGTAGACAGCAAAGCCTTCATTGATCTGATGAAAAACCTGGTACCATGATGGAAGCTTCTCAGCAGATATTATTGCTGTAATACAATTTGTATCATTGCTGTGGAATCCTATCAAAGAGTCAACTTAGGACAGATTGAAGTAAAACCTATGGAGCTGTGGTTCCCTTAACCAGTGACATTTTGATGAGTACACAGCAGGTTAAACTGCTGAACCATAAGCTGTCGATCGAAAGGTCGGCAGTTCGATTCCCGCGACGGGGTGAGCGCTCGTTGCTTGGCCAGCTCCTGCCAAACTAGCAGTTCCAAAGCATGTCGATGCGAGTAGATAAATAGGTAACGCTTGTGGGAAGGTAAACAGTGCTCCATGTTCCAGCCGCATGCTACGCGCTGTGGCAAGGAGAGTCATGCCGGCCACATGACCACGGAGGCGTCTTCGGACAACGCTGGCTCTTCGGCTTTGAAATGGAGATGAGCACCACACCCTAGAGTCGGACACGACTGGACTTAATTGTCAGGGGATACCTTTACCTTTTTACCCAAAATAAATCTTCTATATGTGTCAGTGTCCCCTCATCATTGTAGCAGGCAAAATACTTTAGAAACAAAATAGAGTTTTTGCTCTTCTACACTTTAAGGGTAACGGAGAACAAAATTAGAAAATTAAATGAGATGACAGAAGAATGGCTAATACTGCAACATGTGCCTCTAAGATATATCATCATTGACAATGGTCCAAATTTCTTAAGGTAGCATGCAATGACAAGTTCGATTAAGGGTCATACATCACTCTCACCTTCAATATAGTAGCGACTAAAGCTATTAAAGCAGCAAATGAGAAAGTTGTTGAATCTTTGACAGTTGCTAGGAAAATTGTAACACATTTCTGACATCCTTCTATTGCCATGAAATTATTACGCATTTATCAAAGGCGTCATGGATTGTTCAAACACAAACTCAAGAGTAGATGTTGCTACTCACTGGAACTGCACTCCACATATGGTTGCCAGAGTCCATGAATAAAGAGCAGCAATCCACAGTTACACTGTTGAGCGCAAACCACAATAATTCTGTATTCTGCATGAGGTTGAAAATTACTAGAACATATGGTTGAAATTCTGCAAGTGTTTGAGTCAACACTAATTGTCAGCTCAAACAATATACAGTACCAAATGTAATAGTCATGACAAAGGGCGCAATCCACCGGAGCTCAGGGATGGCAGAGTGAGTGCTCTGCTGTTTCAAGACGTTGCGAACGTGCCGTAAAGCACATTTGCGATGCCTCGGGAGTAAGGGAGGCTGGCGCAAGGCTGGCCTCCCTCACTCTGTTGCCGGATCAAGCAAGCGGCCGCCGGAGGAAGGTAAGCGCTCCCCTCGTGGCCGCGTGGGTGGTCCTACAGCCAAGGGAGGGGGGCCATTGGTCTAGCCGGCCCAGGAGGAGGCGGGGGATGGCGCCTGCCATATCCTTGTCCCTGCCGGGCGGCTAGGCTATTAGATGGCCTCCTCTGACTTCTGCCATCTATTTAGCTGGCATAAATCCGAGGAGGCCTATTGGGTCGGCCCCGGATTACACCCAGGGAAGGGGACGAGCGTCCCCTTCCCCGAGTAGACCTCCGGCCCGCCATTCGATGGGCAGCCTCAGCTCAGGATCCGGCGGGCAGCCCTGGGCCGCCGGCCAGATCCTTACACAGGATTACGCTGAAAAGGTGGTAGTGACTGATGCCCCAATCCTACTAGTTTACATGATGCAGCCGTACTGCCAAATTGTGTGCTGCATACTATTGAGGGTGGTGGTGTGTGACCAAATGACTCAACAGAGATAAGTAAAAAATAGTAGGTCTCCTCAGACCTACATGAGCTATTTAGCTTGCATAAGTCTGGCAAATGGCAACCACAACAACGGAACGAGGAGGGAATTTTTTCTTCCTCTTTCTCCCTTCAAAGGGGCAGTGCAGTGGACCAAAAGAATCTGCAGTGGTGACTTGGGACCTTGGAGGGTTTTTTTTTCTTTCTCTCACCCTCCTTTGTCATCCCAGCATTGCTCCATAGCAACAGGAATAAAAAGAAATGTGCAATGTCCCTTGGGACTTGCTTATCTTTCCAAGGGTCATTGTGATCGCAGCATATGTGAAGCAACCTCTAGCAACTTGAGGATTTGCCTGATTTGCTAGTAAGCATGTTGGCAGGATTAGCTTATCTAGCAAAGAAAAAAAAATCCCAGCTGCAGGTTTCTGGGGCTGTTGGCAAACTGTCCTCTGTGATCCTTCTCCTACCTTGGTGGACCCCCCAAGAGCGGGACCCCCCAAAACTAGGACTGTTGTGGAGGGCCTGAAGTCAATTCTGTTCAATAGGCTGAACTCAATTTCTGTTCAATATGAATTATATCTCCTTCAAAATATTAATTCTTGATTTCCCATTGACCTCACATGGGCTGGTCAGGAACAGTCAAAGGGCCAGATGTGGCCCTGGGGCCGTACAATGCCCAGGTCTTCCCAAGAGTCACTCTGACACATCACATGAAGTCTACCTGGATCAGTAGTGGGCTTTTCTGGGCCCAATGCCCGACCCTGAACGATGCCTGTTCTACAGGACAGGTCTTGTGACTGGCAGGTAATCAATAATATTTGGTTCCTATTCAGTATCTACTCACAACCTTTTTACAGAGGGAAGAAAACAATTTACTGTATATATCAAATGGTTGCTGTCTGTGCTTTTGAAGTCTTCAGTTGGCAAATGCAAATATTCATGATTGTTAGATATTATAGGGTGCTCAGGAGTGCATGTGCACATCACGTAGAGTTCTATAAAATAAAGCCGAAAGTGTGATATAGTCTTCTTGAAACATAAATCATAAAATAGCATTGTTCATAGAGAAGTATATCCTAATTACACTTCATCAATTCAAATAAGCCTGTGCTTTCTGGGAGATGTATTATGTGATTTCTGCAACTTTACATGGAGAGCCTGCTTAACCTTGCCCCCCCCCCCCACCAAAAGCAGAACAGGGTTGCTGGTTTGATTGAAGCGTCTTGGTGGTAAGGAGCTGGGTGAGCATGCTTATTCTGCATAAAGTATCCCCTTGAATTATTCAAAGACAGATTAGCATCATAGACATTACTTCACAATACATTGGTAACAGCAGAAGTGGTTTCTAAGTGTGCCTCTCACAGATATTGAACTAGGCTCGTGCTATATTCTGTTGTGGTCTAAAGTCAAAATATTTCATTAGCTGTTTAATATGACAATTAAGAACAGTCCTTAAATGTTTGCTCAGCCAGCCCTCACCCATTGCAAGATAATTAGATGGCATTCACTACTAATGCAATGAGGTCATTGTGACTTTTGTTTTTAAAAAATGCCTCTATAATTAGTACATCCACCACACCCCAAAAGAAGTGCAGGTCATGATAATCTTAGTCTGTGTCAAGAGTTAAGTCTGAATATGGTCTCCAGAGGTTTCTGTGGTATTGCTATTTATTCTATAATTACTTCTCTGTCCTAACACCCACGGCGAGTCTTTTCAGTAGACTGAATAAAGGGACATTGTGTCTATTTCAGGAGTTATGATCAGCCAAGTTACCTGATAGTCACATGCATGTGCAAGCAGGTACATGCACCTAACCACTTAAGGGAGGAGAACTAGGTATTAAACTGAGAACCAGGTATTAACTGGAATATAGTGTATTGGAATGTGTGACAACCACATAGATAGGTTCATAGTGCAATGGATAGTGGGCACATCATTTCCCCACAACATTGAAGCATGGCTATTTCCTGTGCAAGCGAATAACAAGTCATCATTATAATTTACAGATATTTCTGTTGCTTTTATTTTCAGTAGCTCAGCCTCTATGGTAAAATGGCAAAATCAGACCTTACTCACCGAGCAACAGCCAGCTATCTTACACAAGGTACATTAGAAATGAATGGAAAGTGTCTCTCTAATTGTTTTTAAAATCTTGGCATGTCTGCACGGAATCATTTTACTTGGAAGAGAATATTGGATGCAATCCCACAGGAATATCTTCTGTGGAAGTTCCATTAAATTAGGTTTCATATTCATGCTCTGAACATGCCAGCAGAGAGTGAGAGCGATGTGACATGAATGAAAGCCGGATCTATTCAAAAGGAAAGGTTTCTTATCAGAGAAGCGGCTCTGTTATATTTTTTAATGTTGTCTTATAAGTCCTTGACCTATTCCCAATGGAGGCATTATTTTATTTTCTTAGAATTGCACATTCTCGCCTCTATTTTTGAACTTTTCAGTGTATTTCCATGAAATACTGTCCTAACGGGTAACAAGTTCATAAGCCTCACTGGAAATCTATTTGCAACAAAGCGATTGGATCAACTGACACCAGATAATGTACATAGATAGCAGCACTCAGCTTAAAATTTTAGGAAACCAATTTCTTTGAAACTGTATCCAGCACTTTCAGTTTCCAAGAAATATTTCTTAGTGTGGGACAGAGTTTTGGCTAGAAAAATCTGTAAACTTGCTATGGGTTCTGATTTGATTATCTGGGAAAGAAAAAAATGAATTGTTTTGGAAGCGCATATTTAATCACCACAGTAATGACCACCCTCAGAGTGAAGATGTTTGTTTTTTCACTTTCTGACATGAATAAATTGATTGCAGGTTTTCATCTTTTTAATTGGACATGTTAAACATAGGAATGACCATACTGGATTATAGCTGCTGTCAGTGATGTAGACTTGAGTCTATTGTCTTGGAGTCGGACTCAAGTCGCGTCAAGTTGGTGATTGTAAAAGACTCAAAAAACTCGAGACTTGAAGCCTTTTATGACAAGTCGAATTTTATTTAGGTTTAACCCCATTTCCCCCATTAAATAGATAGGGACTCGCAACCAAAGACTCGGGACTTGGGAGCAAAGACTTGGGACTTGACTTGAGACTTGGACCCAGAGACTTGAGATTGGACTTGAGACTTGGAGTCAGAGACTTGACCTACATCCCTGTGCTGTCTAGCTAGTTAAGAGTACTGACTCCAATAGTGGACATAACCAGAGGTTGAACCTGAAAAGAGCAATCACTGGAATGGATCTTTGAGGAAAATGAACTCTGCCAACCTGACTGGAAGCATTTTCTTCTATATGTGGGTTGCAATGCAAACAAGCAGAGACCCATATGGTGCACAGCGTGTAATTCATCTGTGGAACTCCTTGCCACAGGATGTGGTGATGGCACCTGGCCTAGATGCCTTTAAAAGGGGTTTCGACAGATTCATGGAGACCACCACTGGTTACAAGCCATAAGCAACCTCCTTGCTTCAGAAGTAGGTTTTCTCTGTGCCAGGTGCAAGGGAGTGACAACAGGAAACAGGTTATCTTGTGTGCTCCCTGAGGCATCTGGTGGGGCCACTGTGAGATACAGGAAGCTGGACTAGATGGGCCTTTGGCCTGATCCAGCAGGGCTCTTCTTATGTTCTTATGCTCTTATGTAATGCAAACAAGCAGAGACCCATATGGTGCACAGGTAAGTGATATGGGCATTGTGTTGTCTGTTGAACTTTGCTCATTCATATTCCACATAAATGTTGACAGTGTAAACAGATTTATTAAGCAGGATTATATATAGATCTTGCTGTTGTGGCTCTGAACAGAGTCTCGAATCAGGTTTTCATGAAGGCCAAAGTTGGGTTGGGCGAACAGGCTGGAAGCAGGCAGTACACAGTGCGCTGTGCTTTAATGCAACACAACCCCCGCCCACATGGGTTTTGGATTGTGTAAACTCATCCTAACTTCTCATCTCAACTGTTTATCCTTCCAGAGAGGCTGAAGCCCTGATGCATGCTTCTTCCAAAGCAGTTTCAGCAGTCACTGGGACTGCCCCAACATAAATGTTGCTAGTTAACGACAATGGCGGTTAGTGGTTTTGATAGTAAATGAATGCAGCTCCTTGTCATTGCACAAGTTCTTTATTTCTTGATTTTACATATCCATTCAGCAGCATCAGTGTTTAGTATACAGTTTGTGCAAATAAATAAATAAATCCTGGTGTATGAGCCAGTTCAGCTTGATGATTCGTTATTTCTGATAAGCCACAAAAAACTGAAAGCAAATAACAAATCCTCCTGCCAACATAACAATTATCTCACCTGCATACGAATGCAGGTGTTTGTATGGAGGGTGGTCACTCCCTAACGTTTGTCTGAGTAGCTATCAATATGGACAGATGTTGAATCTAATGGACCAGGGCAGACATTTTCTATGCGAATAAGAATATATGAAAACACTTTTATGTGTTACTAGGTGAAAAAAGAAATGAGCGAACTCAGGAAGATAGTGGAGGACAGGAAGGCCTGGCGGGATATGGTTCATGGGATCACGAAGGGTCGGACACGACTTAACGACTGAACAACAACAAAGGTGAAAAAAGACTAGATTTGAGCTCTGAAAAATTAAACAAAGGTCCCTATTCCAACCCAGCAGTCACTCACTGTTCCTTGTTTGTGGCAAAAGGGTGTTTTCATTCAGAAAGTTCAGGGTGGCTGATATGCTATCATTCTAGCCTGTGACGATGAGTTAGCCTTGACGTCTGTTGTCATGTGCTGTCATGCTACTGCGTGGATCCACAGGCTTCTAGAAGTGTAAACACTTTCACATTTGACTTAGGGTAAACCCACTGGCGTCACTGCAGGGGGGGGCGGAGCTCTAAGTTCTGCCGCGGTCAGACCCTCCGTTACACGGGAGCACGAAGCACCCCCGTCCCCTCGCCTTTGGAGCAATTCAAGTCAGTGAAAGCAACGACTTGAATGGCTCCAAAGGCGAGGTGGTGGGGGCACTTCATACTCCTGTGTAACGGAGGGTCAGACCGCGGCGGAACTTAGAACTCCGCCCCCCCTGCAGTGACGCCAGTGGGTTTACCCTAAGTCAAATGTGAAAGTGTTTACACTTCTAGAAGCCTGTAGATCCATGCAGTAGCATGGCAGCACGTGACAACAGACGTCAAGGCTAACTCATCAATGAATAAACCTTCATTGACGAGACATTTTCTAGGGGCTTATTTTTACTTCAATGCAGCAGTTGGATTTTTACTCTAAAGTAGCAGCGGTAGTGAGGGACCCAGTTTGAATCAAGACTAGGACATGGAAATAGATGTGTTTAACTCTTTACTTCCACACCACGTTTCTACTCAAAATCTCACCTAACTATGAGCCTACAAAGGTAGACTTCTACAATGGAGCCCCACCTCAACTTTGGGTGCAAAGGATTTTTCAAGGGAAAATTAAGCAGATGGTACCCCCCCCCCCCCATCTCATGACCATCCATAAGGCCAACTGATGCAGTCAGCTCATGCAGCATTGGTGGTGGATGCCCTCCTCAGTCTGCCCACTTCCCACAACTGCTTCTCCACCTCCAAGGTCCTGGATTGGAAAAAGAAAGGGGGATGCTCTAGCCCACCACTCCTCTCCTCTCCTCTCCTCTTCTGTCCCCGTCTGCCAGTCCAGGGGTTAAGAGGAACAAAGTCTGGTGCATCATCAAGTAAGCGTTCGGCGGATATCAGGAGGACTTGAGCCAGCCCTGTCCCTGGCAGATGACTGCCTTGTGTCCTCCCTCCTATCACTTCTGAGTAGAAATAGCAGGAGATTACAGTCATAGCTTTAGAAAAGAAGGGTACATTTTAATGTTCTCTTAACGAAAACATGATGAAGTCGAGAGCAACAAATGCTTATAATAGTGATGATGCATTCTTTATCAGTGTTCTTTCTTCTGTTGCTGTGGTGCAAATGAAAAAGTCTGGATTTCGTATAGCCCTGTCTCCTTGTATTCCTTTGTGTTCCCCCCTCATCTTTTCCCTCCATCTTCTTTTTGTACCATCTTCCCCTCATCTTGGATGTCTTGTCATCCCCTCAAGACAAAAACAGAAAAAGCCGGAATGCTTTGGGCTAAGGCTCTGTAATTCCGGTTTATACATGTAAATCCATATTAATAATAAATTCTACCCATTGACCTTTCTGTGAATGTAGTTATGGTCTGAGGTATTAAATCATTTGCTGAGATATTTCCAGTATTATTCCACAGTAATCTTAAATACCTTCAGATTAGTAAAGATTACTGTCCTAATTCCAAATGACAGCAGCTCTGTCTAAAGCAAAATAATGTCCGGATACTTTAAAGTTCCATTGATTTGATTGCTTAAATAGACCCAACTGCTACGTTTAAAAATATTTGCAGAGGGTGGTAATTGATATTAAATGTTTTGAAAGCCTTTTGCTTGGGAATGTGTGCCATTTCTTCCAAGGTTTCATAGTGTCTTTTCACTTATTTCATGCTCCTTTTCAAATTATAAGCAGACGTCTGGACTAAACTTCTCAATGGAATTTTGTTTCCAAAATGTTGGCCATACATTATATACAGGGCTCCCCACAAAAAGATTTTGCGATGACTAGCATGTGTGCAATGCAGGCAACAGAGCAGTTTTATTCAGCATGTAATCTGTAGAACAAATAAATAAAGTGTGGGCAACTGGATTTAGCTCATGGTTTCAAAATAGGCGGCAGATAATCTTGCCTTTAGGTCATGAACAGGTCAACTGCAAACCATGCAATTAACATGGGGATGGTTTTTCAGCAGAATGTGGGAAACAAATGAAATGAGTCTATCAGTGCCTCTTTTTGGGATTTAGGCTCACATCTGCTGGGCAGCAATTACCATTTATTCTGGAAGCAGAGGCTGGCCAGGAAGGAGACATTGTGCTTCTTGGGGCTGCATTCGTATTGCTGATGTTGCATTTGACACCTTGGAGGGGGAAAAAAAAACCCCAATCCTAGATCTTGTCTCCTTGGAAAGAAATTGGCAGGACACAATCTGCTAGTCGCTCCTCCATCTCTTTTGTGCTTCATGCATGTTAGGGAAAGGAAAGCGATATTATCTTTCTACATGCCATGGTAGCTCTCTTGTCATGTGCTCCGCTTATTTTCACCTTTCACTAAGTAGAAATTCATATTGAAGAGAACTTTTTTAAAGATATTGTCAATTGATATCATTGATATCAAACATTGATATCAGCACAGTCCAAGCATGGGGAAAGGGGAAAATGGACACTTTACATCCAGGGCCAGCCCAAGACCTCCTGACACCAGAGGCAGCATGCCAAATGCTGCCCCCCCTTACCCAATGATGTGCCAACCTCTGTTCCTTCCACTTGCCAATGTTCTAGCTCAGCTCTCTCTTCCCCTCCAAATTTCCCTCTCTGCCCTCCCTCTTTTCTAATCCAGGGAGTTGGAAGGAGAAGAGCAGTAGAGGCAAGAGATGAGTACCCCCCCCCCCACACACACACTAATCTGCTGCTTGATCCTGACAAAACTGTATTCCCAAAGCTGCATTCAGCCCTAGAAGAGAAACGACCACTGGCATCAATGAACGCTTCCCTCCTGGATCTTGCAGCAGTTTCGGGAACATGGTTTTTATTGCTCCCAGGGTGAGAAAGGGTTAATTACTCCATGGGTGTCCTGGTCCTGGTCATCATTGGGCTCTGCCTCTTGCAGGGTTCCTGATCACATGGAAGGTACACACAACTTGCACACACATACTTTATTCAGACTTTTATTTATTTATTTATTTTTCACATTTTTATACCACCCTTCCTCCAAGGAGCTCAGAGTGGTGTACATATTTCCTCCCCTCCTTTTGTCCTCACAACAATCCTGTGAGGTAGGTGGGGCTGAGAGGTAGTGACTGGCCCAAGGTCACCCAGGAAGCTTCGTGGCTGAGCGGGTATTTGAACCTGGATCTTCCAGGTCTAAGTCCGACTCCCAAACCACTACACCATCCTGGCTCTCTTTCAGCTACAAGCAGGCACAATCCCTGTTTTCCCTTCAGTACATGTCCATAGAAAACGTGAAAATAGCTACAGTCGTGGAGATGCAGATTGAAGTGGTTGAACAAATGTTTTCTCTAAGCCTCTCTCACTTTCCCTGCCTGTTCTGTGCCAGACTCAGACGTCTCCCTCATCTAGAAGTCGTGATTGTTAACTGGATTAGCGGCAGCAGCCGGTCCTGTTCCTCCCTCATCTCTTGCTTCCTTGACCATCAGTGCCCTCTTGGACGGCACCTTGGACAGTATTGCATGAAATGTAATACTGTCCCACTGCATCCTTGGTAAGGATATGAAGGATATCATTAAGTTCAGCCACTGTCTATCCTGCCTGCTTTATTGAAATTGTGTAACCCAGGATGGAAGGATGTTTGTTTAGTCACATAGCAATGCCCTGAGTTTAACTTTTCATGGGGGATAGAAAACATCTGGTTTGCAGCAACCTTAAAGGACATTAGCGTTCTAGTTCAGTATAACAAACATTAGGATGAAATTAGTTTTATAAAAAAAAATGCATGTGAGGCGGGCCACTTTTATGCCTGGAAGAATGGGGAAAATATTTTAAAGGTGAATGCAAACGTTCTGCTGTCTGAATAAATAGCAGTTGTGGGCTTGGTTTGAAAGGAAAGCTCACCTAAGTCCTGTGTAGATGGCCAATGCAAGTGGAAGGAAAGGGGATTTGGATTGTGTCTGAATGAATATAGCTGGATAAGAATGGCCCCATTTGTATTCTGTTCATTCCAAAATAAATACACCCAGGAACAAATGGGATGAACTGCAATGAATGAGGGTTCTATTTCAGAACCCTCATTGGTTGCCAATCAATTTGAAATAAATAAAGGATGTGTTTTTACTTGCTCCCAGTGGGAGCTCCTCCATGTAGCCATCTCCTTGTGGCAGCCATTTTAATTACCCACATTGCCCCACCACGATAGCCCTTTTCCTGTAAAATAGGTAATTAAGGGCGCAATCCAAACCTAATTAGGCTGCCGTTGTAACCAGCGGCCCAGCGAAAACGGGAGGCCCCAGAACGGAAAGGGGATTCAAATCCCCTCCAAAAGGGGAATTCAAAGGGGATTTGAATCCCCTTTCCGTTCTGGGGCCTCCCGTTTTCGCTGGGCTGCTGGTTACAACGGTGGCCTAAGTAGGTTTGGATTGTGCCCTATAATAGCTACTGCAAGGATTGGAAGGAGCTGGGCAGAGGGTTTCCTATTAAGAGTTACTTTTAACTTTGCAAGTAAGAGAGATGCAGTATTTAATTTTATTCAAACAAAAAATGACAATGAGTAGAAAAATGAGAATGAATTAAAATAGGAATAAAATGAAAAAGTGAATAAAATGAGACATATGAAAACAATCTTTAAAAAAAAAACAACCCACTCTTTTTCCCTTGCATGTGTCTATTCTATAATCCTTCTCTCACAGTTTAAAAGCAGTGGATGAATATAAGGGGATGATTTCATAATTGATGTATGGTGGGGATCAAATACTGGATTTTTGAGGTCTGCCTCCTCGATCCATTTCAGTTTAGAACTGGCCACTGGAAGGGATGTTTTCTTTCAGCAGTCAACAAAAATGGGGAAGAGCAAAAGGTTCCATCCTGTTTTGTTAGCAGAAAGTGATGAACAGTGGGACTGATATCCAGCAAGTTATCCCTCTTGGCTGATGGAAGAACACACTTCCTGTCACTGGTACAGGAATCAAAGCAATCAATAGCATCAGTATTGCTGCTAGGCTCCATGTTGGAACCTAACTTCATGAAGAAGTTGATTTGTGAATCAACCCTGAAATAACCGGGACTCAGACAGAGTTATTACATCAACAGGAGGCTGCTGCTAATAGATGCATTACAATTGGAGTTGCTTCCAACCCAGTAGTGGCAGAAGGGGTAGTGATTTTTTAAAATCATTTTTAGCATTTTTGGTGGCAGAGCTCTTCTCAGCAGAGAGCAGTTGACTCTCTCCTGTTGACTGGATTTCGTTATCCCTCCCCCCCCCCCACACAGTATTTATATACCGCCTTTCTTGGTCATTGGATTTCTCCTCCAAATTTAATCCAAGGTGATGTACCTGGCTTTTTTCTGCTGGCTGGCGCCTCCGACCAATGCAGCTGGGAGCTCTTATCTCTCCTACCAGGGGTTTTTCACAGCTTTTTGTCAGTGGCATGTCTCGAACTTGTCAGGTTCACCAGTCTTCGGGCTTCTTTGCATGTGCTGATTTGCAACAATCTCAGGGCCTTGGGATGGGGTCTTGAGTATCCATATTTATGCAAAGCCATGTCCTCCATATCTGCAACTGTTCATAGTTGCCCTTTCCTTAGTGATTTCTGTGAGCAAAGTTTTACACTTAAGGAACCAAAAATCATTCAGCCTTCTGTGTAAACCTTCTCTCCCTCCCCGCACAGTTCAGTATTCCAAATTTCCACTTAGATGGGGACTTCTTTTGTCAGGTTCTATAACTTAATATAAAATAATAGGATTATACTCTAAATAGTGTTATATACTTTTCATCAGGAAGTAACTGGCAGCCATCTGGGCTTGTAATGTATCCTAGAATTCACCAGCCCCATCCATTCTCTTTTTATTTTAAAAGTGTAACCCGGAAGAGAAGGAGAAGGCTTAGCATTGATTCCCTTGGTCCTGAATTGGTGGACTTGTTTTAACTGCTAATCAATGTACACACGTACCCAAGCTAGGAAGAACTTTACGCAAAGTTGTGATAGACTGTTGGGACATTATTCAGACTGGGAGCAATTCAAGTTGTACAGTACTGTTTTTGAATTGGTTGATCTTTGAATCTGAATTAGCACTGATCTGTGTCCAAGCTCTTGCTGGCTCATATGAGCTAGTAGCACCAGCAAGGGTGGCTACAGCTTCCATCTCATCAAAATAGTGGAAGTAGTTCTAATTCTCCAATGAGAGATGTCAGACTGAAATGGAGTAAAACCATATGAGTAAGGTATGGTTGACATTTCAAGCTGCTGATGCAGATATACAGATTAAAAGTCCCTACTGACAGAATTGTCCATGCATCACAGTGAGTGGGTTTAGTGAATTGAAAACAACATTGTGTTGCCAACACAAAGGTTGTTCATGTATTTGTATTGGTGCCTAATGCTAGGATTACGAGAAGCATTATTTCCAGACTCTGGTAGCACCATTTCCAGACATAAGTAGCTTCATTTTGCAGGGCTATACTGGTATCTAGGACAGAATCTACCTTCTATATAGGGTGATTCCACCCAGAGATGCATCATATATCTGCCAAATAATAGTGGCAACTGAATCATTGATTAGTGTCTGCGGAGACTTGCTGGTGTTTGGCTACAGAATCCATTTCAGACACATGTGCTACGCCCTGGTTCTTATTACATGAATTGGCTGCAGTTGCTTTACACTGCATTTTTCATTTTTGTGTGGATGGGTTAATTCTTTTTAAAATTATTGGTATATAATTAGTATAAAAATAAATGCAGTCCATTTTTCTGTTTTAGAGACTGCCAGTTCTAGTACATTCTTGTGGCAAATCTTTTCCATTTATCCATCAAGCTCTAACAATTATTTGCAAATTGTAGGAATGAATATTACAATGAATCCTTTGATCATTTTGCTAACTGGCACGGAGGATAATGTATGAAATGCATGAGATTTCTTATGGCAAATTTGTTCTTAGTCACAAAGGTTGTGTGGAGGTCTTCAGTTCTGTCTGCAATGAAGGAATGGCTGATAAAGGTACAGGTTGAGTATCCCTTATCTGGACTGCTTGGGATGGGAAGTCGTCTGGATTTCAGATGTGTCTGGATTTTGGAATATTTCCATATATATAATGAGATATCTTGTGGATGGGACCCAAGCCGAAACATGAAATTCATTTATGTCTCATATATACCTTATATACACATAGCCTGAAGTTAACTTTATACAATATTTTTTAATAATTTTGTGCCTTAGCATGCCTTGCGCTAACAGCCAGGTGCTAGATTTTTTTTAAAAAAAATGTCTGGATTTTGGAATAGTCTGGATTTTGGATGTCCGGATAAGGAGTAATCAACCTGTATTGGATATTGCCAAGAGTGCTGGATTATTCCTATAGTGATGACAATCACATTGGTTGCCTGCTCATTTGAAGCTTTTGTCACATGATGATTCACTATGACATGGTCTTGACACCTAACGGGGCATCTTCTTCCTTCAGTGGGAATAAAACTTGCCCATGGTTCTCTTCACCATATGAATGGGCTGTTAGGATACCTTCTAACGGTGCAATCCTGCTTAAGTTACGGGTGACAGACCTAGCATTCTGCTGCTCGGAGTAGTCGCAAACGTGCCATAAAGCAAGTTTGTGGACTACTTTAGAGCCAGGAAGGCCGGCGCCACTGGCGTCACTGCAGGGGGGTGGAGCTCTAAGTTCCGTCATGGTCAGACCCTCGGTTACACGGGAGCACGAAGCGCCCCCGCCCCCTCGCCTTTGGAGTCATTCAAGTCGGTGCTTGTCAAGCATCGACTTGAAAGGCTCCAAAGGCGAGGGGGCAGGGGCGCTTCGTGCCGGGAATTTTTTTATAAACCTCTGTCATGACGTTTCATGGTTGAGGTGTTTTTATTGTTTGATTTTTTTAAATCCCAAACATTTGAGTTTCTAATAAATGCATTGTCTTGGATAGGAATGTCTGCTGCATGTTATTCTTGATTCACAGCAAAGTATTAAGAAACTGTACGTATCATGGAAATTGTGAATCAGTCTTAATGAACCAAGGCTGATGAGCATTGTGATGACAGATTTGCAGAAACGTAACAGCTTCATTTAAGTAAGAATGGAAACAGTTTATCAAACTGAGGTGGACCTCTGTGTGTGTTTAGTTAGCTTATATTTGTTTTCTGTGGCTTTCTGTCATTTGTGGTGTGCTGTCTGCCAGCCCCAACTCCCTGTACGTACCAAGTTAATTGGTATCTGATTACACTGAGCGGGCTTGACTATGCAAATTTAGATTTGTAAGTGAACTTGGTATTTAAACACTTGCACAGAAAATGCAGAAATTTCAAGTTAAGGTTATGCCAGGGAGCACTTTCTTCTATATAAGCCTGCCTGCCCTTTATCATTTGGCACTGAAAATCTCTTGGCCACCGAGACAGATGTTTTACTGGCGACCCCTAAGCTATGGGATCAGCTCCCTGCCACAATATGACAAATTCAGGAGCTCATCCCATTTAAGTAGGCTTTTTATGGTTCTGAATAATGGCTTGAGTGTGTCCCTTTGTTGCTTTTATTGTATGGTTGTAACCGGTATTTTCAATGTTTTGAATTCTGCTTTGAGAATCCCAATTGAAAAGTGGGTTAAAAATCATTGACATGAATGCTTACAAAGCTGAAAGCTGGCAGGCAGCACAAAATAAATAGAAGGAGTGATTTCTGTTGCCATGTTTGCTGGACATGTAAATCAGAATAATAATATTGGAAGAATTATACTACAGGGGGGCTGCTGTATCCGCGGGGGATACGTTCCAGCCCCCACCGTGGATACTTGAAACCGCGGAAAGGGGTGAACACCCCCTCCGTGGTTTTCAGAGCCCCCCGGCGGGCTGGCGTGACACCCCGCGGGCTGGCGCAACCCCCCTACACCCTCCACACACCCCCAGGCACTTACTATTACAGGAGAAACCTCCGTTTTTTTCTTCAAAAGGCCAAGTGAGCAGCTTCCTTGCAGGCCTTCTCACCAACAAGACTTTGGTGCTAGAGAGTCTCAGCAACCTTGTCAATCATATTTAGTCATTCCGTATCATTCTGTAGCTAAACAAAATCCTGTTTGTTTACCGTAGTGCACACCCCAAAAGTCATGAAGCTGGCTGGACAAACTCTTAGTAGTACTTGCATTTAGCCATGTTTAGTTGACAATGGGTCACAAAAATATGGTTTAAGCTCTATCAAAATAGTAGCTCATCTTGTTGCTTTATATTGAGCCAGACTGTTAGTCGGTCTAGGGTCAGTACCACCTACACTGACTGGCAGTGGCACTCCAGGGTTTCAGGCAATCAGACAGGGGTCTTTTCTGGTGGGAGATGCCTCCAGGTAGGGACCTTATGTATGCAAAGCATACAGCCAGCCCAAGACTTCCTGATGCCTGAGGCAGCCTGCCAAATGCTGCCCCCCTTACCTGATCATGTGCCAGCCTCTGCACCTCCCATTCCCCAATGTTTTAGCTCAGCACTCTCCCTCCCTCCATATTTCCTCTTCCTCTCCCTTTTCCAATCCAGGGAGTGGAAGGAGGAGGGTCAGTGGAGGCAAGTATGAGATAGTTGCTGCATGAGGAGATAGGTGCTTCAACCTGCTGCATGAGGCAACCACTTCAGTTGGCCTCATGGATGGGCCGGCCGTGATGCAAAGTGTGCACTCTAGCACTGAGCTACAGTCATGTCCCATCTGTCCTTCCCCATGGTTCTCCGCTCCTGTTTTAGACAGAACGACTAAATATGATTTGCAGTTGCGTGTTGTCGTTAAAATTAAGGAAGAAAATTAATTAAAATTAAGGGATCTTTCTTGCACTCACGTCTCTTTCTTCCTCCTAAGAACTCAAAACGTTTTATAACTGCTAGTTAATGAAACCTCAGAACACTCTTGTTTCAAGCCCTAGGCAAGCACTATAAAATATTAAGTGTATATCTGATTGCTGCCAATTGGCCTTGGTTCATGAGAAAGTGTAGATGTGAAAGATGGGAAAATAATTAGTGAATGCTTTTTTGCAAAGTTAGAGGGACCCATGATAGCACATACTGTCTAATACTGGTCAGCTGAAAATAAGTAAAATTGATTTACATTCAGTGGGACTGTATCATGAGTATAGTGGGAGAGCTGGCAAGCTACTTCCTCTAAGAGGTCCACTTGATGTACTTCTACCAAAGAATTTTGGAAAGGGTCATTTTCAAACTGTATGTATCATTAAGAAAACACATAGATTTATACCAAAAAGGCAACACAGTCCAACACAAATGCTGGGATGTACTGTATAGAATTTCCAAACACATGACAGTTTTCTGAAATGGCGATTAGAAAAAAATGTATTACACTGTCTTCTGTGAGCTTGGCTCAAGTATTTATTGCCACCAAATGAACAAGCACATACACACGTAGAAGGAATGTGCAGCAAGAAATAGTGTGGTTTTTTTAAAAATATATAATTTTGTCTATCAGGACCTACAAAGACCTTTTCCTAAAAAGGAATTTGACCGTTTATATCTAAAAAACATAAGTGCGCAGAATAAGAGAGGAACTTTCCAAAAGATTGAGTGCAAATGTAACCCTGGTGATATAGGTTGGGTTGCTATATATTTTTTTCAGATTTTAGGCATCTCACACAGTGCCTGTTTTGCCCATTAGCTGGCCCAGGTTGTCAGCTTTCATTGTGCACACATGCATGTGCGTGTTAAAAAACAACAACGCAAGCTTCTAGCTGATCTGGACGCTGACCCAAAACATGAAGACAGTATTCTGAGAGCCCAATCCTATCTTTCCCCCCGCTGATGCAGCCATGCCAAAAAAGCATGCACTGTATACAGCGGAGGGGGGGGGATTGGGAAGCTTTGGAGTGGAAAGGGAAATTATTTCCCCTTTCCTCTCCATAAGCTTCTTACTCTGCCTCTTACTCTGTTTGTTCTTATGTCTGCCACATCCACATATAAAGTAGGCTGAGTTCTAACTTTTTCTTAGTCCGAAAGAAGTGGGGACCTGAACCCGCCTGAATCCACAGACTGCCATGTTAGGTCTACTTTGATCCTAATTCAATGAATAAACATGGTACCCAGACAGGCACTCTTGAACTTTTCCTTTACCTCCTTTTCCCCTTTGTACTTTACTCTAGTGCAGTGAATGGTGCTTGATCCAACTGCTGTCATGCTGTTGCAAAATCAACCATCTGTTCCAGTCTGAATCTTTCAACCAGGTTTATTATTGCCACTTTCATCTAGATCATCCCTCCTCAATATTTGCTTGTAAATAAAAGAAGGCTGAAGGTTTAGGAATAGTAAAGCCTCCTGTTTCACCCTATGACTTTAAACTGGTGTTAAAGCTATATAATAGCTTTGAAGTTGTCTTTCTCACAAAGGATCTGGAGTCTGGACTCGTTTCAAAAATAATAATACCGAAGTTGGCTTCACAGGAGACAGTATTTTAGTCACGCAGCAGCAGAGTTTAACCTTTCCACCGCAAAGTTTTTTGTTTTAAACTGGCACACTATTTATAGTTACTATTACAAGCCCTCTCCTTCAGGCACAATCTAGCATGCAATTCTTTGTACTCTTTTTGTGGGAATGGAACATCATGATAAAATTCCAGAACATTAGTACAACTTTTAATCATCCTCTCTCTAAAACATTTGTTATGGGGGCACACTCTCTGAGCAGAGCAGGGCTTTTATGTTTTCCTCTTCCTCTGCTTCTCCTTAAACAAGTCTGATAGGCAAAGCGATATTCCGAAGGCATTTAGGCCCATCTTAATTAGCCTCTTGGCTTTCTGCTGTCATTTGTACCTATTTACTAAACACAGGCCCCTTTTGAACTTGATACTCGCAACGATGAAGACTTTGGTGGGAACCAAGTATTGGTTACTGATGGCAGAATTTGGCCCCACAGTAAAATCTATCTTTTGATCTTTTGTACCCACCCCACATGCTACATTTGATGTGGTTTATTTTAATGGGTGGGAAAGGATTATTTTCCATGAGCTGGATTTTCTGCAGGACAGAAGAGCAAACATTTTAATGTAAGAATAACATTCTGAAAGGGAATTATTTATCCTTACTATCCCATCTGTGGAGGGTCTCCTGGATAGCACATGGAGAGTTGCTGAAAAGAAGTGCTCAAAATTGGAGGCTGTGATTGTGTGCTCCTCTTTTTCTAAATAAGCTCATTCACTTCCATCAGGAATTGCCAGAGTTTGTGTTGGATTTAGGACCAACGTAGATGCTATATTAAATATTGTGTGTGTTGCTTCCCCCCTTCCCTTGTAGAACTTATTCATGTCGTTTTTACACGTTGCCTCCATGTGTTTTGCTGATGTGGGAGAAAGAGTGGGATCACCCCACTGGCTCCACCCCCTGACGACCTCTACGCACCCAGCTGCTGTGTTCTGCAGAAGGTGTGAAAAGGACCTCTATGTATATAGAGGTCCACGCATAGGATCTTCAAGAAGCTTGGCAGCCCGGGTTTCTAATTGTGTGGAAGACTGTGCATGTGAAGTCCTTTTTAGACTTCTGCTGAAAATGTGAAGGGCCAGTGGATAATTCTGCTCCTCCATCTGTTCAATATGTGCATGGAGGGAAGATGCGAAAGGGGCTACGTTGTTCCATGTTTTCCTACCCCCAGTGAGAGCAAATATTGTGGTGGGGGCAGTGAAACATAGAACACTGTGACATCAGGACACAGAAGCGAACAAACATCCTGTGGGAGGGGGGCTGCAGCAAAAAATGTCACCCCCTGTGATGTCACCGCCACCACCGCCGCAAAGGGCTTCCCAGGCACAGGGCAGGCGCGGGCCAAACTTTTGCACTGCTGCCCGCTTTTGCCGATCCCGCCACTTTGTCGTGGGTTTTCGGGAGCGCTTTGCTTCTGCCGTGGGTTTTTGGGAGCGCTCCCACGACCACGAGCCCGAGCTGTGCCGTGCTTGGAACTACGGGGTGGATTCGATGGTGGGAGCCTTCCAAAGTCCGGAGCACCTGGGTGACTCGGACACCAAGTTCTGCTGTGGAACCTGCAGCGCCCCCTACTACTGCTCTTCTGGTGTGGCCCGTCTGGACCAAACGCAGTGTTCCCTCGCTGCTCCAGGGCAGGGAGAGGCCAACATTGCCCTGCCCAACCTAAGGGCCACCACTCCGGCTGGCGAGACGACTGCTGAGATGCTGTTCAGTGCTTGCATCTGGGCTTCATTGTCATTCCTGGCTATATTCCTTTGTCACACACAATATTCAATATAGCATCTACTTTGGTCCTAAATCCAAAAGCAATCCCGCCACTTTTTTTATCCCCCCCCCCCCAGCAATGCTTCTGTCAGGACACAATCAAATTATATTAGATGTTAAGGAGGGGGCCTAGATTTGTGGTGGTCATTTTTGTTGCAACCCCATGTTTAGCATAATGGTAATTAGTTTGGTCCTTTTTCATGATGAACGTATGGAAAAGTGGACAAACATTTCCTCTCGGAGACAGGTCATAGACAAACATCAATGGAATGAAGAGGCACTTATTTAGCAAGGATTGCAGTGAAGGTACCTAAATTGAATCATCGTAATTGTGGTGTTAGGATGGAATCATATTTAAGAGTTGTGAGGGTAGCCATTTAAATACAACAACATGGCTGCTCTAGTAGGTGAAGAACCAGCCAGACTCTGACCAGTGAGATGAACTGCCACTTGGACTGCTTTCCCAGATTTCAATTGCTGTGCAACTACTACTGGCAACTACTGTGAAACTGTGAGCCAGGATGGTGTAGTGGTTTGGGAGTTGGACTTAGACCTGGAAGATCTAGGTTCAAATCCCCGCTCAGCCACAAAGCTTCCTGGGTGACCTTGGGCCAGTCACTATCTCTCAGCCCCACCTACCTCACAGGGTTGTTGTGAGGACAAAAAGGAGGGGAGGAAATATGTACACCACTCTGAGCTCCTTGGAGGAAGGGTGGTATAAAATGTGAATAATAATAATAATAATAATAATAATAAAAAATAATAATAATAATACTGGCTTTCTGTGTGACAACTGCCTTACCCACATATCAGCATCATCTTTATTGAGGACTTGGTAGTGAAACCAATGCCTACTGCATGAGTAAGCCTAGATATTATTCGGTAAAATAAACCTTGTGAAGCTAATCTTTATTTTGAAAGATTATTTCCTCCTTATTATTGATCTCTAAAGATTTAAGAAGTGACACTTGCTATTACAGAACTCCCCTGTTGTTATATTGGACATTAGATATGTGTCTTTTGATCCAGGGTTAAGGCCAGGAGAGCATGAAACCCAAGCATAGTTAAAAAGCATTTTTTTTTCTTTCCTCTTTCTCATACTCCCCTCACCATGAAAAGCCACATGGTGGAATTTCCCAAAGTGACCACAGCTATGCTGAAGCCCTGTCTGTACACAAAAGACATGGCACACAGATGGTGACAATGATCACAATCTGATAACACAGTTAAAATAAGTCTGTTCGAACAAACAAAAAACAGAATGTTAATGCTATGAAGCTCCTGCCGTTTAATTGGTTGCAACAATTTAACCCCCTTATCTCCGTTATCTAAATACCATTGAAGAAGTTGGCCAACAGGTAAAGCTGATAAGGACATTGGAAAAAGGGAAGATTCTTGGAAACCATGGAGGAGTGAATTATCCCAGTCAGGACTCGCACAACCTATGTGGAAAAACACTGTAATTGATTCACAGTGCAATCCTCACCAACTTTCCAGCGCCAATGCAGCCGTGCCAACAGGGTTCACACTGCATTTTGCAGTGTGGGGGCACCTCTTCATGGTTAGGGAACATTTGTTCCCTTATCTTGGGGCTGCATTGGTGTTGGGAAGGTGGTTATGGTTGCGCTGTCGATTTGGCTACCCCAATTCAAATTCTTCCTGCAGTCTGTACTGGTGTGTACCACTTTGTAACATTAATGCATCCCCACTCACCCAGTCTCTTCAGCGATCACACCAACCAGCAGGCACAAAGAAAGGTGTGCTACGTCTCTCTACTCTCTTCTCCCTTCACAGTCTGAGCTATACCTCTACTGTCTATTTCTAATATCTTCCTTGATCAATCAAAGTACAGTATTTTTCCATCTATCTTTTTCTTGTGTAAGGGGGAAGTTGAGTTTCCCCAACCTCTTTGTTGGTTGCTATGAAGGAAGGGAGTCCAGCCCTTTCTCTGCTTCTTGACCAAGGGACAGGTGCCAAGGCCAGTCCTTGGTCACTTGGTGAGTTCTTCCTCTCCACCATGTGTGGTGAGCGTGATCAATTTCAGAAGACCCTCAGCCCATTTTTTTAGGTCTTATTGGCAACATCCCTTGAGAGCTTTTGACCATCGATCAAGATTGCCAAACTGAAGAAGGCATTTTTTTTCCAGTGACTCTCCAAGGAGTGTCTTTTTACAAGCCATGGGTGATAGCCATTGAGCATCCTGGGCAAAGAGAGCCAGGTCTCCCCCTTACATCATAACCTGCCAGTACAGAGGTGAAACTAGACTGGAGCGGAGGCAAGTAGTTCTGCAAGACTCCGTTACACCGGAGTCAGCGGCCCCTCCCCTTTGCTGTTGGAGCCATTCCAGCAGCGACAGGGGAGTGTCCTGCGTGTTGCCATTGCCGCCAGAATGGCTCCAACAGCAAGGGGGAGGGGCCGCTGACTCCGGTGTAACGGAATCTTGCAGAACTACTTGCCTCCGCTCCAGTCTAGCTACGCCACTGCGCCAGTAGGTAGTCACAGTCCCAACTCTGCAGCTTGACTTGCACCTTCCTTTCAATCTCCCATAATCTGATTGCAAACCAAAGCTCCCCTAAGGAGTCCCGAACCTTGCCTCTTGAGTAAGGCATCTGACTCCCCCTCCCCTCTGAAGTTATTGGAAGAACAACTTATCTGCCTGCCTGTTTCCCATTCCCTTTTCTATAGAAAAGCTAGTCAGTTCCAAAACACACTGATCTTCTCTCTCTGCCTCTCTCTCCCCCTGCTTTTCTAATAGCATGTTCTTTCACTTCCTCTATCAAAGCTATTCGGTGGCAAAACAAAAGGATTCTATATAGCCTCTGCCTGGTCCACTGAAAACGAGTTATATTGCTTCTGCTTGATTTTATTGCTTTCCTCCTACTGCAAAGATTGTTGTTAATATCTCAATAAATCTCATTTCAGTTATTCTTGACTTTTACCTTTTAAACGAAACAGAGAGGCATAAAGCTGATATCCATTCAGCCTTGTATGGTCTGGTAGTCTCTAGGTTGTTCACAACATGTACTAAGAACAAACCGTTCAGAACCAGGATATTACTGCCCAATCCTATCCCCCATCATTGACACCTACGCAGCCGCACTGGCGGAACGCATGCTCTGCATCCAATGGTGGAAGGGTGATCAGCAGACAACCTGCCAGAGGTAAGTACAAATATTTTACTTACCTCTGCATAGGCACCCATGGCCTGTGGGTCTCCTTGGACCCATGCCAGCTATATAGCTGGTGTAAGTAAGTCCAAGGAGAGAAGGGGGTGGGGTGGGCCAAAAATGGTGGACAGGATCTGGCATGTGCATTTGCCACTGAGATCCTCCCCCCACCAGCCTGCTCCCTGCCCTCCCTACTGTTCTTTCTAACACCCCAAAACCTGCCCCTCCCCATTGGCAACTTACTAGCTCCTATGGAAACCCCCCCCCCCAGAGAGGCCACTGCGCATACCACACCTCTCATTGTTTGCAGCAATGACCCAGCTTTTGCGTTGCCGTAAAGGACCTTGTGCTGCTGGAATGCTAGTTGGCTGCAATCATATTCACACTTACCTGGGAGTAAGTCCCATTGACTATAATGGGACTTACTTCTGAGTAGACATGCATAGGATTGGACTCTAAGTGAATTTAGCCCAAAATAATTGGCCTTGAAGCATATCTCTATATCAAAGAGTTCCCACCCTATACCACATCCTTTAGGACAGTGATGCTTTGCATGATCTATGACTAGGCTTACCAGATCTCCAACCGGGACAGAGTGCTAGACCTTTAGGAGAAGGAATGTGGGCAGGTGCAGCTTGTTAAACTCTTAGAGCACAATTCTAGGCATGTCGACTCAGAAGCAAGCCCCATTGTGTTCAGTGGGACTTCCTTCTGAGTAGACATGCCTAGGATTGTGCTCTAAGGGTTTAACAAGCTGCACCTGCCCACATTCCTTCTCCTAAAGGTCTAGCACTCTGTCCCGGTTGGAGATCTGGTAAGTCTACACATGTACCAATGTCCACATACTTTCCTAGACATGTGTGTCAGGGATCTTTAACCATTGGCTTGTGGCATACCTACATCATGCATTAGTACTTATTAACCTGGCCCTAAACACAGAAGTTATTATGTGTTCAACCTCTTAATTAAAAATAAAATAAAATTTGACACCAATAAATTATTTGATCGCTGCATTTGGCTTGGTGGATTTGGTGGATCCCAAGTTGTGTAAGCCTGAGAAATGGTTTTGGTGTGAAATCTGGAGAAACCTTGCAGTTCCTAGAGATGAACAACGAGTTTGTCTCCTAAGAGCGTGTATTAAATTTATTTCACCATCTTGCAGCTCTTAGCTGGTTATCTTCCACGTGTCTTAAAATAGTACTTAATCACATTTATCTGGGAGTGAGGTGCCCTTCATCTGTTACAGAAGCAGTGTGGTAGAATTTTTCATAATTTCATCCCTCGGTGCTACTGTAACATTTAAAGGTGGGCACCATGTCAATGGGTCCAACTGCATGGGTCCTTCCCTCCCAGTCAACACATTTCATCCTGGCTGGGTGATGACAACACGACAAGGACCAAGGCAATTGGCCCCACCCATATGGCACTGGGACTTTAAGAGTTACATAGATTATAGAACACTGGGTGCAATCCTATCCAATTTATGCCACCGGCTGAGCTCTGCTCAATCCTATCCAATTTATGCCACCGGTGTAACCAGAGGTGCAATGAGAATGGGAGGCCCCAGAACGGAAAGGGGATTCAAATCCCCTTTGAATTCCCCTTTTGGAGGGGATTTGAATCCCCTTTCCATTCTGGGGCCTCCCGTTTTCATTGCACCGCTGGTTATACTGGTGGCATAAGTTGGATAGGATTGAGCAGAGCTCAGTCGGTGGCATAAATTGGATAGGATTGCGCTGACTGTGGAGTGAAGCTGTGGAAAATGACTCTCAGACTGTGGCTGTAACAAACAAAATGCACCTCACTCCTAAGTAAATGCAATCCCAGTTATCTAATGGACAAGATGGGGAATAAGCCAAGGATTGACAATTTGATAATGAATAGCGGCGTAGCGGAGGAGTCTGGCAGTAGTGGAGGAAAAGGGTAATATGGCTCACCCAGTCTTTGTCAACTTTTAAACGAGCACCGATGCACTTTTTCCATCTGGTATTCCATTGATGCCTGTCCTGTTTTTCGCTTATGTTGATTCTCTGACTCTTGTTTCTACTCTTATTTTGATTTAGGTATTGTTTATGTTTTTCATCATTTTACTGTGAGCCATTTTGAAAGTCCCTTCGAGGATGGAAAGTGGGGTATAAATGTTTTAAATAAATAGTACAGCGGTACAATAAATATATATGGAAAGTAGTAGTGTATATTGCATTGAGCTCTATCAGCATAAAGGTAAAGGTGACCCCTGACAATTAAGTCCAGTCGTGTCCGACTCTAGGGTGTGGTGCTCATCCCCATTTCAAAGCCGAAGAGCCAGCGTTGTCCGAAGACGCCTTCCTCCATGGTCATGTGGCCAGAATGACTCTCCTTGCCGCAGCGCGTAGCATGCGGCTGGAACACGGAGCGCTGTTTACCTTCCCGCAAGCGGTACCTATTTATCTACTCGCATTAACATGCTTTGGAACTGTTAGGTTGGCAGGAGCTGGCCAAGCAACGAGAGCTCACCCCGTCGCGGATTCGAACTGCCGACCTTTCAATCGACAGCTCATGGTTCATAGCTCCCATTTAATGTGGGACTATTAGCAGGGCACCCCTTCTCTGCCAATAAAACAAGCTGGAAGCATGTTTAAAAACAGAAAACTGGACTTTTCTTTTGAGATTATTTCTTCTGCAAAACGTCTGAGAGCACTTTATGATGCCTATTGTACAATTTCTCCTCTAAACAAAGTCTACAGGCACTTGCTGATAGAGTTACTACCATCTTCTCTAGTTTCTTTTTGTTGTTTCTAACTGCAATTTTATTTGATTGTTTTTACATGGGAGGAAGTATCTTAGTCCAAAGTTTTCAGGTCCAATCAATATGCTCTTTGCTTAGCAATAATTACAAATGAAAAAAACAAATAACTAAAGTGTAAGCCTCTGGAGAAAACATGGACTTCTGCAATTAGGTCACAGAGCAGACATAGTCCTAAAGCTTTTTTGGACTTTATAGTCAATCTTAATAAATTGTTTTATGAATCATCTCCTCTTTGTCAGAGTTTCACAGACTGTGACCCCCAATGAAATAAATTCCCCATGGCAGTTACATCATTTGCTAAGGAAAATGAATATATGAAAAGCAACACTGCCAAATTGTGATTTTTCTCAAAATCTTGGTTCTTGGAGCCATGGAAATTGTATGAGAACCTTAGGTTTCATTTGAAACAATAAAAGCCCCCAAGTAGCTAGACCTCATGATGCTGGAGAAAAATTAGAATAGCATGCGCCTTACAAATTCAGTTAATAGCACATAAACAGATCATTACCTTTGTAATTACTTTTTTATTATTTCAAATTGTAACAGTTTCCACCAAATGTAATGTCTCATGAATGACAGTATTTTAAAGCAAATGTTGTCACTCTTGGGGTTCATGAATTTAATGATTGAGCTTGCAGTCCTGGGAAAGTACAGTAATCATATTTTTAACTGTTCTAATGTAATAAAAATATTGTTCTTGAATCAGGAATAGGCAGTTTCCAGGCAGCCTTATTTGAGCCCCATTTTTAGCGAACCCCCCAGTTATTCTTGCACAGACAGATACCCATCCATTGACCCTTCAGCTGCAGCTGCAAACCCTCCAGCCAGCATTTTTATCCATAATCCAATTATGGTGCAATCCTCTTCTAAATTTGGCTGGTGGAACGAGCGTTCCGCTGGCCGAAGACGTCGCAAACATGCTGTAAGGCACATTTGCGATGACTCACGAGCAGGGAAGGTTGGCGCAAGGCTGGCTTGCTCTGCGCCACCCGGACTGTCTCCCTCCTGCCACCAGACCCAGGTAAGGATCCAGCGGGGGGGGGGCGGTTCGGGAGGAAACGGCAGGGGCCGATAGGCCCAGCCGATTGGGGATGGGGCAGGGATCGGCTGAATCCTGACCAACCGCTGATTGGCTGAGCCGATTGGCCCCAGCCTCAGTTACACCAGAAGAAGGGAACGAGCATCCCCTTCTTCGAATAGACTTTCCGCTGCAGGGTGCCTGCCCACGGTGGAGCTCAGGATCCGGTGGGCAGCCTCAGCCACCCAGCGGATCTTTAGAACAGGATTGGGCTGCCCGTGGTGGTGCATTTGCTTTGCATGCAGAAGGTCTCAAATTTAATCCTTGCCATCTCCACTTAGGGCAGAAAAAAATTCTCACTGCCGCTCAGTGTTGACAATATGGAGTGAAATGCACAAATGATCTGGTTCAGTACAAGGCAGTTTCCTATGTTCCAGGAGTGCCATCATCTACCTCAATAGGAAACATGCTTGCTACCCATTCTCTAAAATGGCACCACCTAACTGTGAGAAAGCGAGAGCTTGGAATTGTGATGGAAAGCTCAATGAAAAAGTTGACCCAGTGTGCAGCAGCTGTGAGAAAGGCAAAATCCATGCTAAGAGTCTTGGAAAAAGTATTGAAAATAAAGTTGCCAATATCATAACACCCTTATACAAATCTATGATGTTTTGTCCTTAGAAGTGGTGTTATAGAATGGGTGTTATTTACTGCCTCAGAACTTAAAAAGACAGTTTTTAATAAGTGCATGTAGCAACTGGGTAATGGACAAGGTTACCTGTGATAAAGACATGCTGGAAATCTAACATTAATTCTTTTGGGGCTCTACATGGATTTGCCTCCAGAACTAGTCATGCAATTGGCTTCTGCCATGAGTACTAAGGCATTAGAAATGGAAGAATATTAATATTATTACTTACAATGGGTGCAATTCAGCATGTAGTTAAACCACACATTTTTTCACATTTTGTTTATACCGCCCTTCCTCCAAGGAGCTCAGAGTGGTGTACATATTTCCTCCCCTCCTTTTTGTCCTCACAACAACCCTGTGAGGTAGGTGGGGCTGAGAGATAGTGACTGGCCCAAGGTCACCCAGGAAGCTTCGTGGCCGAGCGGGGATTTGAACCTGGATCTTCCAGGTCTAAGTCCGACTCCCAAACCACTACATCCTGGTGTAGAATCAGAATCTTTAAATCCATTCATCTTTTAACAGAGACAATCATCAGCCAATTTGGGGAGAGGAGGGGTCTGGTCCCTTGTGTTAACTTAAAGCCCTGCCTTTTAGACTCAGTTGTGAGTCTTATGAACTGTGACCTTATGAACTGACTCTATGAGTGTACAAATTGTGTGTGTGTGAGCTGGGATCTTGCAAAAAGCAGGATACTTGATTGTATAGACAAATCTATGCATGTGCAGTGGGTTAAACCACTGAACCGTGAGCTGTCGATTGAAAGGTCGGCAGTTCGAATCCGTGCAACGGCTCCTGCCAACCTAGCAGTTCGAAAGCAAGAAATTGCAAGTAGATTAATAGGTACCGCATCAGCGGGATGGTAACAGCGTTCCATGCGCCTCGGTGTTGAGTCATGCCGGCCACATGACCATGGAAACGTCTTCGGACAGCGCTGGCTCTTCGGCTTTGAAACGGAGATGAGCACCGCTCCCTAGAGTTGGACACGACTGGACTCAATTGTCAAGGGCAGTAGCGTCACTAGGACGCGCGTCACCCTGGGGCAGGGGGCGCGCGTCACCCTAGTGACACTACGATATCGGTGTGGGGGGGGGCGACCCGGCTCCCCCCCCACGTCGCCCTCTGGACGCTCCGAGGCCGGCCCGGAAGCCGGCCTTGGAGCATCCGACCCCGTCGGCGCTCCAGGGCCTTCTGAAAGAAGGCCCAGGCAGCGCGTCCATCCGGGTATTTCCCAGATTTTCGTGCATGCGCAGACCCGTTTTGAGGGCAAAAAGCTTTCAGAAGGCCTTGGAGCGCCGACGGGGTCGGACGCTCCGAGGCCGGCTCCCGGGCCGGCCTCGGAGCGTCACGGAGGTGGCGCGCGTCACCCGGGGGCGCCCCGCCCCCCCGCCACGCTCCAGCGACGCTCCTGGTCAAGGGATACCTTTACCTTTTTACAGTTTGTTCACAAGCTCTGTTGAATGTATGCAGGTTGGGGGGACCCCATAGGGCAAAACTCTAACCAATCATTCACATTTACTTATTTATTTTAAAACATTTTTACTGTGCTTTTCTATCCCAGTTATGGCACACGAACAGTGGTCAGCGCTTGCTCCGCCATGGGACTGACTCCACACTGGCTGCCTCAGGTAAGGGGCGGGGGGAGGGAGGGCAGGGGCGGTGAGGGAGGGGGCCATTGGCCAGCCCGGGCTGGGAGGGGGTGGGGATATCAGCGCCAAGTTGCACCTATATCCTATGCCCCATCACAGCCCAGGCCAGTCTTACACGGCCTCCCATGTTGTGCACCAGCTCCAGAGCTGGCACGAATCTGAGGAGGCCCATTGGGCCCACACCGCTTACACTGGGAGAAGGGGATGAATGTCCCCTTCTCCTGAGGTGAGCCCAGGCCGCTCCTCCAAGGCCCGCAATGGGCCTAGGATGCAGTGGCCAGCCCTTTAGGTATAAGACTTTCTTTGGGAATTCAGATAATTGACATTTCCGCCTCGCCTTTGAAAACCTGAATGCCTTCCAGTGTTAGTTGAACTTAATATCATTTCTAGACTGATGCATGTTTTGGTTTTATGAATTATTAGTGTTTACAATGGGTGCAGTCCAGCACACAGAAAATCTCTGAATCGGATGTTTTTGTCTATTCATCTATTTAATCTGGGTAGCCTTAAAAGCCAGAGGCGGCTTTGCAGCTGTCTATCAGACACATAGCTCCTCGGATCCCAACCCCCATTACTTTACCACTTAATCCCATGCCTGTATTATTCTTCAAAAGGACTCTTCTCCTGCTCCTCCCGTCCCTATCATGTCATTTGGTGGCTTGGTAGCTGGAACAACTCTTGACAAACTAGTTCAGGGAGCAAAGGGATGACAAAGACTACTATTTGGAGAGAAAAGGTGTTTCTATACACGCTAAACACATACATTATAGAATGGAGGTAATCATATCAGCTACACTGGGCATACAGAACTAGCTGTGCACTTTTCTGGATTGTAGCCAGTGTACATCCTAATTGATCATTCCCACTTGCAGTGGCGTTGCTAACGCACCCCAGGGAGTGGGGCAATGACGCATTTTGCATCATCACCCTGCCTCCTGCCAATCTCTCCCCCTCCTGGGCCCTATCCGTCACCGCCCTCCTCCTGCCCTCACAACACTCGGCATGGAACTCACCAGCTCTGTGGCGCAGGTAGCTGAATCCAGCATTGGAGTGGCGGGGCGCACTGGCGTCACTAGACGCGCGTCACCCTGGTGGGGGGACGCGCGTCACTCCCCTAGTGGCGCAACGTTATAGGCGCGGGGGGAGGGGCCACCCAGCTCCCCCCCGCGTCGCCCCCCTCCGGACGCTCCGAGGCCGGCCCGGGCGCCTGCCTCGGAGCTTCCGACCCCGTCGGCGCTCCAGGGCCTTCTGAAAGAAGGCCCAGGCAGCGCGTCAATCCGGGTATTTTCCGGATTTTCGCGCATGCGCAGACCCATTTTGAGGGCTTTTTGACGCACGTCACCCCCTGGCGGCCTGTCCCCCCCACGCTCCAGTGACGCCCGTGGCGGGGCGTACCTCTGTACGCCCCTTCCAAATTAAAGGTGAGACTATCTAGCTACAGGTTGAGTATCCCTTATCCGGACTGCTTGGGACAGGAAGTTGTCTGGATTTTGGATTTGTCTGGATTTTGGAATATTTGCATAAATATAATGAGATATCTTGGGGATGGGACCCAAGTCTAAACATGAAATTCATTTATGTTTCATATGCACCTTATACACATAGCCTGAAGGTAATGTTATACAATATTTTAAATAATTTTGTGCCCCAGCATGCCTTGCGCAATGCCAGCCAGGTGTTGGGGAAAGCTCCCAAAATGTCTGGATTTCGGAATAGTCTGGATTTTGGATGTCTCGATAAGGGGTAATCAACCTGTATTAAGAATGGCTGAAAGTAGGTTTGCAGGAGCTAAGCCAGGGGCCAACACCTTGTGACTGAGCACATATAGAAGGTCCTCATTCAATCTCTGGCATCTCCAAGTAGGGCTGGAAAAGGCCTCTATGTCTGAAAGCCTGGGGAGACTCTGCCAGTCTGTGCAGACAACACTGTGCTAGATGAAACAATGCCCTGATTCAGCAGAAGGCAGTTTTGTGTGTTAAAATGTACACATTGGTCGATGTTTTGTTACAGTGGTGGATTGTCTCCCTGCCACCACCCCTCGGTTTGAGAATTTCATGTCTCCCCTGTGGGCTCACTTCAAACACGGAAGAAAAGAAAACATTCCATCCTACCAAAGGTCCAGTCATTGTTCTAGCTAAGCAGCATGTCCTAATTATTTCATTTGCATTGTGTTTCAAAGACTTGGCAAGCTCAGCGCAATGTAAACAGCTGCAAACATTTTCCTTCAAAAATGGTTGTGAAAAAGAAAAAGAAAAAAAAGACCAGGCAATATTCACCTAAAAATCGGAGGGGAGCATGTTTGTATTCCAGATGGAAAAGCAGCTGGATGTTGTAGGTGTTGGTAACAGAAACACTTTTATCGGTGAACAAGACACTACTGTAGAAGTATAGCTCCATTCATTCATTATTCAACATTTATACCCTGGCTTTTTTGTTTGAAACACACCAAGGTGGCTTACAACAAGGTAATAAGACAACATGATCCAATGGCAAAAATACAAAACAACAATTGTAAAAGCAGAAGCGCCAATAACAAACCAACTACAAAAACCAGCAGCAAAGTCGTCCAAAACAATGTCAGCCAACTGCATCACTGAAGCCCCATCACCCAAAAGCTAAAAGAAAGACTAATACTGTACAATATTTATTTATTTAAAATATTTCTATCCCGCCTTTCCTCTACCAATCAGGAGATGGCCAATGCAGCTTGCAATAGTTCTTCTACATATTAGAAGAGGAGGGCAAGAGGTCTGGCTCAGTTGGTAGAGCGGCCATCTCATATGCCTGAAGATCTCAAGGACGGCAGTTCGGGACAGCCGGAAGTCTGTTGGAGAGCTGCTGGCATGCCACTGATTAGCTGCAGTTGGTGTTTCTCTGTGATCAGGGAGGGGTACAGCTCAGCTTTAAAAAGCACCAGCAGGTGGAGGTGGCAATAGTGACAGTTTGTCTTGCTGGCTTTTCCTCCTCTTTCAATATCAACCACTCCATAAAGCAAAACAGGAGAGAGATGTTTTAACTAGATACCTGCATGAATACAGTGTGTGGATCTTGCTGGCCTTCAACGGAAGGGAATTTTCAGAGTTAGTGCCACCATTGAAAAGCCCCTGCTCCTGCTGGATGCCTGATGTACTTCTGATGGTGATGGCATCTGTAGGCTCAGATGGCAACTGGGGTGCACACAGGAAGGCACATACAGTAGAAGGTGGTCCTTTAGGTACCTATTCCCCAAACTACAAAGGTAAGTGCCAGCTTCTTAAATTAGTGTAACCAAAAGCTGTAACCTTATATTAAAGCAGTCTAATGACAGAATCATATCCGCTGGCTAGGCCGGCATAGCGCGTGCTGCACTGGCCTACGGTGTTGTAGATGTGCCATAAGGGACATTTTGACACCCAGAGAGTATGCAGCATCAGCAAGGAGGTATGCCCCACCACTCCAAGGTTGGATTCAGCTACCTGCACCACGGAGCTGGTGAGTTCTGTGCCGAGTGGTGTGAGGGCAGGGGGAGGGCAGAGAGGGGGCATAACGGGGTGGGAGGAGGGCGGCGACGAATAGGGCCCAGGAGGGGGAGGGATTGGCAGCCTCGGTGCATGCTGTATCCTATCCTCCTCCTGGGCTTGAAGGCCCGACACGGGGCTTTTGGATCTGTACCAGTTTTTGAGTTGGCAGAGATTTGAGTAGCCCCATTGCGTAGGCTGGGGGTTTACCCAGGGTAAGGGGAAATCATCCCCTTACCCTGAGGAGACTTCCAGCCTGCTCCTAGCTAGCGCTGGATACAGCGTGGGCCGCACGGCTCTGCTGCACTTGTGCTGGATAGGATTGGGCTGTGAGGCTGATTCCCAATACATACTACCTGGGAGTAAGTCCCATTAAACCCAATGGGGCTTACTTCTGAGTTAGTCATGCATAGGATTGTGCTCGTAGTTCATTAACTGCATGCAATTAGCTGCTTAATTGATAAATCAATTAAATCTGTATTAATTTTTATATGGAAAATAGTTTTAAACAAAAAAAGCATACTTTGTTTTGGGATGATACAAATTTGTATCTGAAGAGGTATCCTTTTAGAAGAGGCATTCTCACTTATCCAGGAGAGAAAGCCTTTTACAAGTTTGTGCTTTTGCCATCTGCAGTTTTTATAAGTACTTGTATTAAAATATTTTTAGTATATTTTTATTTTTAAAAATGTATTATGAACAATAAAATTACTGTATATATATTTTTTAAATCTGCTTTCCCATTGGGAGCACCTATGTAATCATTTAATTATTTCTGTGGATTCATTTCACTGATTGACTAACAGCGCAATCCTAACCAACTTTCCAGCGCCAGTACAGCCGCAATGCAGTCTGCACAAATGTTCTTTCACCTTGGAGAGGCCTCCATGACTGCCCCTGCACCGCAAAATGCAGAGTGCACCCTGTTGGCAGGGCTACACCAGCCCTGGAAAGTTAGTTAGGATTGCGCTGTAAATGTTGCAGCTCTTTCACATTAGGGGTGTTTTGCAAGCTGTGATTGGGAGTTTATCCTGCCGCAACTGAAAACAGTGACAAAAATCCCATTCATTGCAATGGAATGGAAGTTTTACAACTGAGACGGTCTTAGGCCGTTGCTCACATATGTATGGAATATTTCTGTGTTCCTCTTAGCTTGATTATTCAAAGCTGAAAGTTTGGAGTTGGGCTGACTCCACTGGAAATCAAAGTGTGTCGTAAGGTGAGGCAAGGTGATACGAAAGTTCTTTCCGCGTTTTTTATGATGGCTCATTCGCCCACGCAAGCCACCGCTTGGCATAGCAGTCACCCAACGATAAGCATGCATGTGTAAACTAGCCCCAACTATGGCATGAAAAGCACACTTTCAACACTGCTGATCTTTGCTGTCCAGACTTTGGCTCATGCTGATCCCTAGACAATCCTCAGGTGCTCAACTGTGAACTGTACAGTCTGCATAGTTGACTTCACAGTCATCTGGGAGGGGACTTCCTAGGGGGGGGGATCCTGCCTTTCCCAGGACACCTTCTGCAATCCCTCTTGTGGACACAAGAGAATGGTTTTTGTATGCACACGATGCAGCTACATTTTTTTAACCTAAGCAGTTCCTGTAAATGTCTCCATCCTAACCTTTCAGCACTCCTTAGGGCAAGAACTGGGCTATATAGGAATGAATTTATTGCCTGCTGCTGCCTGTATGCATCCTTAGCGTACCTTGAGGTCAACCTAGTACGCACTAGTAAGTATGTAACTTTTTAAAATGTCAAATATTAGCTGGAGCAGCACTGCAGTGGGAAGAGGGGAACTGTAATGCTACCCCTGCCCAAAGCCTCCATCCACGTAAGGCCTTCCTGTGGCTGCTGTTTGACACCATTGGGAGCTTTTTGCTCTTGGCAAATAATGGTGGAGGAAGCCTGGATTAGGACCACAGAGGGATTTATAGTCCCTCCCCTGCTCTGCTCCTAATCTGCAGAGGCAGCTATTTCACAATACAAAAAAACAACCAAACGCTTGCTAAGCATGTACAGTAAAACCTCCAATAACATGGGGGAGCCGTTCCTGGAAAGCAGTGTACTGTCTGAAACTATTGGAGACAACATTAGAGAGGCCATTGACTACAAGGCAGGAAACTGGTGCTGATTGGCCAGAATACACTGCTCTCATTGGCTGCTGTAACTCCCAATCAACCCAGGATGCTGTAATGAAATAGCACTAATGGAAGCGGAGTTATCGGAGGTATTACTGTACTTAAAGTAACATCTACAGTAGTTTGACCTTTAGGGATTCATATAATTCTGGCCACATTGTTACAATTGCTGCTGCTCATTTGGTACTAAAATGGGATCAAAAGAGTAATAGCCTTGTTTTTATCATTGCATTTTCTCCATCATGGGCAAATGGCTCACCTAGGTTGTAGGGCAGTAGTTTGCCCTACTACTAATCACAGACTAAGCAGTACCACAAGAGTCCAATCGACAATGACTGGAAGACTTATAAAATGTTACAGAAAGGTTTTACATGGTTCCACATAATTAAGTTGAATTGCCTTGGGGACAATTCATAAACTTAATTATGTCTCCATGCTGCTTTTCAAAAAATCTTGCATGAGTTCACATCATGAAATAGGGGACCCCCCCCCCCGAAAGGCATGATGTTAATTTACATTTTCACTGTGGCTTGGCTTTTAAGACTTTTGATTTGTTTGTTCCTTGACATTAATTCCCAATTCTATAAAACCCTGGCAAGTTAAAAATAAGCTTTGAATGGGGATAAATTTAACATTGATCCTTTACCAGGGCACACAATGGATCTTAATGAAGGCAGATGCTAAGTAGACTAGTTAATGTGGATAAGAGCTAAACCCTCTAGCTCTGTTTGTTCTCAGGCTCTTGGGGGAAATGGATGAGAAAGTATAATTATATAATGGAGGAAAATGTCATCAAGATATGTACATACACACATGGTCCTAATTTTAGATTTAAATACCTTTTTTGAAAAAGAAAAAAATATACTGAATGATTGAAAAGAGGGACTGAGCAAGAAAAATACTGCAAGTAGTGTAGGAAACTGCTCTATTAATGTGAGTGGACGGGTGGTGGTCTTATTTTCCCACCGTAGACGTAGTGATGAGTGAGCCCTCCTGATTCTCTTGAATTGGCTCAGCATAAGCTGATCATTGTCCCTGAAAAACGCGAAGTCCTTCACCCAGTTTGCTTACCGGAGGAGCAGGAATTTGCACTCTGGCCTCCTTCTGGTTCAGTGGCAGGCCAAGCTGCTTTGAGGCAGGCCACCATCTTGTGGAACATGAGAGAAGGAATTATGAATTATCAGAGAATGAATTATTGTTTATAATTACCCAGAACAGCAAGAAGAAGAGCAAGAGCAAGGAGATTTACAGCGCAATCCTATCCAACATATGCCGCTGGCTGAGATCTGTTCAATCCTATACAATTTATGCCACCGGTGTAACCAGCGGTGCAGTGAGAACGGGAGGCCCCAGAATGGAAAGGAGATTCAAATCCCCTTTGAATTCCCCTTTTGGAGGGGATTTGAATCCCCTTTTCGTTCTAGGACCTCCCGTTCTCGCTGCACCGCTGGTTACACCGGTGGCATAAATTGGATAGGATTAAGCAGAGCTCAGCCGGTGGCATAAATTGGATAATATTGCACTGTTAGGCAAGATGAAAGGAAGAATGCCCGAACTGTAAGAGCTGTCCGGCATCGCAACAGTCCATCTCATGTAGTTGTGGGCTCTCCCCCATTGGAGGTTGTCAAGCAGAGGTTGAATGGTCACCTGTCAAGGATGCTTTAGTCATCGGTGCTGAGCAGGATATTGGACTAGAGGACCTCTAAGCTCCCTTCCAACTCTAGCTTCCTATGATTCTAGTAGGCTCATGATTCATGAAAAAGAAATAGAAAACGGAAGAAATAAATGGTCAGGTTCTCATCTGATTTGAGCAGGTTCTGGAGCAGGCAAATAGGGATTGGAGATGGGGCAGAAGTAGGGACCTCGTTAGGTCAGCAAAGTGGGTGGGGTGGAGTTGGAGGGGCTTCGTGGCTATTCATAGAGACAAGATGCTTAGTTAGACTGAAGAACTGAGACTGAAGCAATACATATATAGGATCAGCCAGGCCCTTCTTGGTTCCAGAGATCACCTGGCTGGATGAGCAGCAGAGCAGTGCCCCTTTCTAGCCATGATCTGGGCAACAGCAAAAATAAGGCCAATAGCTGCTTTTGCCTGAGGGTCAACCTGGCAACATGGGATAAAGGGGTGAGGCCTTTTTGCGTTGTCTTCTTCCTTTTCAAATGCAACGGGTGCACAAGGAGGTTGGAACAGATACAGTAGGTCCGTGCTGATTCTGCCATCAAAAATGAGGATGAGGAGGGTGGCAGGTTAGGTGGTAGTGGGCAGAGGGATTAAGAAGGGGCATTTGTAACATTTGGTGCCTCAGGAGCCCAATACTCTTGGACTCCCATTGAGCATTTTCGCCGGCAGCTCCCCAGCTATGACCTTCCCTCAGACCTCTTACAAAACCTGAACATCTTCTGGAAACAATACAAGAGACCAGAGATGAACAGGGGTTTCTTTAGCCACTCCCCCCCCCAATAATTTATGATTGTGATTTCTTGTTTCTAATGGTTAATCACCAGAATGCATATTGCGTTGTAACTTTAATGTGGACACGTACTCTAGCCAGACTGTGTGGGAAGCAGCTTGGAGTCTGCCTGGGGCTCAGATCAGTCCCAGGAATGTCTTGATTTCATTTTTAATTACCCAGACTGGATATGTCAGACTGGTTGCTCCTCACCAAAGGACAAGCTTGCTCACCAGTATCTTTGCAAATGACATTGATAAAAATAATGTTCCCTTTTATTTTAGACTGAAAATGCCAGCAAAATCTTTTTCTTTTTTTTTTTACTGGCTTGTAATATGTTCCCTCTTTTGAAAATAAACTGGTTAGCATATGAATAAGCTCTCTGTGTGACTCGAAAAAGAGCTTACTTTTCATTTATTACCTGGAATCTCTTTAGGCCTTGACACAGCTGGGTTGTCTCAGCTGCACTCTGTAAGAAGATTGCCAGTGACTAAGCTGGACTTGCTATGAATGCATGGCATACTTGTCTGGCCTTTTTTTATTTTTAAAGAAGGATTAGCATGGCTAATTAAGGAACATTACCTGTTACTTAGGCTTTGTCTGCATTTGTGCAGTAATTCCAACATATGTTTTAAAGTCTTTCCCAGTATTTTCTTCTAGGCTGTCACTCTTAAATGCCCAGACGTTGCACTGTTTCCAATGGCACGGCATGGACCACCTGACCAAATGCTGCAGCCATCACTGGGGCGAGGCACTTTTCTGAGTGTCTCCATGGTGTCTGCCCAGGGACACTGAGCTGGAGCCTACTCTGATGTAATTCCTGTCCTATGTGAAGACCTTTTTTTATTTTCCCAAGATTTTAGAACCACTTTTGATTATTCTGTCTGCTATGTTTTTTTTTAATTTGCTGTTGTATCTGGTTGTGTTTTTATTGTTGTCCCTGATTTTATGTTGTTTTTTTTATTTTGACTTTTGCACTCTGCGAGCAATTGTGTGTTGAAGGGTGGGAATATCACTTTATGAAATAAAGAAAAGGGATTTCAGGGCTACTGAAATGTGACTTTTTCAGAATTAACAGACCACTCCAAATCAATGTTCCAGTGCTGATGCGGCTGCAATGCAGCCTTGTGTAAGGAAATAAACCTTGAGGAGCCCTCCGTGTTTGACACCCCCCCCCACAGGATGCAGTGCTCGCCCAGTTGGCACTACTGCATTGGCACTGGAAAGTTAGTTAGGATTGGGTTGTTAATTACCATTGCAAGCTGCAAAAGCACATTCAGATTGTGTTTAAGGACAGGCTGGTGTTAGATTTTTTTTTTTAAAGAAAAGTTCCAGCTTATCTTGAGTCTTGCTTTAATGCAGCGTTTTGCTGGCAGGACAGGGCTAAAAACATTATGCCACTTGTGTCCCATTCATTATTCTTTGCGTACGATCTTGAGCCATCACCATTACCACTAATGGGAAGTGACCACGTCAACAGTAGAGAAGAATTGAGCCTTGTGCATTTGCTCTTTAAAAGTCAAAGTAATTATGGTGTTAGGGCAACTGTCATCTTCTACATTCAGATATTTGAATTTTGGGCAATTTGAAAGAATAGGCATTCTGCCAACATTATTTTTTAAAATCAGACAAAGTGGGTATGATCCAGTCAAAGTTGAAAGCACATTTGAATTCCATGCATTTCAATGGGGAGACTTAATCGCTTCTTGAACCCATCCCATTAAAATCAATGGGACTTAAAAATGCTTCACTTTGGATGAATTGTGATCATTGAATTCATTTACGATGCAGTCTTACTAATGAAATGGAAAGGAACGGAGACGGAGTGGTGTAGGAAGAAGACATCCAGACATCAGAAAATTTAACTAATCAAAAAAAGATTCAGATGTGCCAGTTTGTGGGGAACTCAGAGAATACCAATAGGTAGTAGTGGTTTCATTTAATGGAGGTGAGGACTACTATGTACATTGTATTTTTATGCAAGAATGGATTTCCAAGTGCAAAATACAGGTATATGTGCATAGAATCATTTATGATGGTGCTTTAAAAAAAAGACACCACAGGAGCATCAGTCAGGGTACATAATGGACTGTGTTTTCCCAATTAGTTCTTGTATTGCCTCGTGCAGAAATATGATGACAGGTTTGGTACTAAGCAAATGCTTTGGTACTAAGCAAATGCAAATGGTACTAAGCCATCCTTTCACTTGGAATAAATCCCATTGATTTCAATGGAATTTTGTTTCCGTTAAAATATGCTTAGGATTTCAGCCTAATGCATCCTACACTTGAGCAAATAGAGTTGGCATAATTTGGTTATGCAAATATGTTCCCCCAGATAGTGTTAATAGGCTTACAAGCAATAATTTACCATGTTGCCAGGTAACAGGATTGGAAAGAATGAAGCCGCTCCTCTTCCATAGGAACCCCTTTCTCTGGATTTCAATTGGTGGCATGTTGTGTTTTCCAGAGAAGGGACAGAATTCTTGTGGCAGAAGAGACTGTTTGGGAAAGAGATAGAAGACAGGGAATAGCGGAGGGAAACCCAATGTCTCGTGAGTGCCAAGAGCAGTGAATTACCATGAAGAGGGAGCAATGTAAGGGCAAAGATGGAGCAGAATGACAGTTAGGATGGGCTCCAACCATGCTTGACAGTTTTGTGTTTTTCTGAATTAAGACGAAGTTCCAGACTTGCATGCATTTGTCAATAGCGAAGATACAAGAAAACGCATGTCCCCAATAGTCAACAATCAGTTCCTTTTTGTTAGGAAAGTCAAAGGGTTGAATTCAAAGGGTTGAATTCAAAGGGTTGAATAACGGGGCAAGCATTTAATGGTCAGCGCTCAACGTGCTCCTTCCTGCTCTCCACTTCACTGATATACTGGGTCAGTGGGTGAATAGGAGGTAGGCGGAACTGGTAGAGATATCCACTGCCACCATCCCAGATGAGGGAAACCGGCAAAGATGGAGCCTTCTTGGAAAGAACTTCCCTCCCAGGACCGTGTAAAAACTAGCGGTTTGGTTTAAAACCAAATCACAGTAGGACACGTGCGCGATCAGAAGTGGCAACCCACTCAATAACTTCTTAGTTCTCTTGTCTCTTCAATTCCCCTTTTGCTGCTTCTATTACTGGCCGTGGAATCTCTTCCCCATCCTTTCACTTATTTGCCTTTGCTTCTCTCTCCTTCTTCCTCCCTTGCTTTCCCAATGCTTTGTTGTTCCCTCCTCCTTGCACTATTTTATTTCTGCTGATGGCTTTGTTTTTTTTATGATGCTTTCTGCTGTGTTATAGTCTTGTAATTGGCTTGCACAATTTTATCGTTTTATTAATTTTGTAAGCCACCTTGAAGATATCTCAGTGAAATCTGGGGTAGAAATATAAATAGAGAGGAATTGGAACACCTGCAGCTGAACATTCCCCAATCAACCTTGCACGGATGTGAATGTCCCCCTCTTAAAGGGAAAGAGCATCTGCGTGTCTCTGCTATGCTGCGTGTACTATCCAGACTGGCCTGCTTTTGAATGAGTGCTCCTTAGGTCTCAGTCATAACTGTGATATGATTGGGAACATGACCCCTTCTCAGCATGTTATTAGAAATGCAGATTACCCTTGGCACTGATGTTTGCACAGATTATTTGCCTTGGGAAGTGAATTACTTTCTGTATTTGTTCCCAGCAAGATTGCCGGTTCCATAGGGTGTGCATTCACAACTGACATTTCTCTTAATGGAAATAATTTTGAAAAAGAATTTCTTCCCCTTCTTATTATAACATAGTATCAGAAAAAGTAGATTTGTTACTCTTGCAATTTGTGATATTTGCAGGGTGAAATGGATCTCCTCAAGGGTGCCATTTGGAGGTGGGTGGGTGGGTGGAGGAATGGCCTTTCCAGTACTCGAATTATGGGGGGTGGTTGGGGAGGGGTCCTTAATTGTCACAGATCCCAATTTCCAGTTTTAGCAAAATTGTGCTTCCTGCAGCTGTCTAGAAACCAGTAGCTAAGAGGCTCAGCACAAAAAGTAAGGGTTAGACACTCCGTAAGTAGAGTGTTAGGGTTTTCCACCTGTGTTAAAGACCATGTGATTATCCCTCAAGAGTAACTAAAGATCAAACTACATAGGGCATATAAAGCATTATTACCATATATACTTGCTTATAGGACAATCTCACTGATAAGATGAGGGCAAGTTTTGAGCTAAAAATCCTGGAATTTGCTATGACCCTTTGATAAGACGAGGGTAAAACTTAAGGACTTGATTGCAGGTTTGCAAATTGGTGAAATATGGTAAATTCGCAACAAGGCTTGGGGGTGGTAGTGGTGTTCTTTCTACTCCTGCAAAGTTTTGGATCAGGTTTTTTTTTTTGCTGGAGTCTGCGTATGTCTGCTCAGTAGCGGCTGCTCTGAAAATGCGGAAGTTCCTCACGGCACTGATTTTCTCCTCGGTGGCACCCAGCAGGGCTGGAGAGGGGAGTGACGAAGGAGAGAGAACAAGAGAGAGAAGGGGAGGGAAGCAGGGACGCTCCTGAGCCGATTTGGCATGGTAAGCTGCCGCAAACCTGCATTTTTAAAAAAGTGAACTTTGAGTGACCCGATGTTAAGACCAGGCAGCTTTTCCGGGTCTTTGTTTTTGCATAAATTTCTCGCCTTCTAAGCAAGTATATACGGAACTTAGCTTTTTGTTTTGTTTTGTTTTGTTTTTAATTAATAACAGGGAGGTCAGGGCCCCTTTTGACCAGGACCATAGTGGGAAAAGAGATTTTAACCCTTCCTCTGATCCAATCTAGCTGCTAAACCCCAATCTAGCTGCTATTTAAACCAGGAAAAAAAATAACATTGGCACCAATGATTTGAACACCCCCTACAAGTCAGAATCCGAATCCTCTAAGAAAAAGCTGATTTGTTCAAAATATGGGAGCTCATGAATTTGCTTTAAATGTTTTAAGAAAGAGCTGATCAGTCTGCAATCACGTTTGGAGACTAGGAAAATAAGCCCAGCTTGCTGCGCCCAATGGTCGACTGAATTTGGGGTGCATGTCACCCATCGCTAATTGGAGGCTTACTGTGAATCTTCACCCACCCCAAGTAAAAACTGAAATGATGTCCTGCCTCTGTTGCTTTTTTTTTTGCTTTATATAACAAACACACACCACTTTCTATTAAAGAAATAATCTTCTTCCGCTTTAAAGAAATTATTGCCCCAAATTTCAGACGTGTATCCGTGACAGCTATAAGAATGTCCCCATGAAGGCACTTTCCACTGTTTTTGTTTAAAAAGGAAAGATTACCACAGCCTCAAGTTTCTGCAACTTTTTATAGGAGACATAAAATGTGGAGAATTATAGAGGTCATTCTAGTCAGAGTTGCAGGGGCATATCTGAAGCAAGCGGCCTTGCAAACCAAACTTGGGAAAAAGATTAAGAGAAAACAAACACCAGCACTGAACCTGTAATACAATGGATTTCTCAACTTTAAATGGTGTGTTGGGGGAGTGTGTTTTTCAAGAGATGGAGCAGAAACATCAAGGGAAAGCGTGGTTAGGGAACACTGATGTACTTGATTATTCTTCAGAGCAGAACCAATTCTTTTCTTTGAAAGTCTGCCCATTACCTGTTAACACTGCCTGATAAACACACACAATACATGCATATGAATATTCAAGGACAAGATTGCAGCTAAGTTGTTTGCTTGTTGTTGCTTGAAAGCAGAATGAAAATATCAGAATGTGCAGTTGCATAATAGAAAATTAATGCTGTTGGACAAAGAGAACATTTGCCCGGGGCACCTGACTGTAGGTGATGCCACGTAGCAGTTGCCTTTCCTTGTAGAGGTCAAGATAACAATAATAATAATAATAATAATATACAGTATTTATATACCGCCTTTCTTGGTCATTGGATTTCTCCTCCGACTATAATCCAAGGCGGTATACATGGGCAGGCTGTCCTAACCCCCCTTGGTGTTTTTTTTTACAATATATATAAATGTCCAATCTTTCATGAATGGCTACTTTCCAGGTGGTATCCTTTTTACAGTCTGACAATTCTGCTGGCTAGCGCCTCCCACACTCGACCGACACAGCTGGAAGCTCTTATCTCTCCTCCTGGAGGCTTTCACAGCTTTTTGCTGGCGGCGTGTCTCGAACTTATCAAGTTCACCGGTCTTCGGGCTTTGAAGGCAGCAGCTCTCCCAACTGAGCCAAACTCTTCTTTTTGGTGAATTAGAAAGTATGTAGTGCTTCAAGGCCAACACCTTCCCATTTCTTGTCACAGGGCTGACCCAAAACCTCCTGATTTCTGAAGTGGTGTGCCAAATGCTGTCCTCTCCACTTACCTAATGAAGTGCTGGCCTTTGCTCCTCTCATTCTTTGACTTGGAAAATGAAGAGGGGGTGAAGAGGAAGAGGAAGTGTGGAGAAGAGGAGAACAAGAAAGGCCCGGGGGCATCCCTCAGTGATTTTAGATCACTCTCTAGTATGGCAGGTCTGCTACTATAAACCAGAATTGTATAAGTGTAATCCTTTCCCCGGCCAGCGGGTGGCGCATTGGGTTAAACCGCTGAACCACGAGCTGTTGATCGAAAGGTCGGCAGTTCGAATCTGCGACAGGGTGAGCTCTCGTTGCTTGGCCAGCTCCTGCCAACCTAGCAGTTCAAAAGCATGTTAATGCGAGTAGATAAATAGGTACCGCTTGCGGGAAGGTAAACAGCGCTCCGTGTTCCAGCCGCATGCTACGTGCTGCGGCAAGGAGAGTCATGCCGGCCACATGACCACGGAGGCGTCTTCGGACAACGCTGGCTCTTCGGCTTTGAAATGGAGATGAGCACCACACCCTAGAGTCGGACACGACTGGACTTAATTGTCAGGGGTCACCTTTACCTTTTAATCCTGCAGGATGTTGCAACGAATTCAACCCCTCTGAGTTTCAAGCACACATTTGCAAAGGTAAGCATTCAATTGGACCCATGCAGGGTGTGTATGTGTTAAGCACCCCATTGCCCCCACTCCTTCACAGCTCAAATTGCCTCCTCCCAAAGTCTCACTTCTATTTAAATCACTTCCCTCCAAAACTTGGCCATCTGGATTTTGTTCACACATTTGAATCTAATATTTAGTCAGACCTGTCTCCGAGAGGCTTTTTCAGCTTTGCTAATGGAGGAGAACCTTTAATTGCTGAGATGTCAGGGACTGACCTCAGGCCTTATGTGGACACTGCTGTAGGTCATCCTACCTCAATCTTAGGCCTGATCTATTAAAAGCAAATTGTAAATTCAGCCAATTTCATGTGGAAGACACCTTAAATGAGAATCAGCACATCTTCCACTACAAGACTGTTTGGGGAGATAAAGATATTTTGAATAAATTTATCTTATGCTCCTTAATGGTTTTAACTTTGCAAACATGGTAATTACCGGTATTTATTTCCAGTTCTCATTTTCCTCCTGTTAAGACTGTGAATAAAAACTCTGTTCTCTAAGCTTTGCGTCTTGCATTTGCCACCGTGCAAAGAACTAGGTTATACGTGATGTACTATTCAGGCAGTGAGCAAAGACCATTTTCCCACTGCAGTCTAAAGTATGCTAAGCCTGTTGTTCTGTCCCTTGGCAGCTTTTGATAACTGGATCTCTGCTTTGCCTTCCATCCAGTCTTTCTTACTGCCAACAGCCAATTATTTGTGGTCTGTTTCAGACAGTTACTGATTTCAACTTTGCTGTTTGTGTACGCAATACATAGAATACATACATGCATTCAATCTTTTAATCCCCATAGCAGATTGGCCTGCTCTAACCCCAGAAGACTGCAGGGTAAATTCCCAGGAGACTTTATGGATATGTGGCTGACAGTGAGAACTTGTGTGCTGAGCCTTGATATGAAGGAGGCTTGGAATTCTAGCTTTGTTTCTGCTATTACATCTGATACTGACATACGTAGACAAAATGTGCATGAATACTCTGTAGAATTTCTCTAACAACTACATAGTGCCATAGAAAGGTGGAGGCGTCTTTAAATGGATGCACATTAGGTCTGTGCCTGCAGGCAAGTGCTTGAACTTGTGCTTGTCTTCCAGGCTCAAGCATTGGTAGGCTCTATTACCTTTCATCACTTCTTAGACTGGCTCATATTTGAGGATTTGTCTATGAAGGTGTAAGAGGCAATTATTCATAATGGCTTGTGATGACTGATTACAGTCATTCAGGTTGTCAAGTGCTACCTGCATTCACACTTAGAAGCAGGCCGTTGGTGGATTAAAAGACAACCACATGACCTCAATGGAGTGGTGAAAGATTGTGCTAAACTCTGATTATCATAACGGGAAGATGGCTGGACCGCAAACACGATCTGCACTTCATCCACTTAGACTGCAGTTGAGCACATGAATATCCCAGAGGGCTATACAGAAGCTAAGCATGTTTATTATATTTACTAGGCAAAACGATCTTGCAAAGTAGATAGACCAAACACTGCAATTTTTGGTGTTTTCTGGATTGATTTTCAATTTTTAAAACACAGGTCATCTAACGACACGTCAGTTTGCAAACACTCCTTGGGGAGAATGATGGAATTTTTGGACTTCAAGGAAGAAGCTAGTTTTTCCAAGACTAGCTCATGGCAGCCCTGCCCAGCTATTTTTCCTGTGTGTCATTGATTTACAGCATCTATGGCTCATCTTCATGAATGGACAGTACACTTTGCATACTCTAGTAGTTTTCAAGCACCCCCTTAATCCTCTTTTTCAAGCTGCTGTGAGTATCTTTATGCAACAGTTAAGAGGAGGTAGCAGACTACAGGAGCTATTTGTTGCACTGAATTCATTCTGGATGGTGTCTCTCCACCACTTCAAGGGGGCCCATAGCGCCATGGTTTGCATGCAGAAGGTACTGGTATCTCCAGGTAGGTCTGGGGAAGAGCCCCCTCTGAAACCCTGAAGAGCCACTACCAACCAGTGTAGACAATACTGAACTGGATGGACTAGTGGTCTCACAGGGAAAAGCAGCTTTATATGTTCCCCGGGTGCACCACAACCCTTTGTGACGTCACTTCCGGTCGTGGCAGCTGGATACGCCCACTTCCGGTGGAAGTGACATCACGTTTCCTTGATCCACCCCCGTGATGTCACTACAGCCCCCCTCGGGGTCCCGGAAAATCTGGTAAGCCTATTCCTATGTATACTTTTGTCCCCTTCTCCACTCTTTAGTCCCAAGAGCAATGAAGTAGAAACTGAGTACCTGGGTCATTGCATGTGCAAAAGTCCATGTAGCTCTTCACTGAACAAAACATGTTTATATGAGGACTTGAACAAAAGAAAATTGATGCATTGGGAAGAAAATTGGAAAAAGAAAAAAATGTAAGCAATATACAGTATTTTTATTCAGATTACTTTGGAAATAAATTACAGTACTGACAGCCCAATCCTAGCCAGCTTTCCAGAGACGATGCAGCCGTGCCAACAGGGTGCACACTGCATTTTGTGGTGCAGGGGCAGTCATGGAGGCCTCTTCAAGTATGTTTGTTCCCTTACTTCTGGTCTGCATTGCAGCTGCACCAGTGCTGAAAAGTTGGTTAGGATTGCGCTGTGATTATTAAAACAGCTGGGTGGTGTATTGATGTTCTGGAAGCTCTACCCTTTGAGAATATTAGGGGCATATCCACAATCTGTTCTTTTGAGTCCTGAACGTGGCACTTTTTTGATAGTTTGTGTGTAACTGCAAACCTGCAAATGTGTCTGAATCTGCACTGCAAGGTAAACTCCTGCCAGCTCTGACTTTGATTCCATCGTAAGCCCAAACTCCGTTGCTACTGTGCTTGGTGTGCTTTTGACACATGCAAGCTGCTTTTGCTGAGTTTTCTGGTATACTCCAGAAAGGTTTCTGGAGACCTTTGCTTCTCAGTGTGCCACCAAGGGGCAGTGGGACCATGTCCAGGGAGGATTTGTCACATGGAGTTCATAAATTGTATGAGACCGCTTTTTCATTTTTATTTTGCATCTGATTGCATTCATCTTTGCCAAAAATCAACCCAAATGGCTTGAAGACACCTTTTCTCATCACATTTAAAATAAAGTTACAGCTGTTTTGACTTTGAATGGGATCTCATTTTCCATGGGTCTGATGTTGCACGCAAAGTTAAGTTATTGGAAGCAAGTTGCAGTCTAAACAGTGCAAAAATATTTGCAAAGAAACGGCATAGCTTGTAAAGTACAGTCTGACATGCACTGCTAGCTTGAGCTTAGTGTGTGCCAAAAATAATACCTTGCCCTCAAATTTTATCAGCTGCTGTGCTCTGCATTTTCAGCCTATGTTTTCCCGTTCTTCTTTAGCAATGAATTTAGAGCTTTTCCCAGTGCTCTTTTTCAAATGTATAATCTTTTTGAGAGGATTCCAGATATCTTTCTTTATGGCAGAACTTCTGTAGCAGGGAAATCATGTTTCCCTATCACTCAAACTACAATACATAATTGCTGGGAAAATGTGATGTTCCCCTGCTAGTGCATCAGTTGCTGTTGTGAGTGGAGTGTGATTCTGTAATTAAACAAGTACCTATTGGATAGTATCCATAACGTCAATGGTAATACTATAGTGTCACAACATCTTCGTATGATATCTAACCTGTTTCTATTAACAGCCCAATCCTACCTAACTCCCCCTGCGCCAATGCAGCCACGTCCTCGGGGCATGGATTGCATACTGCAAGGGAGTATTGGGTCCAGGAGGCTTCCTCAAGGTAAGGGAACAAGTCTCTGCTGCCCCGATGGGTCTACTCAGCCCTGCGCCAACTACTTTACTGGCACAAGTCCGAGTGGACCCAGGTCAATGGACTGAGGCTGGGACTGGGGATAGGATATCAGTAGAGCTGCTGCCACTGATACTACCCCCTTCCTGGCTTTGATCCGGCTCCTCCTGGACCCTGATCCTCCCCTTCCGTCCCTGTTCTACCCACCCACCTCCTGCCTGCCCACTGCACTGACTTAGCAGCACCGGGGCTTGTTGGCAGGCCACTGGCATGTAGCCCAGGTCACTCGCTGCTTGTGGCAACAGCCAGGCTGTGCTGCATGCATGTTGCTTTTTGTGACAGCCATAAAGCATGCTGTGCAGCAGAAGCGTAACAAGGGTGGAGCGAAGGCAAGTAGTTCTGCAAGACTCCGTTACACTGGAGTCAGCGGCCCCTCCCCCTTACTGTTGGAGCCATTCTGGCAGCAAAAGCAACATGCAGGACACTCCCTTGTTGCTGCTGGAATGGCTCCAACAGCAAGGGGGAGGGGCCGCTGACTCCAGTGTAACGGAGTCTTGCAGAACTACTTGCCTTCGCTCCACCCTTGTTTCACCTCTGCTGTGCAGCCAGAATGCGAGTTCCGGCAGCGCAGCAGGGCATTAGGATTGGGCCCTAAGTCATATTATTTTAGGTTTTATCATATTAATTTAGAGACGTTGATGCTTTCTCACTCAAGAGTGGGTGTTTTCATGTTAGCCCTTTACAGAAGTGAAAGTAGTAAGTCTTCAAACAAAAGCCAGCTGCTGTGACCCCCACAGCAATGTCCGTAATGACCCAGAATAGTGCACTGCCATTTCTGGATACTCCTAATAGTAATGGTTTTTAAAATCCTGTATCCTTCCTTCAATCAAAGAATATGGAGTTTCCTAAGCAACAGGAAATCCAACACTTTGAACAAAATACATGACTTTGGGGCACCTGGTCTGCTGACTACTACTTCTGTCAGGCATCAGCAAGGGTCAGGCTCCATGTAGTTGTGTTCCAGACTTGGGGACTGTCTGTCTGTCTGTCAAATAGGCCAGAAGCAAACACATGCAAGGGTTGAGTTTCAAAGCAGCAAACAAGGTTCAGAAAGGGCCAGAAGTCGGTGTGTCAAAGAAATTAGACTGGAGTCTAATTTGCAAGGAATAGAGGATCAAAAGGGTCAGAAGTAGGTGCGTTATTGTAGTCAAACAGCGATAAGAAGCCGTGATCAGCAAAAGGAAAAAGGAACTTAGGCAGCATCATTAGTCTGAGGAGCAAGTTCTGATGCTAAGGCTCTATAGGACCTGGTGGACCACACTTGGCTCTTGGATTTAACTGACTAGGTGCTCCTGCAGGCTTGATGGCAGCCTCAAAGTCCAGCGCTCACTTGACCAGGCTTTGAGTAGAACCTGACCACTGGTGGCATGGGGTGTAAGGTGAAAGAGCCCGACTGCTGGGAACCTCGTTTTGAGACCTATCTTGGCACCTCACAAAGGTCCTCCTTGTTTCTCGGAATCTCATTTAGCATTCATGGGGGAAATGGCAGTGATTTGTCATGCAGTTGAGCATTTGTGCACCAAATCAGGCCGTTACAAACTGGTGACATCACTATACAGCTTTTTAAAATTATTACTAACCCCCCCCCCACTATTCTTTAGGAGAGAGTCTTGAAACCATGAGGAAATTTACATGAAAATATAAGGATTAAATTTGCTTAATTAATAGATTTTTTTTAAGCTCAAAATGCTTAGTGTGCCCTTGTTCAATAATTAATTCTGTTTTGCGCCAGTTATTTCATTTATGCCTCTCTGACCTATACTGAATGGGCACTGCCCTTTCACTGTGTTAAACCTTTTCAGCTCAGCAGTGCATGTTTCTCTTTTTAATTTTTTTCAAAAATGGTTACCCGGCCCTCCCTCACACATTTGCAAGGCACAGCCCACCAATGCACACTGCTCTGCCTGCACTGCATAGTGGCAACGTAATTCTTGAGAGCCTTTTTTGTCCATCAGAAGGGGCCCTCTTCCTCTCAGGAATGGAGAGAAGTAGTAGGTACACAAATATAATTTAATATCAATTTTTACAAGTCCAACCATCCTTTCCACTGCATTCTAAGATGATGTGAGAGGAAAACTTTGCTAAGCCCCATTGTTCACAAGGGCCCATAAAACATGTTTATTTATTGTTCATAAATTCTAAGAGGTTTTTCAGCGGTTTGCTTGATCTGGTTTCACAGCATTGTCCTGATCCCAAACCTCATCCAATGTTTGCCATAACAATGGAGGTATTACTGGCACTGTCAGTGCTTTTTAAAACACATGTAACATGCACACACAAGAGAAACACCATCGTGTCCAGAGACCCAGTGCAATGGCTAATGGTGGTGTGACTGTAGAATTTGGTGGTGAAAGGAAACCAGAGATGAGGGTGCACAAAAGTTTACTATGTGGCTCAAAATCCACAGAGGGGGTTCAAACTGGGCCTAACTGAATTAATTTACGCACATTTAATCTAGACAGGGGAAATTCTACCATTAATTGCACACAATGGAGCCCTGGGCAAAATGGTTACAAGGAGGGGAAATGAGGAGAGCGGAACTCCTTAGTGGGAGAAGGGCAGGGGTAAAAGAACGAGGGGAGAAACATAGTGAGAGAAGAGACTTTAGGACATTAGCCGGGCTTTTCAGGGGAACTGAGGAGAAGGAAGGGAAGGTTTTGAGGTACAAGGGAGAAAGAAGGGGGAAAGAAAATGAGGGAAGTTAATGAGAGAGAAAGGGGAGGTGGTTAGGTGGTTCAGGTGCTGCAAAAGGCTGCAGTTGGGAATGGCTTACTGTAGCCTGAACTGCAGGCAAGGGGTGAACCTAAAAACAAGCCGCAGATGTACATCAGCCACTTGTTGTGGGGGGAGCTAGTCCCAACACTCGTAACATATAGCCCAGGCCTTTAAGGAGATCATAACTTTAGATCACACAGGGCAGAGCAGACAGAGTTTAGTTGGTAGAGTTTAATCTTGGCCCAGACCCAGGAATAAGCAGATCAAAGAAAGAGGAAACTACTAGGGTTTGCAGTGTAAGGTCTCTGAGGGTCTGGCTGTGTGATAAATAAGTTGTTTCTCCTGGTGCCCGATGCCATGAATCCAAAACATCAAAGGGTGTGTGTGTGGGGGGGGGGAGCACGGACCATAATGTTGCATGCATGGGCAATACCAGGAAGGTGAAGCGTTCTCCAACTTCCTGATCGATCCAACGTGCACATGCATGCAAAAATGATTGGAAGAGATAACTGATCAGCTACTTCTTCCTATAACAACTGTTTATGATTTCAAACAGAAACCAGTCTGCTGCTAGGAAAACAAAGTCTGTACAAATGAACATTGGCACCAAAATTTCAAAAAAAAAAGTGTAATTCAAGCAAAGTCTCTTTTATTGTTTTTAGTTTTTATATTGTTTATGAGTTTTTAATTACCGGTAACTTTTTATTGCTTTTAAAGGTGATTGATTTTTTTGTAACTGTTTTTTCTTGTTCTTGTAAGCCGCCTTGGGTCCCTTTGGGGAGAAAGGCGGGATAAAAATATTGTAAATAATTTTTTTTAAAAAGTTCAAGGTTCCTTTTGAGGAAACATCTGCAAATTTTCAAGGTAACCGAAGCAACTTTCTATAAGATATGTGAAATTTCTTGGAGAGTTTCTGGACACTGCTCAGCACAGTCCACTGCTCAGCTCACTGAAATACACTGTTCTAGGACTATATATAACTAGTTGAACCAACACACTTTCTGAAAACAAGGGATGGGCCAGAACCACTGCTGAATTTCATCTCCTGTATTGCAAGTTATTGGTCTTTATTTTAAAAAAAAATGGTTGCAGTCATTTTTGATTGCTGTTTTTTGAGATCCAGTAGACTCTTGATCTGATCTCTGACACATACATAAACTTTCTGTCAGAACTTTGTGGGTGGTTTTCAAACTACAGTGACATTGGCCACCAGTATCGCATCAAAACAACAATAAATGTTACTTAACCAAAGCCACCAACCCAGCCCAGAACTGTTTGTCCATACAAATCCCAAAGTTGAAACTGATTTTCCCAACTGAGTCTTAGAACAAAGGCAAGCTTCCAACTCATTTTTTAAAAATAGAGTGCACTGGAGTACACCCCCCTCCCAATGTCATTAAAAAGTATTACTGGCCTGACTAGTTCATTTATTGTTTCATGGTGACAGTCCGGACAGAGGTGGGTGCTGAGCTATAATTTTTTTTGTCAGAAGTCTGTAAAATATTTTTCCTTTTTAAAAAATTAATAAAACATACATATAAGTTTATTCTTTCCAAAATAGCAAGGTAGACATTAAGGTAGAAATATGATGTTTGGCAGCGCATTAGAGCTTAGAAACATCACAGCTTTACAACCGTATCATGGGGGCCATTCATTAAGTGCTGAAACAGGCACCTTCATCCAAACCAAAGCATGAAAAATGGCCTGTTTTTCCTTGACCTATTTTAGATTGCATGGAAGTTTAAATCATACTGAAAGCTTTAAAGGGCCCAATTTGCCCGTGCGGTGTGCAGTCAGCATAAATTTGTTACAGGAGGCATGGTGATAACTATGGGCAGGTAAATTCCTGAATAGATTTCCTGGAATATTTGCTTGCATTTAAACAGTGGTGCATCACATGTGCCTGCAGCCCTGCCTGCCACATCACTTTCTGAAGTTCTCTGCTGGCCTATCAGCTCTCAAGGCTCTGCAATTCAAAGTCCTTCACATGTCTTCATTCCAGTCTTCATTCCAGTCCCAGTCTTACCGCGAGGAGATCTTCGATGACTGACTAAGACAACATTTTGTAAGGGTCAGGACCAGTATTCAACTGCTGAAGCAGCAATTAAAAAACACTGTCTTTTGTTCCTACTGCTTAGTTGAGGAGCAGCAGCAGAAGGAAGAACATTAACATCATAAGAAATCCTCCTGGATAGACCAAGGGTCTGCCTAGTCCAGTATCCTGTGTCCCACAGTGCTTACGTCAGCATAAAGACCCAGCCAGACCATGAAGGCAATAACAATATACTGCTTTTGTGTGTGTGTCCCTGTGCTTGATGATGCTGGACAGTGAAGCAAGGCAGTCACAAAAGATCTACTTGGTGGTGATGGATGATGGGGGAGGAGGGGACGTGACAGGCAAAAGCTTCTGCACTAGTTCCAGGTGTGAGAATATTTGCAAAACCAGTTTTGTTCTGTGGCTTCAAAGCGAAGAAAAGCATCAGTTAATGTTGTGAATCGGGTTCGCTTTGAGCCCTGAAAAAAGAACATGTCATGATATCTCAGTCCCCTGAGAGTCCCTTGGACTGTTAGGAGATCAAATCAGTCAATTCTAAATGAAATCAACCCTGACTGTTCCCTGGAAGGACAGGTACTAAGGCTGAAACTCAAATATTTTGGCCACCTAATGCGAAGAGAGGACTCTCTGGAGAAGACTCTGATGCTGGGAAAGATTGAAGGCAAAAGGAGAAGGGGAAGGCCAAGGATGAGATGGTTAGACAGCATCACCGATGCAACGAACATGAAAATGAGCGAACTCAGGAAGATAGTGGAGGACAGGAAGGCCTGGCGGGATATGGTTCATGGGATCACGAAGGGTCGGACACGACTTAACGACTGAACAACAACAACATGATATATTTGACCTTTTCTTTCACTCGAAACAGATGGAGGCTTTGCTGCTCTTAGTCGACTGAATTTGCACTAATGACTTCTGGATTTAGAAACCGTCCTGGCCGAAGCGAAGGCTGTCTGAATGCCTCCGCTCTAATTGATACTGCATTATCCTTCCCAAGAAAAGAAGTAATTCAGTCATTTCTCTCAGCTCTGCTGCTGCAGCTCCCCGGAAAACGCCTTCCCAACAACAGCGCTTCAGGAAACGAAGCTTGCTTTCATTGGAAGTTGTGTTGTAGCTGGGCAGAAAAGGGGGAGAGGGTCCTTCCAACTGGAGCTTTTTCACTTGGGGAATATGTTGGCTTTTCTTTGATGAAGGATCAAAAGAGAGGCGGGAGCATTCACCGCGCAGTTGCAAACTAAGCTTCCTATCTCTTACCTGAAGCATCGCAGCAGCTTTGGGTAGTGATAGCGGCACGAGCCTCTTCTCAGTCCTGATTGGTTGCTGCTCTGAGGGCATTTTTTTCTTTCCAGCAAGATCTTCCTTCCCCAGGAACAAGTGATGTTGTGATATAGCCCAATCCGATTGGCTGTGTGACATCACTTGTTCCTAGGGAAAAGAAAATCTAACCTGAAAAAGAAAAATCACACCAAACCAACAACCAATCAGGGGCTGAAAAGATGCTCTGAATGAAAAAGCCGGCATTTAGGAGGGTTGAGGAGGGAAACATTTCAGACCCCAGAAATTCCCCACCAAGCCCCAGCAAACATTCTGCTTAGCCCTAGTTTACATACACATCCCATCAGTGCAGACATTGCTTGAATGACCAGCTGCATGGATATATAAGGAGCTTTATATCCAATCGCCAATCTATTTAGCGATATTGCCCATTTGACCCTTGCTGTTGTTTGGTGAGCAAATTAGGATCAGGGTATTAATTTTAGGGATCTGCATTACAGTAGAGCATGTTTGTGCATAGGTGGTGCTTGCCAAATCCACAACTGCCTGCTCCTTATTCAGAATTAAAATGACTGCCACTCAGAAGAAGCTGCAGACTTTCAGCATCCAGGATGGAAGCAAAATAAGCACAGGAGGGTCAACCCTGCATTGCAGGTATTGAGAGAATAAGTAAATAGACGGGTTTTATTTTACAAGTACTGTGTTTCTTTTAGGGCTGCTGTTATCACATTTGCTAGGGCTGCTGTTATCACATTTTTACTGTAATAGATTACATCATATTTATTTTTGGCAGGATGGACACAAAAGGAAGAAGCACTTTTCTAAACATTTTCGGCAGTGTCAAAACACACTGTTCCTTTCATTGATTTTTCAGTGAATGTGTCAAAGGAAGGTGAAAATGTTCAAACTCACTCATACCAATTCATTGCCCTCACTCTGAATTGTCTTTGATCTCAGTGACATCGAGATGTGGTCAGATTTGATTGCTTCTGTAGTATTATGATAATGATGATATCCTATTTACTATTGCCAATTGGCTGGATTGACTCATGAGTAATGTGGTGCCAAATGGTGACAAATTAACTGCTTTAATAAACAGATAACTGAAAAAGAACTCATGATAATCAGAAGAAAAAGGTTGCGCTGGAGCAGCAGTGAGTAGGTAAAACTAAGAGAGTAAAAAGGATTGAAAAGGTGAACATCCTCTAAATTCAGGGGTGGGGTCAAGAAATATTGTTGCCCATCAAAAGTTTGCTAAGTATTGGTAATGTTAATAAAGTTAACAGTTTTTTTTTTTGGTTTTTTGTTTGTTCCTTGGTTTCAAAAGTTTTCTTTTGCCTCAGCCTATTCCTGTGCTGTTCTTTGCTGGTCTGTTCATGCATGCAGAGGCGCGCTTACGGTGGGGGCGGTACTGTAAGTTGCGCCCCGTCCTAGTCCCCGTTTACAAGCTGGCATGAGGCAGCCCCGCCCCCTCACCGTCGGAGCCATTCCGTGCGGAGAAGGCAGCGGGCAGACCAAGTACCACAGCAGTCATACTGGTGGTACTAGTACCACTGGTTGAGAACCCCTGGTCTACACTGACACTGACTGCAGGTGGTTCCCTGGGCTTTCAGGGTGTGTGTGTCTTTCTCGGGCCTTCCTGGAGATGTTTGGGGATTGAACCTGGGACTTTCTATATGCAAAGCATGTGGTATAATATATGCCAATTTTAAAAATGGAGTTTGAACCAGTGAATTTTATTTGCAGACAGTGTATGCTGTACCACTGAGCCACTGTGCTGCCTCTAGAATCTCAGTTCAAAATATCTTTGTGGTGATTGTGTGCTCACAGTAGGTTTGCAGTTATGCTGTTGCTGTTGGAATAATAAATAAAAAAGCTTCAGCAGATGTCTGTCATCAGTGTCAAGGGAAAACATGTAATGGTTTCTACTCCCCCTGTTAATTCTTGCAGGATTAAAATCTGTATTCTTTATTGTGTCTTTAAACTGGAAGGATGTATGGCTTACTAAAAATGTGGAATATCTGAGGGTGGCCATCTGCTTCAAGATTTGAGGGAATGGGGGGGGGGGAATCCCAGGGTGGCTTTTCACAGGTTTTCAGAATATTGTTGCAAAGCTATTTTGCATGTGAATTTTTTTAGTCTGTAGTGGGGGGGGTCATCACAATTAGTGAAATTTGGGGGTGGCTTCTATCAGTGACAGAACATGTGCTGTGCATGTTCAATGCCTAGAAAACAGACGCCACAATCCTGTGTAACTCTTGCACCAGTGTAACAGTAGATCCCCTGGTGTAAGAGCACTTATGCCAGTGTAACTTGCCGTATGCCGATGGACGCAGGATGGACACTAGCGTAACCCCTCTTAGACATAAGCCCTCACATAAGCAGTTCAGACCCGGAACAGACACCGCCACAACTCCGCCGGTGCAGGGGGAATTCTGGGGGCATTCAGACGCCCCTGGAATGTCCCCTGCACTGGCGGAGTTGTGCCAGTGTCCGTTCCGCATCCAAAGTGCGCACGTGAGGCATCTGAGAGGGGTTATGCCGGTGTCAGTCCTGCATCCTGGTAGCGCGCCGCTCACAGCATGCTGCTGGCATCCATTTTAGGAGTGCTGCCATAAACGGCGGCAGTGCAGGAGGCGCACCATCAGACCCAGCAAGGTAATTCAGATGGCAGCGGGGGGAGGAGACAGGGCAGGGAGGGGGACAGATCAAGGCTGGGAAGGGGGAAGTGGCTTCCCCTGTGGTTGAACCACATTGCCATGCCCTTAATATTTCAGAGGGCACCCTCACGTGACTACCCTAGGCCGTGACTACCCTCTTATGAGTGACCATGTGTATTGACCATTGTGTTTTAAAGCAGAACCTGGATGGTTAGAAGTCTGACCTTACCTTTTGCATTTGAACTCAGGGGAAGTCTTCACTTTGGTCCACTCTGGGGCCAGTGCTCCCTTCTCAGGTCACCTTCCCCACCCTTTAAAAGGAGCCCCCTGCTCCTGAGAATGGAGAAGGTCAGAACCCACCTGACCTCTCCTTCCTCCTTTTGCTAACACCACAGGCTCTGTCACCTCACTAAATCATTAAAGGCACAATATCTAAAGAGCTGCATATCATGGGTAGAGCTCCATTTCTTTCACCTGTCAATTACTGGGAGAGAGTGAGACTCTAAAGGGTATCCAGCAGGCTGGTCTCCCCAGGTGATTGTGCCAAGTTCCATAAACATCCCCCTGTTGCCATCTTACAGGATCACTTGAAAAGACCGAATGCTGGGGAAGATCATGCCTCTGCAGAAATGTAAGCATCAGCTAGCTTGCGCCACGGAGACTTGTTACTTCTGTGCTACCTAACTTTGGGGGTGCTCAGCCTGAGATGCCTTCCTTGGATCCTCCTCACTTCAGTCACCCCCCCCCCCGTTTCCTATTTCCAAGCCTAGACTCTCGTTCACTCCTCGTTCACTCAGACTCTCGTTCACTTCTGGGAGAAGACCCACGTTGCATGTGTGCTGTCTCTCTCTTTCCCTTGCCTTCTCTATGCCCTGCTGGCTTCTTTTGCGATTCTTGTGGCAGACCACCTGTCTTCTGTCCTCCCACCCTGAAGCCAATCAGACTGGCTCCTGGTTTGACTCCTTTGCCACCAGGTCCACCCATATGTAGCACCACTGTATGACTGTCTGTACATCATTATTAATTATTGACGTTTTTATGCTATTTCCCCTCACCCTTGTCAGTTGTATTAAGTGTATTCCCCTCGATAAACTTCCTTCTTCAGCCTTGTATGTGTGAAGCTTATCACACTATCCCCCTTCCTTTTCTCGGTACCAGTTATAGGGTGTGTGCACCACAATTAACAGTCAAAGATCCAAAAACATGCATGTTGGGGTCCATTTTTATACTTGAGTCACGTGTCCCCAGAGCATCTGTGGTAACAAGGTAACACTGAGCCGGATGAATGAATGGATTGACAGTAGAGGGCAGCTTTGTATGTTTGAAATTTCTCAGTCACCAACCAGGCTGGTGGGTACAATGCCTTCCTAATTTGTACAGCAATTGGCTATAGAGATATTGCAGAATCTAAGCACAAAGTAAAAATGAAATCATTGTATGTGTCTGTGCTCAGAGGGCTTCTGGAATAAGTGCAGATTGTGAGAAGCAGAGGAACTGAACACCTCTCGGTACTGTTTGTGCTCCCTTTTCTCAGAAAAGACCTGATACTGTCTATCGTTTCACTGTTTCTGTTGCTTTACTATGTTCATTTACTTGTCACAGATCATCGGGGACAAGTTTTGCAATTCGTTCACATATACTAACTACCATAATAGCGATTTCCCTTACATATGGCAAATAACTTGGGACTTGAGTTTTAGTGCCATGGCCTGTAACTTGACCCAGACCCAGATGATAAGTAAATGGAGACCGAGGGGGATATTGATCTCTTCTGAGCTCTTGGCCACTTGCACGCTTTCATTGCCTTGCTATGCTATGGTGAATGCAGTTCTCAGTCACTTTCCAAGTTTCGTTGGACTTCAAATTTTTATTGTAAGCTTCTCTGTTATTTTCTGTATGGATCTGGAGGTTGTTTAGTAACGTTGATATTTTGGTCCTGATGTTCAAAATGAAATGGAAAAACTTGAAATGTCTCTATCACATTGAGATCTAGCCACCAGTGATATCAATGATGTCTTATGTTTGAGTAAAATCCGTTTCCTATGCATTCACATACTGACATGGAAGTGACTTGAAAAATACAACTGTGCCATTAATGGTGGCAATTTATTAGTATAAACTAGTTCAAATCCCCACACAGTTTTGATGGTTTGCAATTACCGGTATATGATAATTGCTTAAACTGCATGGGTCATGGGAGAAGTCGTCGTCATCACAATTATATTTACTAAGGCCCTAAACTTAAATAAAGCAGTGCACAATCATATATATATATATATATATATATATATATATATATATATATATATATATATATATATATATATATATATATATATATATATATATATATATATATATATATATATATATATATGTTGTTGTTGTTCAGTCGTTAAGTCGTGTCCGACCCTTCGTGATCCCATGAACCATATCCCGCCAGGCCTTCCTGTCCTCCACTATCTTCCTGAGTTCGCTCATTTTCATGTTCGTTGCATCAGTGATGCTGTCTAACCGTCTCATCCTTTGCCTTCCCCTTCTCCTTTTTGCCTTCAATCTTTCCCAGCATCAGAGTCTTCTCCAGAGAGTCCTCTCTTCGCATTAGGTGGCCAAAATATTTGAGTTTCAGCCTTAGTGTGTGTGTGTATATATATATACCGGTATAATAATAATAATAATAATAATAATAATAATAATAATAATAATAATATATTAATAACACAATTCTGCCTGCAATTTTACAATTTAAATAAACAGATGTATCAGGAAAAGGAAAGAAGATAGGGCAAGATAGGCAATAGAAGAAAAGAGGGACTAAATGAAAATATTCCCATTCCCAAGTTCATCTATGCAGTTGAGCTTCAAGCAGCAAGCTTGTCTCTGACTGCGTACCTGAATTGGGCCTGGGTACTTTGGAGTGGAATATAAGTTCCTTTCAGAAATTGGAGTTTCTAGTTTGGTCTGTCGGTCCAGTCTAGGAAGGGCTGGGTTAGGGTTAGAATAGGGTCCCCTCAAGCTTTCCATTGAAGTTTTATTTTTCCAACTAAAAATAGGCTGCTCATGGGATCAGACTCACAGCAGGGGCAAAGTACTAAAGGGCTCCTAACCCTGTTGTAGCTTTGCCACATTTTGCAACCCTCTTCTTGCTATTTATAAAGAAAATGAAACTCCCATCTGGTGAAATTGCATGATTAGACTCACGTCTAGTTTGACCCCAAGACCAACATTTTGAATGGGATCCAGAAGAAAACTGGCAAGTAATGCAACTGAAACAGTGCTAGGGCTGTGTGACCAGAATACGTTGCATCAGAAAGTAGTCTAGCTGCTCCATTCTGAACCAATTAAGCTTCTAAACACTTGTCAAAAGCAGATCATATTACAATAATACAGTCTTTTTACACAGCATTCTGCAATAACACAGCATGAATGACCCTAGCCAGGCCCAATTTCTCTAGGAAAACCCCTGCGCCAAATCACGGCGCGGGCAAGTTATCCTGCCCACGCAGAGGAGGCAGGAAACAGGCTCCGTCGGGCCCGGCCTGTGATTGGCCGGGCCAGATCACATGGCGTGGGCGTCGACCGAGAGGCCGGCGCAGCGCTGCTCAGCCTCTCAGTCGGTGCCTGGTCCCCGAAGGAGGAGGACGCGCCAGAGAGACACAGCATGAATGACCCTAGCCAGGCCCAATTTCTCTAGGAAGGTTCACAAGTGAGATACCAGCCGAAGCTGCTGAAAAGTGCTCATTGTCATGGGATGGCCCAAGTCAAGCCAGTGCCAAATTCTGCTGCCCCTCCAAATTCCACCAACCACCTAGCCCCGCCAAAGCTCAACATAGCACTCCTGAACCCTTTGCTACAATTGCATTAGTCCTGCCTGCAATCCTAATATCATGAGGTTCTGTTCCCCCTGTTTGCGCTGCGGATGGACCCCACAACTCAAGATGCAATCTTGACTACTTGATCCCATATCCCATGGCTTGCCACTTGATAGATCCAGGCACAAAACTTAAAATGTGTTGCTATTTCCAGACCTTCCATTTGAAGTAACTGCTACTATTAAGCATCTGATTCAAAATGGAGCCATTTTTTTTAATGGAAAGTAGCTCATTTTAAAATGAAATGGGATTGTTTTCATTTTGCAAAGTCTCCATTTTCTCAGACCTATATTCAGTACAGACTAAAAAGGTCTCAGTCCTATTCATTGCATTTAAGACTAGGGGAAAAGGCCAGGAGGCAGTTGTTGTGTATTGAGGGCATCTTGCTGTTTCCATCATTCTGTTATTAAAAGCCAGCAACATCCTTGATATAAATTAGGGATTGGATGTTGGTTTCAATATAAACTAAACCAACCCTTTGCTTAAACCTCAGTCCAAAACAAAATTTAAAAAATGACATTGATTCCCATTTCCTGTACTTTTCAAATTCCTTGCTTGTGCAAGACCATAAAAGAGAGTGCCAGGGATCTTTCTAAAACAGTATCCAATCGGAAGCATTTATGAAGTTTCCACATTTTTTTGGTCTTGAACTTTTCAGGTTAATGTCAAGAAGCCAAGGGATGATTTGAGTCTAGATATTTAGATTTTTTTTTTATCTGAGTAATCAGACTCATTAAAGATGGGTGCCTACTTTCCTACAAGTCCATCTTTCTCTCTTAAAGGCTACCCTTTTGACAGAGGTAATGAGTACCATTCAGTGGAATGTAGGGTATTCTTTTTCCACTGTATGTTAGATTGCATGTGTGGTTCTTCTTCTACACATCTCTCTGGTTATTAGAGAATGGTCTTAATTTAAAAACACTGCAAGTATACCTGAGAACAGCCTTTTCTGTAAGGCTTACCCTTCTCCAAATGTCTCTGTCCTCTTTTTGAAACTTGAAATGGTGCCTGATATAGGTGCAGCTCCATCTTGGGAAAAGCTTCTTCAACAGATTTTGGCCTGTTATGCAATTGTTAAAAGCGCAGAGCCTCTATCCATTAAAAGCTGGCAACCCTATCTGTTTTACTTCATTATTACACCCATTTCATTCTAATCAAAGTCGGTACACTCCGTTTATTTGGAGAGAAGGGAGGGCTACAAATCATTTAAATAAATAAAGGCACAAAGAAAACCAAAAGTGACAAAATGCAAAATACATCATCTTCCATTTCCTGCTGTAGCAAAAATCCCTGATTTGCCCCTATCACATAGGGGGGCTCCCATATGGAGTTCGGCATTCTGAAGGGGTTGAAGGGGCTGCATTCTGAAGGTAGCAGCTCTTACTGCTCTATTGCTGCTGTTCCTTGTTATTGTCCACTTCCTTCTTCCCCAACGAACCAGTAAACAAAGCATATGGCTTTGAACCAGCTCATTGGACCATGAAGGCCCCTGGATTCCCAATAACAAGAAGACGTGGCTCAGGTGACCTCAACTATCCAATCCCACTGGTAAAAACCTGACTAATTATTTGAGGTAGCATATATACATGTATCCCCTTCATGGATCATTGCCTTGTCGTGGCGAAGGGGCTTGCGTAACTCAATGAAGCCGTGAGCTATGCCGTGCAGGGACACCCAAGACGGACAGGTCGTAGCAGAGAGTTCTGACTAAAAGTGATCCACTGGAGAAGGAAATGGCAACCCACTCCAGTAACCTTGCCAAGAAAATCCCATGAACTGTACCAAAAGGCAAAAAGATATGACGCCGGAAGATGAGCCCCTCAGGTCGGAAGGTGTCCAATATGCTACTGAGGAAGAGCGGAGGACTATTCCAAGTAGACCCAGAAAGGATGAAGTGGTTGGGCCAAAGCCAATAGGACGTTCAGCTGTGGATGTGTCTGAGGTTGAAAGGAAAATCCAATGCTGAAAGGAGCAATACTGCTTAGGAACATGGAATGTAAGGTCTATGAATCAAGGCAAGCTGGATGTGGTCAAAAATGAGATGATAAGATTGAACATTGACATCTTGGGAATCAGCGAACTAAAATGGACGGGCATGGGCGAATTTAAGTCAGGTGACCATCATATCTACTACTGTGGGCATGAATCCCTTAGAAGAAATGGAGTAGCCCTCATAGTCAATAAAAGAGTGGGAAAGGCAGTACTGGGGTGCAACCTCAAAAACGACAGAATGATTTCAGTTCGAATCCAAGGCAAACCATTCAACATTACAGTAATCCAAGTGTATGCCCCAACCACTGATGCCGAAGAAGATGAAGTTGACCGGTTCTATGAAGACCTACAACACCTTCTCGAACTAGCACCCAAAAAAGATGTCCTTTACATCATAGGAGACTGGAATGCTAAAGTAGGAAATCAAGAAATAAACGGAACAACAGGCAAGTTTGGCCTTGGAGTGCAAAATGAAGCAGGGCAAAGGCTAACGGAGCTCTGTCAAGAGAACACGCTGGTCATAGCAAACACTCTTTTCCAACAACACAAGCGGCGACTCTACACATGGACATCACCAGATGGTCAATACCGAAACCAGATAGATTATGTGCTTTGCAGCCAAAGATGGAGAAGCTCTATACAGTCAGTAAAAACAAGACCTGGAGCTGACTGTGGCTCAGATCATGAGCTTCTTATTGCAAAATTCAGGCTTAAATTGAAGAATGTAGGGAACACCATTAGACCAGTCAGATATGACCTAAACCATATCCCTTATGAGTATACAGTGGAGGTGAAGAATAGATTTAGGGCATTAGACCTGGTAGACAGAGTGCCCGAAGAACTATGGACGGAAGTTCGTAACATTGTACAGGAGGCAGCAACTAAAACCATCCCAAAGAAAAAGAAATGCAAGAAAGCAAAGTGGCTGTCAGATGAGGCTTTACAAATAGCTGTGGAAAGAAGGAATGCCAAAAGCAAAGGTGAAAGGGAAAGATATAAACAACTGAATGTAGATTTCCAGAGAACAGCAAGGAGAGATAAGAAGGCCTTCTTAAATGAACAATGCAAGGAAATCGAGGAAAACAACAGAATGGGGAGGACTAGAGATCTCTTCAAGAAAATTGGAGATATCAAGGGAACATTTTGTGCAAAGATGAGCATGATAAAGGATAAAAAAGGCAGGGACCTAACAGAAGCAGAAGAGATGGCAAGAATACACAGAAGAACTATACAAGAAAGATCTGAATGTTCCTGATGACCACGCTGGTGTGGTCACTGACCCAGAGCCGGACATCCTAGAGAGTGAAGTCAAGTGGGCCTTAGGTAGCATTACTAACAACAAAGCTAGCAAAGATAATATCCCAGCTGAGCTACTTAAAATCCTAAATGATGATGCTGTGAAAGTGCTGCACTCAATATGCCAACAAATTTGGAAAACTGAGCAGTGGCCAAAGGATTGGAAAAGGTCAGTTTACGTTCCAATTCCAAAGAAGGGCAGTGCCAAAGAGTGTTCAAACTATCGCACAATTGCACTCATTTCACATGCTAGCAAGGTTATGCTCAAAATCCTACAAGCTAGGCTTCAGCAGTACGTGGACCGAGAACTACCGGAAGTACAAGCTGGGTTTCGAAGAGGCAGAGGAACTAGAGATCAAATTGCCAACATGCGCTGGATCATGGAGAAAGCACGAGAGTTCCAAAAAAAACACCTACTTCTGCTTCATTGACTACGCAAAAGCCTTTGATTGTGTGGATCACAACAAACTGTGGCAAATTCTTAAAGAGATGGGGGTACCAGACCACCTTACCTGTCTCCTGAGAAACCTGTATGCGGGTCAAGAAGCAACTTTTCGGACCGGCTATGGAACAACCGACCAAAACAACCAAAATTGGGAAGGGAGTACGGCAAGGCTGTATATTGTCACCCTGCCTATTTAACTTATATGCAGAGTACATTATGAGAAATGCAGGGCTGAATGAATCACAAGCAGGAATCAAGATTGCCGGGAGAAATATCAACAACCTCAGATATGCAGACGATACCACCCTAATGGCAGAAAGTGAAGAAGAACTAAAGAGCCTCTTGATGAGGGTGAAAGAGGAGAGTGCAAAAGTTGGCTTGAAACTCAACATTAATAAAACTAAGATCATGGCATCTGGTCCCATCAATTCCTGGCAAATAGAAGGGGCAGAAATGGAAGTAGTAACAGATTTTACTTTTTTGGGTTCCAAGATCACTGCAGACGGAGACAGCAGCCATGAAATTAAAAGACGCTTACTCCTTGGAAGGAAAGCTATGGCAAACTTAGACAGCATAATAAAAAGCAGAGATATCACCATGCCAACAAAAGTTCGCATAGTCAGGGCGATGGTGTTCCCAGTAGCAATGTATGGTTGCGAGAGTTGGACCATAAGGAAGGCTGAGCACCGAAGAATAGATGCTTTTGAACTGTGGTGCTGGAGAAGACTCCTGAGAGTCCCTTGGACTGCTAGGAGATCAAATCAGTCAATCCTAAATGAAATCAACCCTGACTGTTCCCTGGAAGGACAGGTACTGAGGCTGAAGCTCAAATATTTTGGCCACCTAATGCGAAGAGAGGAGTCTCTGGAGAAGACTCTGATGCTGGGAAAGATTGAAGGCAAAAGGAGAAGGGGAAGGCAAAGGATGAGATGGTTAGACAGCATCACCGATGCAACGAACATGAAAATGAGCGAATTCAGGAAGATAGTGGAGGACAGGAAGGCCTGGCGGGATATGGTTCATGGGATTACGAAGGGTCGGACATGACTTGACTTAACAATATACATGTATATGGGAAAGGGTCTTGTGTGTTTCTTAAATAACATTAGGATTTTGCTGAGTTACTTCAGGTTTGGACATCAAGGGACAGTGCAACGAGCAGCTCCTAGCAACGGACAACCACTTCCAGTCCTGAAAGTGGGTTTAAACTGGGATGATCGTTCTTGCTGTCACTACCCAAGGCCAAGGGAAAGCAGGCGGAAGGAGGCTGTCTTGGAAAGATGTCCCTCCCAGTATAATGAAGATCTCACAAATCCCTGGAGCCCCCCTTTAGAACGAGACAGTAGTAAAGGCTAGTGGTCTGGAAAGAGGGGGTAGCCAGCTCTCTCCTGAGTGAACTGAGATCTGACAGGTTTACAGTCAAAATGCAAGGCTGTAAAAGATATCGAAACAATGGGGGGGGGATACATGGGCAAAAGCAAGCACAGGTCATCCAACAGAAGGAGAAGAAAAGTTGACAAGGAGGTTAAAAGGCAAGCTGAAGATAAAACAAAACACTAATGCAAGCTTACTTAGTATTTTCCCCACCCTATATACTCATATTAGTCTATGGCAGTGGTTCCCAACCTTTTTAGTACCGGGATCCCCTTTTGTAGAATGACAATCTGTCGGGTACCCCCCTAAGACCTAGGGCCAGAAGTTATGTCAGTAAGCAAGAAGTGATGTTTTTTTTTTTAAAATCAATTACACTGTTTAATAAATCACACTTTTTAAAATAAATCACATTTTTAAAGTTGTACTCATAAGCAGCCCCATTGGCGGTGTGTGTGTGTGTGTGTGTGTGTGTGTGTGTGTGTGTGTGAGAGAGAGAGAGAGAGAGAGAGAGAGAGAGAGAGAGAGAGAGAGCTAATATTAACAGAGATACTAAAAGGCAAGCAGAAAGTAACACAAGGTGAGCAAACAAGCCCCAATAAAACATCACCTCTGCAGGAGGGGGGAGTGTGGCCATCCAACCAACATCCCGTGACCCCCCAGAAACCGCTTCGCAACCCCATTGGGGGTTCCTACCCCCAGTTTGGGAACCACTGGTCTATGGCTTTGGTCCTTATACCCACACCTAACTGGGCAGGCAGGCAACCATCAATGAAGCATCAGATGCTTCAGCCAATGGACCAGGGTAAATCCACAAAGGGTTGTGTGACTCCACTTTTTATAACCAATGGGCATTAACAATTGTAATCATGTTGAATGGTTGCAATCAAGAGTTAGGTCTAGGTGAAATCAGTGGGACTTTTAAAGTTCTACTGAAATAACTGAAAGTTAATTAACTTAGGCGCCCCTAACTTTCTCTGTATTGCACTGGTGCATTGCTGTTACTTCCTCCTAGTAGTTGCTATAGGAGTACAATGTTGTTTTACAATAAACAGGAAAGAAGAGGCCTGGCAAATTTATTCTTGCAGCCACACTCATTGCATGTCGACAGGACATATTTACGTTGAATTAGGTTTGGAAATGGTTTGACCACCATGGTTTCCTCACTGGAACCACATGGTGGTTTGTTTGTTTTTCAGGGTGCTGAAAATTCTCTGCTAAAATGTCCTGGATCTATAACTAAGTACAGTTTCTAAGGTTATGAAAGGGAAAGCCGTTAAAAGCCGGTTTCAAACCAGTCTGTCTTTGCAATGTAGACATAGTACTTGTTCCTGTCTCCCTACCATTCCTTCTCAGTCTGTATCCACAGGATCCCACCAAAGGGTTGAGGCTCCGAATCCCACTGATTCAAGGGGAGAGAGTTCAGAATATGCTTAGCTCTCCACTGAAATCAAAGCAGCTCTAAAAGCGCTTCACTATTCACAGTCCACTCAAACAGTGCCAGTTCTCTCCCGTCCAAAGGAAACCAAGCCTACCACAGCTGTTCTGAACCTCCCACTGTTTAGTCAAGGGAGACAAAACAGAACTCGTCAATTAAACAAGCAGAAACATTATCAAGGTGCTTTCTTGTAAAGAGGCTTAGGAGAAGAAGAAAAAACACACACCACATGGTTCAAGGCTCCTTCGTGACCTGGCAGGCACTGATCACTGCAATAAAAATGTTAAGAGCTTCTTCCCTTATAATTATATTCCCCACCAGATTAAATTGATTTACTGCTGTGGCTGACTTCTGCCGCTACTAGTGACTGATTCTCGGCACCCTTTCATCAAAGTGAACCACGAAGGACACTGTGTCCTGTTTCGGCTAATATACTGGTAGGAGGGAAAGGTGAGCCTCTGTCTCAGATGACACACTGGGCAACTGGGCAGAAATGCTTGTCCACTAAGCAGAAACAATTTCTTAATTATTATATGTGTGTGTGTGGGGGGGGAGTTGGTTTAAAGGCACTTGAGGTTTTGTCTTTCTTCATTACTGTTATAACCCTGTTTACAAGTTACCTGAAGGACGATCGTGAAGAATGTTTGCTCATGTAACTTTTTAATGAGATTCGATACGCACCATCTGCGGGAGTTATAACCCATTTCAGATTTCTGACGGTAAAGAACTACACCAAACAAAAAGCTATAATCCTCTTTTATAAGAAGGGGGGGCATAGAGTGGATGAGCAATGATCATTTTCCACTTCTAACTCAAAGGAGTTACTGTAAAGGTAGTCCCTACTGCTTTTGCAACCGTGAATTTTATTTTATGACACTTTATATCCTGTCTTTCTTTCCAGGTGGTGCACAGAAGCGAGAGCATCCCATCCTCTAGAAGGGGAGCTGTAGCTTGTGGTAGGACGTCTGTCTCAGTTGGTAGAGCGATCATCTCATAAATGCCTGAAGATCTGAAGGACGGCAAGTTCAAGACAGCCGGACGTTTCTGTGTCTGTTGGAGAGCTGTTGGCACGCCGAGCTGATAGGTTGCAGAGCCTCTGTGGGGGAGTGGAACTGCAGCTGCACTTGAGTGAGAGTCAAGGTTGCCTCTCAGCTGAAGCGTGGTGAGGTGAATGCCAGAGAGAGAGCTGGACTGTGAAAGAAACCATCTAGAATGAAGGGTTCTACAAAACGAAAGATTAGAACATTATTGTATTGTAAAAACCCCTTGGGGTTTAGAAAGCGTGCCCATGTACACCGCCTTGAATTAAAGTCGGAGGAGAAATCCAATGAGCAAGAGAGGCGGTATATAAATACTGTATATTATATTATTATTATTAGAGTGTCTGTTTTCCATGCAGAAGACCCTAGGAGGTGTGGCCTGCAGGTTTGAGCCAGTGCCCTGCCTGAAGAAGCTAAACAGGGTTGACCTTGGTTCTCACTTGGATGGGAGATGGCAGTTGCTGATGAACCTCGCAAAGACACTGAGAAGGCACCGTGAAAGGGTGGAATGTGGAGGAGTCAGCTAGAGAGAGAACATCTGGACAACCGTCCAAGGGTGAACTGCGGTGAACTGTGAAGCTTGGAAGTGCAGAGCACAAGTCAGAAGGAGGACTGCACTCGGAAGAGAAAACATCTTGAGTATGGAAGGTTCTATATATGAATAGAACAATATTGTAAAGACCCTTCGGGTCTAGGATAGCCTGCCTGTGTAAACCGCCTTGAATAAATCTGATGAGAAATCTGATGATGAGAAAGGCGGTATATAAATACAGAAAATAAAAAATAAATAAATAAATCTCTGGCAGATCCAGGTGGGCTGAAACCCTGAAGATCCCCTCCCAGTCTATGTAGGCCGTACAGAGCTAGACACACTGTGTACAAGGCAGTTCCATATGTTCAGGCAGTGGCAGGCCAGGTCTGCTTTGCATCAGCAATGGTGCTGCATCATATACCTTCATGCTCAGGATATTTTACTACAAACCACCTAGGTACTATTCTAGTGTCTGATAAGAATGCTGCACAACCGTGGGCGCAATCCTACCTAGCCCTGGGCTGCTGTAGCGCATCCTGTGTCAGCCCAGAACCGTTGCAAAAGCTGCCATAAGGCAGTTGTGTCGGCAGGGCCTCTGAGAGGAATTTTATCAGGGGGTACAAAGTTTCTTTTGGGTCCTTCACAAAGGGGAGGGGGCAAAACTTGGTGGGGGAGGTCAGCAACGGCCAGAAAAGTCTCAGGAGTCCAGGTCTACCAGGCTTCCCGATGCTGCACCCAGGTCTACTTGCCCGGTAGACCTGCCCTCTTGGTTGACACGGCCTCCATCTTTCACTCTTCATGAGGCCAGTTGAGATCTCCAGAAATTTCTGGGGCCCCTCCTTTGGCTCCCAGGCCCCCCTTTTGACCCTGGGCCTGGGTACAATTTACCCCTTTACCCCCTCGCCCTCATGGGCTCTGTGCCCGAGAGTTCCGGATCTGCGCGGTGGGTGGTGAGGAGCAGGTAAGTCTGTGGCACTTGGCAGGGAGGTGTTCCAGAGTGGGGGAAAAGGTGGGGGAGCTGAGAAGGGGGTGTTCCGGGGTGGGGGAGAGTGGCAACAGGGTGGACCGGACTGGGAATGGGGGCAGGATCAGTGGCAGTGGCACACGCTGAATTCTGTCCCCCTTCCCTGGCTGGTTTCCCCTACATGGGGCTCCTGGATTTACACCAGCGAAAGCTGGCGCAGATCCGAGGAGACCCATTTGGGTGGCTAGGGCTTTACCTGGGATAAGAGAACAAACATTCTCTTCCCCTGAGGGGACCTCCCACCCGCCTCTTTGTGCCCTGGATGCAGCATTGGCTGCACCGGCCTCACTGCATCGCAGGGCATAAAATTAGGCAGGATTGGGCTGTGAGGGCGAAATCTATCTTTAAGGAAGACGAGCATAGTAGCAAAGGTGTTTCTATTTTCACTTGTTTTGACGTGTATTCTAACTTTATTCTTTATGTACTGTTGGTTGAGTAGACTAACATTTCCCTCACACTGTTTCTAAGTAACCCTGAAGGACCTCCTTATGAAGTGGGGCACTTCTATTATGTTATTTTCACATTACTTAGGGGAGACTGAGGGTGTGAGACCACTAATTCTCCTAAGGCCTCCTCGTGGTTTTGTTTTGGTTCTTTACTGATAGCCTCCAAAGAAAGTGCTTCAGTGTTATGTGTCATGTTCAGTGTTATGTGTCATGTGATACCCACTGGCAGTCTGGAAGATCTTGGGGCATGAGCTCCTTCCCATATGTGCAAATTATGTGTTCCATTCAGGTTATAATTGGGGCCTTGGCTTCATGTTTGGAACACTCTGTGCTCTGCAACTTGTTTTTAAGTTTCATTTTTTCCATTTTATAGTGATCATAACTTTGTTTAGGGCTTTGTTCATAGCCCAAGAAAAATAAGAATTGTATGAAAAGCTTCAGGTCTTGATGGCTTAATTATCTAACCAAAACCTTGCTACTCTTGTCACGATCCAAAGTAAAACGAATGTTTTGAAAATGTAGCACTTGGTAACTATGAGTAAGGTGTGGATCCTGAGGAACTGTCGGCACACCAGAATGTGATTCAAATGATCTGGAAACTAAAGCCACAAGATTGGTAGAGGAAATTATGCAAAGAATTTTACTTTGGCTGAGTCATGCAGAACAAAAAAGATGCAGAATAGAATTTAATCCCATATAATTTATGCCTAAAATTACACACAGTCAATTTTTTTAAAAAAATATTATATTCCATTCTCAGATGGAATTTGCAGTGGGATCCCATCTCAGTTACGAAACATGTCCACACACACTTACTGTAGTTTTCACCAGGCTGCAGTAGGAAGTTGTGGTACTCTTTCTAGGGTAGCATTGAGAAGGAATCAGGCAACATACTCTGACATAGGTGACCTGGTACTGGCTGCAACAAGCAATGTGAGTTTGAAGCCACATCACAAGCCTTTTCTCTCAGGGAGAGGGTTAGTTGACCCTGTTAGCCAATGGCACTTCTGACGTGAATTACCTGGATGAGGGTGAAAAAAGACGGAAAATTGCCGGCCCCTCTCTGTCACAAACGTTCGCATACATTCACTTCCACCAGCCTCTCTAGCATTGACAGGATAAGGCTGCAGGAGATGTGGAAACAAATTGATTTTTCGGGTAAAGAATTATACAGGTTTGTTTCAGCACAGAAACAGGTTTGTTTCAGCACAGAAAGGTGCTACATTTTCAAAACATTCGATTTACTTTGGAATGAAAGGGAAAACAGAAAACAATCCCATTTTTATACTTGAGATGAGAGGCAACGTTCAAAAGAAAATAAACCAGTTTTCTGATTAAAACGCCTCTAATATATTACTCTGACAGAGGAATGTACAAGCAGCATCTCCTGACACCAGAGAAGCCAGACATCGTAGGAATTAACCCTGTCCTTCCTGGACAGCACTGCCATTCCTCCTAGTGTGGCTGGCATTTGGCAACCTGGCAACCTGGCTGGCATTTGGCAACGGTCTGCCAGATTTCCTATTCCAAAGCATGTGGGTTGACTTAGGCCAGTGACCAGGTCTGAGCTACACTCAGCAGGGATTCAGGGGGGGTTCATCCAAGACTTTGTGTTTGCCTTGTCAATACCAGATGTGCAATACACAGCTTAAGCAAAAGCCAACTGTTGTTGGAGCTCTTGGCAGATGGAGAAAGTGACAAGTTGATTTCCAAATTAGCATCGGTGAATTGGGACGCAGTAGGGGTTGTCATAGATGGCAAGGGTGCCTGTTTGCAACACAAGTGATTCCAGATTGTTTACTAGACCTTTACATGACCAAATCTTGTAAACGAGGATTGTAGAAGAATATCAAAAGGGCCTGTGAAGCTATGAGGTAAAACTTCCTTTGGATCTAATTCACTTGAGATGTGTTACCTTTATGCATTCACCCCTCAATCCTAGCACAATAGACTTGAAATTGAAAGGAAAACGTTATTGTACCGTATATCAAATTATGAAATGTGATAAGTCTTGATTTTGCTTAGCAATGAATTTGTAGCACTTTGTTCCTCTGTAGTTTATATATTTACTCAGAGATGTCAACTTGAGTCTATTGACTTGGACTTGAGTCAGATTCAAGTTGTGTCAGTGTCTTGACTTGGCGATTGTAAAAGACTCGACTTGAGACTTGGAGTCTTTTACAAGAAGTCGAATTTTATTCAGGTTTCCCTCATAAAATAGATTAGGACTTGCAACCAAAGACTCGGGACTTTGGGGCAAAGACTTGGCACTTGACTTGAGACTTGGACCCAGAGACTTGGCACTTGACTCAAGACTTGGAGTCAGAGACTTGATCCACATCCCTGTACAGTATTTACCCTTCTGTGCATTTATGATGGATTCAACTAAACATGGTTTCCAAGAAGATTGTTTGGTATAAGCCATGTTTGAGGGGGGCTACCTGGCCTCTTAAGATAATTTCTGGCCCTAACATTCTATAGGAAGCTTCTTCCACTACATTTTTGTATAGTGATTCAGATACCAGAGCACCAGCATGCCACGGGCTTTTAAAGAACATGCTAGCCCTGATTCAGGGCACTTCAGACTGGTTCTTTGTAGCATCGACCAGTTGTTGTTTTTCTCTCACATGCGGAATTGCAATGTTCCTTTCACATGACAGTCACACCTTCCCCCCCCCCTTTACCTATCCTGTTTCCATATCTGTACTCAGATATTCCATATCTTCTCCATACTCAGATATTCTATATCTTCTCAAACAAAGATGAAATGGTAGTGCTATCTGCACCACAGTCCTGGACTAAACACCCTGTCAAAATGTGTCCTCATTCTAGTAGTGCATAACAACAGGAAGTCTGGCTCAGTTGGTAGAGCGTCCGTCTCATATGCCTGAAGATCTGAAGGATGGCAGTTTGGGTTGGCCGGAAGTATCTATGTCTGTCAGAGAGCTGTCGGCATGCCACTGATAAGCTGCAGACAGCCTCTGTGAGGCAGAGAAGCTGCAGCTGCACTTTGAGTGGGAGTCAAGGTTGCCTGTCAGTTGAAGCGTGGTGAGGTGAATGCCAGAGAGAGGCTGGACTGTGAAAGAAACCACCTAGAATGAAGGGTTCTATGCAGGACTAGAACATACTGTATTGTAAAAACCCCTTGGGACTTAGAAAGACTGCCTGTGTAAACCACCTTTGAATTAAAGTCAGAGGAGAAATCTGATGACCAAGAAAAGGCGGTATATAAATACTGGTTGTTGTTGTTGTTGTTGTTTTGTTATAACCAGTGTTGTCCCCATGTACCTTACAAGGTGCATCCCCATGCCACCTTGTGCATCCCCATGCCACCTTACAAGGATGCATTCAACCATTGCAATGGGGCCTGGATAGGACGACATATCAAGATATGCATCTCATTAACTATGTGTGTGGCATTTATTTATTTATTTATTTATTTATTTATTTATTTATTTATTTATTTATTTAAAAAAATTATATCCCGCCTTATCCTATGCCGAGGCAAATGCCCAAGGCGGCTTACAACAAAATTTTAAAAACATAGTTTAAAATAATACAGAAAATAAGTTTAAACAATACATACTTAATTTAAAAACAATAAAATCCACGGGGGGGGGGGGCGACAGTATGGAGCACAAAAGCAGCATGGCAGAGCATCTTGAGACACAGGAGGCAGACTACAACCTATCACTCAAATGCTAGACGAAACAAAAACGTTTTGAGCCCTCGCCGAAAAGTCATGAGGGAGGGGGTGGTTCTCAAATCCCCTGGCAGGGAGTTCCACAGTTGTGGCGCCACAGCAGAGAAGGCTCGCCCACGTGTTGCCACTCCCCTAACTTGCGATAGAGGTGGTACCCGCAGGAGAGCCCCCTCAGATGACCTAAGAGAGCAGGCCGGAATGTATGGGAGAAGGCGGTCCCTCAGATATCCTGGACCCAAACCGTGAAGGGCTTTAAAGGTCACTACCAGCACCTTGAATTGGGCTCGGAAATGAATGGGCAGCCAGTGCAGCCGCTGAAGCAGCGGTTCGACAGAGTCAAACCGCCTAGCTCCAGCGACCACCCGGGCCGCCGCATTCTGCACTAATTGCAGCTTCCGAACCGTCTTCAAGGGCAGCCCCACGTAGAGCGCGTTACAGTAATCCAGTCTTGAAGTCACTAAGGCATGGACCACCGTGGTCAGGTCCAATCGGCTCAAGTACAGCTGCAGCTGGCGCACCAGCCGAACCTGCCTTGATGTGCAGATTACCTTTCTGGACTGGGGCGATCAAAGTTGAGGGTAATAACTAAGGAGAACTTTTCTATATTTTTCAGTAAGATGACACCATCGATGGAGATTTTCAGATTTACAGGTTTTTGACTACTGTAGTAATGATGACCTAGTAAATAGTCTGTCTGGCTCCAAAGGCGAGGGGGCAGGGCCCCTTTCTCCCGTCGTGTAACGGAGGGTCAGAGCCCGACGGAAGAGCTCCGCCCCCCCCCGCAGTGACGCTGCCGCTCCAGAAAAAAAGTTACTTAGAATAGCGAGAATATTACGATGATATCTCTGTGATTACCACGATCTTGGCTAGATCATGAATTGTCGAATATAACCAATCCAGCCAGTGGCGTCACTAGGGCGCGCGCTGCCCCATAGCGGGGCACGCGCGTCACCCAAGTGACACCTCCCCCTATACACCCCCTCTTATTAATCGTGCCCTAAATCGTGAGGGCGTGCCGCAATTTGGGGGGCCGCCCGACGAGGCGCTGCTCCGGGCGCCCGACGGGCCGCTGGCCTGGGCACCCCCTTAATTGTTGCAGCCAGCTCGGGGACGTCCGACCCGGCAGGCTGTCCTGGGCCTTCTGAGGAAGGCCCGCTGCGCGAACGTTATTTATAAAGTTTTTGCGCATGCGCAGACCGTCCCTGAGGGAAAAGGGCTGCCCTTTTCCCTCAGGGATAGTCTGCAGTCTGCGCATGCGCAAAAACTTTATAAATAACGTTCACGCAGCGGGCCTTCCTTCGAAGGCCCTGGCGCGTCGTCTGGGGAAGACGTCTCCGGAGCCGGCTCCCGGCCTTGGAAGGCCCCTCCGAGGCCGGGAGCCGGCTCCGGGGACATCTTCGGAATCGGAGGCGACGCGCGCAGGGGAGGTGATGCGCGTGCGTGCGTCACCCCAATGCGCGCGTCACCCATGGCGGTCCGCTATGGTCGCTTCGCCATAGCAACGCCATTGAATCCAGCATAGGATGTGCCCTGAGCTCCTTGAAGGAAGGGGCAGGAGTGCTTTCGTTGGCCAGAATGGTTCCAAAGGCGAGGGGGCAGGGCCGCTTTCTCCAGTCGTGTAACGGAGGGTCAGAGCCCGATGGAACTTGGAGCTCCGCCCCCCCTGCAGTGACGCTGCTGTTCTAGAGTGGAGCTGGTGTAATTTGCTCAAGGCCAAGAATGTTGAGGGGTTTCTTCTGACTTCGAGGCACAGCTCCGAGGGCTCCAATGACAATTAGCACAAGATTGACCTTCTTCTCCCAGAGACGCCAAAGTTCTACTCACAACAACAACAGTAGCATTGGATAGCACTTTTATTGATGACAAGAAAGTCTTGAGAGGGCCTGTGAATGACCGCTCTGCTTGTTGGACAGGTGGCAACAACAAAGCCAACTTTCTGCACAGAGGAAATCAGAAGGGAGGAGCCCAGCTGCCCCCAAAGATGTGTTAAGCTTGATGAAGAAAGATTTAGACACACAAACTGGGAGGTGCCCCTTAACCACAAACTGCTGGTACTCGATTAATGAGAGTTAGGGAAACATAGCTTGAATACTAAACTGAAGTGTGGTTTGCAAGTCATGATGTGAGCCCAGGAAAAGATAAGCGAAATGACAAAGTATGCATTTGTATATTTACAAGAACTTGGGGACCGAAGGGGAAGGAGGGCTTGGAGCAGTTTTCCACTTTCCCTTCTGCTGCAAGATGGTTCTGATACTGCACAAAGTAAGAGAGGCCTATGTTTGAGTGACACAGGGGAGATGATGGCAGGTAAAAAGATGAGAACGGGTTCAAAGCCAGGCACATCTAGTTCAAAGAATCTCAGGTGGCAGGGTGAGGAAGAGGCCTGCTTGAGGCCTTGCAGAGTTGCTGCTGTGCCAGTCATCATAGACAAGATTGGGCGAGAGATGCACCTGTGGTCTAGGTCAGTAAGAAGGCAATTTTGTATGCTGATGATAAGGTGGAGACTGGACATTTCAGTGGCTTTCATTTTTAATAAAGTGAGACGTGTTTGCCCTTCACTTGTTTTTTAGTTTTGATGACTGGTAAAATGGGGGGGGGGGGCTGAAGGAGCACACCTCACAGAGAGTTGCTACTTACTGTAGCTTCACCTAAGCAATGTTAAGGTGACCCTCGAAGATTGTGTTTGGATGCTACACCTGTGAAACTTTGAGTGAACTTAAAGAATTTCAGCACAGTTAACTTAACTTGAGGGTTGCGGGCCTGTGTCACAGATTCCTAGGTTGCTTTTTTTTTTTTTAAGGAATCTGTATGTAGATGCCAGTAATGTGAGTGAAAAAGCAAATCCCCAAATGAGTGCTGCAACTGTTCACCTCTGCATGTTGTTGTTGTTTTTAAGTCAAGGCCTTAGAAATACTTCAAATTCCACAGGAGAGCTGGAATGCGGCCAGGCAGTCTTCCCTTTTTTTATTTCTGCTTCCTCCTTTACTGCTTACCATTTTTTCCATATAAGCTGATTAAGAAGTCATTAAAAAGTGATAACATATCATCCTGGCTGGAATTTGATTATCGAGATAACCCAATTATGATTTCATTCACCCTCTTGCTTTATCGCCCCAGCTGCTGTTGCCACAGGTGTTTTTCTAGGTGTCTCTAGCATGATGGGATTAGAATATTGCCAAGGCTGATTCCTTGGGAAGATTTCTTCAGGAGTTGACAAGTCAGAAGGAACTCATCCAGAGCACAAAGCAGCCAGTCATGGACCAGTTGCGGATGCAGGGGCCAACATTAAAATGTATTTTAAAAGAAAAAAGTTAAAAAGCCGTTTGCTTACCATTTTTACTGCAAACCATTGCATGTTCTTGCTGTCTGCTTCGTATGCTATGTATGCATATGCAGGTGGGCCCCCATATCCACTGATTCGCTATCCACGGTTTCAGTTATCCACGGATCGTGGGGACCCCCCCCCCCCCGGCTTTTACTTTTTTCCCAGTAAGCTTTGTTTCTTCCTTAAAGAAACAGGAGAAGCAGCCTCACCTTGCAGAGCCTCTCTAGGACTTAGTCTCGTTCTACTTGCCTGCAATGGAGGCTGCTTCTCTGTCTGTTTTAAGGAAGAAACAAAGATTGCTGAAAGAAAAATAAGAGCTGGGGGGGTGCACGCCTGCCTGCAGGGGAGGCAGGGTGGGGGCCCCTCAGGAAACCATGGAGGGGGTGTTCGCTCTTATCCACGGTTTCAAGTATCCACGGAGGGGCCTGGAACATATCCCCAGCGGATATGGGGACCCACCTGTATGTAGAATACATAAGGAAATGACTCATTCATCTGTTAGAAAATCACAATTCCATCTGAAGAAAATGAAGGCTGCAACATACACACTTTCCTTGGAATAAGTTCCATTGACTTCGATGAGACATACGTCTGAGTAGACATGCATAGAATTGCACTGTCATTGTTTTAAAAACGTATACCCCACCTTTCTATGCTTCAAGGCAACATGCAATATATACAGACGTACACACACATGCTTTTACAGTGCAATCCTATGCATGTCTACTCAGATGTAAGCTCCATTGTGTTCAATGGGGCTTACTCCCAGGAAAGTATGCATTGCAGCCTTAACTACTCATTCAGATAAAACAAATACCATCTCAGAGATGACCTTACATGGATGCAAAAAAAAAAAAAAGAATTTTCAGTGAAGCTCCAAATTAGAAGAAGTTTTCCTTGATCCCCAAGCGGAGTGCATTTTTAACATGCATTTTTAACTGTGTCTTGCAGTCTTCTAACTTTGTAGGCCTACTGAGTATTGTTGTGTAATGCCTCTTTAAGAGTCAAGGTCAGGAGACCTCAGGATGTGAGAGGATATTCAGCAAGTATAACCTGAAGCCTGTGATTATGGATAGATACACAAGTGATGGAATGGTCAGGCCAAGTTGCTCAAATGGTGCCTTTATCGCTACTTGCACTTTCGAATTCTTCTCATCCTGGCTTGGCTGCTTCAGCCACAGCTACTCAGACTGAATTTGACCATTTGTCTGTTTTCACTTTTTCCCTTTTGTTCCAATAAACCTTTTCATTATTTGATGAAACTGGCCTTCCTACTACTTTAACCTAAAGCTCAATTTGTCTCCATGTCTTTTCAGCCTTACCCAACTAAGGGTACCCAGGGAGGCAAATAAAAGTGGGTGTGTGGGAATGTGTGAAAGAGGGAGAGAAGCTAAGTGGGAATGCCAGTCAAAATGTTCCCCCCTCACCCAGGTAATTCAGTTCAGGAAGGCTGTCAGCAGACAGAGCCCCTCCCCCCCGCACACGCGCATGCGCGCGCGCACGCACACACACACACACACACACACACACACACACACACACACTACCTGAGAGAGAAGGCTTGTAACAAGGCCTTAAATTCATGTTGCTGGCGGCAGCGGGGACCAGATCACATCTCTCCAAACATGTTGCATGTACTAGATGTGACCCCAGAGTCATCTTCATGAAAGCGAGACTGATTTTGTCTCATCGTTAATCTAGAGGAATTGCCACAAATGCAGTGTTGATGGAATACAGATCACTAAATTGAACTCTAGACATCTGTACTGCCTACGGATGGAAACGGTTGACATGGATGTGCATAGTTTTTTTTGTAACTTCTCTTCTTGGTTGTTGCAGTGTTTTAATCAATCAAGTTGACTGTAATTTAAAACTGGTCTTAGTTGCATTTATCTGTATGTATTCAAGATGAAATTGGAAAATCTCTTCAGCAATTATAACAAGACACTTATTGATTCTGCTCCGTCTATTATGATGGTTTTAAAAAAAACACCCAAAACCCAGGCACTGAAAATCATTTTTGTTTTTGTTTTGCTTTGGTCCTAGTCATGCCACAGCCTCAATATCATTTGTCTTGATTCTTGCTGTGATCAGTTTACACGATTAAGGCACATTTTTTAAAATCACGTAATCACAATAATAGATGCAATTTCTAAAAAAATAATAATTCTCCATCTGTTATATACACATGACCTGAAATATACACATTTCTCAAAAGCAACGTGTGCGTAACCCCAGTTATTGAATTCTGGCTCTATCAGCTTTTTCCAGTTCTCAGCAATATGTTCAGTTTCCTCCTCCATAGGATGCACATTTCTTAGACTGGTCTACTTAGAAGCCATTCCACACTTGCACCAAGATATTACCCTGTATATTAAACCTGTTGCATTACAACACTTGTAACACTTCCCCGCCGAGCTGAAGATGCCCGAGTAGCTTTGGGCATCTTCAGCTCCGTGGGAAAGCCAGCTGCAAATAGGAAGAGGCAGTCACCGATAGGGTAAGTTGACCTGGGCGGAGCAGCGGGTGGGAAAGGGTGACACTCACCGTCACGGCCTCAAGGGTGACCCCCTTGGCCTCAGAGTTGTCACCCCTCCCTGCCTGCCACTGGAGCCTTTCGGAAGCAGCCTTTTTCAGCCGCTTGGAGTCGCTTTTTTGTGTTCTTACCAGATTCAGAACCTTTATTGGCATAATTAAAACATACATAACATACAACATAGACATATAACAAGTAAGGGTGAAGAGTCCTAACCTAGCATACACTACCCATATGACTCGCACTGCGCCTCTTTACAATTAGCTTTAAGTAGGTTGCAACTTTTTCTGTTAATACAACATCTACACCCTGTAAAATAATCCGGATTTTTTCCTGATCCTCCCAACTCCACCTATTGGACAGGATCAGATATAAATATTTCTCACGTAGATCACTATACAGGGGGCAATAAAATAACATATGGTGCAGAGATTCCACACCTCCCACAGCACAAGAACAACATCTCTCCCTAGAGGGAATCCCTCTAAATCTCCCATAAAGTAACTCTGATGGCATGACATTACACCTTGCCAATAAGAAGGCCCTACAATCAGATGGGCATTTTAGGTGGTATAAATACTCTGCCCGTTGGCCATACTTAATAGGGATCTGATAATGAAGTGGTGAGCATGTCGTGTTGGCAGCATGCTGAAGTTCTTGCTGTTCAATATCCAGGAGCCTGCCCCTAATTGTTCTAAATGCTTGTTCGTGGGTCAGTGAACCTACTATATCTAAAGCAAGGCCTATAGATTGTATTTTATTTTCAAAATAAGTGGCCCCAAAAGGGGGCTCAGAGTCCAAGAGAAGTCGGGTAAGTAAACTATCCTGGTCTAGATCGTAGAAAACTCTTAACCAAAATTTAAAAAATCTCATCCATGCCACAGTCTCCACCCGAGATTGACCAGCTTCTAAACAGAGAGTGGCATAGGCCACACAACCTGGCAACCCAAAGATTTTCCGGAGAAATGACGCCTGAATCCTCTCTAAAGAACGGTTCATAGCACACATCCATATAGGGACGCCATATAGGACCTGAGGAATGATTTTAGCATTGAAGACCTCAAGAGCTGCTGGCACATAAGAATTCCCTCTGGTGTAATGAAAACGTATAATAGCTTGGGCAGTAACCCTAGCAATACTTAAGGCAGCTTTACGATGAGGGTTTTTGTGTTCTTGCTTGCTTCGCTTGCAGGGCGACTGTGGTGACACTCCTAGAAATGGTGTCACTCTGTGTGTCCCACACCTATTGCAACCCCCTTGGGTTTTAAATCAGTGGAATACAGAACAGAATCAGTGGAGGAACAGATTACAAAGGATACTGCAGCCTATGCAAGGAGCTAGAGCAGTGCTTCCCAAACTGTGGGTCGCGACCTACTTGATGGTTTGCAGCTCGATGCATGGTGGGTTGCAGAGTAGGGCCCACCTACATGCCCTTGTGTCTGGTTGGCTCCAAACTGGAGCTCTCTGAACGCAATTGGAGGCCGCTCCCAGGCACAATTCCTGAAGCCTGAGAATGCCCCGGAAGTGTCACTTCTGGTTTCTTGGAAGTGATTTTCGGTATCTGCTAGAAGTGTTCTGAGGCCCAGGGACCACTGAGTTAGAGGTTAAATTCCAGCTCAAGCCTCTGCATGTCTACTCATGAGTGAGCTCCATTAAATTCAATGGGACTTACCCCCAGGGCAGATTTGGTGAACTGGAATATGGCAACCTGTTTGAAACATGGTGGATTTAAATATGTTGCTGGGCCCATAATGTTTGCATCATTGGAATTGTTATTGAAATATAACCCGTAGAAGCAAACAGCCAAAAAATCCAACTCAGAAATAAACAGATGACCTTGTAGAATTTTTGTATTTCTAGTCCACCATCACCATGGCCACTAGGAAGGGAAGAAAATGGCCCCCTTTCATAAACCACTCAGAGGGCCTGCCTCCTGTGAGCTCTGGTGGTTTTTTCAGCAAAAATAGATCACGATGCCCGTGAGCAAAGTAAATAAACAAACAAAGCTTCCACCAGTAGTAAGAGGCAAGTGGAATGTTTTTCTCTTAGAAAAGTCTAGTTTACAAAACCCGCAGCTAACGACTCACTTCCCAGGCATTTTAAGTGCTGCAAGCAGTTTTTGTCATTTAAAGCCATGTAATTGATTTGGAGGGCCTGAATGAGAATCTGATGTTCAAATTGCTCCGACAGCTTTTGTAATCTCCGGTTAACACTGATTTCTTATTTGAAAGGTCGGTACACACTGGATGAATACAATAGTCTTTGATTATATGAGCTCATGATTGTGGTGGTGCTTTGTTTTTCTTTTTCAGAACACCTGCCTCATTCAGCCCCCAACAGGGATGCCAAAGAACGAAGCAGCCCCCACAGGAAAACTGCCCCCCCCCCAAGCAGCATGGCCTTTCCCAGTCATACTGACGACATGTTTCATCTCGGCCAGAAGGCAGGCATGGACAGAAGAGCCTTATACTACTCTGATTGACACACTGTTAGTTTAGTTTGGTTGCAGTGAAATTAACTTATTTTCCCCTATTTTCATCTGTTTTTGGACCTTTCTGGAACTCAGAGGCTTCTCAAAAGGCCGTTGAGTTATCCAGGTGCAGTAATTAGCAGGGTGCAGGTGTTAGCAGTTATCCCTGCTAACTGGGCAAGAGGCACTTTTTCAATTGGTGCTCCTCTTTTATTTAGCAGGGGGAGAGCAACTGCTCCCCTCTCACCCCAGCACAGTGTCTTTTCTGGTGGCTGTTTGTTGGTGGTGTTCTGCATCTTTTTTTAGATTGTGAGCCCTTTTGGGACAGGGAGCCATTTAATCATTTGATTTTGTCTGTAAACCGCTTTGTGGACTTTTTGTTGAAAAGCGGTATATAAATACAGGGGGGCCGCCGTATCCGTGGGGGATACGTTCCAGCCCCCACCGTGGATAGCTGAAACCGCGGAAATGGGCGAATGCCCATTTCCGTAGGTTTCAGGGGGCCTCGACCCCCCCCGCGGGCCTGCGCGACCCCCCCGCACCCTCTACAACCCCCACACCCTCCACAACCCCCCCAAGCACTTATGTTTTAACGGAGAAACCTCCGTGTTTTTCTTCAAAAGTTACGAGGCTGTAGCTGCTTTTGCAGGCCTGATCAACAAGACTTAGGTGATAGCTAGAGTCTCTAGACTCTAGCTTTTACCTAAGTCTTGTTGGTCAAGTCTGCAAAGCAAGCTACAGCCTCGTAACTTTTGAAGAAAAACACGGAGGTTTCTCCGGCTAAAGGTAAGTGTGTGTGTGGGGGAGGACGTGACTCCCCACACCTTCCACAGCCCCCACAGCCCCAGGCACTTATGTTTAGAAGAGAAACCTCTGTTTTTTTCTTCAAAAGTCCCTGCAAAGAAGCTGCAAACTCGGGACTTTTGAAGAAAAAAAACAAGGTTTCTCCTAAAAGTAAGTGCGGGGGGGGGGGGCTGTGGAGGGTGGGGGGAATTCCTCATCCGTGGATAACTGAAACCGTGGATGAGGAATCAGTGGATACGGGGGGGGGGGCCTGTAAATCATCATCATCATCATCATCATCATCATCAACCTGTTTCTGTGCATTGTCTTCTATCCCAACTGAGTATTAAAAACAACAAGTTGGAGCCAGTTTATTGACCTATAATGGTCACCTGATTTCCAGAAGCAGAAAATTCAGTGACCCAGATGTCCCCCACCCCACCCAATACTCAATCTCACAAGTGAAACCTGGTTAATGTCCCCAGGGTTAAGAAAGCAGGGTCACATAACGCCTCTTTGCGGTTTTACCCGTATCCAACATTGGAAGTATCTGATGCTTCTCAGAGGCTTGCCTACTCACCTTGCTGCAAGCCAGCCTGGGTGCTAGGACCAGGACCTGGAAACACCATAATAGGTTAGGGATCATCATGCCCAGTTAGCCACATCAGATTTTTGTTTTATTTGCAGCATGCGCTTTAAGATCCTTTCTTTTTGTCCCTTCCTTTTGCTAGTCAATCAGTTGATCAAGAGATGTTTTTTAATCTCTTGCACTTTTCCTTTTGATTTTGCAGCTTTTTAATAAGCTTCTTTTACTTTCGCGGTTTATCTGCCGGTCTCAGTTCACTTGGGAGGGAGCGGGTCACCCAATCTATGGGTCTGTCCATGCTCTGCTACTTTTGGTTTTAAGGGGACCTGTCTGGATCTGAAGGGGGTTCTTAAAGCAGCCTCCTTCTGTCTGTTTTTGGCACTTGCAGCAAGGATGACCTTTTCTCAGTTCAGCTAATAAAGAGAAGCGGAGCCTGATGTGTCCGCCACTAATTGCTCGGTGCTACGCCTGTTTGGTGCTCCATATTCTCTTGGAAGGCAGTGCAGTAATGGGCTTCAGTTCAGTGTGAATGAATCCTGAGGGATGTGGAGTTTATACTACGGGTCAGCCTGACCCTGGCTGCAAGCTGCCTTTGGAAAATATTCCTCGACTGTAATGGACATGCAAATGAATGTTTGGGAAGTGTTGTTAAAACAATATTACATAAATGCACTGAAAATCGGATATGTACTTCAGTGCCACAAACAGGGCTCAGTTTACAGGGGGCCTGGAGGGGGGCTGCACTCCTACATTTGTGATGCCTGTTATTGTTTTCAGAAAGCTGCAGTAGGGGCCAGATTTAGCTAAAATTGGGAGGGATTGGTGGATGAGCTTGTGGATTTCATTAATTCCCCCCCCCCCCCATCAAGTACTGATCATGATCTCATACTATATTTATGTGCTTGAAGGCAGAAAATTTAAGAGGACAGATGACAAGCAAGGGTTTAGGAAGAGAAGCAAGGTTCTTTTCAAAGGGAGTCTCCATTTTTTTCCCCACATAACACAACACACATGTCAGAATGGTCAACTGTAGGTATGGAAACGAACAGCCAAGGTGAGAGTGGGATGGGAACAGAATGTGGATTCTATTGAGTTCTTAAAAACTGACATAAGCAATTGAAAAGACAACCGATTCTATTTTATGGCTGGAGAACATGATCGGATTAATTTTTATAATTACTTCCTTCTGAACGACATGATCGTATGTATGCCACGTGTGTGATTTTCAGTTCGTCTGTTCACGTGGAAGGAGCAGCAGTTTCCTTCAGCTGAGCAATTCACAAGCAAGCTGCACTTTCCCCGTTTAAGGAGCAGCAGGCACTTTTCCTTCCTGCTTCCAGCTTCAAAGAGCCTGTTGCTGGCCTCGCAATGCTGCATCATTCAGGTCCATGATAAACCACGGCCCTTAGATCACCCTGCTGTACGCTGGTGAGTTTATAGATGATGAACACATGGAGCTTCCTTCCTTCCTCTTCATCAGACCATTTGTCCATTTGGCTTAGCAGTGTCTGCATTGACTGGTGACATCTCTCCAGGATTTTCTGGCGGGGGCTTGCCCAACCTTATTCGAGATGCCAGCGACTGAACTGGTGACCTTCAGACAACCAGGTGCTCCACCTCTGAGCTACCCCCTCCCCCGCCCTCAATCTGGCATACTCAAATACCTTAAAATTCTCCATGTGAATTGGAGATGCAGACATGTGACTCAGTGCACCCATGTTGACAAGGTCCTGATGGCCATTATCAGTGGAGAATGTGTGTCCAATAAAGACTACTAGAAAACTCCAGTTCAAATGCCAACTTGGCCCTGAAGTTTACTGAGTGACTTTGGGCCAGCTGCTATCTCCCAGCATAATGTACCTCACAGGGTTGTTGTGATAATATAATGTGAGGAGAAGAACCTTGTAGGAAGTTTGGAATAAAAGACAACAAAAATGTCTGAGGCTAGGGGAGAGCAAAATGATACTATGTGCAATGCTGGAGAGTAGGTTGGGAGGGGAGATTGGCTGCAGGGATGAGGTGGACCCATCTAAACCCCAGAAATTGCATACAGCCATCATGGCTTGTAAACTGTGATGGACGTTTCCTCCATAAATCTGTCTGCTCCCCTTTTAAAGGCATCTAGGCCAGGTGTCATAACAACATCCTGCGGCAAGGGGTTCCACAGATTAATAACATGCTGAGTAAATACACAGGTAGGTTTGTAGATACTGAATTGTGGACTAATGACCTCTTTTTATATGATAACAGGTAGGGAAGGTTATGTCTGAATGTTTTATGTAGATATCTCTGTAGAGTGAACCCTCAATTTAACAGACTAATGGCGGGGGGAGGATGTCTGTTAATGTTCAAAGTCTGTTAACTTTGAATGCATTGGTCAATGGAGATACGCATGAACAAAATGTGTATGACTAGTTTTTAATGAAGCAGAAAACGCCTGTTGTTTCTGAAGTCTGTTAAATTGAGGGTCCATTAAATCAAGGGTTCAGCGTATGTGGGGAAAGTCACTTATGATATGAAGCAGCATTATTTTGCAGGAGAAATCAGGTAATTAAATGATGTATATTCTCATTTGCTTTCACACGTGCTTGGGTATGGTAGCTGTTTTTGGCATTTTTCTTTTTACCATTCCTGGCAGAAATGCTGAGGTATTTGCAACTAGGATACAATTATTGCTGTAGATGATTACAAAAATAATCAAGATTTAGAGCCTCATTAAGGATAATCAAAAATGAAAGTTAGCATTAAGAGGTACTGTTGCATGAATTAAGTTTCTAAAATGAGAGTTTCCTCTCTTTTTCATGCAAGAGGAAATTGCAGTGATTGGAAGGCAGAACTCTGGGTGTAATCATTCCAAATTACCGTAAGTGATAATTACTTCTCTTTCAGTCTCTACCCATTCAAGGACACCCTTAGCCCCTTATTATGTGTACCTGAGATTCACATGTAATTTTAGTGCTAAGCTAGACAGAGCATGAATCCTCTACTTAGGAAATTCACACACACACACACACCCAAACCCAAACCCAAAAGCAGAAAGGGATCCTCTGATCTGGATTGGGTCTGCTGTGTGGTATGTGTGTATCATGTTGGTGGATAGCAGGGCTGACCCATCTATGAGGTGATCTGAAGCGGTCACCTCAGGTAGCAGATTTGTGGGGGGGGGGGCACTGATCTCTGTCTTGCTGCTTGCCTCCACTGCTCCTCTTTCTCCTTCCAGTTCCTAGATTGGAAAAGGAAGATGGAGACAGAGAGGAAGAGGAAACATAGAGGGGAGGAGAATGCTGAGCTAGAACATTGGAGAGTAGGAGGAGCAGAGGCTGGCACATGGTCAGGTAAGGGGGACAACATTTGGCATGCTGCTTCAGGCATCAGGAGATGTGGGGCCAGGTGTGGGGGATTAAACCCATTTAATCCCAGCACTATTTTCCCACTCTCTGAAGCTGCAAATAGCAACTGGGAGCATTTTCATGAGAAAATGTTGCCAGAGGAAAGGGTTAACCCTATACAGCCATTGAGAATGGAATCCCCCCTCTGCAGTTCCCTTTGCTTAAAAAGAAATATGGGAAATTCCAAGTGTGGGATTCACTCGCACATATAAAGTAATATCTAGTTTGGTCCTCACAGACTGTTTTATTGAAAATCATGTGATTCAGTCCTTGATAGGATAGTTGTTAGCTAACCCTCAGCACCTTCCAGTGCGTGTTTTGACTACACTAGAAATTGAGAGCCTACCAACACGTTCCTGTCCCTTGCAGCCAGTGAGGGCGTGGATACACTGTCCTCTTTGTTTACATTTTCAAGACTAACTGAGAAAGCATCGAGTAGCATCCTTGATACTATCCCTTAATGACCATCTTTGTAAGACCCAAAGTTAATTCAGCCATCAAAGCAAAAAAAATTTCAGCCATCAAAGCCATTTTAGGGCCCTCAGAACAGCTATACTGTACTTTGCAACTGCAAATTTGCCCTTGCTCAAAAACAAAGAAGTTGGAGATAGGATAGCTCATGCTTAGGAGTGAACCTTAAATTATCTTAAGGTAAAGGTATCCCTTGACAATTAAGTCCAGTCATGTCCGACTCTAGGGAGCGGTGCTCATCTCCGTTTCAAAGCCGAAGAGCCAGCGCTGTCCAAAGACGTTTCCATGGTCATGTGGCCGGCATGACTCAACACCGAGGCGCATGGAACGCTGTTACCGTCCCGCTGACGTGGTACCTATTAATCTACTTGCAATTTCTTGCTTTCGAACTGCTAGGTTGGCAGGAGCCGTCGCACGGATTCGAACTGCCGACCTTTCGATCGACAGCTCATGATGGTTCAGTGGTTTAACCCACTGCGCCACCCGCTGGCTTTTTCTCACTCACTCAAAGGGAACATGTGTTTCTTTGATCGAAAGCTTTCATGGCCAGCAATTATTTTCAACGAAGTAGGATGTACAAGTAAATCAGCCATGTACAAAAAAAGAAAATCCAGCAAAGATAAAAACAATGTCCAAAACCACAAGCGTCTTATCCAAATCATTAGAGTCAACACTCATGGACTGAGATTATTAAAATCCACAGCTGGGCTAGAAAAGTATCCCGACGTTTCGTTTCTTACTGCAGAAACATTTTCCAGGGCAATCTGAGGATTGATAGATGGTGAAACAGTAAGGGCGCTTCCTTCCTATATACTTCACAAAGAAAAGGGGCGGGGAATCCTAGTTCAGTGCAGCTGACCTGTTACACTAAGTCAGCTGTATAGAGACTGATCCTGCAAGGAAGCAAATAAAGTTGGTAACTGCTTCCAGTACTTAGATCAGGAGTTAGATCACTTAGACACGGAACAGCTTCAGACCTCCCCTTTCTCCGCAGCTGTCAGGTTGCAGTCCGTGTCCTCATATAAACTCCGTGCTGGTTTGCTCCCAACGCTCCGTCGTTCTGGAGCTTGCCTTCGTATAATAGGCAACCAGATTTTATTGATAAAACTTAGGTCCTGTTGCCTATTAATCAGTGATTGGACAGGTTTCTTACTGATCTCTATAGCTTCCAAGTTCCTGAGAATGGTAGATCTGCTTTCTGTTTCTGTTCTTAAGCTGCTGGTGTCCTTGAATTGAATGGTGTGTCCTGTAGAAAGAGCATGTTCAGCCACAGAACTCAGGATGTACCAGTCTGACAGATCTTTCATGCTCCTTAATTCTGGTGTTAATACTTCTTTGCGTTAAACCGATGTATTCTTTTCCACAGGAACATGGAATACTATAAATCCCGGGATTGGAAAGAGGCGGTCTTTTATCCTTAGGGTTGTTCAGCAACTGTTCAACTTTGTTAGTCGGTTTAAAAATTGTCCTAACATTTCCTTGTTTAAGAATGCGGGCAATCTTATCCGTTACCCCCTTAATAAAAGGCAAACAAGTCCATAACCTTTCTTCCTTGTCAGTAGTTTTTTTTATTTGCATTGTCTTTATTGGTATCTAAGTTGTTATTCCTTCCTTCCCTCACTGCCTGAATTTTGTTACTCTGTAACGACCAACATCTATTAATATGTGCCACAGAATATCCATTGGCTTTTAAAGTCTCAAATACAATCTGCTTCTCTCTATCCAGAGAACTTTCATCGCTGATTTTTTTGTGTTGTTTCTGGGCGGCTATTTGAGAGTGTTACTCCATCCACAGCTATAGGGCAGCAAGGGGCAGTTCCAAGTTAGAAGCTCAGTGCTTTGTAGGACCTGGCTGTAAACAGATAATGAACTGATGTCACAGGGCTAATGCTAGAATTTAGAAGTTTAACTTTTTGAGGTGGAAATCAGTTGATAGTTATGGATGTAGCTGCAACTAAATTGCCATTCATTAATGGAACTAAACTCGAATTATTTGGGGCAGACTTGAATACAGTAGAAGTTGTCTTGTCTGGTACTGTCTGGAATGAACGGTTGCCGGATATCATGATTTTCAGGATAGTAGAATGTCTCTGTTGCTGCAGTTGTCAGTTTCACTCAGAATATTGTCAATTTCACTCCAGATTGTTCCTGCTGTCATTTTCCCTGCAAAGTAGGCCTTAAATTCAGTTGCAACTTCTTCATTTTAACTGCTAGGATTATATTGCTTGAAATATTTTAACCTTAGAGTTGTTAAGTGTTGCCTATGCTGTGCTATTTCATGTTCTCACTTAATCTCCTTATATTTCTATGTTACTATGTTTAGCAGTTATTTGTAGGAACTTTTATTTTTTCACAGCAGTCAATTTCTGAAGCTTGCCAGTGTTGCTTCTCTAACTGACTGTCCTACCTGTTGTGTTTTACTCCAGCGGTTCTCAAACTGTGGGTTGTGACCCACCATTGAGAAGCTTAGCTGTCCCCTGCCCCTTAAGGGGTGGGGACAGCATGGTGTCGGCAACATTCTGGGACAAGACTGGGAGGGGAGAGGAGCCTTCTCGCGACCCAGAAGGAGCCTTCTCGTGACCAGGAAGTTAAGCTTCCAGAAGCCCTGCAGAGGCTTGAAAATGGCACAGTTTTCTTCTAAAAGGTAAAAAAAAACAACTCCCCCCTTTTTTCTTTTAAAAGCGTTTTTAAGTTGACACCGGTATCCGCGGATCCTCGCTATGTGCGGGGGTGGTGGTGGTGGTAGTCCGGAATGGATCCCCCATGGTTAGTACAGAGGTCCGACTGTACTTGCAGTCCTCATCTGCAGTGCCCCTATGCTCATACAAGCGTTTGCACATAGACATGTTGGAGACATGCTGAGGAAAGTGTATACTGCAGCAGTTGTTTTAGTCAATGCACAGAGGCCCCAGCAGAACATCTGAACAAAGATATTGTGAACCAACAGTGAGAAAGGTACCTGTGGCCCATACCGCCCATGCAATGTTGCACCACTTGTGGAATTTGACCTGTTCTATACAGTATGTAACAGAATGAGGTGGTATGTAGCAGATGTAGCATGATGTAGCAGAATGAACCACTTATGGATGGAGGATTCAATTTCTAAATGCTCTCTCATCTAAAAGAAACTTCCCTGCAAGGAGAAAACCTAGCACATCAAGGAGAGATGTTCCAACTCAGTTTGCACCCTCTGGTGCTTTCAGAGAACTTTTCACATACAGGAACATTAAAAAAGGGGTTGCCCACCTGAAGCAGAAGATGGTTGAATCTGTGGTGCCACTTCAGAATCCCACTATCTTAGTCCCTTCTCAGTTTGCTGCCTACGTAGAGCAAGCCTTTGTTACCTTGGAATGCTTTCCAGCCCTGCTTGGTCACAGTCTGTAGAAAGTTCACTAGACCAGTGTTTTCCAAACTTTTTATCACTAGGAACCACTTCCAGTCCGAAACGGTCTCTGCCGACCCACTTTTGGTCCAAAAGATCTCCTCTCCCCTCACCACATCCCCGCTCCTGTGCCCCACCCTCCCCTGTTGCCCACCCAGGGGGAAGAAGAAGTTGCTCATGGTCTCTCCGGCCACTCTGGTGGCAATCTGATGAGGCAGAGGCCGCCGTCACCCAGTCCGTCTGGTGCAAGGGGGCACAGCCGCTCAGTGCGGCCAGACTCAACACTGGCCGCATCATCTGGGTAATACCCCAGCGTGTCTTGTGCTAGATGGGCCAGGAGGCTGCATATTGTCCCTTGCTTGCTATGAACCTAGAGTACTGTGGTGGTTGATCTCAGCCCGCTCGAGCTCGTTCGAACATGGGGCTGCAGCCCGCTAACACACCTCTGGGTTCATGACCCACCAAAAATTGGCTCGCAACCCACTGGTGGGGCATGACCCAGTTTGGGAACTGCTGCACTAACCATTATTGTTTCAGAGAGAACTGTGGAACAACTAACTGCTCTGTTTTCCCGTGTGTGTTTTGCTTGTTTTTGCTTGTTGCTTCTCAGGCATTTTACTGCTTTACATTCCAATTATTTTGCACATTTTCAGATGAGAGCCCATTTTGAACGAATAAGTGGGATATAAATTTAATAATAGATTGATTGCATTTTTATCCTATTCTGTGCGCACAGGGCTGCAAAGATGGCTGCCCTCCCCTTTTTATCCTTACAACAGCTCTATGAGGTAGGTTAAGGTGAGAGATAGTAGTTAGCCCAGGTATGCTGAGAAAACTTCATGGGAGAGAGGGGATTTGAACCCAGGTCCTAGTTCAACGCTATAAACCACGACATCACCTTGGCTCTCAGTGAATGAATGAATAAAAAATTCCCCTTCATGTAAATTAGAATCATGCTCCAAATACATAATATGGAGTGAAGGGGAACATATTTTCTACTGTGACAATTCAGGTGTAGCCCAGGACTCTTTTTGTTCTAGAAAACCATATCATTTATCTGTACCATGCACCATGCTCTGGATAATTTATGTTAGTATTTCATAATGACTTTTCATTTGCAGGAAGTTAGAACTTGGCTTGCTCCAGGCTTGAACTTGGCAGAGCAACTCTTAGTTTGGAAACAACTCATTGTGTGTGCAAAACTGCAAAGCAATCAACTTGGCTAAAACGTAGTGGTTACTTAAGAATATGTTTTGTTGGTGCGTGCTGATTCAAAGTAAGATTTAAATGTACACTTATATAAAGCCTTCATTCCAAAGTCCTTTGTGTGGAATGTTACACATGGGGAAAAGACGTTGGGGTTAATGGACTGGCAGTTTCACTGTGTAGCAACACTACAGAACAGATAACACCTCCATCCGAGACCCGTTTAGGTCCCTTTTGCATGGCCATTGATAGGACATGGAATGGATTTTTCCCCTAAACTACCATGATGTGCCTGGTAGTCATATATATATCAGGCACTCACAAAGCTCATCTCTGGAATTGCCAACAGTGACTGTCCGCATTTTCTAAATTTCAGGCGGTCACGGTAACATCCTAAATCAGGCTCTTGGGCCATCCAATGGAGTAGGATAGGTCTTTTTTAATTGACACGTTCTTAGTGGTAAAGCCAAAGTCACATTTCCTAGTCCAGTCACTTGAAATATTTTACTCAGGGATGCCAGGCATTAAACATGGGACAGTATGCATGCATAAACATTTGCCAAACCAATACGGCTTCCGCCTATGCAATTCTAAGAAACAATCAGAAGGTTCTGTGGCTGAAGGTTAAATTATGGCTGCCTTATCTTGAATCCACTCATTAAGTGAACAAGGAGACTCATTCTTAGTAAATTGGCATGCACATCTTTCACATGCACTGGTATGTTGGTGTTTCAGCTCAATTTGTATTAGAGAGCAAATTTGGGGGAAAGAGGAAATACTGTTCCAGCATCTCCAACTGTATTTGCCATGCCTATCATAGAACTCAAACTGTATGAGTTCTGTGATAGGCATGGCAAATACAGTTGGAGATACTGTCCACTAAGGCATACCCCCCACACACACACACAATCAATGTGACAAGAATTTCATTTCTATTTAAAAATAATGTTGAGTGTTCCTTCTTGTTCAGTTAGCAGACGCTGATGAACTAAATGCTTTGAAGACTCTTGGTCTGTGTTGCATTGTGAAAACATTTCACCACCAGTGAAATCTCTTTCATTTCACTGGCCAGACACCTGCCATAATGCTTGACATATACCAGGTTCGGTGAGAGATGAGTCTTTTCCTTTTATTTCTTTAGCAAGAGCACAGCTGTATTGCATCAAAATCTGTTCCTGTACGAAATTGCTCTCTAAAAATAACCAAGGCTCAGAGTTGCTGTACTTATGATGCCTGCGTGCTTAATCTGGTCGTGCACAAGGGGAGCACTTTGCACTCCCCTTCCCTCAGTACTTGGACAGAAGCAAGGCAATATTTGAAGGATCCATTTCATTTGAGGGAAGGACCAGGGAAACAAATGGGCTTTGGACGGGGGCTGGCCTGGACATACAGGCAGACTAAGTGGTAACCCGAGGCAATGCAGTTTGATTCAGTATAACTTCCTTCCACCTGGCTGTATCAGAAGGGGAGACAGCAAGGCCCACTCCATTGGCCTGGCTGGGACCAAGTACCGCTGGTCGCCATCCCTCCCTGTGTCCACCAGCAGCCATTCAACCTGGCTGCAGTCAAGAGAGAGGTGAGTGAGCACACACAGCTCACCAGGGACCAACAGTTGCTTGGCTCTTCCTCTCCCCGAATTGTCTCCATCAGCAGCCATTCTCACTGACAGCAGCAGAGGAAGTTATAAGAAAGCATAGCCTACTCAGCTGCGTCAGCTGAAACAAATGGCCATTTTGTTCCTCCTCTCCTAGAACTGCTTCCCTCAGTAGCCATTTCGCTTGCTCCTTAGGATGTAATATTATGTCAGGGTTGCATCCTATGGTGGTGGTGGTGGGGGTAGACAGCCTGCAGGAGGTAAGTAAAAACGTTTCGTACTAACCTCCTGCTAGGCTGATCAACCACCAACAGGTCTCCTTGGACATATGGCCCCTATTTTGGTGGTATATATCCAAGGAGAGGAAAAGGGTGGGGAGGTTTGAAAAGGAGGAGATAATATCTGGTGTGCACCATTGCCGCCAGATCCACCCCCTTCTACCTCCTCTCTGCCCCCAGTCCTCCCCCCTCTGCACACAGGAATATCCCTGCTCCTCCAACTCCCTCCCCCATCCCTTCCACCACCCGCCCCCACTGCCAACTCACCTGCCCTGGCGGATGGTGGCCTTGCCCCTGGCCTGCACGCATAGCTGACAGTGGCTGCGCTCACCGTCCGGCAGCATCACATGATGTGCGCTGAATCCAGGCACATGGCTGGATCCTGGTGCTTCCGCCAGCAGAGCGCGCATTCCGCTGGTGGAGGTCAGCAGATAATATTGGGCTGTAAATATATGTACATGAAATAATTGAATATTCTCCCTCAGTTTATCCCTGCTTCCACTTCTCTCCCCTTCTCTGTTGTCTCCATTGGGTCAATTTTAGAATGTGAGACTTTTGAGATGCAGACCGCTCTTCTTATTACTTGTAAACTGCCATGGAGCCAGATAGTGATATATTATTAGTAGTAAGTAGTATTAGTAAGCCACTGTTTCTAATTTAACTTCTTTGTTTCTAATAGGAATATAGAATTATTTAATTTTAAAATACTGTTGAATTGTAACCATAGGATCTGTTGACAGAATAAGTTGTATAGATTGTACGTATTTTGGAGACAGCGGTCGAAGGGTGTGACTCTGTAGAGGCCATCTTTGAGAATAAATGTGAAAGATGGCAGATATGTCATCATGGTTCAAGGTAAAGGAACAGATGACTGTTGATGAATCGAATGGTCTATGTTGGTCTAGTTATGAGATTGAAGGTCTTGGCTCGATATTGCCTGAGAATTGCTAAAATTTAGAGACGACTGAACCCTTGAAAATCGGAGTGGTTAACAAATGTATTTGTGCCAGTGACAAAGCAAAAGAAAAAGTAAGAGAACCAACAATTTGAAGACATCTGATGCCCATAAAAGCTATGGAGGGGAGGTCGTCATGGCGAAAGCTGTGAACATGCCAAGTGATATTTAAACAGTAAGACAGAGCAGAGATTGTGATGCAATGACAAAGCTTCTCAAAATGCCCTGAATATTGGATGAAGGTTATGTCTCCAGAGATTTTTGTCGAAAATGAAATCTCCGGGCAAACTTGACAGTACCTGTTGGGTGAGACATGCAAGGAATGTCAAGGGTTCTAATAAAAGATGAGTGAAATTTCTCAAGGTTTTTTTTTCCTGCACATCCTTAGAGGAAGCAGTAGAAAATTCCACCCAGCATTTAGCATTTGCATTCTTCTCTATATTGAATCACCCCAGGAGGGTAAGACCATGGGAATTGTACACAGACACATCTTCTGAGATGATCAGGCGCACATGAGATTTGCTGTATGCCAACTTCCCTCAGGGCCTTTCCATCTGCTTTCTCTGATGTTGCTGACGAGAATGCAGATTTACATAACTGTTCTGGATGGGAACAGATGAACCTTAAGACAGCTTGGGAGATTTGCCCTGCAAAAACTACAGACTGGCACAAATTTGTTGCGTGTTCCCAATCCTCTGGTGGATTTCATTTGTCACTGCCTATTCATTTATTTCTAGTTCATTCCTTTAGAGTTTAATTTATCTTCATTGTGAAGAGAGAAATGACTTGATCTCTGTAGTCCATGCAGAAGTCATTGTTGCTAATGGAAAAACAACAACAACAAACCATTATGCATTAAGCAATGGTAATATTTTTCTCATTCATGGGACAAAACACTATCCTAATACAGTAATTAGCAGAATTTATATACATGCAACAACAGTCAGAATTTATATTCTGCTTCTGAAAACAGCTGTAGAGGACGGAGTGGTATAAATAGGTTAGGGGGTCTTCACTTAGGGTATATATGCATGAAGTTTCAAAGACTGAGAGAAAATATAATAGAATCTATGCACCACCTTTGCAAGTGTCAGTACGCAGGCAACCACATGTTGGTTTCTTGTGTTCCACAATGGTCTCTGGTCAAAGAGTTTTTTGTTGGACTGCAGTATATGGACTTGAAATATGAAGCTGAGTCAGATCATTGGTCCATCTTGCACAACACTGTCTATGGCAGAGGCAGCCAATGTTAATTGTAAAGAAGAGGCCTTTCTGAGATCCTGCAACCTGATATACTTTTAACTGGAGATTGCTGGAACTGAACTTAAGATCTTCAGCATGTAACTCATGTGCTCTTCTACTAAACTATGCCTTCAGTCCAAACTCAGAAAGCTCAAACTGGCTTCCACAGATATGATCAGCACTGCATGCAAGAAACATGTGTGACTGGTTTCAGTACCTGTTGGATAGCTGCCCAATACAAAGAACAACATTAACCTCACAAATTTGCACACCTCAGAGCCCAATCTAAGTGTTAAACCATACTTCTACAGTACCTATTTATACATTCATATCCTATGAAAACAATTAAAGCTGCATTACACCAATTTTTCATGAGTTATTAACAGTGCATCTTATAAACACTGCTATTTCAACAAATGATAAAATCAGTTCACACACAGCTGGATGCGTTTCAGCCTTCTTGGCCTCCAGCAGCAGCATGCACATCATGTATTTAGAGCACACTTGGGAATCCTTCCGCACCCAAAGAAGTTGGTTTGGTACATAGCGCTCCAGGGGAGTATGAGGATTCATACTGGGAGATCCCAGAACCAAACTGGTTGCGCTTTGGGCCAGGGACTGTAGCACAAATGTAGATTGCATTGCATTTATTGTAGAATGTGCTCACCGGGTTGCCCTGGAGCATCTTATCTGGAAGTTGTATTTCCCAAACACTGCACCACTACAAAAATGGAGCACTAGGGACTACAAATTTTGGGTTACTTGTGAAGCTGCTTTATGCTGACCCAGATCAATGGTCCATCTGCATTGATTGGCCGTGGATGTATATGGTTTCAGACAAGCGTTTTTCCCAGTCCCCCCCCCCCTGGGGATGCCAAGAACTTGGGATTTTCTGCATGCAAAAAAACTCTCTACTGTAGAGAATCTCTAAGCAGCTCCTCCTTAGAAGGCCTGTAGGATTCTCTGTTCATTCCATTATAACATCTTCATTGCTACCCTACAAATCAAAGATGTTTGACAGGCGGGTGGAAATGGGAAACTCTTCCTTTCATTCCATGACCTGTTGTTGCTGGAATGTAAAATACTGATTTTGATTTCCATCATTATATGCCAGTGTAACCAGGGCTAAAGTTCAGCCAGCGGAGACTGGCAAAATATACCAGCACACTCTTGGGCACTAGAGCCAATTTCAGCTGTGTTTATTCCAGTGTTTTTGTATAATATCCTAGCAGGACACCAGAGAGTTTTTCCAGTTCCTTTTAATTTGTTTTCTCTAGTTCCTTTAAAGTGGATGTACTTTGAGGAAGAGAAATTAGCTCAGACCTATGAATGTTTCCTGGTCAAACATTATACAACTGAAGTGCAGTACAGCTAACGCAGTGCTTGGTTACCAGCTGTACTCTGCTGAAGTTTCTGTTTCTTGAAGCCTCTTGGCAAGATGTCTAGTTTAATCTGGCAGTATTGCTCTTGCAAAGCTTATCTTGATCAGCATAATTGCTAATAAGATTGTCCAGGAGCAGTTGGGGAAAAGTTTGTCATTACTTTTTTTTTAATTGATCCTGGAACTTTGTGTGTTGTGCAGGCCACCTCAGTATAGGCCCAGTGGTGGCATGGGCTGAAGGGACATTATCCAAACACCATGCTGAATCTAAGCATGTCTAGGGCTCCTCAGTGCCCAGATGGGCCACCACCTGGATGCTGTCTGAAGCTGCATGATGGGGGGAAAAGAAATAAATAACCAAGGAGTTACCACTGACTGAAGAAAAAAGCTTGAGCTCATGGTGAGCCAGGCAACTGAAGAATCAGTCCACACAACTTTCAGATTAAGATGGTCAGTGGTGCAATATGGATGCCATTTGCTGGTCTTAGCATCCTGTCAAATATGGTCATCTGGGTAACCCCATGTTCAAATCTCACATTACCTGTGAATTCATTAGGTGGCATCAAGTTTTCTAAGCCTTATGTCCTACCACTGTAATATGAAATGATTACTACTACTACTACTACTACTACTACTACTACTACTACTACTACTACTACTACTACTACTACTACTACTATCACCTTAAAAGGATACTGTAAGGCTTGTTGAGTTTGTGACGTGCTTTGAACACTCAGCAAAAGCTACACAAATGCTAAAACCCCAATTATTAATTTGTTTTGGCATACATTTCTGCAGTGTGCAAGGAAGGACTTTGTGTGCAGAATCATCTGGCTTCACTCAACATCTTTGTTATTCTTAAGCAATGCTGAATAACTTGCAGCGTACCCAGAGAAGCCGAGGATGCTCTTAGTCGGGGTCTGAAGTCATTTCCTCTACTCTGATTCCAGAGAAGCAAGCAGAGTGGAAAATTATCTTTGATCAAAGAGCTAGAGATAATTACTATATATAAATATGTTGGTGGCAATTCTATAAATATCCAAGTGTTTCAAAGCAGAATTAGTGTGCAAAAAAACAAAAACAAAAAACAGACAAATGAGCTTAAGATAAGCCAATAATAAAACCAACATGTTGGTTTAGGAAGAGTTTTTTTCTCTCTCTTTCTGCCTAGCATGTTTTCCCCTTTGGTTGCTATCAGGACATGATGTGCCCTCAGGCAAAAGGCATTGGCAGCTGAATGATAGTTGGAAAATTTCGCCAACAGGTTTTCAAAGGAATCTCTTGATTTACTGAGCAATGCAGTCCCACAGCTGGGTTAATCCAGCAGCCTAATTAATTAACATGGGAACTTGCTAATCAGTAACATTTCTAACATGTTCCTCCTTGCTGCGATATAGCTGGATCTAGATAGAACTTGGTGCTTGCAAATGCGTCCAAATTTACCTCACCTGAGTCACTGCCATTATATACAGATGCATTTTAATCACATACAGCACGGGCAGTCCAATTCAGTTTAAGGATCTGCGAGGCGGCCGAAGCTGCCTGCCGAATCCCGTGCACCGCTGTGGGCAGGCAGCCCGCAGCGGTAAGTCTACTCGGGGAAGGGGACGAGCGTCCCCCAGGGCTGAGGCCGATAGGCCTCATCAGATTTCCGCCAGCGAAATTGCTGGCGGAAGTTGGAGGAGGCCGTGTAACGACCCAGTCACCTGGCAGGGACTGGGATATGGCGGGAGCCATGCCCCCGCCCGGGGTGGCTGGGCCTATGGCCGCCTTCCCAGCTCCGCCAACCCTCCACCCTGTCCGCCGACCCACCCACCCCCGTCCTCCAGATCCTACCTTTCCTGGATCCGTCAGCTAGGCAAGGGCTCCGGCGGCGGAGCAGGGAAAGCCGGCCTTGGTGCCGGCCTTCTGTGCTCAAAAGTAGTCGCAAACGTGCTTTACGGCATGTTTGCGACTACTGCGGGTGGCGGAATGCTCATTCCGCCGTCTGTATTTACTGTAGGGTTGCACTCTCAGAGTGAAACTACACGACGTTTTGAAGAATGCATGAATTTGGCCCTTGTGGCGTTTTTTAAAACTTTTAACTAAGGGGGACGACGACTGTGAAATGGGAGGGTAGGAGGCTTTAGCTCTTAGCCCTCACTGTTGATCCAACCCTGTGGATCCAACCCTACAGTGAATGAAAACCCTTCCATTGGCTTTCACCTGAACGTTTTAAAAACTGGAAATAGCAGATGGGGGTCAGAACTCTGGCAGGGACTAAGAGCAAAAGCCTACCTTGCTGCAGTTTCAGGGTATTTCATGGCCCCCAAACACAAGTGTTCTTCATAGCATAACATGATGTTTGGCCCTCAGTGAGTTAGAAGTTGTAGCCTTGAATTCCATGTGTGCCTGTTTTCCATTCCAGTTTAGAGGAAAGCCTAGAAAGTTGGGGGCTTTATGCTTATGTAATGTTAGTACTTAATTTGAGGGTTTAGCACCAAAATATGTGAAACGATAGTTTACAGCACAGGTACAGCCAATTTTGTAAATCTGGGTAGGCATATAGCTTTTTGCACTCTCTGCTTTGAGACTGTTTTCTTTAGAACATTATTTCTAAAACATTATTATTATTATTATTATTATTATTATTATTATTATTATTATTATTATTATTATTAAACAGTATTTATATACTGCTTTTCAACAAAAAGTTCACAAAGTAGTTTACAGACAAAATCAAATGGCTCCCTGTCCCAAAAGGGCTCACAATCTAAAAAAGATACAGAACACCACCAGCAAACAGCCACCGGAAAAGACACTGTGCTGGGGTGAAAGGGGGGCAGTTACTCTCCCCCTGCTAAATATAAGAGGAGCACCAATTGAAAAAGTGCCTCTTGCCCAGTTATCAGGGGTCAAGTCTTTCAAGTCTTTTACAATCGGCAAGTCTGAGTCAAGTCAAGTCATTGATGCGACTTGAGTCCAATTCATGTTCGAGCCAGTAGACTCAAGTCTACATCATTGGGAAGCTCCCTTACACTGAATTAGTTCTTAGTTGCAACTCACAGGAAGCCCTCTTTCTATTGAAAATAGCATGACAGGGACAAAATGAGGACCAGAACTCTGCTGAGGGAGAAGTACTAATGGACACTGCATTATCAACCCATATTGTGTGTCCTCCTGCATGTTGTCTTCTTAAAAACAAACCAAAACCAAAACCAAGGGCCATGTTACACACCCTCCTCAAAACATGTAGTTTGGTTCTAAAATGAAACTCAGGAGAGATGCTGAGAGGATTGCTATGCTAGGATGACTAGGGACACTTGCTTCCCTCTGCTAAATCTTGTAAGAGAACCATCACTTTAAAAGATGCCACTTTGCCAAGTTAGCAGGGTAACAAAATGAATCCCTGTATGCATTTTGCTCCTCCCTAGCCGTTAGATCACGGCCCACATAGAGATGAAGAAGAATTCACAGAGCATGGTGGAGTTGGCTAGTCAGTTCTGTAATACCTGAGGACTGAAGGGATTGGACAAAATGGTCTCATAGCCAGGCAAATTCTGCCCACACAATTATCTGTGGTGTTTCAGTGCAAAAATGGAAGCTAGTCCCAAAACCTGAGGAGAAAAAATAGTGCTTATAGGAAGAGAAAAACCATTAGGGCAAACCTGAGAAAAGGAAAAATGTATGAATAAATTAAATCCGTACGAGTTTCATTAAAAGGTAAAATGAAAGTGTGTCCAGAGGAACTGGTGAAGTGCCAAGCTTAAAACCAAGAATTGCCAAAGAATGAGAGAAAAAAAGGGGGGGGGGAAAGACTCCTTTTCCTTCTGTGGATATACCATTCTTGTACCCCTTTGTACTCAACTTTATGCCCCATTCCATTTTATATGTGTCTTTAACCCATATTTAGAGTTCATACATTCCAAATTGTGTGTTCATGTTAACCAGTTGCAGCACATAGCCCTCTTTGGACACCATTTGCCCTTAATGAAGACTCTTTTGTTTTCAGTACTGTACAGCTTTAAAAGTATCAACTATGTCTGGTTTTCTCCCAGCACCTAGTCTGTGAAGCTGGACCATTGTGCTCGTTGCTGCCTGGTCTCATGCTATCAGAAGGCTGCTTTCTTAGTGGTCCTATTGTTTAAGGAGAAACCCTTATCTGGGTTTTCCTCTCAGGCAACCCCTTTCGTGCCAACTTCAACTTTCTTAGCTGAGAAAACTCCAAACCATCCAGGCTGACTTGGGTTCGTCACCTTTGAGGCATTCTGTGACATAGCCAGGGTCTTTCCGGTTCCAGACTAACACCATGTGCTTTCAGACCATGCTCTGGAGGTTGCAATATTTTCCCTTCTGAAAATGTTGGTTGGTTGAATACTAAACAGTTATATCTTGGAAATGAAGAAAACGTGTTCTCTTTTTGCCCTGTCCAGGAGATGATGGCGGCTGCTGCTGTTGATGCACTCCCACCATCTTGGGTTGCCATGCCACCTTCAGATGACTCATGCTCCCACCCCGAGGAACCCCCCCCTTCATACCCCCCCCTTCATAACTAGGGAGCAGGCTGAATTTTCAGGCTAGAAAGTGTGCTTTCCAGGCTGGATTGAATGATACCGACATATCTCTACCAGTAGCCCCCTGGTTTGCTAATTGCTAAGGCTCCAATCCTGTCCACACTTTCCTGGGAGTAAGCCCAATTGAACACAATTGGACTTACTTCTGAGTAGACATGCCTAGGATTGTACTGCTAATTAGCTGCATGCATGGCAGTATAGCTTAATGTTGCCAGGCCTAGGCTTACCAGATCTCCAACCGGGACAGAGTGCTAGACCTTTAGGAGCAGGAATGTGGGCAGGTGTCGCTTGTTAAGTCCTAGAGCACAATCCTAGGCATGTCTACTCAAAAGCAAGGCCCATTGTGTTCAGTGGGGCTTGCTTCTGAGTAGACATGCCTAGGATTGTGCTCTAAAGTTGAACAAGCTACACCTGCCCACATTCCTTCTCCTAAAGGTCTAGCACTCTGTCCCGGTTGGAGATCTGGTAAGCCTAGCCAGGCCACACAAGTGAGAAACCCTTAAACGTGTTTGAAGCTGTTGCTTGTGCTCCAGAGAAATCTTGGCTCTTGTTGAGTGAAAGCTGTTGCTAGTTGGGCATGGTGATCTCTCTGGGAAGTACTGAGTCAAGTGAGAGACTGCAACAGGACACGGAATATTTTGGAGGAGCAGCTCTAGGCTGCACAATATTTCAGCAACCAAAATTGCATTCTTGTTTGCCAGGAATTCTGAATTTGCTCCTTTCTCATATTGCTTCTCTGTAGGGTTATAAGGATGGATAGACAGATGCACACACAAATGCGCAGAGGGAAACGTGGGAGGGGTTTGACAAAGTTCAGCTCAATCTCTGCAGGGAGAAAAAGCCCTACTTTCTTTGTAAACAGAGACTGCTAAGGATATAAAATGAAAACACTGGAATCAACTTAGCAGAGTTTGGCAGCCCTGCTTAAGAAAGCAAGCAAGCAAGCAAGCAAGCATTGGCATATTATACCAAAGTCCTTAGCTTGAACTTTCGCCTTTGTTGAAAACATAAATATGTTGCTAGCCAATACAATTAAAACTCCAATAATGAATGAGATATTTGCATGGCTGCCATTCATGATTGAATCATTTGAGATGGGTTGATGGATTGTGACTGTCATGATGGCATTCTGTCTGAAATAGTCCCCCTTTTCGTCCCTCTTTCACACCTCTATTCTGAATCTAGAATTTTTAAAAACTTGAAAAGGTTGTTAGATAGTGTCCACGTTAAAGCAGTGGTTCAGCCACTTCCTCCAAATTCATATATAAGTGATCTCAGAGGCGTATCAGCAGCGAGTGCTGCCTGGAGGGTGGGCACCGCTCCAGGGGCGGGGGGGCGACCCGGCTTACGCGACCTGGCTTACGTTACCTTTTAACGTTCTGCGCATGTGCAAAAGAAAGATAAACAGCGTGGCGCGGCAGTCGGCCTTCAGAAAGCCCTGGCCGCCGGTCGAGGTGGACACTCCGGGGCTTTCTCCGGCTCCGAGGCCGGGGGAGAAGGCCTCGGAGCGCCCGCCCGCGTCACCAGATGGGCGGGCGGGCGCTCGCTTGCTCGCTCCGTGGAAAGACTGGAGCGAGCGGAGCAGCGCCACCCGGGGCCGAGGTGCCACCCGGAGCCGCTGCTCCGCTCGCTCCAGTCTTTTCACGCCTCTGAGTGATCTACCTTAGGGCTGGCATTCGAAATGCATTTCAGGGGTCCTTCCATGGAGATGCATCTAAGAATTTTCAAAGGCCGCCATATGAATTTCGTCTCAGGGGGTCTTTTTGCACATCCGCTTGCCTTTGCAGCAGTGAACAGGACCATTGCAAGTTGGTCAGATAAGCTCAGGATTGCACAACTCAGTTGCTTCCAAGGCCTGCGGGTTTGCCAGAACTATGCCTTGTGGACTCATTCAAGAACTACACAGGTCCCTGAAGCTTTAACAATCAGACTTTGAGGGAGACTGTCTGACCTTAGGAAGATTAGTGTGCAGCACTTGGATGAAAACCAGAAAAGCAGTTTGGGTGTCATTTGCTTCGCTGTTCAAGGAAAACATTCTCCCACATTTTATTTTTCACATTTTTTATACCACCCTTCCTCCAAGGAGCTCAGAGTGGTGTACATATTTCCTCCCCTCCTTTTTTGTCCTCACAACAACCCTGTGAGGTAGGCGGGGCTGAGAGATAGTGACTGGCCCAAGGTCACCCAGGAAGCTTCGTGGTTGAGCGGGGATTTGAACCTGGATCTTCCAGGTCTAAGTCCGACTCCCAAACCACTACACCATCCTGCTTCTTTGTGAATGTGAATATGCAATTTTGACATGAAGCTTACAAAAAATCAACTTAGCTCTAAGTCTGACTTAGGTCTGACTTAGGTCTGACTTAGGTCTGGTCTCTAGATACTAGTCGGCACTGTCCCAGCCCCTCTCACTCTTTTGCCTGGATAAGATTAGCACCTGGATGAAGAGCAGCTGGCTGAAAATGAACTTAAAAGCTGGTGGTGGTGCTGGCAGGAGGCAGGAAAAGCTTCAAAGAACACACCATCTCCATCGTATTACTGAAGAGCCTCCTCTTTGCATGTATTAATTTGGACTGCAGCCTTGGGGGCCTTCTGGACTCCTCATTGCAATCCCCAAATGTCGAGAGTGCCGTCTTTCTCTCTTGCTTGTGATCTCCGAGGACAGCTGCATGCCTCATGAGCACTGCACCCCCAGAGAAGATCAGGATATAATTCACAGTTGCACGTAATCAATGTTCTATTCTCATTAAGAGCTGGCCACATTCTCTCCAGATGTTTATCAGAAATGATCTCAGATAAACGTGCAGTATCAGAGGAACTTTGCTTCCTTTGGGATGGATTCTCTGCCGCTATCTGTGCCCCTAAGAAATTCCCTCTGCAATTCTTCACTTCTGTTTTGTTTTGTCTTGTCTCTGGCTGTCCCCAAGTGTCTCCCATACTACTGATGCGGAAATTAACTTTAAATTTCAGGGTTCTCTCAAGGAGAAGATAAAGCTGAGAATTTTGAAGGAAAGCTGAACAAACTTCTGTAAGACAAGTAACATTTCTTGGGGGTCACTGGACGTCCCCCCAGAGAGGGGAAATCCTACCTGTCCCTTGTGGGTAGTGGGTAACCGTGTAGGTATTAAATGACCACAGTCCGTTGCTGTTAGTGATTTTCTCAGCAATCGGCTTTTTGTAAATGCACACCTTGGACAGTCACAAGTGAGTTAAGAGGGCACTAACCAGATGAGAAACAATTTTATTTTTTAACATGAGTTGGGAGTTGAAAAATGTTCCAAAATTTATTTGTTCACAGAATGAAGACACCTAATTAAGTGCATGCAAACAGAGAGTGCTGTTTTTCAACTATGATTTGGTGAGCAAAGCAAAGAGGAAAATAACAGCCCATTCCAACCCAAGTGCTAAGCAGCCCAAGTCAGACCTAAAGTCAGCCTAAGTCGTTTAGGTCAAAGTTAGGTCTGGAACGCAACCATTTAGGGTGAAGTTAGGTCAAAGTTAGGTCAAAGTTACAACCGACGGACTAAGAACAGCCCATTCCAACCCAAGGGCTAAGCAGCACAAGTCAGACCTAAAGTTGACCTAAAAGTGGGCGGACCATGGGCGGACCGTGGGTGTAACGGGGGCGGCAACCAATTAACGTTGGATTCCAGACCCTGGCAAGCACAGACACGCTCCCTCCAACACAAATGCTGACACAAAATTTAGGTCAACCAAAAAGGTGGACCCAAATTCGAGGAGACCCATAGGAGCCATTTTACCTTACCCAAGCCAGCCCTCTCCTGAAAATTTCTAACACCCTACTCCTTAGTTAGGTCAGAGTTAGGACAGAGTTGGGCCTGCTAGGTCTGGAAACCGACAGAGTTATGCCTAAGATAGGGAGCCTATCAGCACCCAGCCCCACCCAGCCTCATTCCCACAAAAGCCCAGCCCCAGACCTCCAGTCACTCTTTCTCTCTCTGAGCACGTGGCGTGGGGTTCTGTCCCCCACAGCCACAAAGTGAGACTTTGTCGGTGGAGGGCAAAGTTCACGAACACCCCACTTCTCTCTTCTCTTCTCCTCTCTGCCTCCCTCTAGGGCAGAGAGGGCTGTTCTGGCTGTGGCCAACCTGTTTACAGCTGTGCCTGGGCAGCTGCCTCCATGCAAGTGTTTGCTAACCCATGTCTTTTTCCCAGCCCCTCTTCCCCCCCCCCACAGGCAAGAACACCAGCAGGTAAGAGCAGGGTTTGTGCTGACATGTGGTCTGACTGCTGCCTCTTTGCATTTAGAAATATAGGAAGGATATGTGCCTCTTTACCAATGTGTTGTCTCATAGCTGTCTGCATAGCCTGCCATGACATGCCTCTCTACCAATGTGTTGTCTCATAGCTGCCTGCATAGCCTGCCATGACATGCCTCTCTACCAATGTGTTGTCTCATAGCTGCCTCCATAGCCTGCCATGATATGCCTCTTTACCAATGTCTTGTCTCATAGCTGCCTGCATAGCCTGCCATGATATATAGGATACATGCCTCTTTAGCACTGTTGTGTCTGATAGCTGCCTGTAGTTATGTGAGCAGACACTGCCACAAGTGTGGAACTGTTAGCCTTATGTAGACACCACCTGTTTCTCCCCCCCCCCCCCCTTTTCTCCACAGGATCAACTGACAGGTCAGTAGTGCTAGGTTTGCCATGGTAGTGACCCCCAAGTTGTGTTGTTGTCTCTCTCTTTGACCCTTTCCCCTTACAGGATCATGCTCTCCTTACACCCAGGTAAGCAGCTCAGACCATGCTATGTGTGTCACACCTCTCAGCTGTGTTTTATTTCTCTCCCTGCAGGCTTTTGCAACCAACACACTGGCATTTCTTCACTGGCGATTGCTTCCACACACCAGCTGACATGTAACTCCCCCTTGTTTTTTGTCTCCCCAGGAATGTCCACTACCAACTACCTTCCTGGGAGCACCCCTGGGGCTGCAGTCTGGTTGCCCCACTGTCGTCTGCCTCGAAGCTGCCAGAGGTCAGGGATCCAGCCCTGCAACCCTCCTCAGCTGCCGGTACTGCTGCTGCTGCACCTCCCTGGCTGTCTACTTGCTGCCCCTCCCCTTTCTATGGAGCAGGCTGTGGTTCCACAGGGGAAGAGCCTGCATCTCCAGGTCCATGGGGCATGTGTGCTGCTGCTGCTGCTTCTGCTTTCAGATTGGCTGCTGTGACTACCCCTGGCAGCCTCGCCTAGCCATCTGTGCTAACGTTCTAGAACAATAAAGACGCCCCTCGGGCAGAGCCCCAGTGAAACATATGTGCCCAGTGTTTTTACACAAGCATTGCCCCACACCCACAGACAGCCCCCAGCACTGAAGCCCCTACATGAGTCCCACCCAGGGACTGCCACGGCCTTCCCTGGGAGAACCCAGCAGGAGCGCTGCCAGCCCCCCATGGCACAGAGGGGAGGGGGGAGTCAGGTGGGCCTCTCAGGCAGGCAAACAGTGACAGCCAGGGCATCCGCCCGTAATGCAGGCGCCACCGTCGAAGGTCCGCCCGTAATGCAGGCGCCACCGTCGAAGGTCCGCCCGTAATGCAGCCACTTCTGCCCAAAGTCTGTCTGCATAAGAGGTGCCTGTTTATGCATCACCTTCATCTGTGGAGCGCCCCCTGTGTCCCTATCGGTCTCTGCAGACCCCTCTCTCGGAATCTGTCTCCCACCAGCCTTGTTGTCTCTCTGTCTGTCTCTGACCCACCCGTGCCCCTCCCCAGCTCCCACTGTCTGCCTGCCTGTGTGTCTGCCTCCCCTCCCACTCCCTGATGATGGCTGCTGGCCACCCCCCATCCTGCCAGAGCGCCTGCCGCAAGGCGCCGTCGTCGCCCCATCTGGGGGTGTGATGAGCTGCGTGAGCCCTTCACGCTCGCAGCAGACAAGCCCAAGACATCTCTCGGTCTTGGCCGGGGCACAGAGCAGCAGGCACACCGGGATGCCTTCTTTGTGGGCATTGCCCCGGCCTTGGAGGCCCAGGGCTTCAGGCAGCGCACGGGCGAGTCATGTCAGAGGCAGTTCCAGTCCTCATGAGACCCCCCTTGTGTGTGACGTTCCCACCCCCTCCCCTTCCCTTCCCTCCCCCGCTCACCCCCCAGTGCAGCCTCAACGTGGCTTGGGGGTGGCATCGCCTTCTGCAGGAGGGAGGGGACGGCCACTCTCCCCTGCAGCAGGTGGCTGATGCACAGGGTGCCCTGTGGCGGCTGGGCTCAGGCACCTTGCTCACCTGTCACCTGCCCTGCGCCCACCACATGACTGGCGCAACCCCCATGCCTGCGGTCAGCCCCTTTGCGACTGGGCTGCGACAGACCCTGCAGCAGCTGCCATGGATGGACGCTGACACATGCAGACAGAGGCCTGCACATGCCTGAGCCAGACACGGAGCCTGGAGAGCCTGCCTGCCTGGGAGGTAAGTGTTGCCTGGATCCTGGGGTGGTGCTGGACCACAGAAACTGCAGCCTGCCTAACTCAGGCATAACTCTGACCTACCTCAGGCATAACTTCTGCCTAACTTAGGCTGCACTTAGGCCACACTTATGCCTGACTTGGAGAGGAGTTGGGTTGGAATGGGCTGTTAGAGGGATAACCCTACAAACTGTGGTGCAGAATCAATTATTTGCAGTCTGCCAATGGCCCAAAACATGTTTTCATTTTTATCTGTGACTTGCAGTTGTAATTTGGAAGAAACCACTAAATCATCAATAACAGCAAATCAGTTATGATTAATTTTTCATCTTCAAATAATGTATTCATGCAGTCTGTACATTTAGGAAGAAATACTCCATTATACATTTCCTGTTATTACCGTGGATGATTTACAGGTGTCATGATGATGATTTATTTTTTTAAGATCTGTGTGTCCCTCATGATGCCAAGAATTCTATGCCTGATTAGTGGGCCACAATGAAGATTATTTTTGTTAACCAATCAATTTCCACCTCTAAACGGTCATATCAGTTCTGGTCTACACCTGCAGCAAAGTGAGGTGGCAGATAGAATCTGGACTATACCATCACAGACTATAAGTGGTGTCGTAAGTGGGTTGCATTGGGTGCAGGCTGCACTGGGTATCACCCATTGAAGGGGTGATACCTGCTGAAGATGGCTGTTTCTTGGAAAACGTCATCACGTCACTACTAATTACTTCTGCGTCTGTGCCCACACCGCACACTGCGTCTGTGCCCACACTGTGCCCACAGACCCACACTGCGTCTGTGCCCACACTGTGGGTGATTCCACAGGCAGTGATGCCACTGGTGGGAATACTATTATGGAATACCCCCAAATGTAATAAAAAAACAAAAAATCTCCCTGAAGCATTTTTAAAAAGTACATTGAGAAGGATGTTCTAAAACTTCTTCCTTATGTGCTCGTATACTATATGCAAGGATACATTTGAATATGGGAACATTCCAAAAGGTGATTCCTGACCTGTGCTCTGAAGTGATACAGTCCATTCAACCTCCCTCCCCACACACACACACAACACTGTCACCTAATTCTGTTGCATTTATATAGAACAAGCCTACATTTATAAGTGTGTTGAGACTCAGATAGCAATTGAAGCAGGAAATCGGTGTGTGGGCTGTACCATATTGGACTGCTGATGGAGAGGCACGAGACTGAATGCTTCTCTGTACAAAACTATTCCCTGCACAAAGGAATCAAGCATGCTAGGATTTCAGCCCAGGAACGCGTTTTCTATTATTTATTTATTTATTTATTTACAATATTTTTACCCTGCCTTTCTCCCCGAAGGGACCCAAGGCGGCTTACAACATGGGATACAAATACAACAAATACAACAAATAATCACATTTAAAACAATAAAAACAATCCACAAAAGCTAGTAAAAACATCATCTAAAATTAATAAAAACACATCAAATTACAATTAAAACAGAAGCATAAAAAAGCATAAAAAAGCAGCAGCACTCCACCTGTGCAGGATGTTAAAAAAAGGCAAGGACTCAGAAGGCCTCCTTAAACAGGAAAGTTTTCAGGCTTCACCGGAAGGTCTCCAGGGAGGGAGCAGTACGTAAATCAAGAGGGAGGGAATTCCATAGGGTTGGTGCCACTACTGAGAAGGCCCTATTTCTGGCCGCCGCCCCTCACACCTCCCTGGGCGACGGTACCCTCAAAAGGGCCTTCTCTGATGACCTAAGGAGACGAGCCGGAATATATGGAAGTAGGCGGTCTCTCAGATATCCTGGCCCCAGGCCGTATAGGGCTTTAAAGGTCAAAACCAGCACCTTGAATTGGGCCCAGAAACGAACTGGCAGCCAGTGCAGCCGCTGAAGAAGCGGCCCGACAGAGTCGAACCGCCTACCCCCAGTAACCACATGGGCCGCCGCATTCTGCACTAATTGCAGTTTCCGAACCGTCTTCAAGGGCAGCCCCACGTAGAGCGCGTTACAATAATCTAATCTAAGTTTTCTAGAGGAGCATTCCATCAGTCCCCACCTGCAGTCTGAAGTGGTACAGTCAAGACACAGGCTTCCCATCTCATCTGCTTTTTGTGAAAACTGGTCTGGGTGTGATTTTACTTGTTGCTGACTGTTTTTGTTATATTGTATTTATTTGTTTTATTGTAAGGTCCAAGAACCAAAAGGCGAGGTCAAAATGCTTTCAATTAATCAATTAATTGGCCTGTGTCCCAAATGTAGATGGTGTTGTATATATAAACCACAAATTTATGGTGGTTGCATAAATTGAATTTCACATTGATCTATGCTGACCTGTGTTGAAAAGCAGGATATAAATAATTGGAAATAAAGAGCTAAAATAAAACAACTAGCACAGGCACACATTTTCAAACATTCCCATTTTTCAGCGCTCAACTATTTATTCAGTTAGTTTAATTAATTAGATTAGCTTGGGAAACAGTGTCTTGCCCAAGACCACCCAGTGAGCTTCATGGCGGCTAACCAGGAATTTGTACTGTTTTCTGAACCATTATGGTTTAACGGTTGTATCGTATATTGCAAATAAACCGAGGCACTTATGCACGTACTCAGCCAGGAGTTGTGCTGCAACAGCCTGATAGAAGATCCTCCCCTCCACCACTCACGGAGCAGCCACTGTGAACCAGGCTTCTCACATGAGTGTGCAGTCACAAGGCCCAGTTCACAAGGCCATGATGGGCCATTCCTGCAAAGAGCCCAGCTGACAGTGGATGCTATCTGCAGGGAAGGGGTGTGCTCACCCCCATATTACAGGGTTGCCCTCCAACCCCAGTCAACTGTGGCTACCTGGCAGGGCCCATGAGAGAGGGGTAAAGGGGGTAAATTGTACCTGGGCCCATGGTCAAAAAGGTGGCCCAGGAGCCAAAGGAGGGTCCTAGAAATTTCTGGGGATCTCAGCTGGCCTCATGGAGATTGAAAGATGAAGGCCAGACCAACCAGGAGGCCAGGTCTACCAGGCAGGCTTGGTAGACCTGGGCTTCGGAGACTCTTCTAGCTATTGCTCCCCCCCCCGCCATGTTTTCCTCTCAGGGGCCCTGCTTCCTGGTCCAAGTCAAACACTCAATCCATGAAACTACGCTGGTTCTCTTGCACTATTGTGTGGAAGAAGTAGCTTCTTGAATCTTCTTTTGTTAGGGAATCAGCTAAAAAGAAATTGCCACATTTAATTTTGTGTTCTATTTCAGTCTATCTCCTCCCTGTTCAGTAGGATTTGCAGGAGGTTTCCTGATGTCTGAAATTCTGGATGTTTTTAAATGCACCCTTGCTCGGACAGGGCTGTGCAGCTTGTTACTATAACCACTGTTTATACTCATCTTGTGTATCCTTAAACTGAACATTGCTGAGGTTAAGCTGTTTAGATTTGGATAAATGACAAACAGAACTCCAACCTTCCAAACATTACAAGGCAGTGGACCTCAGAGGCGTTTTAACAGGAACCAACAGGAAGTGGCTTCATTGGAAGTAGACATTCATTTATAAACAGATCAAGTAAGAGAGACCCTTGACGCCCCCACCATCTGCCTGGGGGCAGTTGCATCTTCTTTCCATAAACGCACATCTTTTAATCATTTTATGACAATTTCACTTCAACCTCATTGGAATGACTTTATTTATAGCAACTTTATATTCCTACCATGTAGAGATGCTAAGGCAAATCTTATATCGTATATATCGTATATCCTAATGTCACCTTTTTCTTGTCCTGTTACTAGTAGTAGGTTTCAAAGGGGCAGTAGGTGGGTCTGCCACCCAGCAGTTCAACAAAGAGCATCCTTTCAGCTGTGACCACTCTTGCTTATGGATCACATCTTCTGCCTTCACACCGGCTTATTTCCCCAATGTGTTTACGAGACCAGGTCTTGTCACATGACCTGCTCTGGCCGGCCTGTTGATTTTGAGAGGCTTCTTTCTGATCTGGGAGGCCATTTTGTAGACCCTTCCTTTAGTCAAGTCTCAGTGGTGGCTCACAGATTAAATCCCTGCCCGCCCGCCCACCCGCCCGAGGTTCCAATTTGAGGACCTACAGCAGGTCTGCTCACCTGTTATACTTTATCCAGGTACAGGCCTCTACACCTGGGTACACGTTTCCATGTGAGTGACTATACCAGATGTCATTTTTACAGGTCCACAATCCATGTACGCCGTACACAGATTGTACCTCCATTGAATGGAACAGGCAAATTGCTATACCCAGATACAGACTAACAATGACTGTACCTGGGTAAAATTTAACCCGTTAATTGCCCTAATGTCATTTTCTGGTTCTGTTCTGTTCCCATAGGCGACCTCTTATTAGAGGTCTAATCATTATTGGGAAAACTAGTGATGTTTTTTTTAATGGAAAGAAAACTGGAAAGAAAAACAGACAGAAAGAGAGAGGCTGACAAAAAAAAGGAAGCTGGTTATGAAAAGTACCCTACAGAAACTGTCACTAGGGCAAATAAGAGAAGCAATTCAAGGGACAATTAATGAGTTTTTCACCACTAATTCTAGGATCAACAGGAAGCAATAAAATGGGCTGAACCTTCAAGCAATAAAATTTTCATTAACATTTCCAGGGACCTTTCTTGAACAGGACATATTTGTCAGTAAACATTGTAGGAGGATCTTGGCTATGGGGAAGGGCGTTGCTAGATACTATAGTGCTTTATTCTAGTATATATGGAACTGCTCAATTAGCTGCATCCAGCTAATTGAGAAAACACATTGCTGAACACTGGTAGTGTGGAAGCAACTCAAGCTAACCAAGATTAAATAACGGAAATGCACTACACTAGCTGGAAGAAGAGTTTATATCATGACAGAATCAAACTGTTGGGAAAAAAAATCAAATTTAAACTTTGTACCCCAGAAAACTTTACATAAAAAGGAGAACGATGATTCGTTCATCATTAATGATGATTTAGGGCTGCATGGCCTTGACTGCTATTTTTGTATTCCAAACAGCCTTGACAACTTGTCATAATAATTAAAAGACTCATCTCAGGCCTAATTAAAGACATGCAAATGAAATGTGGATCACAAGCCACAGAAAAATCAAAACAGAATAATATCCTTCCCTTTGTCTTCAGGGACCTTGGTTTAAAAATGCTTTTAAGCACTGAATGGAATTTCCCAGAAAGTCTGATAGTAAAAATACCTCTGCAAATATTCCTAGGGGCGTGGGAGGGGGCATGTTGGAGTGCAGTACCAGGTCGCCTCCTACAGCAGGAGCAGTGATGTCACCCGCAAGAATGCTCAGGTGCTGCCTTTGAAACTTTTTTCACATTTCCGGAGCTGAGAAGTGCCAGATTCAGGAAGAGGTAAAGTGAGACACTTGCCTAGGGGCATAAGTACCAGTCTGCCCTCCCATCAGAGAGATACAGATGAATGACAGATAGGGGAGGGGTGCATTAGGATAGATAGGGAAGGGAGGGGTGAACAAATCAGAGGAGCTGTGGTAAGGCTGGATCATGCCCTGGCAGAAGGGGAGGGGAGGCTTGTTTATTCCATTTCATTGGATGAGTTCCTTAAGGGAATGTTCAGTTGTGAAGGGTACATTTGGTAGTGCAGGACGGTGTCATGATGGATCTGGATCTGTGACATTTGAGCCGGGGATGTAACGTGCACGCTCCCCTGGCGGTTTTCTACACTGGATTGCACCGTCAATCTCTATACATGTCATCTAAAATCAAAGTCTGCTTTTTTTCTCCAAAATGATTGTTTTAGCCATATGCAAATTCACATAGGCTTCATCAATCAAAACTAAATGTGATTAACTAAGAATTCTTGAATTGGGTGACATCCCTATCAACAAGTTCTGTGTGCCCAAAGTGGAGTTCTATTTCTTGAACAGCAGCTCTAATACCATGTACGTGGCACAAGATGTTTTAAATTCAGAGCTGTTGCAAAGCAGTTTGAGGCCGTCTGCAGCTCAGTGTTAAAAAGCAAAACTCCCAGTGGCTGAGTCCAAGCCATTGGGCTAGTGTAGAGTTGCTCTTTGGCTCATATCCTTCGAGTTTTGTTCAACTAACCTCATCTGGTTTATTATGCCAATTCTGGGGCCAACATGGTAAATAATTTGAATCTATCCATGGCCAAGTCTTTGCATAGTGACAGATGTTTCTTATCTCTCCTGGATGAGAGGATTGCTATCATTGTGGAGCTGTCTTTATAGATCTTGGAAGACTGCAAAGATCCTGCATTAACCATTTCTTTGGGAATATTCATTTGTGCTGAAAAGATCAGCAACTGGTAAACTGGCAAAAGACAGAAAACAGATGGCAGACCTAAATGGTCTGTTCTCTGAGTCAGTAGGAGGTAAAGGGGAGGATGACCTCCCCCCTCAAAAAAAAATCTTTCATAGAGCCTGCTCTTTTGAAGAGGACAGGGATGTACCAAAGCAGGCAACATTTGCAGATGGTGCTACTTAGCTAGGAAAGTATAAGCCTCAGGGTTAGAACTGTGTTGGGTAATTTTTGGAGGCAGCAGTTAGACACAGCTGTGACATAAACATAAAAGATACCCCAATTTAGTGCACAGAAGATACCATAAAAGGACACCTCTCTCAATAAGAAATGAACAGGACATAAACCACATAGGATTTCAAAAGTCAAGACTGGCACTTTGGACTGATGACTTGATAAAAGAAAAGGGAGTGACTGCAGAGGTTAGTGGCACTGTTCTTCCTACGCGGGCGGCTGAACGATCATCAAACACAGTATACAATGGTGATGAAAAGAAGTTCTGTCCTCTTGTATCTGGTCTACCCCTGTGGAGGGAGGGGGGGTAGAACCATACTCTTCTTGAGAGGTTATTTGTTTTTTAAGTGTAGCCTATAAGCAGGAGCCCTAATGCTTGCCAGGGAGAAGAGCTTGTTACAGGTCTGGCTGCTGAATCACAGTTTTATGTGATTTGAGGAGTGAGTGTGGCCTTACCTCCTCCTTGGAAGTAGCATGTGGGGAGAGGCAGAGCCTAAACCATATAATGAGATTAGCCCTCTAGAAAGTGGGCAGACTGAGAATAGGAAGAACTAGAGGCAAGGAATTGCTCCCTGGCCAGCAGTGTAGAGGGTTGGGTTGTTTGCTTGGCTGCCTCTTCAGTTATTCTCGTAAATATGTGCATAGTTTGTTTCACTGGGGAAGTATAATAAAGCAGAGTATCTGATTTGGTAATTTCTGTTGGATTTTGAATCCATCATCATAACTACAGAACATCCATGTGAGAGACAGAGCACACATCCTTTAAAAAGCAATTTTTAAAAAATGAAAATGTAAAAGTCGACTAACTGGGGAAAAAATTGTGAGAGCTTTGCTTTACTTGTGCTGGATGTTTCAGTTTTTTTTTTTTAATGTTACAGGAGTTCTCCACTGCTTGAGTGGTATACAGATGGAACTTGTAGCGTCTAAAGAATTGTGTGTGTATCTTTAAGAGTCTGCATGAGGCATGGAGAGAGTTATGGAACAGGAAGTAATTCATCAGATAAATGCATTCTCCTAAAACTGGCATGTGGCTCAAAAAAAATGGATTCTTATCTAGAGCAACTGAAAGAATTAAAAACTGCAACTATCAGGTACTCCATGGCTGCAGTTTTTAATTCCTTATTTGCTGTGGAGACATCTGAAAGAAACAGTTTGTATTGAACATTTTGATGTGGTGTGGATTTTACTAACTGTTGTTAAAGTTTTAAAAGCAACAAAATGGCATTAAAAAGTAAATCTCCAGCAATAAAGGAATGTCTCCATAATCTTGGCAGGCAACTATGACAGTGAATCCAACAGAATACGTTCATCTAAGGATGGTAAAACACACTGCCAGGTATTTGAAATGGTTCTGGGTCAATTTTTCTAACGATACGAATGAAATTTTTAAGATGGACATTATATGTCTTATGAACATTTTTAGCTGTTGTCCTAGATTTGATTGAGTGCTTAATGTAGTTAATCACCCCATTAAAATGAAAAAAATAAAAATAAAAACTGCAACCATACAGACAATTGTCAGATTATATCTCAAATTTGCATCCCGTGATTTTCAAAAGGGCTCGTTGTGAAATCAAAACCACAAAGTAGCACACACACACACACACACACACACACACACACACACACACACACACACACACACAAATCTAGGGAGCCTAGTGACTGACTTGTGGAGAGGCTGAATTTCCACCATGAGAATGTGAAATGTATGATATTCTCTTGGAAGACGAAACTTCGTTTTCGTTTGGTGCTGTTTAATACAATGTGGAACAGAATAAAATTACACGTTACGAAGTTCAACTTCAAGTCACTTTGAGAAGACTGTAAAAGGAGTAGAAGAGGAATTTTAAGAGTGAAACAACTGCTTAGGAATAAGACAAACAAATCCTACTAGTGTTTGAGGACCAACATCCAGGCATCTCAGAAACTTGCAATTGCAATCCATTGAGGAGTCTGTCTTGGTCATTAGTGTAGAAGTCAGATGATGATCTTTAATTCTGCTACACTACTTTCTGTCAGACTGTGAAAGTGAAAGATTCCCAACTATTCTTCAGTCTAGCTAGGAAGGAGAGAGGGATGAGAAAAATCATGTAGATATTTTGTTCAAAATACCCAAGTTTCAGCTTGGAAAGAATCCAAGCATATCATTTCTTGACCAGGCTTACTGACCCCACAGAACTCTTGGGCTGCAATCCTGAACCTTGTGAAAGGGGGAGAACACAGTGAAGACTGGTTTCTTATAAGATTCCAGTTTACCTCCCATCTTGTCATCTTTGTACATCACTGGCATACCAGGCACTCTGTACATCCCACATTAGTGTATCCAGCAACTGGCTTTCTCCCCAAACTGAGGCCACTCTCAGCAGAAGTCAGAAGTAGAACTTGGGCAAAAGGGGGCTGCTGAGTACTCCAAAGTTACCAGTGAGTGACTGGGGGGGGGGGTAGTTTAATGTGAAGTCACAGTGTACCTGGCCTCAGGGGTGGTCCATCCATTAGGTGAGATGATGTGGGTTGCATCAGTGGCAGATTTCACGACATGTTGTTTGAAAACGTTTGGGAAACACTAGCTTATGAGATTCCATATTTGAGAGACTGGCAATAAGCAACAGGGAAGGCTGTTTCCATCATGTGCTGCATCTGACAGACTGGAAACAGACTGCATCTGCTGGAAACAGAATGTTAGGTTAGATGGGCCTGCGGTCTGATCCAGCAATAGCGGTGGTAGACTGCTGACCCAGAGAACCATTTTGCCTTTAAGCCCTGCAATGTCACAGCAGGTAAGCTTAGGGCAGGAAGCAGTTCCGGAGCAGTAGCTGAGGGGGCAACACACATATCCTTACCGAATGGAGATGCAAGGTTGTAGCTGAAGCAAGGGTTAGTCCTCAGTAGTGGGACACTGACTTCGGCATGACAATGGTACGACCATTGAAGCAATAGGAGAATTGCAAAATAATGCGACAGCAAGGAAAACAAACAGACCATAAGTGTGCCACTCTCCTGTTTATCCATTTTCTCCCCAATTCAGCTCATAACACAATGTTTTTTTCAGAAACAATCCAAAGGTTTTGGCTGACAAAAATTAGTTCTCTGACTCTGTGACTTGAGGATGCAATACTGGAACTATGGAGCAGACTTGCAGAATGCAGATAAGAGGGAAGGTCCTCAGCCCATTACAGGAGCTCTAATAGCCCACTGTAAACACCTCCCCTTTTTACTGTCCTGAAACCTGAATACAGGCATTTAGTAGTCAGGAATAAGACAGGCTATTTTAAGGTGAGGTTATTTTAATTGTATGCTCCATATATATTTAATGATACGCTTTATATATTTTTAGCATGTTTGATATTTTTAAATTGCCACCCGATTGGGCCTAGAAAGAGGATAGGGTGGCTTAGAAATTGAAATAACTATATGAGGTCTGCTTCTGCAGGAAAACATGGGCCTACACAGACATGTGAGACAAAGGACAAGCAGTGCCATTATCTCCTGTTGGTGTCACCTGAATACGGTCTGTATATTTGGTGAAGTAATGCAATTTCATCAAGCCTTATGCAACAAACAGAAGCCCTTTGTAGAATTCAACTGGGGTACAGCGAACACATGTGGTGGGGGGAGCAGGATTGGCGCACCTGGCTTTGCCCCTGACCTATACACTCTGTTAGTATGTACTAACACACTTCTGATATTACTCTGAACATCAGAAGACAGTCTGTACAAGGGTAGGTTCAGATGTAATAGCTTGGTTTTACTTACATATGGATAGCTAGGAACAGCACATCTCAATCCGTATGGATAATTGTGGTAGTTAATAATCTAATCTAGCAACAATTTTTTAAAAAAAAGTGTTCAGAGATTGAGTCCCATACCCCCATCATTTGATTCCCATACTCCCAAGGGGTATGGATACCCCAGTTAAGAATCCCTGATCTAGCTCCATATTATCTAGCTGCACCTCTCCAGGGCTTCAGAGAGGGATTGTTCCCAACCCTGCCTGCAGATGTCAGAGATAAAGGTGGGACATAAATCAATAAACCTGGAACCTTGTTCATGCCAAGCATGACTTCAACCACTGAGCTACAGTTTCTCAATAATAATAATAATAATAATAATAATAATAATAATAATACCACCACCACCACCACCACCAGTATTTATATACCGCCTTTTCTTGGTCATCAGATTTCTCCTCCAAATTTAATTCAAAGGTGGTTCACATAGGCAGGCTTTCTAACCTCCCAAAGGGGTTTTTACAATACAATCTTCTAATCTTGCATAGAACAACTATTCCAGATGGTTTCATTCACAGTCTGGCTTCTTGGAACGAATTCACAGTCTGGCTTCTCTCTGGCTTTCCCCTCCAAACACAGCTGACGGAAACTCAGTCGCCCACCCAGAGTGCATCTGAGAGCATTTCTCTCTCTCACCGAGGGCTCTGCAGATTGTCAGCAGTGTGTTGCCAGCTTTTGGATAGTTCTGGATGTCTTGAACTGGCGTCCTCAGATCTTCAGGCATAAAAGGTGGCAGCTCTACCGCTGAGCCAGACCGCCTTTAAATTTAAACATTTAAATGAAGAAACATAGATTGGGGAACAGCCTGCTACCATGATGCCCCCATATATTTTTGTTGCACCTCAATGAACATCTGTAAAGGGACTCATGAGATATTTCTGGTGTGGTGCAATGAACTAACAAGAGCAGCCCACTATCCTTGTTATGATCCTAATCCATATTAGGCCCTATGGCTACTCGGTCTTTGTCATGGAAGAAAAGCTCTAATTGACATCAATGAATGTTTTTTCCTGTGGCAAATAGTAGCCAAGGGGGCCCCATTCCAGACTGGGATCACAGTGATGGGGCAGAGTTAAAGCCCCACCACCCTCCTGTGGTTCTGATCTTCAGAGGGCTCGATTTCTCTGCTATTTAACATTAATAAAGCAACTATACACTTGCAAAGCATGTGTTTAAAATAATGTAGTTTGAATTCTCTCAGAAACACAGATGGTGTCTGGACTCATCAGACTAAGGCCTCAATCCTATCCTCCACCACCAGCACTGACACAGGCGTGCCAAAACAGCATGCACTGCATCCTGTGATGGGGGGCAGCACTCAGGCAGCCTGCAGGAGGTAAGTAGAAATATTTTACTTACCTCCTGGTAGGCTCTGAAAGTGTCAATAGGTCTCCTCAGACATAGGTCACCTCTTTTGGTGGCGTATGTCTGATGAGAGGAAAGAGGTGGGAAGTGTGAAAAGGAGGGGATAGATAGGATCCAGCATGCACCATTGTCACTGAATCTACCTCCTTTTCCTCCCCCCCCCCCCGGTTCCTTCCTCTCCTTGCCCAGAAACATCCTGATCCTCCACTAGCGTCACTGCAGGGAGGGAGGAGCTCCAAGTTCCGTCGGGCTCTGACCCTCCGTTACACGACAGGAGAAAGCGGCCCTGCCCCCTCACCTTTGGAGCCATTCTGGCCGACGAAAGCACTTGCTTTCATTGGCTGGAATGGCTCCAAAGGCGAGGGGGTGGGGCCGCTTTCTCCCGTCGTGTAACGGAGGGTCAGAGCCCGACGGAACTTGGAGCTCCGCCCCCCCTGCAGTGACGCTAGTGTGATCCTCCCACCGCTGACTCGTGGGTGGACAGAGGCCTTGCTGCCGGCCTGTGCACATGGCCGCCAGCGACTGTGCTAGTGGTCTTGTGCTTCCCGGCTGTGCCAGAGCTTGCGACATCATTGCCCGGCATCTGCCAGGATCCAGGCACTTCTGCTTGGAGATCCTGCCAGCTTTGCTGGCAGAACGTGTGTTCCACCAGCAGAGCAAATAGATAGGATTGGGCTGCCCAGCTACAATCCTATATGTGCTTACCTCGGAGTAACATTCATTGAACTCAATGGGAATTACTTATATACACACAGGATTGCTCTGTAACTTTCATTCAAATGTCTTAATCATCAAGGCAGATATTGCATTGCAACTGATCTGCAGTTGGTCCTTCAAAAATGGATATATGGGTCAAGCTGAGGTTTGAACCTGAAACACAGAATGCTGTCTTGAATGCGTGCACCAAGTCTTTCATTGTGAAATTTCAATGTTCAAGGTAAATATCACATTATACTGTATGTGACATTTTCCTTTCTCCTCTGACAGTAGTTATATGTGGGATGGTGCTGAGTAAAGTTGGTATTTAAACTTGAAGTGTAGAATTGTGGCTTGTGTGTATCTATCAGATTTTATCCCCATACACCTCAATAGACCACGCAAAGAATGAGTGCCTCACTACCCACTTTGCTCCGTCCTCACATGGGATTTTAAGTTTAAAGGCGACTTGTTTTAGAGATCCACGTCAGTTGATTTGTCAGATTGATTCTTCACTCGTTCTTTCCTGAAATTTCAAAGGCACTGACATTACCGTTGATAAGGCTTCCGTTTGGGAAAGGCTTGGTTCCCACTATTTCAGCTTGATAAGCGCTTCTGAAAACATTCACAGGAGAAATGATTGATGGTCCAAATATTTTGGGAAGTCAGGCTTTTATTTCATTGCCAAAATTAAATTCTGATTTTGGGGATGAGGTGCACTTAAAAGTCTGACCTGGAGCTCACTTATCCACACCTTGATATCTGGAAGACAATTTCCCTCAGATGTTTTGCCAGATGGGTCGTAATATGCCAGTGCGTTGCTGACAATCTCTACCCCCAGTCATTACTTTGCATTTCATTTGCAGACACACAAAGCACCCAGCTTATTGTAAGTTTGGAATTGTCTACATTAAAAAAAATGTTCCCATATGTTATGGCCAGACAGTCAGAGAGCAATATACTATCGCAGTTGACCCTCTGACCTGCAATATTCCTGAATAATATTGGAGTTTAGAATTGGGCTTAGGGATTTAGTAAATGGCGGTCCCTCTGACCTTAATTACTCTAATGTCTTCTCTAATCCTATCAGGGTTCTGTGAACGAAATGCATTTCTAGTATCCAGAGAAAAGATTATTCTCTGGTGGTTAAGCTGCCGTTGGGGGACATCATGTTAAAAATTCAAAAGAATGTAATACAAGTCACCTGTTGCCTAGAGACCCTTCGGTGGCAAAGAGCACGGTGAGCCACATTAATCAGTTGTGAAAGGAGTACCAGCACAGCACATGATTGCCTGGCCTTGCGTGTTCTTTTCGGTGTGCTCAGAAGCACCGTTTCTGCGAAAGGGAAGGCAGAGCGGGAAGCGGGTCATCTGACACTTTTGACCTGCTCCTACACAAATATTCAGGGTTCCTGAAGGGGAGCACCTGGCTAAGTCAAGAGGCTGCACAGAGTTCCTCGGTTACCGGGAGCAGCAAGGACGTTTTCTCGTTCCTTGTGCTATGTGTATTATAGAACACACCTGGCTCCAAGGCTCTGCAGCGATGTGTGCTGAAAAACCCACTTCTTTGTAAGACATCTGGTCTCACAAACATAGAAGTATTTGCCAAGTTTCACTTTAAATCTACTTGGCAATTTCACTGTCCCCCTTCTTGAATCAGTAGGGATCTGAGACTGTTGCATGCTTATCCCGCCCTGTTTTAACTTTTGTGGGGTGTGTGATTCAGAGGATCATTGTTGCCAACTGCCCAGAAGTTCATAGGCACCCAATGGCCCTGGTAAGCTTCCTTTAACTGAACTGAGTCAAACAGGAAACAGGAAGTAGACTGCAAAACAGAATCATAGAGTTGGAAGGAATTCACAAGGTCACCTAGTCCAACCCACTGCCTGTATCAGGAAATCCCCCTAATCTCCAGCAGATGCCTGTTGAGCCTCTGCTTGAAGATCTCCAGTGAGAGAGAATCTACCACCTACCTCGGCAATCTGTTCCATTGCCGAACTGCCCTTACTATCAAGAATTTCTTCCTGGTATCCAACTGGAATTTCCTCTTTTGCTATCCATTTGGTCTAGTTCTACTCTCAGAAGCAGTTGAGAACAAATTTATTCCTTCTTCCATATGTGACAGCCCTTCAGGTATATGAAGAGTGCTATAATATCCCCTCTCAGCAAGGTAGGCAGATCAGGCCCGGGAAGGGGCGGGATCTTTGGCACTGGCGGGTTGCAAGTCTCATAGGTTTTTTATTTTTATTTGGGGGCTGTGGCATGAAAAATATTGAAAACCACTAGTCTAAACCAGGGGTTCCTCAACCAGTGGTACTTGCTTGATTATTTTCAGAGTTGTTTCCCCCCTTGTTCCCTGGTTGATATTGCATGGTGCTTACCTTGTTCCTGGGAAGAAGTACTCTGTCTTCCAAAATAGCATCACTGTACACTGCCCAGGTAGTGTTGCCAACTATGTTTCATGGGGAGTTTTCCCCCAACACGATGGGAACGTGATAATATAGTCTTTCCTGGAGTCCCTGTTAAAATTTCCAGGATTGCTTTCCATTGTCTCCTAGAGATTGATACAAATTCATGGAGACTCCATGCCAATCCTTCAAGAAAGAACCACAGAGACGTTAAGCCTTGACAGTCTCCACAAGATCAGCCACTCTGGTATTCACACACACTGCTCTGGAGTAAATTTGGCACCATCCCATGTGAGCAAATTCTAAATGTTACAAATGCCATGGGGCAACAGAAGTCATGCGTCATGATTCATTTGTTACAGTAGTAGTAGAACTCCACACCACTGAAATGATCCAACTCATCATGTGAATATCTCAGCATCTTGGTCAAAATCAGGTGGTTCATCTGTTTTCGACATGGTCGCCAGGGGCTAGTCAGGGTTTCTGCCTCCCATAACTGGTATTCAGCCTTCACGCAAATGCGAATTTTTGTTCAGTTTAAACTCTCACATCAGTGCTTCAGTACAAATTCACATGGAAAACTGGACATAGGCTTGGACTGTGGGGGTGGTTAAAACAGTAAATATTGAAATTGCTCATATGAGGAAAGAGATGAGAAAGCAGATGGATAGTAGCAATATTCCTTTCTCAGAGTCCTGAGAACATAGGGTTTATTTCGGTGATAACTTCATTCCAGGAGAACATTCAGAGGCAGCAAATATCTCCCTTGAAGCTCATTAAACAACATTGCAAGCACTGTTCAGGGGTGCTCATTTTTGACCTAATTCTTGTTTATGTTTTACATTAGACTGGCTGTATAAAAAGATTTTCTAGGAGACTGAAAATTAGACTTGCCCTGTAATGAAACCTCTTCCTTAGAGGGTTGGAAAGTGGAAGTGGTGGACAGCATAAACCCATCTGGAGCCATTGGAGCTTGGAAGTGGTGGACAGCATAAACCCATCTGAAGTTAGTGGTGGTAGCAGCTGTCTTTTCTGTCTTATAAGTGTTTTATTTTCCATTGCCTATTTGGTAGCACAGGCAAGTATCGTTTGCAGCAACTGGGCCTCTGTGGATGGGCACATGATTCTTTCCTCCACTGCCGCCAAATACACTGGAAATGCTACATCATGAGAAATTGTGGGTGTGGAAGGGGTTGCTTGACTCTTTTCCTACCCATAATTTTCAGTTGCAACTCCCCACAGCCACTTCCCCGGCCCACAGAATTCCAAGCGCATCTTTGTGAAGGATAATATGTGCCTGAAACTCACTCATGCGCTCTACCATTGAGCTACAACCCTTCCCCAAGGAGTAGTGATGGAACAAGAGGATGTTCTCTGTGATAGCCCTGCCCTGTCCTGTGAGGTGAAGTAGGGCACTTTGCTGTTGATCTTTCAGTGGTTATTGAAGACCTAGCAGAGGTGTCACTAAGGTTTGCATCACACTGTGCGAGAGCTCATCGCATCACCCCAGTGGTGTCACTAGGGTTGGTGTCACCCAGTGTGGTAACTCATGGTGTCACCCCCAATAACTTCATTTATTTTAATACAGTACAGGTCACCCAGCAAATCAGTAACCAACAAAAAAACCTGTGCCCAACTTGATGACACTCACACAACTGAATGAGTTTTAGTATTAGCTCTGATACGTAGAAATGAGAGCTAACTCATACTAACACCTTATTGGCTCCATGCTGTGTCATAATAACACCTCATTGGCTCTCAGAACAATCAATCTCAAGACGTCTGGCTCAGTTAGTAGAGCGTTCGTCTCACAAATGCCTGAAGATCTGAAGGACAGCAGTTCAAGACGGCCAGAAGTCTGTCGTAGAGCTGCTAGCACGCCGAGCTGATAAGCTGCAGAGTCTCTGTGGGGGAGTGGAGCTGCAAGCTACAGCACTTGAGTGGCAGTCAGGGTTGCCTGTGTCAGCTGAAGCGTGCTGATGCGAACGTCATAAGAACATAAGAACATAAGAAGAGCCCTGCTGGATCAGGCCAAAAGCCCATCTAGTCCAGCTTCCTGTGTCACACAGTGGCCCCACCAGATGCCTCAGGGAGCACAAGACAACAAGATAACCTGTGATAATATAAGATAACGTCAGGATAACGACAAGATAACCAAGATAACGTCAGAGAGAGAGAGAGAGAGAGAGAGCTGGACTGTGCAAGTAACATCTCGAATGAAGGATTCTATGAAAGATTAGAACGTTATTATATTGTAAAAACCCTTTGAGGTTTAGAACAGCCTGCCCATGTACACCACGATGAATAAAGTCGGAGGAGAAATCCAATTACCAGAAAGACGGAGGAGGTGAGACAACATCGACATAGACTGTCTCCAGGAGAGGGTTTGCACAACCAGAAAGTTTACTGCCTCCAAAGGGGAAACCCTCAGGGGGAAACTCCTGTCCCTTTCAGCAGGCAAGTGCTGTTGGGATACAAGCAGGCACAGGAAGACAACCAAAGGATGATTGACAGTGCAGGAAAAGGGGCTAGAACAGCTTTTCCCACAGATAAACCCCCAGATTGGCGTGAACGTGTGGTTTGCAAATTCACAGATGTAATTTCCCACAGAATAACTGCATATCTGGTGCAGGCCTTAGTGAACCGTGTGTTTGATCTACCTATACTGGACACTGTGCACATGTTGGGAGGCTTATATATTTTTCCACAAGCTTTGAGCTTATAGAAAAGCAGGTTTTAAATCTTTTAAATAAACATTTATGCCTTCTGCCTCACTGCCTGTACAGGAGACTTGGTTTGGACAGTGTGTGAACCAGCCCTCTGAGCTTCTACAGGAAGGTGTTGACGTCTCATGAGAAGCAAAGGAGCTCACATATAATTGTGTTGAGTGCTCTTTCCTTGCCAGAATTGAGATAAAAATGCCAGATGTGGTTGTGTAGGAGAAGGAATCTCACTATCTGCAATCTTTCTTACCAGAATTCGCTCACCTGCACATAGACTCTGTCCTTTTCTTCCTCTCTGGTCACCTTAGTTGATGCAGGCAAAAGCTTTGTGAAATATATTGGGTATTATTCCCCATGCTGATGCTTCCCATCACTCTCTTCTCTTCCTCCTGTCCCCTCACTCACAGTCTCCTCCTACTGCCTGCCCAGTCAGCGGCGTCTGCCCCCTGCTCAGCGGCGTTGCTGCAAGGTGGCGGAGCTCTAAGTTCCGCCCTGGTCCGACCCTCCGTTACATGGGTGCACGAAGCGGCCCCGCCCCTCGCCTTCGGAACCATTCAAGTTGGTACTTGAATGGTTCCAACTTGAATGGTTCCGAAGGCATGGGGCGGAGCTGCTTCGTGCACCCGTGTAACAGAGGGTCGGACCATGGCGGAACTTAGAGCTCCGCCCCCTGCAGTGATGCTAGTGCCCCTGCTACTTTGTTTTGTTTATTACAGATATTTAGATCCCACCTTTCTGTAGCTAAAAGGCATCTTCCTAAAGTTAACACAACACAACTGGAAGTAACTTTCTTTTTAATAATTAAAGCAATTTAAAGGGCACTTGAACAGCAGATGTAGAATATCAGCTCTATACAAGCCTACCACCAGCATGAGAATGTTTCTCCATGCTGGTGAAAAATTACGGTAAGCGATGGGGCAAGATGGTACTGGTTTCCAGGAAGACAATCTAGATATCTCTGGGGAACGAGCAGCTGAAACTTCAGGGTGGCTATAGTAACACAAATATTCTCTCTCTCTCTCTCTCTCTCTCTCTCTCTCTCTCTCTCTCTCCCCCCCCCTCCCAGTTTTTTAGGATTAGCTATTGTTCTGTGTCTTTTTAAGTCCTAATCTCCTCCACATTCTTAGAATGGTTTTGGCTTTATTGCACATCTAAATTACATAGTTTGATTTTCCTGTACCATATATACCCATAATACCTTATATTTTTGGTATAGGACAAGAACAAATCTTCCATGGAAGTCGTTAGAAATGATGTTCCCCAGAAGAATCTTGGGATCTTTTTTGTTGGTATAAAATACTGTAGCCGACATGATGGACTAATTACTGTGCTCTTAGAATGAAAATATATTCAATAGCATATTTAATTGTATAGCAGCCGGTCAAACTTCTCAATAGTACTTCTGTTTATTTAGATGTGTCATATTTCACTGTGAGAATAATAAAGCCTGTCTCATGTAGCACGTTCTTAAACTCTCTCTTTGCATTAGTGGAGGTAAATAAAAAAGAAACTTGATTGCAGACCAACCAATGAATGTGATGAAATGCTTGGCTTATACAGCATGGAAGAGCTAGTTTCTACTTGTTTGCATGCACTTGGGGCACAGAGTAGACAGCAGTAACTTCGTCTTCCAAGTACAAAATGATTGCTGGCAGTACATTATGATCGTGTCAAGTTAAGAGAATCCATTTTCTCTTTTTAAAATAAGAGCCATTGTTGGCTTTCTATCTTTAAATGGTAGCCACTGAAACACTAACACTGTTTCAGTGTTTCAATATATATTGTTGCCTTGTCAGAATTCCTCTCTTGATCTCAATAATGAAACATGCAGTACTGTATATCCTTGCAGTTGGCTTTAAGGTTTGACCCAAAGGTATAAAATATTTTTCTTTCCCTTCAGCTTTAACTCGGATAGTTCTAGCAACTAAACATATTTCCCTGGTTTTGATAAGGGTTCTCATCTGACAGTGATCCTGGAGAGACGTTTGGACACTGGGGAGCCAGAATTTATGGGCCATGGGCCACACACGGCCCAGATGGCTGCCAGTCATAATCTCCCATTGCTGGCCAGTTGTTGTTCCCCTGCTACAGAGGAGGAGAAAAACCTGATGGCTAGACTGATTGCCCATGGCAATCTATTGACACTAACCCCCCCCCCCAAAAAAAAATCTCTTGCAGAACTGTTCAGATTGGATGGGAAAGAGAAGCTGAGATGCAAGGAAAGGCCCATTTCCCATGATGTCTCGTGCTCTGCTTTCTAACATCTATTAGTTTTAAACAACAGGCAAGGATATACAGAGTTAGAGTTTTGTCTCAATGCTTGCATTTTGTACTAATGGAGTACAAATTCACTCGCTGGTTGATATTCCAGACTCTGTCACAAGCCACTTTCTCAGAAGGTTGGCATGCAATCCTTTCATAGTCAACAGTGTTGACCATCTTTTCAGAATTATACAGTGCAGGAATGAAACAATTCAGAGGGATTCCTTGTCTCATGTAAACTCCCGTGAAGCCACCAGAAAGTACCGGTAACTTTAGATGGATGTGTGTGAGCTGGAAAACCACAGAGGCAAAACTGTGCTGTTTTCATATTATTTTTGGCTGTGGAATCCTTCTTTGCTCTAAAGATGTATATGTAACTGATATGTGTTTGAAAATGTTCAGTGGTGGTATACATTTCTGGAAACTTTATAATATGCTATGCCACCTCCTAGAATACCGATGGGGCCAAACCACTTGACTTACACAGGGTGCTTATTCAACCCATTGTTTTAAGAGAGAAAATGAAAATAAATAACCCATGATGACTAGGCATGAAACTGGACACATTTTCCCTGGTTCAAATAGACAACAAGGGGTCTTTTTCCATTCCCCTACACTGTGCGCCGCCACTTCTGTTGGTCCAAATGCAGACCGTGTCGCCCGTTTTATATGGATGACAAAAAGTGGAACCATAGCTATGCCGCCCTTTTGTGGGCCTTGAGTTTTGGCTCTGCTCTGGTTAAACTGAAGGGTACTTTGAGAAGGAAAAAAAAAGCCTCTTCTGGGCTCAGCGCAGGGCTTGTCAAAGAGGTGATTTCATTTTCCACCTCTACATATTCTGTGATCAATGTATTTCCTTTCCATTGGTCCCAGTAAGAAACTTACTGGAAAAGGAGAGTTTTTTTCTTGTGACTGGCAGCCAAATCCTATCCCCCGCCAGCCCATAGCACGCAACACTGCTGATGGAGCATACGCTGCATGCTATGGTGGTGGTGGGGGCGACCAGACAGCCCAGGAGAGGTAAATAAAAGCTGGAGAGTTGTCCCCCTGTCAGTGAAGGCAGTACTAACCAGATGGACCAATGGTCTAATTCAGTATAAGGCAATGAACTTCGTATGTACTCTCGGGGGGGGGGGATGTCTACACTAGAGGGAGCACAGAGGCCAGATTTACAGACTCCAGCACCTGATCTGCCACTTGATGCTTCCCTGCTTTTAAAATGGCCTGGACAGGAAACTTTAAACTGGGCTTGTACTAGTGACCCAGTGGTGTTCCTGCTCATCCTCACTGTCCCTTTCCAAAAACACTTTCATGACTTTGTATTTGGAATAAAATTGCCATGGATTCACTTTGACTACCCAATCAACTTGAAATCCTTGAGAAGTTAATTATTTCCCTATATATGGCTGTATAGACATAACGTTCTGGCAGATTTGCCTGTGCGTCTTCTTTGCCAGACCTTCTTGGGAGTGCCTGTCTTCACATTGCTTTTTGAAGGGCTTCACTTGCCTCTGATCTGCAGGACCAGTTGGCTGCCTGCAGGGGAGACTGTCTGTGTACCGTACTGACAGGAACGCTGGTCCTTGCAAGAAACGCTAATTGTAAATTAATTCTCATGGATTTTTTCCAGCTACCATAATAATTAATTTAAGGCAAATACTTCAAGCCCAGGATTCACCTGAAAGACATGCCTGTCACTCCTTTGGAAGCAGACGTTTTATGGGCATGAACCCATTGTTCTCGAGAGTTTGGGCTAGATTGCGACTCAAATGAGTCACCTGTACAGGAAATTAAGGCAGTGTAAATCACATCGAGTGCAGCGCTTCTTTTCTCCTATGCACCATACCTCTGCACCGCAATGCAAGGGAAATCACAGAGGTGGAGCATGAAGCTCAAGCTTATGCATGCATAGGACATACACCATGTGTATGTACACTATTATGTGTTAAGCGAGATGTATATGTGTTTAATTGTACGTGTGATCCACCCACAACCCAAAAATGGGCTTGTTCAGGAAATGCATATGATTCAGTTTATATATTACATTCTACAGTGTGTGTGTGTGTGTGTGTTGCGGAAGCTGCAAGATTCGTAAGAACATAAGAGCCCTGCTGGATCAGGCCAAGCCCATCTACTCCAGTTTCCTGTATCTCGCAGTGGCCCACCAGATGCCTCAGGGAGCACACAAGACAACAAGATGCCTGTATCCTGTCGCCACTCCCTTGCACCTGACATTAAGAGATAGCCTACTACTAAAACCAGGAGGTTGCATATACCCATAATTTGAGCCTGGTGTGTAAGGCTGCACTGGGCCGGGAGAGGGCTTGGGATATCGGCGGAGCTTGCCGCCGATATCCCCGCCCTCTCCCTGCCTGGTGCGGCCAATGGCTGCCCTCCCTTGCTGCCATGTCCACCCTCCCCCTCCCCCTGCACTGGCTGGTGCAGGGCTTACCTGGTCTGGCGGGCGCAGGGACAGTGCGCCTGGGGTGGGCCGCCAGCCTCTGCCCCGGCAGCCCTTACTCTCCAGATGTCGTAAATGTGCTTTACAGCTCATTAACGACACTCAGCGCTGGGGGAGCACGCGCTCCCCTGGTGCTTTTTTACACTGGATTGCTCCGTACATTGTCACATTGCACTAACTTGAATATTTGTGGGTAGTGCATCAGAGCAGCACAGCTATAGAAAAAGCACCCTGAATAGTCCTTAAATGGCCATGCAGGCTTACTGTGGCCCTGTTTGACAACCTCTAACAGTCTGCAAAGTAGGCTTTGGGATGACGGTGAAGATGCCTCTGACTGTGATTGACATTCAGCCCAATCCTATTCAAGGCCTGCACCAGTGGAACACATGTTCCGCTGATGCAGGCTGCCGCAAAAGTGCTATAAAGTGCTTTGTGGCAGTGAAGGGGGCTGCTGCGCCAATGGAAAGGTTGGAGCCTTCCCGCACGTGCCGGCAGAGCGATGGAGGCCCACTGGAGCAGGTAAACCCAGCGCAGGGGGAAGAACAGGGTGGGGGAGGGCAGGGAGCAGAATGGAGAGGAGAGCAGGTGGTGAATGGATTGGGCCTGGGAGGAGGGCGGCTTCGGTTATGGCTGTGCACGCCGAATCTGGACAACCCCCCTCCTGAGTCTGATTTGCTTGCGTGGATCAATGTGGACTTGCGCCAGTAATATCGCTGATGCAGGTCCGAGTTGATCCATTGTAGCTTACCCCAGGGCAAGGGGACAAATGTCCCCTCACCCCGAGTAGATCTTCAGCAGCGGAAAATCCCTGCAGGATGCAGCGTAGCCTGCACCGCTGCATTGCCGTGTGGGGATTTAGTTAGGATTGGGCTGTGAGTTATCCTGTCTATGTATGAGTTTGGGACATTGCTGGAGTGGAGCATTAGCTGGAGCATTACTGAAGCCAAGCAGATATAGGTCAGTAATCTGAGTGGGAGAGCACTGGATAAAACAGTAGGATAAAAGTGCCAGAATAAAAAATAATACAATCAGAATGATCTGCAGCTCTGATCTTAGAGAAGTTAAGGTAAGCAGAAGGGCTTAGGCAGTAGAAGAAATGGAGGGACTAGGCGCCTGAGTCATGAGTGCATGAAGGCAGCATGCCAAAGGAAGGAGGTGGCTAGGGACAAGTCTTGGAAGGGTGAAAGGTCAAAGGTGAGGGAGCCTGAAGGAAGAAAGTCAGCTGGCTGGAGGGTGGGCAGCATGGTGCACACAGACACATTCTTGGCTACAGGCCTCTAATCGACAGGAATGCCCCTCCTAATGCGAAGCACACATTTGTGCTGTCTTTTGACTGTTCAAGACAACCAAGACAATGTATTTTTTCCCCCCTGTTTTGATGCAAATATTTTAGAGTATAAATAGGAGCACCCAGATGCAGAGGTAGAAAGAAACCATAAAATCATTCAACACAACATATAGATGGGGCTCATAAAATGGGGCTCATTTTTTATGGAGAAAGCCTTTCAAGATAACAATATTTGCCTCAGTTTGAAAAAGATCAAATCAGAAAAGAAATTGCCTCACGGACGTGTTTGATTTGGACCGAGCCCAGACGCATGACAGGTATCACAGTTCACTTGGAGGTTGGGGATATCGAAATGTTAAGTACGTTGGTCACATGCTTTCACTTCCCACAGAGTATGTAGGATTGAGTTCTGTTGAAAAAAGAAGCCAGTGTGGTGACTATAACATGATAATATGGATGAAAGGCTGGTTTGGCAAGAGGTCCTCACTCAGCACTGATGGGCCCCTGTAAGTTGTGGTTATGCTGAACATTTGGACTCCAGCGACTCAAAACATGTCATTGTTTGTCTTGGACTCCAGCCTTTCCCTACATGTGCAGAAACCAACCCAGGAGGATTTCATTTCCAAGGTCTATTTGCAGTTGACCGTTACTGTACTTGGACACTCAATGTACTGTACATTAATTTTCCATAGAAATGTATGCTTCTTTGAGTACAGAGCTTACTCTTCTTTCTTTGGCAAGAAACTCACACTCATGCCTAACTTCAGCCTAACAGAGCAATTGAGCATGCGAAAGCAATTTGGGATACTTTTTTATTATTATTTGTCGATAGCAAGAGTCATGATTGGAATCCGTGGCTCGGCATTTGTGACCAATGGCAGGAATGTGAAAGATCCCAGCGGTATGTTCAGTGCCAAGGAAAGCTGGCATCCGCAAACTGTCAAAATTATGCAAATGAAACGGACCTTTTTCAGAGAGTTGCTTATTTTACATCATTCACTCTCCTGCTTTGCTTATCATGCAAAATTGTTGGGTTTTTTAGAAGAAGTTGTAGCAGACTTGAAATCTATGAGCTTAACCCCCCTGGGCTCTCAGCTGGATTGCAACCTATTGGGGGGGGGGTGAGTTGCCCACACTACTCCACTCCAGCTTTGACCAGGCTGTTTTTCCAAAACCACAACTTTGCATGGTGCCTTGCAATTTGCATTGCACCTGGAAATAATGGCTCTTACTAGAGGTCCTGGATTCATGCCAGCCTCGAAAACTACCTCTATTTGTGGAAAGGAATATCTGACCGACTTTATTCACACATTTTTGCCTTTGAGTCATGTGTGGATCTAAGTGAACATTGTTAACAACAACAGAAAGAGGAATGTATCATTTTTAAAAAGAATGGGCATTTTAGGCAATGAAGTTTTAGCACTTCATTGCAAGAAATGGAAGAACTGATTTAATCCTCATACAGAAACATGTTCAGTGGTTCTTTACTGTGGAAAGAACATCACTCTGTACATGCTCAGAGGCTCTTTATTATTACTTCAGATGTTTGGGGTTGAACCCTGGCTCAAAGTAAATGATGGTACTGGTGCAGCAGTGCTAGCCCCTGATGCTACATTAGAACGAGCCTGCAGGGAGCTGTAAATGTTAATCCGTCCTGACTTGCTGCAGTTGAATAGTGCACACACATAATCTTCATTTATCTGCCCCAAGCGGGTTTAAAAATGGTATATTAAAAATCAGTATATATTTTTAAAAGATATGTTGTTATATATATGTCAGCGTTCTACGAATATTATTTTTAGTTGTACCTGAACTGTTTTCTATTCAACTGCTCCTGCATATTTGCCAATCATTTTCATTTCATTTCTGTTTCTTTCTCTCCACCCCACCCCCCTTTCCTGCTCCTTTCCTCTCTAGCCCTCTTTTGCTTGAGCTAGATTAGAAAGACAGTTAATGCAGCATTTTTTGTAATAAAAGCCTCATGAACCCTCTGCCAATTGGCTGAATGGCCGGGGATGTGGAAAGTACATATCCAATTAGATTCTTGTTGAGATTCCCATCTGGCTAAAGTATCAAAGGTCAGTTGAAATTGAAAAAGCACACATGGTCATTCAGGCTGTTTTATACAGAGCACAGAGTGTACAGTACTCCTCTAGAAATGCCTCATCTTCAGCTATAGCTAAAAGCTTCTCTAAAATACAAGGAATTGTAGATTGCTTGTTAATGAAAGTTACAAAATTCACCGAGATTCATACGAAAAGAAAGCAATCTATTACCTTCCATTTACAAACCAAGTTGTCTTCCCACTAATGGAAGAAGTTTTTCTTTTTTTGAAAGAAAAAAAAAAGAAGCAGCAGAGCACAGCTCATTTAAAATCCACTCTTACTTCTATGTCATGGATTTTTCAAGATGTGTAGCAATGCGTGTCCAAAGGCTTCAGATTAGAATCAAGACCAAGAACTGAAACCACTTTGTAATAGCAGAGAAAACCACTAACAACATACATGTGTCTTCTGTCACCAGCAGAGGTCAAGAAAATTAAAAGTATGAATTGTGGTGAAGGTGAAGAAACTGTCCGGAAATTAGACATTATAAAACCCATCACCTTGTTTCTCATGTAAATTCAAAGCCATTACTGATGAAGAATTGAATTCATGTTCTCTAAAGCCATCTTCCTTACAAGAAATGTATTGTTTTGAACGTTGCCCCCCCCCGTGTTCCTGACTCCACCCATCGTTCTTCCCATCCCCCTCTTCCCCGAGCCATTTTGGAGAAGGAATTCTATAATACCCTGGGTTAAAGGGATCATCTGCTGGCTTTGTGGGATGTATTGCTAGCACTTAGGAAACATTTATTTTTCTTTGTTGGAATGGATTCAAGTGCAGTGGTTAAAAAACGTATGTTTCCTTTCCTTTAGGCCTGGCAAAAACTGGCAGAAGTGGCTACAAGCTGAGGCAGGAGTAGCACGGATATGCCAGAGCACACAAATAACTTTCCAGTATTTTTGTTAAAAAATAAATAAGTGAACTATTAAATCTTCTTGGGATTGGGTTTACTTATAGAAGCAAGCACGGAGTTTATTAACAAATAGCGCTTCACATACAGATTTGCTTTCTGTTCTTAAGTCTAGCGGACTTCCCAGGCTACAAATGAGGAAGGATTGGAAAAAGCATTTCTGGTGATGGCCTAAACTATGTAAGTGCAGGTCAAATTCCAGTAACCACCACATTCTCGTTATTGTGAGGTCATTTTGCTCCCTTACAATTTTTTTAATGTTCATTCTTTCCATGTTATTGGTCTACGATGACTCTCCTTTTTCAATGCCACTTTGGAGTTTGATCTTACCCACATTTATTCAGAAGTTAGTCTCATGAGTAATACTTGCTTTTACGCTTAGAATTGCAGCCAGAAAAACCATTCCAATGGGGCTCAGGTTGAGAGTCAGGAGGGCAAGTGATTTCAGGGGCAATAGAGGTCCGGGATTAATAGCATGGCTCAAAGGCCTGCTCTTTGGAAGCAAGGTGACATTGTACTTTGGTTACTTGTTATCAGTGTCAGTACCTTGTTGCAAAGCCCTACCCTGGGCTCCCCCATGGTGCCCCCTTCTGCCCCCTAGTGGCACATTAGACACTGCCACTATTACATGAAAGATTAGGGGTCAGGCTGACTGGTGGGCTTGGAATCTCAGCCAGTACACGACCTGACCAATGCCGGGTGCCACCCCTGCATTTTGTACCTCTTTCTTTAGCAAGTCATGCACATAAGACCATTCCTTTTCGCAAAAAGGTTTTTTGTGTTTTCCAAAAAGGGTTTTTTGTGGGGTTTTTTGTGCTTTCCTTGCAAATCTAGTTCATAGCCCCATTTAATAGGTTGTGGCAATTAGGGAGCTGGCCATAAATAGGCTTACCAGTTCCATACCGGGACAGAGTGCTAGACCTTTAGGAGAAGGAATGTGTGCAAGTGTAGCTTGTTAAACCTTTAGAGCACAATCCTAGGCATGTCTACTCAGAAGCAAGCCTGACTGAACACAGTGCTTCAGACTGTTCCAGTCAAGATTTCTTATCTGTGGGACTCTCACTTTTGCAGTTACGGTACTGGACATACAACGCAAAGACCTCTTGAGTTCGTATAGTCAGGGCGATGGTGTTCCCAGTAGCAATGTATGGTTGCAATAGTTGGACCATAAGGAAGGCTGAGCGCCGAAGAATAGATGCTTTCGAACTGTGGTGCTGGAGAAGACTCCTGAGAGTCCCTTGGACTGCTAGGAGATCAAATCAGTCAATCCTAAATGAAATCAACCCTGACTGTTCCCTGGAAGGACAGGTACTGAGGCTGAAGCTCAAATATTTTGGCCACCTAATGCGGAGAGGACCCTCTGGAGAAGACTCTGATGCTGGGAAAGATTGAAGGCAAAAGGAGAAGGGGAAGGCAAAGGATGAGATGGTTAGACAGCATCACCGATGCAACGAACATGAAAATGAGTGAACTCAGGAAGACAGTGGAGGACAGGAAGGCCTGGCGGGATATGGTTCATGGGATCACGAAGGGTCGGACACGACTTAACGACTGAACAACAACAACAAATGCCAGTGCCATGCTGCTACTCTGACTGGTAATAATTGATGAGTTCATTTGATGATTGTCAACTGGGATGATTTATATGGATGGTTTACATTATCTGTGAAAATTGCTGCAGCCTCCTGGATGCCAAGAAATGCATTGTCTGTATGCAAGTGGAGTTTCAGGTACCAGGACTTGGTCGGGGAGGATAGAGAAAAAGTCTATGGGGCAGCAGTAAAGTGCAATCCCATAAGAGAAGAGGACTTCTACATATACCCTGTTTCCCCTAAAATAAGACCTCCCCTGAAAGTAAGACCTACCATCATTTTTGCATGATTTTTGCTGGCACTCATAAATATAAGACCTCCCCGAAAATAAGACCTAGTGCGGCTCATGTCCCTGCAGTTTTGCTCTTACAAACATAGCTCATTAACAAGCTGTTCTCCCCCTCCCCCTCATGTCCCTGCCACTTGCACAGTTTGATCTGCAGAACCGGAGCCTTGTTCTGCAGAGTAAAAGTCTTTGCAAGAGGCAGGGACATGAGGGGGAGGGAGAAGGGTGAGAACAACTTGTTAATGAGCTATGTTTGCAAGAGCAAAATGGCAGGGACATGAGGGGGGAAGCAGTTTGTTAATGAGCTCTGCAGACACACACAGATCTCTTGCAGAACACAATGTACAGTACTCGTATTGCAAGACCTTGCTCGTTTATCAAGTCAAAATTTATAAGACAATTTTGCTCGTCTTGCAAAGCACTCACAATCCAAGGTTTTACTGTACTGAGCCTCAGAAACGTCACTGTGTCTGACTGCCTTTTGGCAGAGACCTGTGAGCTCAACTTTTTTCCTTGCAGATCAATGCCAAAGAATGGCTTTCTGGCTTTCGTGCTCTGAGGGTGGTGGGGAGATGGGCAGGTGGCCCGAGGCTGCAGCAAGCCTCCAGGCTCCCATTTTAGCTGCTGTGAAATAACCCTCTGATCTGAAGGTTGTACATAAATTTTTTTGCGTGATTTTTGCTGGCAGTAATAAGACCTCCCTGAAAATAAGACCTACTGCATTTTTTGGAGCCAAAATTAATTTAAGACCCTGTCTTATTTTCGAGGAAACAGGGTATGTAGAGCCTTAGAAAGTAGCTATAAAAAACAACTTTGACAACCTCTTCTCTGAACTTTTTTGTTTTTATGGCTGGTGTAGGGTTCTCATTGAGAAGGGAGTGCACATTAGAGATGCTGTCCCCTTTCCCAAAACACCAGTGCCAGAACCGGTTGTACAAATGAAACATTAGGACTGGTATGCATGCATTTTCTCAGTGTTATTTATTTATTATTAAGAAAAAGACTTCTAAAATATGTATATACACTGCTTTTCAGCAAAAAGTTCACAAAGCAGTTTATGTAGCAACATAAATCAATATATGGTTAAATGGTTCCCTCTCCCAAAAGGAGTCACAATCTAAAAAGAGAGGAGAAACTCTTCCCTATATTCCTCTTTTCTCCCATGTGGGGGTTCAAGGTGACATGCACATAGTTCTTGGGTAGCCTCTCATCCAGGCAGAGGTAGCCAGATCCAGACATGCTTAGCCTGAGCAAAATCGATGCCTCACATACTTTCAGACCAGACCCTGGGACCAGGGCAGGCTCATCCATGAAGCCAACTGAAGTGGTCACCTCAGGCAGCAGTCTGGTGGGGGGCACCCATCTCTGTCTGCCCACTTGCCTGCACTGCTCCTCCTCCTCCTCCCCCACTCTTTCAATTGGAAATGGAAGAGGGGGACAGAGTGGATGAGAAATGTGGAGGGGAGGAGAGTGCTGAGCTAGAACATAGGAGAGCGGAAGAACCGTCATCAGGTAAGGGGGTTTGCATTTGGCATGCCGCCTCAGGCATCAGGAGGTCTTGGGCCAGCCCTGCCTGGGACCCCCTCTTTGTATATTTATGGTGTGCAATTTTACAGTTTTTCTGGGTAAAATTTTACATCCCAAGGGGATGTTCTCATTTTTTAAAAAAATAATATTTTCACCAAACATATTCCAGGACCTCTCTATGCATTCGAGGGTGGATTTTTTAATAATTTGTGAAACATTTTACCCTTTTCCATATATATATATATATATATATATATATATATATATATATATATATATATATATATATATATATATATATATATATATATATATATAGATAGATAGATAGATAGATAGATAGATATAGATATAGATATAGATATAGATATAGATATAGATATAGATAGATAGATAGATAGATAGATAGATAGATAGATAGATAGATAGATAGATAGATAGATAGATAGATACACACACACACACACACACACACACACACACACACACACACTACAACTTGAGAAGGAAAAATAACACTCTGTTAAGCAAACATTATTTCAGATGTGTTGCCAAGGTGAGGTCTTCATGTTTTCTCCCCTTGTTTGAAAAAAAGGATAAAAATCCAAATAAGAAAAGAAGTCAAAACTCTTCAGTTAGATCTGAAGAGGAATCTATTGTCAAGTCAAGGACTCTACCAGAATGTAAGAGGCATGCAACAGAAGAGTTGCCTTTGAGCATATGCAAAGTATCTTTTCTTCACCACTGTACTAACTGCCCTTGAACAAGCCCATATGTTCAGGAGTGGACTTAAGTGCTTTGAGGGCAGAGGTAAGCTACAGAGCCAGCACTTCTCAGTTTAGAGTTGAAACATTGGGACAATATTATTACCTTCAATCAAGTTCTCCATTTTATCTGGTTGAGCATGCCTGAGGGAGCAGATCCGTGCGTCTAAAAGATTTGCCAGCTTTCCAGACCTAGATTTCCTTGGCAAATCACTTCTCTTTTATAGAATACAGGTACTGTAATTTTAAACTTGTGGCAGTTTTTCCCTTTCATTTGCTGCCACAGCTTGGACTGCAGCAAAGATCCCAAGAAAGACGACGGGGGCAAAGAATGTGACCACTCTAGCTGAATAGGACAGACACGCTGATCACAGATGACAAAGAACCCCAGTGTGTGTGTGTGTTTGTGTATGTCACAACAAAGGGGCACTTGTGTCAAAAACGAACATGTGAGCAGATGCCCCAGTTTGAGCATGACAGACCCATTAGTTAATCAACTTTTCTGTACTTGAAACGGGAACATTTATTTAGCCTTGTCTGTGTTGTGCGTGAAAGCTGAGTGCCAACGAGACAAAGAGAAACCCGCGGTTGCCACCCTTGCTGGCTTCTTCCACTGCCACTAATCAGCTGTGAATCAAAAACAGGCACTGTTGTTGTTGCTGCTTATAAAAAGAACACAATAGACGATTTCCACATGCAAGAATTGATTTGAAAATCCTATTGATTTCAGTGGTTAATTGCAGGTGCTCTCTAGTCCTCTCAGAAAAAAAAAAAAACTTTTACCCTGGGCGATTATTTCTGCATTTTCCTGTGCAAAAACAGCTCAAGGTACGTGAAACCAATCAGGTTACTTTAATGAGCAGTCCTTTTATCCACCCATATGCATTTAAGGAAACCATGAGATTCCTGGCACTCCTTTCAGCAGCTGCCAAGCCCTGTATTAATAGGTATTATAGGCCAAGTGTTAGAGGCTTGTTAATAAAGGGCTCTTTCTTGAATGCTGTCCATAATATTGCCTCTCCTCGGGATTCTTTACTAAATTATTACCCTTATACACTGAGAACCCAGTATTTTAAGTCAGCAAAAGAGAGGATGTGGTGGTTTGCAAACTTTAAGTTCTCCAAAGCCCACACCAGTTTCCTTTTTGATTCAGCTCCATTGAGTTCTGTGGGACTTGAGCGTGCTTAATTTTCTCCAGTCCTAAAGCACACATAGGGCCTGCAGACTTGCTCTTGCTATCGGCGGTTTTCATGCTTGCATACCCTTCCCTTTTTCATATACGTTAATGAATGCATGATTTCTACACCCTTCACTTGTTTTTAAGAGGGGACAGTTCTGAGATGGTGGACACCTGTATGGTATGTTTTCTTCTCCAAGGCAAATAGCAGCTTTGAGGGGCAGGAGTGATTTAGATTGGGGGAATGACATGAAAGGAAGGGGATAAACACCATGTCCCAGTGCCACTTCCTGTCAAACGTGTGTGTGTGTGTGTAAATGCAGGTGATCCTGGTTGCAGATTTGCTGCTGCATCACAGCTAGTTTGGCTCTGAGGCCTAGTTCTAGCATTAGCAGATCAGGTGGTGGCGGAGGCTTCACCAGGCCTGGATAGCCTGGGACCAACCCAGGACAGGAGCTTGGAAACCGGGACGGTCCCGGGATTTCCGGGACGGATGGTAAGCCTATGTATGAGCATTGCAGGTTTGGAGAGGGCTGCTTGTGCACATATAAATAAACCTTTAAAGTTTCATCCTGTGCACACTTTCCTAGGAGTAAGGCCCATTGAGCACAATGGGACTTGCTTCTGACTAGACATGGATAGGATTGCTCTGTAAGCCTGCCTGCTAAGAAAAGGGAAGTCCTCTCTCATCTCCGCTTCTCCCTGCACTTGAACAATCAGCCTCTTGCTGGGATCCTTCGATATGCACCAGGGCCTCCCTCTCTTGTTGACAATGTCAGGATAGGCTGAGACCGCACATGGACTCATGCGAAATCATAGGCTTTTTCCATAGCCTGGCTCAAGGCAGTCACAACCAAAGGAGTTAAGGAGAAAGAGTGTGTGTGTGTGTGTGTGTGTGTGTGTGTGTGTTTACTGCTGCACATGGTCTCCCCAGCTGCCTCCCTCCTCAGCCTGGAGCCCACTAATTTCACTTAGGCAGTGAGGAAGTCCTTTTCTCAGGCTAGGACAGGAAGAGGAGGGCAAGCGTAGCCAACCACTGCTTCACCCCTCCTTTCTTGATCTTCCAGATGGACAACCCCCGGGCCAGGTTGAGAGTCCGGCCCCTGTCCTCACCACCACTAGCACTCGCCCAACTAGGCAGGGAAAAGGCAAAGCGTCAAAGGCTGAGCTGAGAGCCAGCAGAAGAGCAGTTGCGAAGAGAACACATTTTTGAGTCTCAGCAAACATAATTCCAGCCCACTGCCCAGCGCTTGCTCTGAGTTGTAAGTAGGCATGTGTGAAGACTGGCGTTTGTCCTCTGGGGGAAGGGCAGTGCTGCCAATATGCTGCCTGGAAGGAACACTGAGGAGAGAGAGGCCAGCCACCAAGAGAAAGCAGCTCAATGATGATGAAGCAATGTAACGAGAAGACGGAATTTGCCACTTAGGCTACTCTGCAGCCTGATGTGAGAGTCTCATCTCGCTTCATCATCAGGCCAGCCCTGTCCAGGTAGAGCAGAGAGAAAAAATCTTCTCTGAGACCCTGAAGAGCTATTGCCAGCCAGTGGCAACAATACTGAGCTCGGCACAAGACAGCTTTCTAATCACATTGCCCCTTGCCTGACCTCTCCCTACCTGCTTGGAAGCTGTCTTCCATATATGGCAGAAATGGCTCCATGAAATTGGAGATAGACAAAGCAAAGAAAGGAGAAAAGTCCCAAAGGAAGCAGCCAGCCCTCCAAAGAAGCTGCCCCAGATTACTTTGTTTCAGAGGGACCTTTTTCATTTAGGGCATCCTCTGAAGTGCGGTGACTCAGTTGGGATCACTGGCGTCGCTCGAGGTGGGGCGGAAAGCTAAGTTCTGCAGCTTTCCACCCCACCATTACTCTCCTGCACGAGGCGCCCCGCCCCCTCGTCGTAGGAGCCTGTCAGCTGAGAGAAAGCAACGTGCAGGAGAGTCCCTGCGCATTGCTTTCTCTCCGCTGACGGACTCCTACGACGAGGGGGCAGGGCACCTTGTGCAGGAGAGTAACGGTGGGGCGGAAAGCTGCAGAACGTAGCTTTCCGCCCTAGCAACGCCAGTGGTTGGGATTGCGATTCTTTCCAAATAAAATGCATACCCCTCCTATTTAATGCTCTGAGAGATTAATTGGGAACCAGAAAATAATGACCAAACAAACGGAATAACAGATCCAAAGTCCACAATATTTCACATCAAAATAAGCAACTCAGAATGTCAAACCCATGCAAATAGCGTGGGGTTCGTATTTGCATAAGCGTCTCCTGAGCACAGGAGAGAAGGGGAGGGGGCTGAGATGCCCCACCTGAGGGGTTGGCTTAAGAGGGCGCGGGACGACCCAGGTTGTACCTGGGCGTCCGGCAACCCCGCAGCCATTCTATCTTTCTGTGTGCTGCTGACATCCTCCCACCCACCCCTTTCTCAGTCCGGGCGTCGCCGGTTGCCCTTTTGGGGGCCAGGTAGGAATTTTTCTGTTTACCTGATTGGCCGTGGTATGCAGTTTTTTTCACCTACCTCGGACTGCGGGGGGGGGGGGCTTGGGTTTTTCCTGTTTCTTCTCCGTTATTAACCAGTCACTTTGCGTTGCAGGTTGGTGCGGGTACGAAGGCTGTAGTGTGGCTGTCGGTGTGAACACGGGGGCAGCAATAGGCAGGGAATGCCCCCATCTCCCGCCTCACAGCTACCCTCCGGAGCCGAGGCGGGTGCGGCGAGGGCCCTACCTGAACCACGCGGCTTGCGCCAGATGCCCTCCAGCTTGGCGCTGGTTTGAGTGGTCCGCTGCCCCGGCCCCCATAAGGGATCGACGGGGAAAAGCCTCCCTCCCTCACAAGGGGGGCTGTGGCTCGGAGTCAGAGTGTAACACTGGCCAGGGGTGGGCTTTGCCACTCCCCTTCCTTTCGCCACAGCCGGCAGGCCTGTAAACTGTCCTCTCGACCTACCTCAAATCCTGCTGGTCTCATGATCTTTCTCTTCCTGTTAAGTTGTCTAATAAAAGTGGCCCTTTACACCCATATGACTGTCTCCTGTGCTTATTGGGGACTGCTTGGGCAAAGGCACACATCATCTCAATCAGTAGCAACCACAGGCTCACTAACACATAAGAAGAGTCCTGCTAGACTGGGCCAAAGGCCTATCTAGTCCAGCATCCTATTTCTCACAGTCGCCAGTTAGATGTCTCCAGGAAGCCCACAGGATGCCAATACCTAGGCTTACCAGATCTCCAACCGGGACAGAGTGCTAGACCTTTAGGAGAAGGAATGTGGGCAAGTGTAGCTTGTTAAGTCCTAGAGCACAATCCTAGGCATGTCTACTCAGAAGCAAGCCCCACTGAACACAATGGGGCTTGCTTCTGAGTAGACATGCCTAGGATTGTGCTCTAAGGATTAACAAGTTACACCTGCCCACATTCCTTCTCCTAAAGGTCTAGCACTCTGTCCCGGTTGGAGATCTGGTAAGCCTACCAATACCCCTCTCCTACCGCTGCTCCCCTGCACCTGGAATTCAGAGGCAAGCTGTCTCTGAAACCCGTGGTAGCATACATTCATTATGACTGTGATCCCAGGTGCAAAAAAGGAGCCAAAGCTGCTATTTGGATTCCTGTCTTTCAGTACAAGCCTATGCATGTTTTCAGACAAGTGCCATTGTTTTAAATGGGGTTTACTCCCAGGAAAGTGCATAGGGTTGCAGGCCTTATCTCCTTTCTCTTGCATGCAGCAAAAGTTCCTGAGGACAAATCACTTCCATCACACCAAAGCATTAACATTTGTTCTATTATGTAGAATTTGCAGGCGGTCTGGGGCCGCTGTACCTCCACCAGAAAATAATGCAACATACATGTTTTATCACTTTCACCTTAGAGTGCTACTTAAATGATCTGTCATTACAATTCCCTAGAGCTTGGCAAAGTTTTTCCAGTGTACTCTAACCCAGCAAGAGATTTGTAGTGCTCCCACAGAGAATTCACACAGTTCTTACTTGTTTAAACAAGTGAGATTTTAACTGGAAACCTCTCTTTATCCCACCTGGAGTTGGTTATACAAGCACTTTGCTAATGGATTCCACAGTGGTTCAGGTAAAGACAGTAGACGAGCTCCCGCAAAACCTTAAGAGTGAAACAGAGTGCCTATTATTATGGGGCAATGCTAAAGGCCTGTTTGAAAATAAAACGGAAAACAGGTAATTATTCACCAGGAGCCCTGTAGTTATCAATAAATCAGCTAGCGACTGCAGATAATGCTACTACAGGTGGGCCCCCATATCCGCTGGGGATATGTTCCAGGCCCCTCCGTGGATCCTTGAAACCGTGGATAAAAGCGAACACCCCCTCCATGGTTTCCTGAGGGCCCCTTCTTCCCCCCCCCCCAGCTCTTATTTTTCTTTCAGCAAGCTTTGTTTCTTCCTTAAAACAAACAGATAAGCAGCCTCCATTGCAGGCAAGTAGAACGAGACTAAGTCCTAGAGAGGCTCTGCAAGGTTTCTGTTAACCTTGCAGAGCCTCTCTAGTACTTAGTCTCGTTCTACTTGCCTGTAATAAGCAGCCAGAGGCTGCTTCTCCTGTTTAAGGAAGAAACGAAGCTTACTGGGAAAAAAGTAAAAGCCTGGGGGAGGGTCCCCACGATCCGTGGATAATTGAAACCGTGGATGGCGAATCAGTGGATATGGGGGCCCACCTGTATTATGTTTTCATTTAAAATTACAGCAAACACAGTACACTCAGAACATAAAAATATAAAAAGCAAAAGTACTGATAGGAAAATGCAATAACTGAAGCTCACATCTAACAGAGAAGTGGCAGAAAGAAAGAAACCCCAAACACCACATATCCTTGTGATATCATTCCACGTGTAAATCTATGCCTGCACAATACACATAAATAGTTGCTAGGAAAGAGCAACTCCTGCTTGTATTTTGTGGGCAAAAGTTCCATATGTGTACCTGAGTCTCAGCAAACATGCCAGTAGCATGTCCTGATATATTACTTTTACCACTAAATAACACACACTTACTACTCCATAATTAGTTCCTCAGTACAAGCCCCAAAATATAGACATTTTTGAGGGAAATGCATGGAAAGCAAATTTATTTCAACATTTATTTCCAGTCATACCTTCGTCTCTGACCCGTTGCCTCATATATTTTGACCTGACATTTCTACTATGCAAACTTTCCTTTCCTTTCCCACCAAAGCGATGGCAGAACAGGGTCAGGTTGCTCCAGGCCCTGGGCTGTGGTCAGATCTGGGCAACTGCACACATATGGGAGAACATCCCCATGCGGCTGTTTCTCTCCCCATGTCATGGCTTCTCCCCAGCCTAGGAAGCTGGGGATCTGGTGCAAGCTTCTCCACGCAACCTGGCCAACTGGTGGGTGAGTGGTCAGTCATGCAGCTGCTACCCTTTCCAGGTCCCCCTGCAATAATGCAGGGGGTCCAACTGGGAGATTCCAATTGGCTGGGGGAGGGTAGTGCCTGCAGAATTCTCCACTCCACCAGGAAATTGGGCTTGCTCCCAGGGCTAGGACTAGAATGCTGAATCAGGTAGAAAGATGGACAAATAGGATTCTGGATTTCCTTACATAGACTATTGTATTTCCATGCTGCTGCGGCTTGAGCAACTGCTGCAGGGCTGGATATTGCCCAGCATGGGCATGAATGGCTGCCATGCAAGGCCTCAGATGTGTTGCCTCTGCTGGTGCAGAATGTTCTAGATCACAACTTGACCGGCAAACGTTTACTGAGCTGTCATTGTATTAATGTTATAGAATTGCATTTCAAGCAAAAGTATCTGATATAATTCTGTACGAAATGGATCTAAGCCAGTTCAAACCTGGTTCACAATGGCTGAGCTAGTTACCACCTGATGGTACCCTGGGCACTATCACGACCACCAGTCCTGAGGAAGGATTCAGGGGTCAGCTTGGCCGGATGGGTTTTTGATGAACATGGGCCCTGGGTCAGTGCCTGACCTCTAATGTCACTCCTGTGTCTGAACCAGAAGTGAACCAGAGAGTTAAATATCCGTATTTCTTCGAGTCTAAGGTGCCATCGATTTCAGGAACACCAGCAGAAAAAAACCCAAAAACCATTGATTGCAAGACGCACCTCCTTCCTGCTCAGCGCCAACTCTCCCCAGCTTGCCTGCCACGGCGATCCAATTTTTACTGCGCCATTTTGCCCCCTCTGCTCAGCTGTGAGCTCTCTCTTCCTGAACCTGAGAGCTCGCCCCAGCATGCTCCGCGCTGCAGCTGACGATCTCCTCACTGCCTTTGAAGAGTGCCTTTGCCATCCGCCAGAAAATGCAATTTCCTTACTTACCGGGCCTTGGGGGAGCTTCAGGGAGGCCTGCACGACCCTCTGCAGGCCTCCCCAATCTTCAGTTCGGTGAAAAACAGCAATTTTCGGCCATTTCCGGTTTTTGTGAAAACCGGAAATGGCCAAAAATCGCTGTTTTTCATCGAACTGAAGATCGGGGAGGCCTGCAGAGGGTCGCGCAGGCCTCCCTGAAGCTCCCCGAAGCCCCGGTAAGTAAGGAAATTGCATTTTGGGGTACTTTTTGGAGACCTTTAAGACGCACCTCATTTTTGGAAATGCTTAATTTGGAAAAAAACATTCGTCTTAGAATCGAAGAAGTACGGTAATATTTATGAACCTAAATCTAAATGTACTGGATAGTGGTTCAACTCCTTGGTCAATAGTTGTTGTAATAAGACTTTGGACTTATTATTGGACTTTGGACACAGCTAGTGTGCTCTGATGGTTAAAAAACTGAACGTCCACCTAGGCATGGCAGCTCATCTATTTGACCTTATGTTCATAGCCCCAGTTCACAGTAAGGGGCACACATACACAGTCAAGGAGATTGAATGCAGGGATTTCTCTGATCAATGCACTGATCAGTGTGTAACTTGATTTGGAAAGACTGAGATGTCCTATATCTCAGAGCATCACTGATTTCTTTGAAATTCTCATTCTCAACACCTCTGTGTGTCCTCAAAAGCCACCTAATAACATCTTTCACAACAATTATGCAAATACCTGGTATCGCCATTGCATCTTCAGAGGGCAAACCAAATTCCACCCCAGCACGCTGGGATCTTAAGCAGCAATATAATTATCTTCAGGCTGTCTGTCATCAAGGAACTGGTATTTCAGGACTCTCTGAGCACGGAGAGAAGATTACTATTTCATGCTTGCATGAGGATCCAAACAATGATGCTCAAGGTATTTTTCCATAGCACCGTGCAAAGAATCTGAAAGAGCTGGAGCTCTTCATCACAATTCTTTCTCACCATTTTTCAGCTTTTTGCCTTTATCACTTAACATGGGACACCGTTCGTAGGTTGCAGAAGTCTCTACCTGCATAGTGGAGCACAGGATTACTTATGATGTCATAAGTCACAGTAATAAATAAGTCTTGCAGCTGATTCACACATACAACAAAACCACAAAACAAAGCTTTTTCTAGTGTGTTGGGGGAGGGGTTGCATGTTGGCATCCTAGGATGTATCCTAACCTTTGGCATGGCACTGGTCCATCATCAGAAGACTCTTTTGGAAACTGAAGGAGAGTTGCGCTCAGGACTCATTCTGCTTCCGCAAAGACCCCTTGTGTAAGCACCGCTCTCCTTTTGTTCCTGGAAGGAGCTTCCAGTGATGTGCACAGCCCAAGCCAAATTAAGTGACACTCAAATCCATCTCCTATTTTTTTGGGGGTGTGTGTGCATGCCCTGGGAACACAACCCATTATGTATGTAAAAGGGGGGGGAATCACACCCTCTCCTTGTGCATACAAAATAGCAAACAGTCTGTTTTTCTAGGCACATGGACTAATTTCCATCACCGGGGGGAGACCTCCTCTGCAGCCTAAAGTCCGGGAAACGTTTTGCCACATGTGTGTGCTAAATGCATGAATTGGATACAGCCCAACAGGCCATCGATAACCCCACGCCAAGCAGGCCTGCACAAGCTTTGGTGTGTAAATATGAGTTGCTCAGCAGAGCCCAGGACAGCTGAAGCCTGCAGTCTTGGCATCGGGTTGGGTCGCAGGGCCAGTGTGAAGGTACAGGCTGTCCCTTCATGCCGAGGAGTTTCGAAAAAGGGAACACCTGATCCTCCTGCCTGCGTAGAAGCCACATCCTCTGACCTACATAACCACGTCTTCGAGATGCAAAGATACTCTGCAGTGACGAAGCAATGAGGGACATTTGTTTTGTAGCCATTCAAAGGCATTCCAGATTACTTCATAAGTTGTAAGATGGAGTCCTGGCATGGTTCTGGGGTGATGGAAAGGAACTCTGAATTAATTTAACACCTCTACCCATTGGCATACCCAAGTCGTAAGGGCAGACTTGCAATAATAATGAATATTCATTTCTATTACACTTCATCATTGGCATCTATCTCTTGTTGAAGCCGGAAAGAAAAACTCGTGTCTTGTTGGGCTTTACCACATTGAGAATTGTCTCTAGTTTATATTACAGCTTCTCCTTGGGATGCCAGATGACAAAAAAAGGAGGCACACTCTCTTTTCTCCCTTGTATCTTCAGTTCTCCAGTCTTCCAACTGTGGGACAAATTCAAGGCGTTCTGAAAACGATAGTACTGTGTGTGAGTGGTTTTATTGGATACAATGATGGAGGTGCTGACTGACTGTTGGAAAACTTACTCTGTTGGCGGTAAGCTTGTTGGAGGATGGGCAGCGTTTAGCTGCTGGATACTGGGGGCTGTGGTGTACTGCCTGGTCACATGTAAAGACCTCCTACTCTAATCCCTCTGTGTTCCAGGAAGGGGTGTGGCCCCTGACCTTTATTTCCTCCTTCTTGTCTCTTCTTCTCTTGATGCCCACCGAGCAAGATGATGCCATCGCTGCTCCTGCAGCCCAGCGGCCATCTTGCAGCCTAACCCCATGCAGGGAACGGCCATCTTGCAGCCTAACCCCATGCAGGGGGTGCAAGGTTTACACTTATGTGCCACAAGAGAAGAGATCCAAACTCGATCTCAGAGCCCAAGAAGGGATCTTCATTGGGTATGCACCAGGATCCACTGGGTATAGAGTTATGGATCTAGAAACTGGACAGGTGTCAGTTCGTCATGGGCTCTACTTTGAAGAGCATACAAAGACTGACAAGCACCAGGCTTTCGTAGAGGGATCACCAGTGGGAGGTGATGAATTAACATATGTACCAGCTTACTACCCAGAGGTCAGTACGCCAGCAGAAGGGGATACAGCCGGGCAAGAAGAGCTGGAAGAGCCAGACGTTGCTGAAGCAGACCAGGTTCCAATAGCAGCACCAGAGCCCAGACGGTCATCCCGTGAGAACAGAGGCGTACCACCTGCACAGCTGGGAATAACCTACCTCACAAGGTCGTCGTTGCAGCGTGAACCAGAATCATGGGAAGAGATTGAAAGAATGCCCGCGGAAGAAGCAAGTAAGTGGAGAGAGGCAGCACAACAGGAAATCGACGCACTACACGGAAACAAAACATGGACACTGACCACATTACCACCTGGTAAGAAACCAATTGGGTGCAAGTGGGTGTTTAAAATAAAACAGGATGCAGAAGGGGGAATTGACCGCTACAAAGCAAGGATAGTGGCTAAAGGATTCTCACAGAAATATGGGGAAGACTATGATGAGACATTCGCCCCTGTAGTAACGCACACTACTGTGAGACTGCTCCTAACTGTGGCAGCTTCTAAACAAATGAAAGTCAAACATCTTGACGTAAAAACTGCCTTTTTATATGGAGAGATATCAGAACAGATTTTTATGAAACAGCCACAAGGTTTTATAGACAGCAGAAATCCAAATCTCGTGTATAGGCTTCAAAAAGGACTTTATGGACTTAAACAAGCCGCTAGGGCCTGGAACGAGAAGCTACACAAGATGCTCACACAACAGGGCTTTAAACAAGGTGAAGCAGATCAGTGTCTGTACAAAAAATGCAGAGATGGTGAATGGATTTATATCCTGATTTATGTTGATGATTTGATTGTCTGTTACAATAACGACAGAGACTACCAAGAAGTAGTCAAACACCTCAGCAAACAGGTTCAACTGAAGGAGCTCGGAGATGCCAAATTTTATTTGGGCATACAGATTGAGAAAGATCGGGATGGAGGATATCTTCTCAGCCAGAGAACTAAGACTTTGGATCTAATAGAGTCACTTGGACTACAGAATGCAAATCCAGTGGCCACACCTATGGTGACAGACTACTTCAAGCAAAGTGGAAAAGGTGAACCGCTACCTCCTGACAACAGGTATAGAGAAGTTATAGGAAGACTCCTATATCTTTCAACTACATGTAGACCCGATATAACAACTGCTGTCGGTATTCTAAGTAGAAGAACCAGCTCTCCCACGGAAGGAGACTGGGTTGCAGTCCTAAGACTGGTTAAATACCTAAAGGGGACAGCAGATTACAAATTAAGACTGCCAGCTTGCAATAATCCAAGGCTGGTTTGCTACACAGATTCTGATTGGGCCGAAGACCCCTCAGATCGCATATCAACAAGTGGACACTTGTTTATGTTTGGTGATGCGGCAATTGATTGGGTAGAAAACAAACCACTGTCGCACTATCCACCACAGAAGCTGAATACATATCAGCATCTGAAGCATGCAGAGAGACAATATGGCTCTGTTCCTTATTGCAGGACATGGGAATAGACGAACAAAGGCCCATACAGGTTAAGGAAGACAACCAAGGCTGTATAACATTGATACAGTCAGAGGGCCACAATGCACGCACGAAGCACATAGACACTAAATACCATTTTGTGCGCAAAATGTATAAGGGAAATCTTATTAGGGTGGACTACTGTCCAACACAGGACATGTTGGCAGACGTGTTAACCAAGCCTTTGCCAAGGGACCGATTCCAGAGTCTGCGAGCAGAGATGGGCGTCGTAGACTGCAGCACCTCAAACGCTGAGAAGGGGTGTTGGAGGATGGGCAGCGTTTAGCTGCTGGATACTGGGGGGTGTGGTGTACTGCCTGGTCACATGTAAAGACCTCCTACTCTAATCCCTCTGTGTTCCAGGAAGGGGTGTGGCCCCTGACCTTTATTTCCTCCTTCTTGCCCCTCACTCAGTCTCTTCTTCTCTTGATGCCCACCGAGCAAGATAATGCCATCGCTGCTCCTGCAGCCCAGAGGCCATCTTGCAGCCTAACCCCATGCAGGGAGCCCCAGCTCTAGGGGGGTTCTATCTTAAGTCTAGGATGTACCTCTGATTGATGGTCAGATGCTATGTATATATGCAAACTGAACTGTGAGTAAACTCTTCTTCTTTTTTACAACTACAAAGCAATGCCTCGCGTGTATTCATTTAGCTAAGCAAAGCAGTCTGCCTGGGTGGAGGAGGGAACTCTGCTAATAAGTGGGAATGCACCTCCCAATATATGCCAGAGAGCATCTAATTACCCCATCAAAGCTTGCATGCACTCCACAACTGAGCTGCAGTTTCTTCCCATCGCTATTATTACACAATGTGAGCAATTGTTGAGATGCAATGTGTGAGCAATTGTTGCCCCAAACTCAGGACAAAGCCCTTTTCAGATGTTAATTTCAGGTTAAATCCACGTGGGGTGGGCGACATTCATCAGGACATACAGAGAGAGCCCTCCACAGATACAACTGTATCTGTGGTGCCTCTTTCCACATGTTCTGATCAACATCAACAGAAAGGTCTCTTCTCATGAAATTCTCCCTATGTTCAGTAAACATGGGGAAGGGGGACAGACACCAAACCCACTGCCCCACTGCCAGATCCTAATAGTTCCATTGACAATGGCCCCCAAAGCCTCACATTTGACTTTTGTTAGACAGGGGCTGTACCAGGGTACATCTGGATAAAAAGAGTTCTTACTAGTGTGGTGTATGGATAGGCTTACCAGATCTCCAACCGGGACAGAGTGCTAGACCTTTAGGAGAAGGAATGTGGGCAGGTGTAGCTTGTTAAACCTTACAGCACAATCCTAGGCATGTCTACTCGGAAGCAAACCCCATTGTGTTCAATGGGGCTTGCTTCTGAGTAGACATGCCTAGGATTGTGCTCTAGGACTTAACAAGCTACACCTGCCCACATTCCTTTTCCTAAAGGTCTAGCACTCTGGCCCGGTTGGAGATCTGGTAAGCCTATGTATGGAGGTACAGCAGTCCCTTTCTCATGAAAGCTGAATGGAGATGGTACCTGGAGATGGTGGGTAGTGGATGCAGCCCTACTGCCCCCTCCTGCATCCAGTAAACAAAGAGAGGGTTTTGTGAGCACGAAAGGGCTACTGCCATCACAATGCTGATTTCCTTCTGTGTGCATTGACAGAACCACAAATGCATGCCTGAAACTCTGATATGGTTAGGATGTAACAGATTCTAAAAAATGTGTTAGTGTAAGAAAGAGTGAAGGGACCTGGATCAACAGATTCTTTGAAAACTAGAAAAGTTATACTAAGGTTCCAAGTTTTCTTGGAAGAGTAGTCATGGCTAAGGTTCTGGTCTGTACCAAATAAAATATTTTTGACTGTTCTTGCTAGCTCCAGGTAGGGTTGTGTGAGTTTTTCCCCCAGGTTCATAAAGAATGTGGTTTGCTGAAGTGATTGATGTGGAAGAGGTAACATTTTAAAGTCACGGGACAGCTACCCTGTGAACCGGATTGACAGATTTTACCTGAGACTACAAGCACATTTTGTTCAGTTCAGAAAAACAACAATACATGTTGTGTGGCTTCTTGATGAGGCTGCATTTCAGTTGAGCAACCTCATCCCAAATGCAACAACTGAAGCAAAATAATCATCTCCTCAAGATTCTTGACACAGGCCACAATTTGGCACACCTGTTAACACACTTTAACCCATTGAAATTAAAGACTCTAAGCACTCATAGCTGTGCGTGTGGATCATGGTCACAGCTGTTTCTCTGTCAAATGGTGCCAATTCGGTCAATTCGGCACATTTCCTGTATAAACTTGGTTACTGTAGCATTTTCATTATTAGGAGTTACCACCTTTTCAGGATTCCTGTACTTTAACTGTGTGACCAGCATACATTCAGTTGATGACATTTTCTTACATGGGGATGCAGTGATGAGAAACCTACCCCTCCTATCTTTTCCACTTGTCATACAGGAGTTAAAGGCACAGGAGCACTGCTGGAAAAGAAAAGCTAGTGACCGCTTTGTTAACTGTGACATAAGTGTCTGTGAAATTGGTGTGTGGCCAATTTCAGTGTTGGAGTTTTACTGAATAGACCTGGCTTCAAATGTTCACTTGGTCATTATTTCTCAGCCTAATTTGCCTCAGAGGGTTGTTGTGAGGAGACAATGAAATACTGTAACCCTATTTAGTTAGTTATAGTTATTTCATATATTTAGCATCCCATTCTTCAAAACTGGATTTCCAGAGTGGCTTACAGGATAAATTAAAACATAACATTATTTACATAGTGAAAAGTCCCATTTAGTGTTCTCCTTTTTCCATTCCCCATGGTGTTTCTAATGACGCCCCCCGCAGGGTTACTTTTTGCTGATGTGTTATGCAGAAGCATGTTGCTAAAGAGTTATGGCACTTGACTTGCAGGCAGACAGGGCCAACCTAGTCATGAAGTGGGCTGATGCATTAGTATTGATGATGGGGGGGGGAGGCATAATGGATTCGGAGTGCCCTTCACCCCCAGTCTGCAGCAGCCTCCCTCTAGCCCACCACAGACATGAGCCGCTAAAAGCGAGTAGGAATTGGATCATCCACTTCCCACCCCGTGCTCTGATCTTGCACAGGGTTCCTGTGCGAGGAGAGGGGGTACCAAAGCACCCCTTCCTTGGGTCATCCCTGCATGTACACTTCTGTGCATAGTTGGGAGACCCAACACAGAGAATAAAAGGCCCATGCAATAAGTGCCTGCACTTAGCATTTTATAGCCGATACATAGGCATATACGAATCCTTTTAGAATGATCATCAAAAGAAACTGTATACTTATTATTTTGGATATTATAACCTCGCCTTCCAACAGGCACTCAGACAGAAAGTGGCTTACTGTTATTTTCAGTTATATTTTTTTCTTGTCTTGACTTGCTGATGATTTACAACAATAAATACATTTCTCTCCCTGATGTCTGTTATGATTGTACTTTCTGCAGAGTGTTTTTAACTTATTCCTGTAATTCTCTCAATGGGTGAGAAGGATCATTGTATCCTGGTGTAACCTAAGCTTTATTTTCAGTGTTTATACTTGATTTTTCTCTGTGGGTGTTTTTAGAATTGATATTGCAATTGAAAAATTCTTCTGTGCCAGGAGTTCTGCTATGCTGTAGCCACGTGTGCCCCCCCCACAGCACTCCGTATCTTTGGCAGATCTATACTAAGCCGTGTGAGATGAGCCTACAAAGTGGCTCCATTCCATGCTAGTGTATGCATTTGGCTGACACAAGATACGGTAATGTTCATTTAGATAGCTTCAAAAACGATCCGACAAATTAATGAAGGATAGGTCTCTTGGGGGGCTATTAGCCGGGCTAGCTTTTTTGATAACAAATAATCCCCCCAACAGATATGTTCGTAGGTTATCACGATGCGACCAAATCTCCGAATTAAAAATCCGCATATTGCTGGGTAAACATCGTTGTAAGACTTATTTATTCAAATAAACAAGATGTTTAAAACAAACTTAACGTTTCACCCCAAACATCTGGGGCATCATCAGAAGCTAAAACAGTCGCAATTGAAGAACATCTACTTATACTTCAACCCCTTGAGAACCAGGATGTAATTCAAATGTAATTACTGTCAGCTGTCAAACCCATGACTGCTTCTACTCACAAGCCTTTCAGGTGAAAAATCCTACTCTAATTAAAACAATCCAACACAACATACAACCAAACACGTATACATTTCTCCACATGGGCCAGCAGTACTGACAGGAAACACACTAACCAATCTCCCCCTCCCCATGTTTCACCCCACCCTCCAGTCATAGACAACCATTCTCACATTACCTAGGCTTACCAGATCTCCAACTGGGACAGAGTGCTAGACCTTTAGGAGAAGGAATGTGGGCAGGTGTAGCTTGTTAAACCTTACAGCACAATCCTAGGCATGTCTACTCAGAAGCAAGCCCCACTGAACACAATGGGACTTGCTTCCGAGTAGACATGCCTAGGATTGTGCTCCAAGGTTTAACAAGCTACACCTGCCCACATTCCTTCTTCTAAAAGGTCTAGCACTCTGTCCCGGTTGGAGATCTGGTAAGCCTAACATTACCCAAATCCAAACAGACATAGAAACATCAGTTCTAGTGATATTATATAGTCCTACTGTTCATTCTCAGACTCTACAAGAGACAACTATTTTTGCAACAACTCTGTAATTAACTTTTGTTCCTAATTTGTAAGTCTTTCAGGACTGGTAACCAACTGCTACTCACTTTTAAAGACTCTTCCTTCTTATTAACAGAATATGTTTATAAATTTCTATAGATTCTCTATGGAGTCTTGGTAGATATTGATTGGTCTTAACTATTACTTTAGCCTGATCAAATTTAATGTTATGATTATGCTCTAAGGCATGTTCAACTAAGGCTGATTTCTGTAAAAATTTCTGTATCTGTAAAAAGCTCCTGGGGCTTAGAAATGAAGACTACTGGTTTAGAAATGCAGACTTAGCTGCAATCCTATACACATTTACCTGGCAATAAGTTCTATTAAACTGTAAACTCAATGAGGCTTACTTCAGAACATAAGAACATAAGAGCCCTGCTGGATCAGGCGAAAGGCCCATCTAGTCCAGCTTCCTGCATCACACAGTGGCCCCACCAGATGCCTCAGGGAGCACACAAGACAACAAGAAACCTGTATCCTGTCGCCACTCCCTTGCACCTGGCACAGAGAAAACCTATTTCTCCAACCAGGAGGTTGCTTATCCCCATCATGGCTTGTAAGCTGTGTTGGACTTTTCCTCCATAAATCTGTCCAATCCCCTTTTAAAGGCATCCAGGCCAGGTGCCATCACCACATCCTGTGGCAAGGAGTTCCACAAACCAATTACACACTGGGTAAAGAAATATTTTATTTTGTTTGCTTTAATACTCCCTCCACTCAATTTGAGTGGATGTCCCCTGGTTCTAGTGTTGTGTGAGAGGGAAAAGAACTTCTTTCTATCCACTCTCTCCATCCCATGCATAATTTTATACTTCTGAGTAGGCATGCACAGGATTACATTGTAACTATCTCTTGGGTTAATATTTTGCTGACAGGACAGTTAACATCGCTCCAAATCACTTTGAGTTCAAAAAAAGAAAAAGAAATAAAGCTCAATTGAAAATATAGTTGGGGTAGATTTTTTACCCCATGGGGATTTCACATTACACTGGAGTGAAAAGTCTACCTCAGGTATATTTTTATTAAGAGCAAATACATGAAACATGGTATCTGGTTAAATTCTGGGTGTTATGAACTAAGGTGTTGGTGTGTCAATGTTCTAAAAGTGCAAAGTTGCAGCACCAGCAACCTTTCTCATTTTACAAGATATAGGCCTCTTGGGTAGTAAAATACCCCAAGGATTGATTAAGGATTTGCTTATGTGAACTGGAGGCAGAATATGGGGGAGGAAGCAGTTTGCTCCCTGAATCACCACACTCTTAGTCGATACACATCATTCTTTGAGATATTTTGAGTTGGGGCCATATTTCAGGGGTAGAGCATATGTTCTGAATGCAGAAGATCCTGGGTTCAATCCCTGACGTTTGCCAGGTAAGACTGGGAAAGGCCATTGCCTGAAACCCTGGAGAACCACTCCCAATCAGTGTAGATGTAGACAATACTGAGCTAAATTGACTGATGGTCTGATTCAGGATAAGTGATGTTAATATCTTTCTTCCCTCCCACTTTACCCTGTATTATAACTTTACATAATTCCATCCCACTCACATTCATCCCTCTAATTAAGATATAAATATGCAAAAAAGGAAATGTCAACAGCAAACTGTCTTGCCAAAAAAAATGGCTCTGGCATTTACCACTTTGCAATATTAATAAACATCATTAGCAATACCGTGAAGAATCTCTAATGTATTATTTGAGGTATTGCGGTGTTGAATTTCCTCCAATGGTATTTTGCTCCTGACTCGTGATTTTGTATAATCAACTGCCTCAAAATGTTTCGCTTTCTCTTCTAGGAACCTGTGTAACGTGACAGCAAACCACAGAGCTGTGGTGGTCTCCTTGCCACATGAGGTTTACAAAAGGCTGAGTGCTTTGTAGCACACAACTGTGTGCTCAGCAGCTCAACTATTCGTAGCAGTGATTGGGTGGGAGAGTCACCGATCAGAAGTGTATAACAAAGACTGGGATCAAATGAATACCACTGACCACATTCAGAAACCTCAATCCCAACCTCCACTAAACCTGTCAAAGTTCCTGTTTGTTTAAAGACAAAAACCTAAAGGGAGTTTCTCTTATGGCTGAGCTGGGGTGCTGGCTATCTCGGGGGCAGCTTCTGAGCATTGGCATAATACCCAGGCATGTGCCAGGAGCACACAGCTCTTGATTTGAAAATACAGCATGAATAGTGACTAGATTTTTGGGCTCGCTTCCACAGACACAGAGGACACTGAAAAGAAGCTGATTGACAGGGGGATTGGAGGAGGAAGAATTGCCCACATGATGCAAGGAAGATTTTGTCCTTCCTCATTCCTAGGCTTACCATATTTTAAAAACTTTAAACCAGGACACCCCCCCATAACCCCCCCTCCGCAAGTCAAATAATTAATTAATGTAAAAGCAACGCAAAACCAAGCAGAAAGAGCCAAAACCAATCACAAAGTAGAATCAACAACGAGAGAAACCAAGCACAAACTAGAATCAACCACGAGTAACCAAGCACAAAGTACAAAAAACCCAGAAAAAACCACCAAAAATTCAAACACAAATAACCGATAATGGGGCTCAAATCAATTTTCTATTAAATAATTAATAAACCATTAATAAAGGAAAGGGGGCGCGAAGCGCGGCCGAAATTTTTAATTAAATAATTAATATTTCTTTTTAAAAATATTTAAAAAATATGCGACTTACCTGGTCGCTGGTCGTCCTGCTGCTGGTTGTCCTCCTGCTGCTGCTGCTGCTGTGGCCGGCGGCAAGCAGGCACCCGCGCCAGCCTGCTTGAGCCTCCGGCAGGCTCACGCTGCCCGTGCAAGCAGGCTGTGCTTCTCCCGGTGCCGCTGCGAGACTCGCAGTCTGCGTGAATAGTGACTGCAATAGTCTGCGAGTCTCGCAGCGGCACCGGGAGAAGCACAGCCTGCTTGCACGGGCAGCGCGAGCCTCCGACAGGCTCGCGCCGCCCGGGCAAGCAGGCTGGCCCGCCCGGTCTCCCAGCGGCTCCGATGCGGTGCCGCTGGGAGACCGGGGATCGCAGCCTGCTTGCTCGCGCCGCGCGGGCAAGCAGGCTGGCCCACCCGGTCTCCCAGCGGCACCGCATCGGAGCCGCTGGGAGACCGGGGATCGCAGCCTGCTTGCTCGCCCGGTCTCCCAGCGGCTCCGATGCGGTGCCGCTGGGAGACCGGGGATCGCAGCCTGCTTGCTCGCGCCGTGCGGGCAAGCAGGCTGGCCCGCCCGCCCGGTTTCCCAGCGGCTCCGATGCGGTGCCGCTGGGAGACCGGGGATCGCAGCCTGCTTGTTTGCGCCGTGCGGGCAAGCAGGCTGGCCCGCCCGCCCGGTTTCCCAGCGGCTCCGATGCGGTGCCGCTGGGAGACCGGGGATCGCAGCCTGCTTGCTCGCGCCGCGCAGGCAAGCAGGCTGGCCCGCCCGGTCTCCCAGCGGCACCGCATCGGAGCCGCTGGGAGACCGGGGATCGCAGCCTGCTTGCCCACGCCGTGCGAGCCTCCAGAGGCTCGCGCCGCGCGGGCAAGCAGGCTGTCGGTTGGCCCGCTCCCTCACTGGCTCCATGCCGGTGAGAGAGTGGGCGGACAACGCCGCCGCCATCTTCTTCTTTTTGAAACTTTCCCGGGCGCCGGCAGCATCTTGGATCACGAAATCTCGCGTGATCCAAGATGTCGGCGCCCAAATCTCGTGAGGGATTTGGGTGCCAACATCTTGGATCACGCGAGATTTCGTGATCCAAGATGCTGCCCGGTAAGTTTAAAATAAAAAAAAGAGATGGCGGCGCCCATTCGTCCCCCGGGACCGGACTGGGAATCGACCCCGAATACCGGGACGGTCCCGGCAAAACCGGGACGAATGGTAAGCCTACTCATTCCCCCCATAAATCAGGTTGCTTCCCTGGGACCCAGCATCTGATTGGTCCCTGGGGAACAATGCAATTGGCTGATGCAGGGAGCAATTTCTCCTCCCCTGTTCCGGCAGACAGTTGCTTGCTCCCAGGGATCCTCTGTGCATGGGGGGCCCCTGAGAATAAGCTAGGTCAGCTGGTGGCAGTGGCCCTTGGCAGCCAACATCAGCACTAACTCAGGAAAGTGAAGAGTAGGCAGGCTGGGAAACCATGTTGTGGAGAAGGGACGGGAGAGAAGCTGCAGGGACTTGGAGGAGGTAGAGAGAAGCCACTGGAAGGGGGGCATGGGGGGCAAACACCCTCAGGTCTGGGTGTGTTCTTTGCCAGTCTGACCAGGGGCTGATGATGTTTGGCCTAATTCTGAACCAGGCCACGAGGCTGTGCATAAATCCAAAGTCTCAGTCTTGAGATGATTTTTAAATTGGCACGAGTGTAAGTGGGCTACTTTGGATGTCCCATGACATGTTTGGTGCAATTCATGTATTAGAACAGAACATACATGTTTCGCCAGGATCCTGAAATGATGGACACCGTCCACTCACCAAAACTCAGCACAAAGAATTAGAAAGAGGTCACCCCAAAATAGGAAGAGTTCAAAATAAATACGATGTTTGTTAAAGGATTGATACAAAGCAGGGGTGGAAAGGGGGGGGGGTTAGCCATTTAATCCAAAAGAAACAAACTGTTTATTACAATTGCAATACTGGACACAACCAGTAAAAACCACAACTGTTTTTACCTCATACCTACAAAAAGAATAAGACTGTAGAATTCAAATCCTTACATCAACATCGGAAGTAGGGGTGGGAAGAGAATGGACCATTAATTAACCCAATAAGGTGAACCTCTCCCTCCCCCCCCCCAAAAAAAACACCACAAGAATAAACATTGTAATGTGGCTAAAATAAAACCTATGGTAGTTATTCCAGAGCCAAAAGACTGTGGGTCAAGAAGTGGGGGAGAAAAGGAGGGAAGAAGGGCAGGGGTATGCATTGTGGGAAGGGGGATTCTGGGAAATTAGCCATACAGAAACTGAAAAGGAGGTTAAAAAAACAAATGTGAGGAAAAGGTTGTGTGGAAGAAACATCTTGCATCCACACAACTACATTCAAGGGCTGTCTCAAAATAACAGGAGGGGGAATGCTTAATTAAATGAAGAACCGTATAGAAAGAGGAGGGAGAGAAAGGTTCCTCAGAGAGGGGAGAGCTAAATTTTAAAAGCAAAATAAGCAGATTGATTTGTTTGCTCAGGAGACTGTAGTTTCATAGCTGCTCAGGCAAACATGGTGAACCAATTGAACATAATAGTCTGCCCCCAAACCGACTACATTTCTGTATTGTGGCTGTGTAGAAGGAGGAACACTCACACCCACACACACACAAAGCCGGGTGTGATAGGAAGAAAATGACCAATTGAGAGTTGTAGTGAAGAGAGGAAAAAGGAGGGGAGGAAGGGGAAAAAGCAAAGAAAAGCTAAAGCAAGCTATACCTTCTCCCCAGTGTGCGCTGAACAACGCATTCACCGATCCATAGGAAAAAAAACCCCAGCATTTAACAGTTGCCTCTGGATGTCCAAGAAAATGGGAGCAAATATGGATTTTTGCGTGAAATAGGTATACATTTTCCATACGTGGGGAAAGGTGAAAAGGGCCATTCTGATGGGTCATTCATTTTGCTTACATTGCCCTCCTTCTCAATTCACCTTATCTTTTTAATTAACCAAAGGAAGAAAAGGGAACTGGGGATTTAAATTTTTGGCCGGGAGACAGTGGTCCAGAGTTTGCATAAGAGATTATTTCACAACCTTCCTGAAACCGAGATAGAGGCACAGGGGGGAAAGTTTGTAGGGAGGAGGAAGACATTTTGAGATCAGAATCCACTTGTTCTTTTGTTCCCCAAATTTTCACCAACCCGATGTTGCAATGACCAGGTTGAATGAGGCACCCCCAAGGTGCAGTCCATTTGTTGGGCTTTTCCATCTCCTAGAGGCTAAGCTTTGGAGAACAGGGGTAAAAGGGTCAACGGGAAAAGATGTCCTTTAAAACCAGGCATGGGCTCCGTGCTCTGTTTGGCATTACCCATGGCAAAGGCACTTCTTCCATGTCCCCTGGCAATCCTAGTGGTGTATGAGTTACAAGGAAGAATTGGGGATGTGTCGTGGATAAGATTCAAAAACCAGTATTGATTTTCTCTCTCCAATTGTACTGATCTGAAGGGTACAGTAGCACTTTTCTCATCATGTGTTTGTGTTTTAGGTGCTCTGAATTTGTGTCTTCTGGCAGAACTTGTCTGATTGACCAGATGTAAGTAATCTACTTAGAATACTGGATCTCACAACTTTGCTAGTGAGCCCATAATTTTAAAATTCTGGAAATATTCCTGGTTAGGAGATGAGCGATTGTGTGATAATGTAAATGTAGAGATGTATGGCATCCACATACATTTGTGCCATAGGACAATGCATGTTTTGAAGTTAAGCGTTCTATATTTTTTTCATAGGCAAACTAGTGGAAACGGCTTGTTTCGCAGTATGGAAATGAAGAATAGGGCCAAGCTACATCTTACCCTAAGCCCATAATTGGTAGATTTCACTTTTCTATCAAAAATATCGGTCATGAGGGGACAAGCTGGGTGGCAACTCTGGAATGGACCAAGGATTACCCCAACATAGTCCCAGTCCAGATTATCTCCCCATGGCTGCTATTTCTGAAGGGATTGTTAAACCTGGCAGTGCTGATGGGCTTAATTTAACGCGTTATTTGACCCATAGTCTCTTCGTCAACGAGGCCGCCCAATTTGGCTGATTTTGGCTAACTCTAATGTTAAATATGCCAGTTTAAAGAAACTCTTGGGGTTAAATAAACTTCCTGAGTCTCTGCAAGAATTGCCTTCAGGACTTTTCTCTGCATTGATTATGTTTCATTTCCATTAATTTTAAATAGGATTGGAAGAGAGCTGGAAAATCTTTGTGGTTTTGTACATTGGGCAGCCTGGCTTTAGGAACCTGATTCCTTCAGCTTCATGTTTTGCTGTCCTGCATTTTTGAGACTGTAAATGTAGACGGAGGGCAAGACAGGTACAACACAATGGCTCGTGACCAGCACCCACCCGGCTTGAATGGGAAGCTGGGAATGAACTGTGGAAAATGTAGTTCTCCCTGCCACCACCCAAAGCAAGGGAGCTCAGACAGAAAGGGGACGCTTTGCGAAAACCTCCCTTCCAGATTAACAAGGAGCCCCCAAAACTGGGATGTCTCCTCAAAATCAAACAGCAGCAAAAACATGGATAGTCTGGGAGACAAGTCAACTTGCTGAATGAACCGAGACCAGGCAGAGAAAAGAGCAAAACGACAGAGAGTTTATTAAAAGGCTGGAACGGGTATCAAAGCAACGGAAGGGGAAATGCAAAGGTTAAAAAAAGCAAGGGTTCAACAAAAAAAGGGAGAAGGTAGCAAAGGTTGGCAATAATAAAAATAGTCAGCTTAAAAACTCCTGACATGACTTCCCTGGGTTCTTCCCCTTGGTTCTGTTTAGTCACTGCAGCAGGGAGTGATCTGTCTGCAGGAAACAGTGCCTCCCCCCCCCCCAGATGGGGGTACAACCTCTCTGTGGCTTGGAGTAACCACTGGGTGGTTGTTGGTATTGATCTGCAATCAATAGGGATTGAAGGGATTGTTCCCCTCCCCCCCCCATGTTACGAATTAACTTGACTGGGGATGACCGGGCACTTTCAGACGAGCAGCTCACTCCCAGGCCAGCATGTCATTCACCTGCCTCTCAATGCACTTGGTCAAGGTCCAGTGGGGATGTGGCAAGGTGGGTGGGGGAATGATCCTTGGTATGAATAGAGTGCTTGCCCCTGCTGTGCAGAGAACTGGGAGGTGAAGCTGGTGCACAATTGCCGCTCCTCTGCTCCATGGTTGTGGGAAATGGATATGCTCCCCTCTTCCATGCCTGTGCCGTTGTGGTTCTCTGTGCAGTTAAGTCAGCTTAACTCACCCACCCCCTTTACAGTGCAGCATTGCCTCTCTGGAATACAAGGGCTACAGTGTAGTAGTGTATTAATGTGGTATGCACAGGGTGTACGTTCAGAATCTGGAAATTCTACCAGATAAGTGACACTTCTGAGGTACTTCTTGATCCAGTAGGGGCCATTTCATGCCACTGCCATTTTATGGGCCAACCTGCTTTCCAGACTGTCAGGGAAGACTGACATCCACCTCCATGCTTCCAATTTTACTCTTTTAACTGGGCAAACTGGGAATGAACTGAAATAAGGTAGTTCTTGCTGCTACCACCCAAAATTGGGAATGTAGATAGTGGAAGGACATTTTGGGGAAACCTCCCTCCCAGTAAGACAGAAGACACCTCCCCAAAGCAGGGCCCCCTTTAAACCAAACCAAATGTGGGCAGCCTAAGAGATGTGGTACTCCCTCCCACCCTCCCATATGCACTGAGACCAAGCAGGTAAAAATACAGGACCCTTATTTAAAGTTTGTGTAATATAATGAGTTCTTTGTTTAGTAGGCAGTTGGAGAGAAAGGGGAAAGTCAATAAAAACAGAGAAACAATAGCTACTGTATCTGGATGACTCGGGATGCTGAGACATCACAGAAGCCTCTGTGGGGATAGAACAGTCTAAAATAGGTGAAACAACAGGGGGAAACCAGAGAATTTCACCAAAAGTACACATTTTATTTCGTGTAATTTTTGGGTGCCATGCTTTCAGCAAGGGATGAGTGAGAATAGAACAAATATTAAGAAAGGAAGAGGAGAAGGGAGTGGAAGTAAGCAATGTTAATGTCAGCATGGGTGTGATTTTCAGACTATATCAACTGATGTCCAGAAATGAGAAAATGTCTACATGATCAGCAAAGAGCTACATGATCAGCAAAGTCACATAGTACTGTTCTTGCTGGAAAGCACCATTTCAGAATGCAGGTGGGTTGCAGCACAATTCTATGCACGTCTACTTAGAATCTGGAGTATTGTGCACAGTTCTGGTCACAACACCTCAAAAAGGATGTCGTTGAATTGGAATAAGGTGCAGAAAAGAGCGAGCAAAGTGATTCATGGGCTGGGGCACCTCCCTTATGAGGAAAGGCTACAGCGTTTGGGCTCTTTAGTCTAGAAAAAAGGTGCCTGAGGGGGGACATGGTTGAGACGTATAAAATTATGCATGGGATGGAGAGAGTGGATAGAGGGAAATTCTTCTCCTTCTCGCACAACACCAGAACCAGGGGACATGCCCTAAAATTGAGTGGAGGGAGAGAGAGAATGGACAAACAGGTTATCTTGTTGGCTGTGTGCTCCCTGAGGCATCTGGTGGGGCCACTGTGAGATACAGGAAGCTGGACTAGATGGGCCTTTGGCCTGATCCAGCAGGGCTCTGCTTATGTTCTTAGAAGTAAGTCCCATTGTGATGTCCCCCCTTGCTATTTGTGCAGTTTAGCAAAGCATGCACTGCACAATTCTTGCCTTTGAGACAGACACTCATCTGGTCTGAGGCTTCTGGGGAAGCCTTCAGGGGCGGGGAAGGGAGGTGCTATATTTGATTTAATGAAAAACAGCCGTTTGCTGCTGCTGGAAGCTAGAAGGAAACTGGAAAATGTTTCTTGCGCTAGTACAAAACAATGAGAATGATGCACAACGGTTTTCCATTTGTTTTTGCTTTCTTTCTCTTCTTACCCATATTATGATTCAGTAGCACATTTCAAAAAGAAAAGAGCTAGAAAATGTTTCTAAGGAGGGGACGAAAGGGCAAAGAAATGGTTTCCTATCTAGAAAATAAGGAGCTTAGAGGCAATCTGCTGCTGAGTCTCCGGATGTGCGTTATATTTAAAGCAGTCATTTTTCATTGCTATGCATAAGGCATTCAAGCTGGCATGATCACACAGCATTCCGGATGGCGTAACAATTTCATAAATAAAAACTCTGCTAAGCAGGCATGAAATAGTCTTTTTCGTTATAAATTCAAGAACATTTATGAGCTGAGAGAGCTTTTCAGATTGTTTTATGTCATAGGAATTCAAAAATGGCTGCTAAGTGAGCTTCACAACCAGGAGGACTCAGAAGAAATAAAAAAGATGGAAAGTTTACAGAACAGGTGTGACAATTTGCTAAAAAACAAACAAACTATCTCCACACCTTCGGGGGGGGGGGGATGCAGAGTATAGGATGGCCAAGCGAAATCCAGACAGTGCAGCTGCCAGAAGCAGGGGCCACCATGTTTTTAAAGTAAATGAACATGACCTCACATCCAGCAAATATCTTACTTTTTGGTATGTATGGGTTTTGATTTAACAAGCAGGCAAAAGGAACCTTGATTGATTGCAGTTATAAAATGTATTTTTATATATATAAAGCAAGTAGTAAAAAAACAAAACCCTGGAGAATAGGCATGAAACAAATATTTTTATGGTCTAAGAAATACCTGCATTGGAATTGAATTGGGCAGCCATTCAGGATAGCTCTGCAATTTCAATAAACTCAACTTCCAAATTCCATGCAGGCCATAAAAAAAAAAGTATTGATTTATGAAGCAGTTGTAGCTCTCTGGTGAATGCCTCGTCTCCCCCTCTCTCTAAGTTTCTTCCTTGTTCTCATAACACACACTGGCACGGCTTTTATGGGAGGCAGAAGACATGGTTGACATGTCTCAAGACCCACGTTTGGGACAACTCAAAAAAGGCGTAGGAGTCCCCTTTTCTCTGTCATTTCTGATTTACCATTGGAAAACAAGAGGTAGTGGAAATATTCTCGCCCTGCAAGACAGCCATATTCTGCAACCATCAGTTCAGACTTCTCTGAGTTTCCCGTAAGTCAGGTATGATTTGACCTTGGTGACAGCAGCCAGATGTGACCTGTTAAGGCCGAGCTACATTGTCGACGGCTGCGTCGCGGCTGCGTCTCGCAGCCGGAGCGGCAGCCGGAGCGCTGCTGGAACGCAGCCGAAACAAAGCCACACGTGCTCGTCAGTTGTGGCTTCTGATTGGACAGAAGCTGGTCCCCACAGACGTGTCCCGCCCCTACTGTTCAGGGACTGCCCCCCATTGGCCCGACGTTCTAGAAACGGGGCAAAAGTCGAGGCGAGGCCGACTTTGCCCGTGCGAGGACGTCGGCTGCCGACGGGCCAGCGTCGGCTGCCGTCGGCAGCCTGCACTTGACGTGCGAGCTCGTGCGTGCCGCACGCAGGACGTCACGCAGGCCGCACGGCTATAGTGTAGCCCAGGCTTTATGTAAAAGCATTACTGAATGCCCTTCGAAGTGTGTCGTGCAACACAGGCACAACAATCAATCTCACCCCAAGCTGTAGCATGCAGGAAAAACTGCTTTTCAATATAAATAGGCTTATGCTTACCATATTTTCCCGTTTCCAAACTGGGACACACACCCCGGATTTTTTATTTATTTATTTATTTATTTATTTATTTATTTATTTATTTAAATGAATAATTAAATATTTTGTGGACATTTTTATTTATTTATTTATTTATTTGTGGCCATGAAAATTGCCATTTTGCTGCCGCTGCCACTTACCTGTCCCGCCACTGTTGTAGCCGCCGCCGTCATAGTCCTTGCCGCCGCCGCCCTCCCTACCATGTTGTTGTCGTCGTCGCCCACCGCCGCCGCCCTCCTCCTCACCACCTGGAGCCTGGCCGGCTGCATCTGGGCCGGCCAGGACTCCTGCCCCCGCTGGAGTCGCCGCCGCCGCCATTTTTTAAAAGGCACCTTTTCCTGTTGGCCATCTTGGATCTCACGAAATCTCGTGAGATCCAAGATGGCAGCGCCCAAATCTCGTGAGGGCACATGAGGCAGTACTACTTTCAGGAAAGGAAAAAGAAAATAAGAACACTGAAAGATCTCTAGCTGTCCAGCCTAGCAAGCAAACCACATGTGCTTGGGGGGAACTGCCCAAGATAAGCTCTGCCCCCATATTCATGCAGGCGGAGCCACATTTGCACCCCATTGTATTCCGTACTTCCGAATATTTGAAAACATGAAGCAGGTACACTTGTGCATACCTGCAGTGGTCCAATTTAATGGCTGTGCAGAACTTCGTTGAATTGTTCTATATTTGTACCTATTTCACTAGCAGAATAGAATTTTTTATTCTCTGATACTACCTGATCTAATATGTTTTGCTATGATATAATTAAGAACCTTTGGGCACAATTTCTACATACACCAACTTGTCCCTTGGGAACTGGTTGAGAGGTTTGCTTAGAGTGAAAGAGTGGAGGTTGGCTAGACTGGGTGGAAGTGATGCACAGTGATTCCATCGCTGACAATGAATGGGGTACAGTGAGTCTTAAGACCCTTACGTGGGTCTTAGGAAACTCTTGCCCTTGAATCATGTTTGGAATTCCTTATTTCAAGTGCTGGCAAAGTGAGCCCCTGTTACATTAGGACAGGCTATCACAGTATCACACCATACAAAACTGGTGGATCAGGTCGTATAGTATACCGCTACAATGACACCATTTCAGTCCCATCCGCTCCCTTCTCTCTGCTTCTTCTTTTGCTCCTAGATGGCGAGCATGAAATGCTTAAGGCACAGGTGTTAATACAAGACAGGAATCCAAATCCCCTTCCAAATCCAGGTCAAAGGTGAATCTGACAAATCCACAGACGGATTTGCACAGCTCTCCATTTAATTCAGCGTTCCAGCAAATGCTCTCAAGAGCTCAGACGTCCTGCATTTGGGACTGGGCTTGATTGCAGCTTCTTGCTCCAGGCCACAAGGTTGCTGCTTCCAATACCATGCAGCCTTTTCTACAATCATGTCTAAATGGCAAACTCCTGACCTAGCGTTGCTCCCACTGTCCTGTCCATGCTGCGATCTGTTTTGCCATGCATGCCGGGGGGGGGGGGGGAAGAGAATGCCGAGCAAATCTGACACAAAAACCCTTGACTTCTGAAGGGCAGACTCCCCCAAAATGAGAAGACTAGTTTAAAAAATGCTGAAAGGGAAGGTAAAAAGAGTCCGATCTCTCCAGAGTACATGGAGGCTGTTTAAAACAACAGTAATAGAGGCCCAGCAGGAGTGTATCCCACAAAGGAGGAAGGGCTTGACTTCTAAGTCCAGGAGGGTGCCGGCATGGCTAATAAGCACAGTAAAAGGCAAGGAAGCTTCCTTCCGGACATGCACTAAAACTGAGTGGAGGGAGAGTTAGAACGGACAAAAGAAAATATTTCTTCACCTAGCATGTAATTCATCTGTGGAACTCCTTGCCACAGGATGTGGTGATGGCACCTGACCTAGATGCCTTTAAAAGTGGTTTGGATAGATTCATGGAGGAAAAGACCAGCACAGGTTACAAGCCATAAGCAACCTCCTGGCTTTAGAAGTAGGTTTTCTCTGTGCCAGGTACAAGAGAGTGACAACAGGAAACAGGTTGGCTGTGTTCTCTCGGAGGCATCTGGTGGGACCACTGTGAGATACAGGAAGCTGGACTAGATGGGCCTTTGGCCTGATCCAGCAAGGCTCTTCTTATGTTCTTATGTTTTGCAGCCTCGTGGCCTTGGTGAGCAGGAGGCTCGAGCACGCACGGCCATGTGTTTCGGCAGCTATCTAGAAGTGGGAATGAGACAGTAAAACTTGCAGGGAGCAACAGTAAAACCAAAATACACCGTACAAGGCCAGATAAGAAGCCACACTTTTTAAGCTGCAGCTAGATAGTGAAACGTTTGCCATCGCCCCAGAATCCGTCGGGCACATTTTCAACCAGTAGCAAAGATAAGATGTTCCCATTTGCAAAATGGGATAATCACATAGCTAATTTTTAACATTTTCAATGTTGCCCAGGCTGTATTTAACAGTCTCTAATGGTGGGAAGCAAGTAATTTTTGTGCAACAGTGTTCTGGCATTAACCCAATTGACAGCCTCTCACCCATGGCCATAGTACTGTTTTAGGATTGGGGGGGGGGAAGGGATCAAGCCAGTCTTCTGCTGCTGTGTCCTTTCCTCCCAAAGCCATGCATGTGCTGCTCCACATAGGGGACATGTGTGTTGTTAACTATTTGTTTAAATATCCTGCCCTTTGCACCTTCAAGGTAGTGCACAATATTAACATGAGATACACAGCAATTAGCAACAGCAAATGAAAAACAATCAAATAAGCAGCAAAGCAAAGTCAAAGACAATTTGACACAACAAGTAAAAAAGGAAACTCCCTCTGGGTGCCCCAAAACAACACAGCCTTGCCGGTCACTGGAAGATCAATAGCAAAGGGACAGAACATATTCCCCCAAGGAGGGAGTCCATGCTGCCAACCCACTCCCACTCCCAACCCACAGACCTGCAGTATGAGTGCATTTTCACATGCAGGAGGTTGGACTGCGTTGTCCCCAGATTTTCTTCTTCCATTGATCTAACTTTCTGCAGATTACCTCCTAATTTTTTCTTGAATTCAGTCTCTGGATGTTTCTCATGTAATTAAAGTATTTGATTAAATGTATTTGGTTTGTATACATGTTCATAAATTATCATTTTCATAAGGGCATGTGCTACTCGTGATAAGAAAGAGAATGCTCATTCAAAAACAGATGCACACTAATGGCCAGAGGCTCTGCGCACCCACCAGCATGTCAGGCACCCACCAGAGTAGGTATGGTGGTGGCGGGGGAGGTTTGAGGTGGGATCTCGGCAGCAGTGAGAGGATTGGGGCAGGGATTGTGCCCGGCAGGGGGCAGGAGGGGGATGATCTTGGCAGTGACTGCACATGATGAGTGCAGCATTGGACTCCTTCTCTGCTAGATGCGATGCCCCGGACCTGCCTCCTGCCTCTCCTCCTCAAACTTACACCAGCAAAATTGCTGGCGTAGGCCCAAGGAGACCCGTTGACAGCCAGGTGGTTGACAGCCAACCTTTTACAAAAACATTTGTAAAAGGTAAGTACAAAACATTTGTACTTACCTCTCCCAGGCCGTCTTGTCTTCCCCCTACCATTGCTTGCAGCACTCTGGGAGCAGGGATACATAGCGTAAACTGGTGGGGGATAGGATTGGGTCATTAGCCACAATGCTACATCTGGTCATCCATTCGCCTTTATTTGCTCATTCAGTTCAAATCCACCTCTGCTTCCAATTTTTCATTGTGGTTTATGGCTTCCTTGAAAAGTTAATTATTTATTCAGTCTCAGAAGTGCTGGTGAAGGTCTCTGGGCTTCGGCCTGAACAGAAGCTTTAGGGACCTGTAATGCTAATTTCAGAGTAGAGGCAAATGTTGTTACAAGGCTCCTAAATTCTTCTCTGGCTAGGAGTAAAATCTCACCCAGTCTCCTCTCCCCCAACCCAACCCCTCTCATTTCCTTTAAAAACAACACTTACCTGGCCAAGACAGCAGCAGTGGTGGTATTCCAGCCACAGGTCAGAGATCTGAATCCAATAACAGTAGCCCTTGAAAAGACTCCAGTTCCCAATAATTGTCACATGACTTTTTAACCGATGTGCTTAGGACCCCATGTTTCGTGACAAAAAGACAGCATGGAGGAAGGAAGGGGAAGAAAACAAACCTCTTTGTGCCCAACGCTTTGCCCCTGGTGTGCCAGGTGATGGGGGAGGAGGAGATCTCCCATCCTTCTCTCTCCACTTTGCTGGTAGCGTGTCAAGTGGCACCTTGTGAAATATACTTTTTCCCAGTGGCTGTTGCAGCACATGGGATGGAAGGAGGAGGTAGGTGACTTCTGAAGTCAGACTGACTCAGGAAATATGCTCAACTTAATTTTTGGTTGGAAGCAGCTCCACTTATTTTCTGCACCAGTCCAATGCGAGCCAAGAGGAGGTCAGCCACTGCTCATTTTTATTAAGTTAAACCTGAGTTGGAGAAGAAAGGAAATTACAGGTCAACAGTGAAGAAGCAATAAATGTGCTCTCTAAAGCATAGTAGTTCTGCTCATGTAGTGGCTGACAACAAACAAAATAGATTTTGCTCCAGCAGCCTTCAGTCCAATGATCTGGAGAGCTGCTGGTTTAATTTTTCCCACTGAAAACCTAAAGGAGGTAGTAAACTTTTAATATGAAGATTTTTAGTAGTGTGTCACTGGAGGCTTTCCTCAAACGTCTATGGAAGGTAACAATAACACCCAAATCCACTGTGGCAAACTTAAAAATGTAATTGTGAATTTTCAAAAATTTTGGTGATAAAAAAACTAAATGTTTTGCTTGTCGAATATCTGCCTAGATCACCTTGTCTTCATGAAGAAAAGATTCATGAGGCAGGATGGGGACGGGGTGTAATGGGGCAGGAGGAGGGCAGAGATGGAGTGAATTGGGCCTGGGATGGGGCGGGATGGGCGGCACTGGGGCACTCTGACTCCCATGCCCTCTTCCCAGGCCTTTTCTGCCTGCATGGGGCTTCTCGGATCTGTGCCAGCCATGAGGCTCGCGCAGATCCAAGTGCGGAGACTGGGGCTTTACTCGGGGTAAGGGGATGAATGTCCCCTTACCCTGAGGGGACTTCCAGCCCGCTCCTCCCCAGAACAGGATACAGCCCTGCGGCCCTGCAGATCTGGCGCTGGTTAGAATTGGGCTGTGAGTCATATAAATTGATGGCGTAATAGAACAAAGTAATGAAGATGCCAACCTGGGAGCTGGGAAGTTTTTGGTAGCATGTATCGTCTCAAACTGGAGAATGTCACTGCTTGTGCCACTCAGGCTAAAGTCACCTACTAGCCTTGGCCTCGCCAGTCCTGCTGTAAAATATTCCAATAAAATGTTTCATTGTAATTGAAGAAAAGCGTTCCCCCCATAACTTTTATATGACTATTGGTTCTAAAAAGACATTGTGTGTTCTCCTAGGAGGTCCATGCCAATGTAACAATACATAATAGTGCTCCTCTTGATCTGACCTTGTCACCTTTCCTTTATCCAAATTGGTTTTGATATGCCCTCAGGATGTTTGGAAAAATGAAGTTGTACTGTAATTCAAATTTATGGGCAAAAATAAATTGGATCATTTATCTTTTTAACCTTGAAGAAGGCGGCTGTCACATTAGTTAAAGAAACCCTTATGTAAAATCAATGTTATCCGGCCCCGATCTGATCTGTTATTTGCTTGAACCGGAGGAGGTTGGATTTCAGGGAAGTGATTATTGATTATGCCATTGTATTGAAATGGCACACCTCCACAAAGTCCCTGTTTCTCTAGTGGCTGTGTGTGATGCTCATTCATCCTCACACCACTTCATGATGTTTGTCATTGCATAGGACAAAGTGGCGAGTGGCCAGCTCTGTGTGCCGACGGACAGTGGACGACCGCTTGAGGAGGTGATCTGGTGCAGGGGGTTGGAGGGAGGTGGGGAGGGGATGGAGTGGTGGGCGGAACAGGGCAGTGATGGGGGTAGGAAGGAGGGCAGGATTGGCGGCAGTGGAACAAGCTGAGTCCCAAGCGCCTTCCCGGGCCTGATCTGCCTTCCCGGAACAACGCGGACTTGTGACAGCGATTAAGCTGGCACAGGTCTGAGTTGCCCCATAGTGGCTGCTGGGGCTTACCCTGGGGCAAGGGGAAAAATGTCCCCTTACCCCGAGGTGATCTCCAGCAGCTGAAAATCCCCCATGGGGTGCAGCAGAAGCCGCACCAGTGCCACTGCATTGCGGCATGGGCAGGCTGGTGGGCGAATCCTGTCGCCAATAACGGTCTAAAAGCGGCCGAAAAAACCGCCAGGATGCTTTTGTGTGTGTGCCGAATGCACCCCCCTGCTGCATGTCCCCACCCCACACCCAGGGGTCCACCACCCCCTAATGACGCCACTGCATGCCCTGCACATGTGGGAGCATTGTTGGCAAGCCATCCCATGATTAGTATATGTTTCAGGTGTGGCCATATGTGCTGGTGAAGTAGCTGGCAGGGTTGCACTTCTCTGGGGTTCTTCAAGCTCTTCTTTGCTCCTCCCCTTTTTGCTAGACTAGGATAGGATTCAGATTATCGTTAAACCAGTGTAGCTAGGCTAGTGGCTTACCATGAGGGTAGGCTTGCCAGCCTGCCTTTCCTGTAGGAAGGGTGCTCCAACACTTTGATCATCTTAGTTGGCCTTTTCCAGCTCTATGGCATCTTTTTTGCAGTGAATTTAGCACTCTAATGCCAAACAGCATCGACCTTTTAACTAACTGAATGAAGTTGCTTATGCAGTGAATCTAATTGAGAACATGCAATTTGGGAAGGAGGGAGGAGATAATCAATGTGTTTACTCTGAACAGAGCCTGATCGTATGCTGTTAAAAGCCTACTTTGTTCCAGTTCATTCCTATGGAAACAAACTTACTCAGACAGTGAAACATGCGTTGTCTCTCACTTGTCTCAAATGGAATCAAACGGTCATTATGGAACCAGGACAAATGTGGCTTAAGTGCCGCACGCAAAACCCACAAGCTCCCAAAATAAACTTGTTTACATAACATGTACAATCACCCGATCTTTGCCTCGGGGCCTTCAAGCAGAATCACTCATTACCACTCACAAAATATTGTGCTAAGTGGGGATTAAAACGTTTTGATTTATTAACCATGTATTTGGTTTTCAATGACATTTAATTGTTTAATCACACACATGTACTTGAATTCCACTGGGAAGCCCTCACTGAACACAAGGCTGCTAAGAGATGTCGGGTTGTGTTTCCTCCAGGGCTGATGATGGGAACGGTATTATTTGCCTGAATGTTTTCCTTGTGGCAAAAGGCTTCGATACAAGGGAGATACAAGGTCTGATGATAGATCTTGAGTATTTCTTGGACTGATCCACTCACTCGAGTTATCCTTGATTTGAGGAATCTGTCTCAAATTATTTTGGTGTTGAAAAGAAGATATCTTCAGTTACCAGATGGAATAAGATTCCATTCTTAAAGGGCAATAGTAATCAAACTGCTAGTCAAGTCCTTCCTACCCTAAGAAGGCACAATCCCTTGCTGGGCAGATCATGTGTTAATTTATTTAAAACATTTCTACCCCACCTCTTCACTTAGTGCCCTCAAGGTAGTTTAAAGCAACAACATAGTACAGAGCGTTAAAAGATTTGTGGCACAATCCTGTCAAAGACTTCCACCAGTGGAGAGACCACTCCGTTGGGTGTCGCAAACATGCCTTAAAGCACGTTTGCAGCACCCTGGGAGTAAGTGGTGTCAGTGGAGAGGTTTGCGCCTCTCCTCCGGTGCCACAGGACAGATTGCCGCTGCGGCAGAGAGGTGAGTCCTCACCGGGCAGCAGAGGGGTGGGGGGGAGGGCAGAACGGGGCATTTCGGGGGTGGGTTGGTCAGCCTGGCCCAGGAAGGGGAAGGGATCGGCAGCAGCCTCCTCTGCCCAATCCTATCCCCCTTCCCTGGTCTGACTGCCAATACATGGGGCTCTCACCCATTGGGGTGGCCGGCACGTTACTCGGGGTAAAGAGACAAACGTCACTTTACCCGAGGAGGCCCCTGGCTGCATTGGGGCAGGCCCAATCCTGCTTAGGATGCGGTGAGCGCCTTATGTGCACCGCCATGTCCTGCTAGACAGGATTGGGTTGCTAGATTAAAAGCAGTCACTGCAGAAATCTGAAATACATTTAAAAGCTCCGGCAGACAGGATGGTCCATGGGTCAGACTAGACAATATACATATTGTGAAAGTGGGACTGACAGGCTTGACTTCCAAAGATGGAGATGCCAGGAGCAGAGCCTCAGGTGAAGATGGTACTGGATGGACAGGTTGCTCTGGTAAAAAGGTGGTCCTTGAGGGCCAAACTAGGCATCACATTAAACATAGCATTATCATTCCTTTTTTTCTTGTTAACGTAGTAACTGTTGAGTCCTCATCTGGGTCAGGACTGTGGCACATATAGAGGTTTTTTTTTAACCCTTTCTCCCCATGCCTGACTGAGTCACAATGAAAATGTCCCCATCAGCTACCATTTGCCCCATGAAGGAAACTGTCCTCAGTGCCAGTAGCAGCTTCCCTGGTTGAAGACCAGGAAACAGCGAGTGGGAGTCAATGGGCAATTTTCACAATGGCGAGAGGTGAAAAGCGGTGTGCCCCAAGGATCGGTCTTGGGACCGGTGCTTTTCAACTTATTCATAAATGACCTGGAGTTGGGGATAGGCAGCGAGGTGGCCAAGTTTGTGAATGACACTAAACTTTTCCGGGTGGTGAAGACCAGCAGGGATTGTGAAGAGCTCCTGAAGGATCTCTCCAAACTGGGAGAATGGGCAGCAAAATGGCAGATGCGCTTCAATGTAAGTAAGTGCAAAGTGATGCACATTGGGGCAAGAAACCAAAATTTCACATATACGCTAATGGGTTCTGAGTTGTCTGTGATGGATCAAGAGAGAGATCTTGGGGTGCTGGTGGACAGGTCGATGAAAGTGTCGACCCAGTGTGTGGCGGCTGTGAAGAAGGCCAATTCCATGCTCGGGATCATTAAAAAAGGGATTGAGAATAAAACAGTCAATATCATTATGCCTTTGTATAAATCGATGGTAAGGCCACATCTGGAGTATTCTGTCCAGTTCTGGTCACCACACCTCAAAAAGGATATAGTTGAATTGGAAAAGGTGCAGAAAAGAGCGACCAGAATGATTCGTGGGCTGGAGCACCTCCCTTATGAGGAAAGGCTACAGCGTCTGAGGCTTTTCAGTCTAGAAAAAAGGCGCCTGAGGGGGGACATGATTGAGACATATAAAATTATGCATGGGATGGAGAGAGTGTCTAGAGGGAAATTCTTCTCCCTCTCGCACAACACCAGAACCAGGGGACATGCACTAAAATTGAGTGGAGGGAGAGTTAGAACAGACAAAAGAAAATATTTCTTCACCCAGCGTGTAATTCATCTGTGGAACTCCTTGCCACAGGATGTGGTGATGGCACCTGGCCTAGATGCCTTTAAAAGGGGTTTGGACAGATTCATGGAGGAAAAGACCATCACAGGTTACAAGCCATAAGCAACCTCCTGGTTTTAGAAGTGAGTTTTCTCTGTGCCAGGTGCAAGGGAGTGTCAACGGGAAACAGGTTATCTTGTTGTCTTGTGCTCCCTGAGGCATCTGGTGGGGCCACTGTGTGATACAGGAAGCTGGACTAGATGGGCTTTTGGCCTGATCCAGCAGGGCTCTTCTTATGTTCTTATGTTATGTTCCCTGCTGGGGAAAAGATTAAACTCCCTTCACCAATCTGGATTGACCCCTCCATGGCAGCTATTTTTAAAAAATGGAAAGACAGTGACATGTTCAACATCTCATCAAGTGTTAACGTTAAATATCTAGATCGAGGGCTGACCCAAGACTTCCTGATGCCTGAGGCGACAAGCCAAATGCTGCCCCCCCTTATCCGATGATGCGCCAGCCTCTGCTCCTCCCACTCTCCAGTTTTCTAACTCAGCACTCTCCTCCCCTCCATGTTTCCTCTTCCTATCTGTCCCCCGGTTCCTTTTCCAATTCAGGGAGTGAAAGGAGAAAGAAGGGCAACGGAGGGAGGAAGGAGGAGAAAGATAGGCACCCCCAGCAATCTGCTGCCTGAGGTGACCCTTCAGTTGGTCTCATGGATGATCATGGATGGGCCTGCCCAATCCCAGTCACTTTGAAAGGGATCTGGAAACAAATATGTTCAACCGTTCACCTCTTCCTTGCAGTTTCTGTTTCTTCCTTCCTCCTGTTTGGATCAACCTATTCCACTTACCCATCTTCTGTTGCTGTGCACACCCATATACAAACCTCATACCCTGCAATCAATGTCCTATATGTGGATTAGTGCTGCTGAAGGAGGCGACCCCATAATTGTGCGGGAGGCATTTTATTGCATTAAGCAGCCCTTCCATTCAGGAGCCAAACTGGTATGGTGGGTGAGCTGCTGAGCAGACCTGTCTAAAGTTCAGCGCATGGTGAAGCACTTGTGGGAGTGCTTGGGGCACCGTACCTGTAAAGATGGTTCCCGAGGGGAGAGTCGGGAGAGAAACTGGGCAATGGGGCACTTTCTTTCCACAGCAACTGCCGCCAGCCCCTCAGACAAACATCAGTACTTCCACCCACCTCCATCATTGTACACTAAGCTTCCCCAGCTAAGAGGGGGGCCCCCATCAGTGACCGTGCCTCCTCTAAGCACCTCTGAGTCTCCTGTGGCTGGCAGAAGGTGAAAAGGGGGAATAGAAGGAAACCCTCCTTGGTCAAGGATCTACCACCATCCCTTCAAGAGATCACCATGCTGCCCAATCCTGAAGGGGCAGGAAAGGGAGCTCTTTTCAGTGATCCATTCAGATGGTAGCTTATGCACACATTCAAAAGTGGATTTGCTAGCGCACAATTTTCTCTGACCCCAAACAAGCACATACACTGGACACTTCATTATAAGAAAGTTGTATTGCTTACACATGTCCAGGATAGTAAGTAAGGAAGTTCCCCAAACCCCAGAAAGGGGGGGGGAGGAATTCTCTGGAACGTGAGCAAGAATACAGTACATACATTTCAGGGCAACAAGAAAATAAAATCTAGCTCTCTAAACTACTTACTATATGAGATTGGTTCTAAGAGTCCCGTCACAGAGGGATATCATTACAGCATGTCCCCCGGCAAGTGTGGCCAACAGCAGGCAAAGACAGAATCTCTCGTCCCTAATTTATACTTGGGTCATCCAATCAAACTGGACCCTTATTCTTGCAGCTCATGATCTGCCCTTTGTCTCCATGGTACGTTGTCCACATCTCACAGTTGGCCCTGGAAAATTTCCAGATGTCACCACGAGATTGATGTCCTTTGTGCCTTGGCATGCCCATCAGATAACACAGCCACCTGCCTTACTCCCTTCTGCTTATGAGGGAGTATCTCCCAAATGCTGGCACTAGCGTGCTCTAAATGTCTGACTGGGGAGATGTTAACCCCAGTCATTCCAGCCCTACTTCAAAAGGGGAGAAGATCTCACACTCTCCCCTTTATATTCCCCAAACTCTTGCCATAGGAAGAATCACCACATCACAAGCCTCACTGGTGGTGGGGATGCCCCCCCCTTCCCACACACCCAGCCAACAATCACTTCTCACTTCCAGGAAAGGACAGTCACAAAGGGGGAAATATCCAGGGATGTGGATCAAGTCTCTGACTCCAAGTCTTGAGTCATGTTCCAAGTCTTTGCCCCCAAGTCCCGAGTCTTTGGTTGCGAGTTGCAAGTCCCTATCTATTTAACGAGGGAAACAGGTTTAAACCTGAATAAAATTCAACTTGCCATAAAAGGCTCCAAGTCTCGAGTCGAGTCTTTCGAGTCTTTTACAATCGCCGAATCAAGTCCGAGTCAAGTCATTGATGCGACTTGAGTCTGACTCGAGTCTGAGTCAATAGACTCAAGTCTACATCACTGGAAATATCCACCTCTGTTATAGTACCCAAACAGAGACATTTGCAGATACTTGAAGATTAGGCCTCAAAAGTGAGACAGTTGACAAGAGTCAATCTGAAGGTATCCTGCAGGCTGTGAGGAGCATTCACCCCACCACTTGGCAATTTTGAGGAGAACCTGCAAAAAGGGCAAACGTTTTGCCCACTTGCGGGCAGCATTGAGTGCAATCTGTGCTGCTCCTTGCTCCCATTTCCCCCCTATACAATGCCGGAGTAAAGATTGACACTTCAGACACAGAGTTCTTAGACAGCATGGCCCAAGAACCAAAAGAAATAAAATCCTTCTAGAAAATGGTTTTAGCTGGCAAGAATCCATGCAATAATGGGTGGTGGAGATTTTTACTTTCAAGTCTTAAAGTCAATGGCATTTTGGAAGCAAGTGCAGCAATCGGTGTCCAAAAATGATTTAACTTCCCCAGCTAGTGATGTGTGCAAATGGCACACACTACTAAACCACATATGCACGCAATGTAAGAATTCCCACATTCCTGACTTCCCATTGCAATTTTTTTAAAAAATATATTTTCCATGGCTAGAAGAAGCTAATTGAGCCTGCAGTTGGGTGTGTGCATGCGAGTGAGCGAGTGCTAGGGAGGAATGGAAAGAGAAAATAATAATAATAAAATCAACAGTTGGTTTGAATTACCAAGCATGTTGTTTAGGTGCCCAGTGTCATTGCAAAGCCTTCCCAGCCACGAGGGTAGCGAGCCAGAGAGGTCTTTTTGTGACAGCCATTCTTCAAGGATACTTTGATCATTTGCTCTAAAACTGTCAGCCAAAGAGTGATTTAGCAAGAACGGTTGGACTGGGGACCATTGTGCCAATGTCGCTGCTTTTGAAGTCCCATTGATTGTAATGGGAGAGAATTAGCACAATAGATGGACTTTCAGTGGCTTCTCTAGATATATAGCTGCTCCAGTGATAGCTGCTCATCAGTCCTGCATCTGACCCCCGCTCCTTGTTCAGCCTGATGGCGCTTTTCTGGCTACTGGTGTTGGGGTTGGGTGATTGCAGGGATTGGCTCCTTGGACATCGCACCGATGATGCACCAAGTTTCCACTGACACTGTTGGCATTACTGGGAAGTCCTGTTTCAGCATGATGGGGAAGGCTGTGCTGGTGCGATGCTGCCTGGATGGGCTTAGGATACAGTGGTCATTGTGCTGGCGTCAGTGCGCCATTGATGTGGCGTCCAAATAGGATTGGCCCATTGGTCTCTTTGGTTTTTCTAACATACCTACAACCAACAGGACAAACTAATTCCAAAGTAAATGCATGCAGCAGGCAGAAGAATCTTCAGCAATAATGGGCAAGAGACTCACGTGATGCTTGGCATAAGAATAGCTGTGGTATTATGAGTGCACATGAGTGTCCCTTTTTTCATCTGTGAATTCCAGCATATTTGGATTGTGTCCAGTTCCTTCATTCATCCTTTTAAAAATTCTTTAATAATTCACATGCCTTAGAAGAACACTATGTTACCAAAAATACCTTCTCAGGGACCATCATCATATTGAGCATCACATCTCTTCCTCCCCCCCCCCCCTTTCAGGGCTACATTCTCCTGCGTAGACTCAGGACAGAAAGGCAGCATATTGCTGCCCCCTTTAAATCCTGACTGTAAATCTCTCTGCCCATCAAGCCACTCAGCAAAACCTTGGAGCAGCACAGACAGCGAATCTCTCCCAATCAGCTTAATGCCTGGTGATCTCAGCCTGCTAATGCAAAATTAAACCGGCGAGTCACCAGGCATTCCTATGTACACTTCTAAATGGGGACCCTCTCTGGAGAACATGTCAGCATGATTAGTACTCCATACAGGATGCAATTTGCTAAAAACAAATCCTTGTGAGTGAATGTTAAAGCCCATCATGTCTGCGATTATTTAAATAAAATGCAGGCAGAAAATGAGGCACAAGGGCTGTACTAAGTGCTTGAATGATGCCGAACAGAGCAAACTGTTAAGTAGGCAAGGGTGCAATACATATTCCTTTTTTAAAATGTTCTCATATCCAATATCATTTATATGAGAGTTCCTGTATGCTAACAATTGGTTGGCAATTTCTCTGTTTCACGTTACATATATTGTTGTCTGTGGATCTTGATGGCCAGCCAAATCTTTCATTGCAGGAACAATGTCAGTGCCTCATGTACCATTGCGTCAGATGTAGCGACTTTCCTTTTGATTAACATACGAACGCCTGAAGTTGCCTTAAGCTGACTCAGACTAAATCAACCACTCTAGACCAGTGCATTAAGGAAGTAGGAAGAGCCCTGCTGCATCAAGCCAAAGGCCCATCTAGTCCAGCATTCTGCTTCACACAGTGGCCCACGAGCATGGGAAGCCCATGAGCATGAGAGAAACCATTGCTCCCCTGCAACTGATATTCAGAGGCATACTGCTGCTGAACTTGGAGATAGCATAGCGTCATCATGGCTAGTAGCCCTTGATGGATCTGTCCTCCACAGTAGTGGCCCTACACCCCCCTGTGGGAGGGGGCCGCCACCGCGACACCCTCCACGGGATGCCACATGCTCCACCCCTGGGGCATGATGTCATCATTGCGCCCCGCCGTGGCACAGAAACACCCCCCCCCCCGTGCTTTTCAGCTCCTTTTTGGAGCCAAATGGCACCCGGGAGGGTGGGAGGGCCAAACTTGCAGCCGAGAACGGCTGCGAAAAGGAGCCAGTGGCAGGGGGCGGGGGAATCTGGCGGCAAGTACACCCCCTGCGACCCATCGCTTGGGGCCCACCGCCCCCACCGTCATGACGCCTCTAGTCTTCCATGAACTTGTCCAGTCCTTTTTTAAAGCCACCCAAGGTAGTGGCTGTCACCATCATCTTGTGGCAATGAATTCCATGGACTAATTATGAGCTGAGTGAAGTATCACCTCTTTTTGCCTGTCTGAGGAAACCTCTTCCTCTCCACACCATACATCATTTTATCCGCCTCAATCATGTCTCCCCTTAACCACCTACATAAGAAGATTCCTGCTGGATCAGGCCAAAGGCCTATCTTCCTGTATCTCACAGTGGCCCACCAGATGCCTCAGGGAGCACACAAGACACCTGTATCCTGTTGCCACTCCCTTGCACCTGGCACAGAGAGCCCTTGCACCTGGCACACTTTTTTTCCAAGCTTCCCCTAGACCCAGTAATGTCTACTCTGACTGGAAGCAGCTCTTCCCTAGTCTTACTATCAGCTGGAGATTGAACTAGGACTTTTTTGCATGCAAAGCACATACTCTACCACTGAGCTATGGCTTCCCTCAAAGAGGCCTGGGAAACAACATTCGTTAATTCTGTACATAAGAACATAAGAAGATCCCTGCTGGATCAGGCCAAAAGCCCATCTAGTCCAGCTTACTGTATCACACAGTAGCCCCACCAGATGCCTCAGGGAGCATAAGACAACAAGATAACCTGTTTCCCGTTGACACTCCCTTGCACCTGGCACAGAGAAAACCCACTTCTAAAACCAGGAGGTTGCTTATGGCTTGTAACCTGTGATGGTCTTTTCCTCCATGAATCTGTCCAAACCCCTTTTAAAGGCATCTAGGCCAGGTGCCATCACCACATCCTGTGGCAAGGAGTTCCACAGATGAATTACACGCTGGGTAAAGAAATATTTTCTTTTGTCTGTTCTAACTCTCCCTCCACTCAATTTTAGTGCATGCCCCCTGGTTCTGGTGTTGTGCAAGAGGGAGAAGAATTTCCCTTTAGACACTCTCTCCATCCCATGCATAACTTTATACATCTCAATCCTGTCCCCCCTCAGGCGCCTTTTTTCCAGACTGAAAAGCCCCAGACGCTGTAGCCTTTCCTCATAAGGGAGGTGCTCCAGCCCACGAATCATTCTGGTCGCTCTTTTCTGCACCTTTTCCAATTCAACTATATCCTTTTTGAGGTGTGGTGACCAGAACTGGACACAATACTCCAGATGTGGCCTTACCATCGATTTGTACAAAGGCATAATGATATTGGCCGTTTTATTCTGTGTTCACTGTCTTCCCATACATGGGAGGGGAAAAAACCCTTTCCTAAGAAGAATCAGCTGGGGGGAGCTGGTCTTAGGACAGTCAACCTGTGCTGGGAATGGAGTCTATAGCAGAGCCAGCTGAGCACCACAGCATCTTCTTAACTCCCAACCAGCACCATATAGGCTCGGGGGGGGGGGGGCAGGATGTACACATGTACACAGGATAATCTTACTTTATTCTTGAAACAATCCTGAAAAGGAGGTTAGGTAGAGAGATGGTGACTGGACCGTTCCATAGCTGAGCAGAGAGTTGGCCCGGTCTCTACTTGGCCCAACTCCGACATAGGCTAGCTACATTGACAAGGATGGATGACGATGTCTCCAGGGCTTGCACTACAAATACCAGTTACTGCTTTCTTTGGGGAACTGACTGGAGTTGATAGATTGGGGACTTAGCTGCCTTTATCAATCTCACAGTGGATTTTCCTCACCCATCTGCCAGTGCAGTTCTATTATATTTACTCCTTTTGTGACAGCCCTAACTCATGCCCTTTCTTCTATAATTTATTTTGTTTTAATAAAAAAGAAAAGATGTAGACAAACCAGACATGGGAGACTGAGATCCTTCACAAAGATTCTGTTAAACATAAGAACTCAACCCCCACCTGAAAAGTTGGTTCTTTCCCCCCCCCCTTTTGTCAAGATAATTCATCATCAAGATTCACCAGCATCTGCCTTATCAGTGCTGGATACTACCCACATTTTTCTGCAGGGTGTGTATTCTGCATTTTCACAGTCTGGCATGAACATTTCATTATCGGAATGGGTTGCAATTACAGTTGAAGTGTTGTTTAAATTGGATATGTGAGAATGTGCAGACAGCTCGGATAAAATTCTTCCATTCTCCCTTGTCTCCATGCATCTCACATAGAGCCAGCTGTTCTTTTAAGGCAAAAAAAAAAAAAATCCAGAGAACACAGCTGCTCAAATTTGCCAGGGCTGGATTAATAATTACAGTAAGTACTCTATCACACAGGACCCCTGCAATGATTCTGAACACTTAGGGCAATGTGTAGGATGCTCTGTTAGCCATTCCCATGGCTAGTGGCAAGTGGGCAACAAGGCCGTCAAGAACAAAAAAAAAAATTCCCCACAACATAGCAGGTGATTTTATTCTCTTATCATACAACATGGGGTAAGGGGACCTTTTGTCGCCGATCTGGAGAAGTTTAAAATAGTTTGGTGCAACGTTCCATGGATAACGTTCCTTGTCACATGTAACAGGCATATTGACAGGCTTCACCCCTATTTTCACACTCGATGCAAAGTGCCATGCACATGGATGGCGCTATATAAATAAATGAATAAATAAAGCAGCAACCCCTTAAGTGCATCCCACTGAGGAAGGGTCAACAGCTAAAAACAGTACGTGGTACAGCCCCATGGCCTTGATTGTGCAAATATTTCTCCCTTAATAGCAGTATAGAGCACAATGCATGACTAGTTTGGAAATACTGTGTTGCACTCTTATCTGTAACTTCTGTGTTCAATTATCAAGCGCCTACAACCCTTAACAGTTTCCCTGCCCTGTTTCTAATGCTTCCATGTCATCATTCATTGCAGTACATAATTGCTGTGGTGATTGGAAAGGTGGCGCTGGGAAGGAGCCAGGCGCACCTTCATGAACCAGACCTCCCTCCCACCCTCTCCCACCAATTCACAATTTACTGGTTTGGTTGCTTCCAAAGGGGAAAGGCAATGTTCCATGTCTTTCTCCCAGGCTGGGGATTGCTCGTTAGCCAGTCCTCAACTGCTCTAGGTAGCTCTTGCTGGAGAAGTCTTACAGAGATAGGGGGACACTTGCAGCAGAGAAAATGTGATCACCACCAGCGGCAGCTCAGTCTGCCTGTGTATGATCCTTCCATAAACACTTCCAGATGGGAAGTGGCAACATAGCTCTGCAGTGCCATGGTACCAGATGAAGGAATAGGAGAAGTGTCCAGTGCCAGAAGCCACATGTAGTGTATTGTAGTGGTCTAGTGGTTGAGCTGCGGCCTTGCCTGAAGAACAACTAGGACGGGATCGGTTCGAGACAACCGGAAGCTGCCAACAAGCTGTGATATCTTAGCTGACAAGCTGAAATAGCGTGCGCTGATCCTCTGTCGGAGGGAGGAGTCGCTGTCGAACAAGCTCAAAAGCCATGCGTAGCCAGTGAGATACCACACTGTTGAAAGGAAACAGCTGGAGAAGTTGGATTCTATGTGAATAGAACATTTATTGTAAAAAAAACACCAACGAGGGTTTAGAAAAGCCTGCCTATGTAAACTGCCTTGAATAAAGTCCGAGGAGAAATCTGACAACATAGAAAGGCATTATATAAATACAGAATAGTATATTATTCCCTATGTAGAAAGACCACATTTCCAGAATTTCCAGATCAGTGTAGAGGATGTCTATGTTGGGATACTCCGTGACAATGGAGTAACAGTTGTGTATGATTGAGTAATGAAATTGCCATCTGGAAAAGGTAAGGAACATGCTAAAAGTCCAGCAGTATGGTCATAACCCCCGCCACTCCATAGCATGCAGCTGCACCAATTGAGTGCGTGCTGCATGTGGGGGGGGGATGGGACCAGAAGACCAGTACATCAATCTCTCTGGTTATTATGAGGTTATTACACAGGTGCAAAAGTTACACAGGATTGCGTTGCCTGACACATAAAGGGGCACCTGTGTTCGATGCATTCAGACACCGCATTACAAATCATTCTCTTCACCAAGGGTCTTTAACAGCCATTGTATGAACTGCTGCTATAGTTATGTTTTAGTTTTCATGACACTGGTTATTTTTGCTGCTTTTAGTTGCTGTTGCTTATTTTTCTTTCTTTGTTTTTTGATTGTATCAATTCAATTTTTAGTAATTTTGTTTCATGTTTTTATGAATGTTGTTGGGAAGTGCTTTGCAGGTAGTAAAATGGACAAAGAGAGTATGCTCTTAACACTGTTTTATTTTCCTTTTCACTTGCAATTTAATCTGGAATATATCCAAGAACTTGCTGTGAATCTTGCCTCCCCTGCCACTTCCAAACAAATGAAAAATGAAACAAAACTAAACAAAAACCTGAAATGGCATCCATGCTAGTTAATGGAAATGGTCAAAATTAAATACAGTGCGAAAGAATTCTTGTTGGAGCCTGGAATGTGCCTTTAATGCATTAACAGCCCGATCCTGCCCAAAGTTAGGCCGGTGGAGTGAGCGCTTCACTAGTCTAAGGAGTTGCAAGTGTGCTGTAGTGTGCTGCCACTTCAGTGCAGGTCTGGTTAGGCCATGTAGTAATCAGCGCTAGCCTCCGTGCCGGCACTGCTTACTCTAAAGGAGCTGCAGCTCCTTTACTTCGGAGTATCCGAAGGCGAGGGGGGGGTGCCTCATGCACCGGAGGGTCAGAGCACGGCGGAACTTAGAGCTCCGCCCCACCTTCAGCAACGCCACTGCTGCACTGGCCACTGCATGAGGAGAGGGCTGGGGACACAAGTCTGGCCTACAAGTCTGTGGAGCCTAACCATTGTCTGTTAGTGACAGAAAAAAAAATGGTTTCCTGTAGCTGAAGAGCTGGTTGGTTTAAAGGAAAACTTGTACTATCTGGGACTGTGTAACACCAGAATAACATTTGCTCAGCTTGCACTTTGCAAACAAACAGTGGTGTTTCTTAAAATTCATTTCAAATCTACTATAAACAGTAAACAGTACTATATAAATATGGTGACATCTGATTAGTATTCTGTTTTTTCTGACGCACAGAGCTTAGAATTTCCCCAAGACCTGGGTCTCTTAAAGATAACTGTAAAGAAAATGTGAAAGTGATGTACCTGCAGGCAGAGAAGTAGCAGGAGATCTCATTTTGATGATGTTCAGGCACAGGCATTTAAAGTAGCAGAGAAGAATACGTACAGGCCAGAATTGCATAACTCATGGATAGAGCTAAAACTCTATCCAGGCACTACCAGTCTTGTGCCAACGGTATTTATTGAAAAGGTGCTCTCATAAGAGCATGCTGAAGGCCATGGCAGCTCCATTTTTCTTTATCTCCAGAGTATGCGTCAAAGCTTTGTACTATTAATTACATGAATTGTCTTTCAGGAACATCAGGCGAGGACCCTGCAAAAGAAGCAAACAAAATAGTACAACTACAACAGCCTGATCCTACCTAAGATGCGACGGCCGGCCTAAAAGGCCGGCTGCTGCATCCTAGTCAGGATGCAGGCCACACCGGCATGGCTGAGGCTCACCTCAGTGTAAACCCCAGAGTGTAAGCCTCTGTGTAAGCCATGCCAGCATGTCTGAGGCTCACCGGTGTAAGCCCCCGAGGAGCCTCCTCGGATGCACGCCAGCTCTGGAGCTGGCACACATCCAGGGAGGCCGTGTAAGGTTGGCCCGGCCCAGGAAGGGAATGCGGATATGGCAGAGCGTGCTGCTGATATTCCCACCCCCCTCCCAGGTCTGGCTGACCAATGGCCCCCTCCCCTGCCACCCCGGCCTGCCCTCCCACCACCCGGCACGGACTTTACCTGTGTTGGCTGGTGCGACGACTGGAGGCCGTTAGAGTGAGTGGTGCCTGCCTCCATGCCGTGCCACGTACTCTGAGGGTATCGAAAACATGCTTTACGGCACATTTATGACAGCCTAGGCCAGCAGAGCAAGAGCAATATAAGCAATACTGGAAAGCAGTGCAATGCCAATTGGCAGGCATCAACATAGTGTAATGGGGAGCCATGGCCAATGGTCGCCAATGGTCAAGGGAGCCGCAGGTTGAAAAGGTTTGGGAAACACTGCCTTAGGGCTTTAGGGCAATTAGTTATCTGATCTTTCCAGCAACCATGTTTTCATTGGAGCTCTGCAGGACCCACCAGAAATCAGGTCGTGACCCACAGTTTGAGAAACAATGGTAACAAGAATTCCATAACTGGAGCATTCAGGTAGCTGCAGTTTGATCAACACATTGAATTACCGTATTTATTGGCGTATAAGACGCACTTTTTTGTCTAAATTTGTGACCCAAAATAGTAGGGTGCGTCTTATACGCCAATACTAAAAATCCCTCTCCCCCCCACCCGTTTTAAAGCATTTTTGGGGCTTACTGGGCTTTCCGGAGCCGGAGAGCTCCCTTGTGCTTTCTTCCCTGACTAATCTATCCGATCTACAGCTGTTTGTCGGGTTTAATTTATGCACGTGCATGAGTTGAGCTTCTCAGCAGCCAGCAGAGGGCGCTGTGCTCAGTTCAGTTCAGCTGAGCTGCAGAGGGCCTAGTCTTCCCAGCTTTCCTGGATGCTGAATGAATGCAGCTTGGGTGAGCTTCTGAACTGGGCCTAGTTGGGAGGCTTTGGAAACTGTGCATAGGTTAGGTGGGGTGGGGGAAAAAGAGTTGAGTCTGGGGTTTTTGTATTTGGGATTTATGTTGTTTAAGAGTTGGTAAGAGTTGAGTCTGGGGGTGGTAAGGTAGTAAGAGTTGAGTCTGGGGTTTTTGTATTTGGGATTTATGTTGTTTAAGAGTTGGTAAGAGTTGAGTCTGGCGGTGGTAAGGTAGTAAGAGTTGAGTCTGGGGTTTTTGTATTTGGGATTTATGTTGTTTAAGAGTTGGTAAGAGTTGAGTCTGGGGTGGTAAGGTGGTAAGAGTTGAGTCTGGTTTTTTTTTGTACTTTTATGTTTTTTACTTTGGAAACTGTGCATGGGAGGGTTGGGGGAAAAAGAGTTGAGTCTGGGGGTTTTTTGTACTTGGGGTAAATGTTCTGGTGCATTTTGTTCATGTGTCTTATTACTGTGTGTTTTAAAAGAGATCCTGGTATTTTTGTGCAATTTATGTAAATTAGCTAATTAAGCAGCCAAGCGGTAAGTGGCCAAGTGGCCCAAAAATGCTTTAAATGTTTTTTTTCTTGAAACCCAGGGCCAAAAGGAAGGTGCGTCTTATACGCCGGTGTGTATTATACGCCGATAAATACGGTACATCTGCCAATAACATCAGAAAACTTGTGAGCGTTCACCTTAATTTGGATTAGTATTTCATTTCATCAGGCTTCTTTAAGAAGGAAGAATTCCAAACAACAACAAAAAGCAACCCAAGAAATCATTTTGAAGTCAGACCCCATTTGAAGTCATTTTCCGCAGCTCATCTTTTCTTCATTTAAATGACGGGCATCTCTTGTGTTTGTGTTATAATGACATGTCTCTGAAGCACACAATTACTGTCTTATTTAAGAGACGCTCACTGCTGGAGATAAGCTATAATCAAAACAGCAATGTCTGGGGATGTCTAGCTGAAAGAATTGCCCAACACTTGACACAGTGTAATTTTGCCCTCGTTTATACCCCCCATAATTGTTGTGGGTTGTAAAACTTTGATCAACGGTGATGGAGCTATTGAAGCCTGTAAAATCGTGGAACATTTTTGGGAAAGAAAAATAACTGGGTTAGAAAACAGTCTTGCTTTTTTTTTGCACAGAAATAACTGAATAATTCACATGGGGAAGTGTGTTATTAGATGGAGCCACTAGGCTCCATCTAATAGCATAATTTGGGGCAGAGAGTGTAGAGAGCCAGGATATGGGTTCCAGCAATCCCCTTGGAGGCTGTGTGGCTTCCAGTGGGTTTCAACCCCTTTGATGCACTCCCCGGCCCCATTTCAGCAGTCTAAACTTTACCACTGCACCACTGATTTTACCACATGCAGAGGAACAATCTAGTTACTCTTGCCCCCCCCCCAACAAAACAGCTGCTTAGCATCTTGTTATGAATTTGCAAACTCATGAAAGCAAGAGATGGTGGCAAACTGGGGAGACGATTGTGCTTTTATTTAACACTGTGGCAAAATGGGTCAAGCTATCAGTAACTCATTGACAAAGACTTGGAAGATTCACAGCCCAATCCTCTTGGACCTCTGCACTGCCAGAACACATGTTCCGGCAGCACGGCATACTTTATGGCCTTTGCAAACAGCGATGCACCATAGAGCGCAGTCTAGCGACCACTGCAAAAGGGAAGCAGCCGCACCTGCATGACGGCAGTGGAGCCCGGGCACCAGTAAGTCGGCACAGGAAAGTGGATGGGGACGGGAAGGAACAGGGCAGAGACCAGTGTGGAGAACAGGGCAGATCGAAGCCGGGAAGAGGCCAGTATCAGCAGCAGCTGTGCTGCTGATATCCTGTCCCCCTTCCTGGCCTTGGTTCTAGGACTTGATCCTTGGGACTGAATATCCTGCGGGGATGACTTTGCACCATGTCAATGGATTGTTGAGTATGGGACAGAGAAATCAGGCTCTCAAAGTAACCACAGCCTTGTGAAGATAAGCTTGGTTGGGTATAAGCAGTGCTAGGTAGAAACTTAGAAATCAGATGGTAGCTGTACACAGTATCACCAGTGGTCAGGGACTTCTGTGCCCTTTAACAACAACAACAAGAAGAAGAACAATAATAAACCAGTATTTATATACCACCTTTTCTTTCCAAAGACCAGTTTCCAAAGACCATCGGATTTCTCCTCCGACTTTAATTCAAAGGCGGTTTACATGTGGGCAGGCTTCTAAACCCCAAGGGGTTTTTACAATACAATAATGTTCTAATCCTTCATAGAACCCTTCATTCTAGATGGTTTCTTTCACAGTCCAGCTCTCTCTCTCTCTCTCTCTCTCTCTCTCTCTCTCTCTCTCTCTCTCTCTCTCTCTCTCTCTCTGACATTCACCCCAACACGCTTCAGCTGACAGGCAACCTTGACTCTCACTCAAGTGCAGCTGCAGTTCCACTCCCCCACAGAGGCTCTGCAACTTATCAGCTCAGCGTGCCGGCAGCTCTCCGACAGACACAGACACTTCTGGCCGTCTTGAACTGCCGTCCTTCAGATCTTCAGGCATACGAGATGGTCGTTCTACCAACTGAGCCAGACCTCCTTCCCATCTCTTTGCCTGTCCCCATGGCTAGAATGATGAATGATGTCCAAAGAGGCAAGAGCAAGTACTGTAAACATTTGCATTAGTGGTGTCTCAAAATGCTTCCTTCATTTTGATCACCCAGCTGCAGAAAGCAAAAATGAAGGAGCACTTTTGGAGTGAAAGGACGATGGGAGGATTTACCGGTCCCTCTCCATGTTCTTTCCCAGAGTGCCCAAGAGACAACACTACATCATGATGTAGTGTTATTCTGAGGAACCTGACATTGTGAGGGACACATACCATGTTTTCCCAAAATGCCTCTTGGAGTGACACTCTGTTCTGATGCCATTTTTCTAGGGGCGTTCTGCAGAAAAATGATCGTCGTTGGCTGCTGAGGCAACCACAAGTACCGTAAGTTGTGTCGACCCAGTGTGCGGCGGCTGTGAAGAAGGCCAATTCCATGCTCGGGATCATTAAAAAGGGGATTGAGAATAAAACGGCCAATATCATTATGCCTTTGTACAAATCGATGGTAAGGCCACATCTGGAGTATTGTGTCCAGTTCTGGTCACCATACCTCAAAAAGGATATAATTGAATTGGAAAAGGTGCAGAAAAGAGCGACCAGAATGATTCGTGGGCTGGAGCACCTCCCTTACGAGGAAAGGCTACAGCGTCTGGGGCTTTTCAGCCTAGAAAAAAGGCGCCTGAGGGGGGACATGATTGAGACTTATAAAATTATGCATGGGATGGCGAGAGTGGATAGAGGGAAATTCTTTTCCCTCTCGCACAACACCAGAACCAGGGGACACACACTAAAATTGAGTGGAGGGAGAGTTAGAACAGACAAAAGAAAATATTTCTTTACCCAGCGTGTGATTCATCTGTGGAACTCCTTGCCACAGGATGTGGTGATGGCACCTGGCCTAGATGCCTTTAAAAGGGGTTTGGACAAATTCATGGAGGAAAAGACCATCACAGGTTACAAGCCATAAGCAACCTCCTGGTTTTTAGAAGTGGGTTTTCTCTGTGCCAGGTGCAAGGGAGTGGCGACTGGACACAGGTATCTTGTTGTCTCGTGTGCTCCCTGAGGCATCTGGTGGGGCCACTGTGTGACACAGGAAGCTGGACTAGATGGGCTTTTGGCCTGATCCAGCAGGGCTCTTCTTATGTTCTTATGTTCTAAGTTCTCTTCCCTGAAAATGCAAAAGAGAGAGGGTAATTTTAGCCCTTCGTTCTGCCCCCCAAATGTGAGTTTAACGTTATCTTATGAGCAATAACTTTCAACTTCATCCTAATGTACATAAATCATAGAATTCAGCTGTCATTTGGTATAGAATTTGGATTACCGTATGTTGGTGCAGAATATTTATTTCCTTTTCAGCAGACTTTATTCACAGCTGTGGGCCAACTCCAAAGACCAATCTGCAAATGGCCAGGTATTTCCAGCCTCGATTTCAAGGTATGCAACTCATGGTTGACCAGCCCAAGCTGAATGCCACCAACCAGTGGACGTTAGGAGGATCACATGCCAACCTGTGGTTTGTGCTCATGATGAATGAGTCAGAAAACTGGGGCCCTGTGTGCAGAATGCAAAACCCAGGCTGGAAGAAAACAGTGGTAAAATCCACATTCCGAGACTATGTGGATGGGCTCTTTTAGCCAACATGCTCCATCAAACTGTGTTGGCAGTCTCCAGAAGCAATTCCTTTGCTCCTATCCTCACCTCAGAGCCATTTCTTATATTTTCTTTTGCACCATTTGAAATATTGAAGAAGATTTTTGAGGAATCAAGAATACAAGTCTAAGAATAATCCATAGCTACATTAAGCATAGGCCAAATAACTTCACTAATCACAGATTAGCGAACAAAGTCCCACCAGGTGAAACTGGGAAAACAGGGATGTACCCTAGAGTTGTTTATATCAAGGTGCTAAGATGAGCACCTGTGATAAACTGAAGGTTTGTTTAGTTAGTAGCTTGGGGCAAGTTTAAGCAAATGAGCAAATCAGGTTCATACAGGGAGACCAAAGTGATCTTGGAAACAGGACTGCGGTACTCACATAGGAACGCAAGAGCACTGGAGTCCACAACCAACCACTCCCCAACAGACTGCCTAAACCAATGGCAAGGTATTCCAGAATCTGCCCAGGGCCTTGCCACTGTGTGTGTCCCCAATTGGGATCTACAGGCTACAATTATCACTGTTTAGAAACGTTAAGGGAGTCAAGACGCAACAGCAGAGAAAGGGGCATTCCCAAATCACATGGAAGGCAGAGTCCTTGAATCAGAAACTGGCAAGAGAACGGTCTATGTACAGTCAGAGCAGCATTTACGAAACACAGTGAAAAGCCAAAGGCATGTTCTCTGTTGATAAAAGCCAGGTTTCTAGTACTCCAAGAATAATGTATGCAAAGGAAGCGCAGTTGTATAAACCCACTGATTTTGTACAATAATATTTATTTATTTACCTAGCACCGTCAATGAGCATGGCACTTTACACAGAATTTTTACATAGAATAATTCTCCTTCTGCTCATTGTTAAGAGGAGGGAGAAAATACTATGCAGACCCTGAAGCCACAACCCTATGGAAAACCCGCCGCTCTGTCACTCTGAGTTTTGCCACGGGTCTGCAAGCAGATCTTCTCCCACATGACCCTGCCCGCAGCCCGATTTTATGATAATTATTAGAGGCCCTTCTCCAGATTTCCCCACGTTTCAGTAATGACCAAAGAAAGGGCCTTTTCTGTTGTGGCACCTTGGTTGTGGAATACAAGCCACAAGGCAGCTTGCCTGGCACTGACTCTGTTGTCCCTTTGGTGCCTAGTGAAGACTTTTTGATTTGCCTGAGCCTTTAAAGATTAACGTTTTAGAACTGTTGTACGCTGGAGTTTTATCTGTGTCACAAAAGGGGCACCTCTTCATTGTTTGTGGAAAGCGCTGAAAATGTGAAGGAGAAACAGAAGCAAGGCAGCAGCAGCAGTGATTGTTTTGAGAAACAGTGCTATTTATTATCCGGTTTCCCAAAATGTTAACAGAACGAAATAAGAGTCATGAAAAACAGTATCAATCATGGACAATCAAAGCCAGAATTTGTTTTGCCCTCAGTAGTAAATTTGCGCAAAGAGAGAGAGAGAGAGAGAGAGAGAGAGAGAGAGAGAGAGAGAGAGAGAGAGAGAGAAGCCAAAGATGGGATCCAGTTCTTACAAACCAGATTTGGGGGGTGGGGGGGAAGAGAATGACCCTTTCCCCTTCTAAATCATTGGAGAAAGTGTTCAAGGACAGTTTCTCCTTGCAAGAATGTGATCTCTGTAGCATGACTGGTGTCTGTCTGCGAGCCACATACCACGAACTTAGTATACAAGTGATGGTCATGTAATTTAATGCTGCCTGGGAGCTAGTGAATTAAGTTGCACAAGTTTCTGAGTTCTACAGAATGTAATTTAAACCAGGCCATTTATTCATCTCCAACTCATAAAACAACACAGAGAGAAAGATGAGCAGAAATACAGCTCAGAGTGGTGTTCATTCATGTTTACACATGTACTCAGGGCTTGTTGAAGAAGCCATATGCTGGGTTTTTTCTTGGCCAAATAATTTAAATAGCTTCAACTCACTATCTAATCGGTAAACACAATAAATCAAATGAGCATTTGAAGGCAGAGCAGCTTGATTCCTCTGATAAGCAAACCAACCTGCACACTTACTTCCTTTTAATTCATTCCTCTTCACACGCTTGACTCTAGTAATGTTATTGGAAAGCACAGTGCAGTATCTCACTCGTGATCCGTCTTGCGCACTTGATGTCAGCCAAGGCCACAGAGTGGGAGTCTGTAGCTGTCTAGCCATGAAAACGTGTCTTTTCAGCCTCACTGTCTGAATTGACCATAGTAAAATAACATGGAAAGTGTTGCATGTGTGTACAGTATGTGCCCAATGAGCGGAGTGCTGAAGTAGAACTGGTTGCAGGAACACACTGGTCTAGAGCATTGCTGAGAAAATTTTTGTATGGGGTGGGTTTGGCTCTGCCACATGGAAGCTACTTGAAATTGCTCCTTGTAGTGGCTATACAACAACCCAATCTTTATCTTGCAGGTCACAGCAAGTTTTTGGTTCCTCCCCCCCCCCCCCCCCAGATCTTTGGAGGGATATTTGCAGTACATGGACCAGACCTGTGTGGTGGACTGGCTGATCATCTGGAAAGAACTGCCTCATGGAAGATTTAAAGCAGGGGGTTGAGGCTGACACAGAAGTTTTTCTCTTCTGACATTCCCATTCCTGTGAGCCGGGAACGTATGAAGGGGCTTCTCAAGAACATACACAGGAGCCCCACCCAACAATGATGCACACGATAGCCCCATCTCAGGAGAAATATCATAAGTGTTATGATATTATAATTTTCTGGTACAAACCACTTTAATCACAAAACGGTGAGAAAATGGCCTGTACATTTAAATAGAAATAAATCATACATCAGTCAAGGTGAGAAGAGAGACGGCACGGGATTGGTGGAATTTGGAAGCAACGCCACCTGCAGGACTCTAGAGGGCAGTGTAATAATGTCCAGTCACCTGAGACCACTTCACCTGTCCCTCTATGGTTCTTGCAGCAGGTGTGGTCATTCACACGATTTCCTTCCTCCCCTCCTTCTCACACACCCACCCTTCTTTCTGCATCATCAGAGAAGGAGGCTGTTCTCTGCCAGGGCTCCATGCCCACCAGGCCATCTTCACCAGATTTCCACACAGAGGGAACAGCTCTACATTGGAATAGAGAACAGTCTTCTTCCTGTAGGATATCTTACCATAGGAAGGGGGTGCTTTCACTGAATACTCTGCTGGCCCCCCTCCCTTCCAACAGGGACCACCTTCTGCTCGTCCCATTGCAATTGTGACCTTTTGTGGAGACCTTTTACAAATATATCTAGTTGATGCTGTGCACGGGGAACACCTCAAACTTCCAAATGGGCAGGCTAAACTTTAGCAGGTGAAGGAACAATGATGGGAACATGTTGTTCATTCCAAGATAAATTCATTTAGTTACCACACCTCTCACTTGCCTCAAGTGCAAAGCCTATAGAAGGGAGCACCTTACCAAGCAGGTTGGCCCTAGTGTGGTAACTAATGTGGAACGGGGCTTCAGGGCACAACAGAGTTCATCTAGTATGGCTGCTGAAGTATAACATTCCAAGATGATGAGGTGTAAAATTCCATCTTTTCGGGCTTCAGAAAAGTACAGTGTAGAAGTGTAGAGTCTAAAATCCAGCATATGTGACATTGTCTAGCATTGATCATATCGCATTTTGACTTCTCTTTGTAATCATCCTTTACTACATTTATCACACAGGATACTTACTCGTTGAGTAACAAAAACAATTGGATGGATAATTAATGAGAAGAAAGCCAGGCAAAGGCATAAAAGCCCAGATTTGAACGCTTATTTGTGACAATTTATTACAAAGCGTTCCATAAAAAACCGGAACTTATCCAAAATGGCACTTTAATTACTTTTCTTTATTACATTGGAGAATTTTGTGGACATCATTCTCTCTGCCAAGAAACATTCGTTCTGGAATTCCTGAGCTCTTAGAGGGTGTTCCCATTCCATTCAGCTTCTGGAAACTATCCTTGTCCTCAAGACGGATCTAAAACAGGAGGCCTATGGGACTGCGGCAAGCAAGGCACATGGTAGATAGTAGGATTGCTAGAACAGCACCTAGAGACTCTCTCTGTGTCTTTAAATCTCCCATTACATTGGGATGTGAAGTATTTGTGGCTCCTCCCACTATTCCTCTCCCTGGTTCCAGCCTCTGTTGCACTTCCCCTCTTAGTTTAGGGAGCAACACAGCAGGGCAAAGCAGAGGAAAAGTCCAGGAAAAACATCTCCAAATGAGACAAAATGGAATCTCTGTCACCCAGCACCCCTAGCGCCACCTGAAACGTGCTCACATCTGCAGAGGGCAAGCTTTACTGTACTGAGGGAGGGAATTTGACAGGAGAAATGCTGAGCTGGTGACAGAACAAGGGGATAAGATCCAGCGAGCACCATTGCCACTGGATCCACCCGACTCCTTCCCGCCCTGGTTCCTCCCCCTCCCCGTCCAGTTATACCCCCAGTCCTCCCACTCCCTCCCTGCCCACCCCCACTGCTGACTTACTGAGTCTGGCATGCATGGCGGGGTCCGTCAACAAAGCTCCGGTGTGCCACCTCTTGCGGCAGCACTCGTAGAATGGCTGCCAACGGAGCGCTGTGCACACCGTCAGCAGCCAGTTGACGACAGCGGAAGACTTTTCAGCCGTTGGAAACCCCTCCTCCCAGCAGCCCAGTCCTGGATAGGATTGCGCTGTGAGTCTAAGTTCCACTACCCCTCTCTGCCAGAAAGAAGGAAAATGGTTTGGGGAGGAAAACACACATTTCATACTTCATGCAGCAGGATGGTGGAATTATAAAAAGGGCTCACCTATCCAGCTGAGGAGGAAGCCTACACTCCACCCCACCCCACCCACCTCATCCATTCCTTGAGCAGTGCTGTGTGGAACTAGGAAAAGTTGAACCTCACCCCTGACTGAGATCTAGATGCGCTATCCCATATGATACCTATTTTATTTTATTTTTTGCCTACCCCAGACTGGCGTTGGGATAGGCGAAAAAACTTGAACCAGGTAGACGTCCTCTACAGGGCCTCACCCTGAATGCTCAGGCAGGTGTACTGCTGTACTCAGATACACGTCTACACAATGCAGGGTTTATTCTGGGCTCCTGCTTTCTTACATTTCCTCACCACAATCCTATACCCTATCATTCGTCATGCCTTAATTTAATTTTTGAGGGAAGTCTAACAAATTATCCCCTTAGGGCCGGCACAGACTGGCAATGTGTTCGTTTGAGAGGTCTTATTTTTGGGAGTAACGTCTGTTTGGAAGTCATGTTTTCTTACATCAGGTTTCAGTCCCAAACTGCTGGGTAATTAATGAGATGCATATAAAGATATGTCACACACTACTCTCATTGGTTAACAGCTAAGCCTACCAGATGGCTTAGCAAAGAGATTAGCAGCAGAGAAAATTCACCCTTAATAACATCCTGGCAGTCCCACCTATGAAAATTAAGCATGCAAAGAGAAAGGGGGGGGGAGGGTTTTGTGCGCGCTGCAGACTAAACCAGGAGAGGAAGCCAAGCTAGATTTAGAACAGAGGCCTTTTTATAGAAGATTATTTAACACATTTCACTGAAGTGATAAAAATTCTGCTTCTTTCAATATCGGGAACAATTAACACAACCATCTGTATATCCTTTTGATATTATCCGCAGGTTGGTCACATTTCCGTTCAGCACGTCATGACTGCAACGTGAAATGGTGACTTGCCTGTGTGAAACACAGCTGATGTTGATGGGATAGAACTGACATTGGGATAGAACTGTGTGCCGTTAAAAGACAGAACTGCTAAGAGAAGGATGGAAGAAGATGGCGGGAAGACGTAGGTAGACTGATGAGTGCAACTCTTTACTGGTGTCAGGTAGCAAAACTGTGGGGAGGGGGTCGCCAGGGAAGCTGGGTGATGTCCCAGCTTTGCCTTCTTAGGGCACTTTGATGGGACCTCCTGATTGGTCACTGCTGAGCACGTCGACTTCTAGGACAGGCCTAGGCCTTTTTCGGAGCAACTGCTTATCTTTTCTCAGCCATGTCCTCTGCCTCCTGCTTTGTTCCTCTCCACTGAAGTTCTTGCTTTGCCTGCCTACCACCTCCGACTTCCAAGTCCCTAATTCTTGCTCCTTTGGAAAGACTCTTTGGCTGCTGCAACCACGGCTTCATTTTCCTCTGGGTTTGGCTGCCCCTTGCATTGTCTGCTGTGTTTGGACTTGCTCTTTGGCTTCAATCCTACTTTTGTCTGGTTCCTTTTCTCTGCCTCTCCTCTGGCTGGCATGATATCATATTTACTCTTTTCACACAGGCTCCAGTATAAGGGTTCAGTGCTTGGTGCTGGGGCCAGGCTCACAGTCCCACCACCAGCACAGTAGTATTGTGCCAGCGTTCCCTCCCAGCCTCTCTCATTTACAGCTCCAAGAACTGTCTAGCGTTGGAGGGGTGCAAAACATAATAATAAATGAGAATCACCACTACAACAGCTTGCATGGGATCTAAATATTATGAAATACCAAGACTAATAACAGCACCATGGTGAGGAGAAAACAGAAGTCACTAGTGCGAACTTTATATTTATTATCCAGCCGCTATAAAATACTCACTAATGTGGTTTGGTCGGAGGCACCATTCACTAGTGGGGTCTCCACCCAAAATGTAAACTCACTTTCATCCACCAACCTCTGTTTGTGCATACAAGGGGATTATGAGGCCTTAATTAAAATGAAATGGGATAGGAAGATAAAGCCAGGAACCTCAAACTAGCAAACAGTGACTCCAGCCCACCAGCTTCCACATCTCTGAACCGAGAAAAGTGAGGAAGCCTGTAAGCAAACAATATACAGTACAACTAATCCTCTGTAACTTTCGGCCAGCGGAGTGAGTGCATAAGGCACTTTTGAGATGCCTCACATGTAAGCGGCGCCGGTGCAGAGGCCGGCACTACTCACACCGCCGGCGTTCCGGACCTGCACTGGCTGCCACAGGTGAGTCCTGTGCCAGTTGGCACAGGGACGGGGGGAAGGCGGGCAGGGGTGGCGAGGGAGGGGGCCATTAGCTGGACTGGATTGGGAGGGGGCAGGGATATCAGCACTGAGTTGCGCCAATATCCTATGCCCTGTTGCAACCCAGGCCGGCCTTATACACCCTCCCCAGTTGTGTGCCAGCTAAAGAGCTGGCACGCATCCGAGGAGGCCCATTGCAGCCTGCACCACTTACACTGGGGGAAGGGGACGAACGCGGTGACGAATGACAAACCCTTCCCCCAAGATGAGCTGGGGCCACACTGGTGCAGGCCACAATGGGCCTAGGAGACAGTTCTCTAGGCCGGCCGCCACATGGGATTGGGCTGTAAGAGGAGTCTTTCAGTTAGAAGAGACGTATTATAGAGTGGCAGTTAGGTTCTCTTTCAGACCTGTGGTTGCTGCAGGGTCCTTGGCTGAAGGATGCACCTATCAGCTTCCAGTCTGTCAGTCAGGTGCAGAGGCGTCGTCTGATATGGGGCGGTGGGCCCCAGGGTGTAGGGCGCTGAGGCCTCCTGGGGGGCGCGGACCTCCTTAGGTTTAGTTTTCGAAACCTTTTTCCCCCCTTTTTTTAACGTTTTCCCGGGGGGGGGGGTTAACTGGTTTTTAGTGGTTACGGGGCATCTGTGAGTGTAGTGTGTGCTTTCTCCCCACTTATCTGTTATCTCTGAGCCGTTCAGAAGCGCCCCAAACTTCCTCCGGCAAGCGCCCTTCGACTCCGGCAAGCGCCCAGAACTTCTTCGTTCTGCGCTTGCGCAAGTCCTGTGCAGTCCTGTGCCTGCGCTAACTGCACCGGGCACCATCTTCCTTTAGCGCAGGCGCAGAACGTCAAAGTTCTGGGCGCTTGCCGGAGTCGAAGGGCGCTTGCCGGAGGAAGTTCAGTCCCGGGCGCCCGAACTTCGGGGCGTTTCCGATCGGCTTAGAGATAACAAATAAGTGGGGAGAAAGCACACACTACACACACAGATGCCCCTTTAACACTAAAAAAAAGCGCAAATTTTAGGTTTAGAAACCGAAAACTACATTTTTTGACAGTTTTATTGGGGGGCTCGGGGGGGCACCCCAACCTGCTCCGGGCGCAGCGACGCCTCTGGTCAGGTGATGACTAGTTACTCCAAGTTGTGGGCAAGTTGAAGGTGAGTCCGGAGGCCACAGCTGACTCCTTCACTGTTACTTCCCACAGCTGTTCACTGAGAGGGTCTTTTCTTTCACTCCCAGATTCCCTCTCTGTGTTCTCTTTCAAGGAATATCCTCAGATTTTTCTGTCTTTCCTTGGAACAACAAGCATGCCTGTGGATGGATCCACCAAGAGGGCTGCACTGACAGTGTTACATTGAAAATGCTTCAGAAACCCTTCCCAAAACCAAACCACAAAGATCTTTAAAAGATCTGATTCCTAAAGTGATTTCTTATCCGCCATATTCCACTTGGATATAGAATTTACCCCAGTGCAAACGTCTTTGCTCTCCTTGTAGCAAGCATTTGTTGTTTGGCTGCAAGCTTCTTTGCCAGAATGAACAACAAATACTATGCTAGCCAAACTAATGTCTTTTTTAAAAAAAAAAATACTTTTAGTGAGGGGAAAAAACCATTTAAAGACACAAGACAAATATAATACAAACAGAACAAAACAATTACAAAGAGAAACTAAGATATTTATTTCACATTTTTTATACCACCCTTCCTCCAAGGAGCTCAGAGTGGTGTACATATTTCCTCCCCTCCTTTTGTCCTCACAACAACCCTGTGAGGTAGGTGGGGCTGAGAGATAGTGACTGGCCCAAGGTCACCCAGGAAGCTTCATGGCTGAGCGGGGATTTGAACCTGGATCTTCCAGGTCTAAGCCCGACTCCCAAACCACTACACCATCCTGGCTATCCAGATACCACTACCGGTATCTGTTTTCAATAAAAAGGGGGAGAGGACTAACCAAACTAATGTTAATCAAAAAGAAACATGGAGTAGGTAAAGAAACATGTTAAAAACGTAACTACATGTTTCAGAAAACACCAGCATTTTCCAGATGTGTCTATCATCTCATTTGCTGTGATGAGGGGATGGTGTTTTCACTGTCTCTTTGCCACACCAGAGGCCTCAAAGCATGTCAAGCCAAAGCCTAGCACAACCTGGTATATTCATTTCCACTCACTGTAATGGAGGCCTTGGAGCATAAAGGCTGATCTACACCGCATGAATTCTGGCGCGTCCCGGGCACGTGTGGCAAGTGCGGAGCTGTGTGGCTTCCATTTTATCAGATCGCATCGGAACACGGGAGATCGGTGCTCTCCCGAGTTCCGTTGTGATTGGTCGTGGACCATGCTGATGTTTGGCAGTTTTTGGCCAATCATAAGAAAGTGAGGGCGGGATGTGGAGCTAAGTGTTTCACCAATGGGATGAGAGGGGGGCTTTCAGTTAATCGGAGTGAACTTGTGGAGGCAGCAGGAGTCAGTGGAGCCAGGGCAGTGTCTCGGGGCGTCCTGTCCCTACGCTCGCGACCCACAAACGCAAACGGATTTGGTGTAGGTCAGCCTTAAGGCAAAGCCTGGCAACAGCCTAGGAGTTGACACTGGAAGTCTCAGGCCACGAACAAAGAAGCCAATCTGCAGTTTGGAGTTCTTCAAAATTCTCTAAAGAATCGGCAGGATGGAATGAATTCTTTCCACACTCCTCTTTTAAAATGAGTTTCAAAATACTGAAACTCAAAAACTTTCAAAATACAGGGGGACCCCGGTATCCACGGGGGATACGTTCCAGCCCCCACCGTGGATACCTGAAACCGCGGAAATGGGCGAACGCCCATTTCTGTGGTTTTCAGGGGGGCCCCAGCCCCCCCCGCGAGCCTGTGCGACCCTCCGCGGGCCTGCGCTACCCCCTGCACCCTCCACACCCCCCCCCAAGTACTTACTTTTAACGGAGAAAGCTCCGTGTTTTTTTTCTTCAAAAGCCTTTGCTGTAGGCCTTCTTACCAACAAGTCTTCGGTGCTAGAGTGTCTCAGCAACCTTGCTGAGAGGTTGCTGAGACTTTCTAGCACTGAAGACTTGTTGGTGGTAAGGCCTACAGGAAAGGCTTTTGAAGAAAAAAACGGAGCTTTCTCCGTTAAAAGTAAGTGCGGGGGGCGAGCGCGACCCCCCCGCGCCCTCCACAGCCCCCCTAGGCACTTACTTTTAGCAGAAACCTCCATTCTTCTCTTCAAAAGTTCCGAGTTTCCATCTGTTTTAGGCCTGAGCAACTAGACTTAGTTAATAGCTAGAGTCTCTGCAACCTTGCTGAGACTCTAGCTATCACCTAAGTCTAGTTGCTCAGGCCTAAAACAGATGGAAACTCGGAACTTTTGAAGAAAAGAAAGGAGGTTTCTGCTAAAAGTAAGTGCGGAGGGGGCTGTGGAGGGTGCGGGGGGGATTCCTCAACCGTGGATAATTGAAACCGCGGTTGAGGAATCCGTGGATACCGGTGCCCCCCTGTATATACAAGAGAGGAACATTTGACTGCTTGACCTCTTTTTGGAAAGGATTGATCATGTTTTTACAGAAACAAAGAAACAGGAATTCTTTGGTTTTTTCCAAGCTCGGATAAGGAAGCTCGAAGAAAGTGCACTAAATCCCAGTCAAGACTTCAAGCAGTTATTAAACTGAAAATAGAATACTTTCAAAAAGAGCTCAAGATCGTACAGGAAAAAATTGATAGATCTCCAAAAGTGAAGGTTAAAAGGTATTAAAACATGCAGAGACTAAGAGAGCAAGTAAAATCCGGAGGCAAGCACAGGCAAAGAAAACCAAGCAGCTGTCGGAGGAAATGTGCATAAACTGTGCCAGTACATCCTGCCCTCCATGCCAGGGCAATCGAGGGCACCATTAAAGAAAACAAGCAGAGCAGTTACGAAGAAAAAGCTCCATACAATTACCCAAGAAGCAAAAGCACAGTTAACAGTTAGAGTGTTAGCAACCCCCCCCCACACACACACACACATTTAGGGCCAGTCCTGTGCTCATTGACCATGCTTAGACTGACTTCAGAGTAACTGTCCTTAAGACTGGCAGTGCAATCCCAGTGTAAAGATACACAGCCGACCGTCCGCTGTATCCTAGGCCCATTGTGGGCTGCCCAGGGGCTGCTAGGCCACACCTCTGGAGAAGGGGACGTTTATCTCCTTCCCCGGGTGTAAGTGAGCCTCCTCACACTGGCATCGATATAATGGGGCCAGGGGGAGCCAATGCCCCCGGGTGACAACCGTGGTCTCCCTACGAGGAGGAATCACAGCGGGGGTTTTGAGCTCCGCGGCTGCATTTTTCCAGCCGCAGAGCTGAAACGTGCCGGAATCGGCACTTTTTTTTGGCTCTCCCACCCACCCTGTCTCTTGGAAAGCTTCAAACACGTCTCTCCCCCCCCCCCCCCATGCGACTCTGGTAGCAATGCAACTGCCTTCTCAGATGTATGCCAGGTCCAGACCTGGTGTACATGCGGGGAGGTGGAGAAAGGCCGGCCTGGGCTGGGAAAAGGCTGAGGATCGGTGGAGCGCACTGCCAATATCCCCGTCCTCTCCCAGCCTGGGCCGGCCAATGGCTACCCCTCTGGCTGCCCCTGCCCGCCCTCCCCCCATCCTTGCACCAACCGGCGCAGGACTTACCTCCATTGGCGGCCACGGGGTCTGGAGGGCGGTGGAGTGAAGGCTGCCATCCTCCACACTCCAAGTTGTCGCAAACGTCCTTTACGGCACGTTTGTGACGCTCTAGAGTGGCGGAGTGCGCGCTCCACCGCTCTAAAGTTAGTGAGGATTGCGCTGTGAGTTGTAAGGTAATACCTGAGGAAGCGGTTAAGTTAAAAAGGGATTCACTCTGCTCATACAGGTTGATTACCCTTTATCTGGACATCCGAAATCCAGACTATTCCGAAATCCAGACATTTTTGGCGCTATGATTTAAAAACAACAACAACTTTTTCCAGCATCTGGCTGGCATAGCACAAGGCATGCTGGGGCACAAAATTATTAAAAGCATTGTATAAAATTACCTTCAGGCTATGTGTATAAGGTGTATATGAGACATAAATGAATTTTGTGTTTAGACTTGGGTCCCATCCCCAAGATATCTCATTATATGTATGCAAATATACCGAAATCTAGACAAATCCGAAATCCAGACAATGTCCCGTCCCAAGCAATCTGGATAAGGGATACTCAACCTGTATTGAGTTGAGTATCCCTACATTCAAGCATTGTGAGATCTGGCTGTCAGTCCTACATCTCTTCCTAGTATTGGAGCGAGACTGGTGAAGCTATGTTCAAATCAGACCCAGGGTGTTTGTTCTCTAACCCAGCACCCCCTGCAATGAGGCCTTAAGTGCAGCAGGCAAAAGGCTGACCAGGCAAAGGCAGAAAACCAGCCTGTTCATAGTTATGCCAGGCTGAGATGCCATTGCTGCCTGCCAATCACAGTAACTGGTGTTGCACATCCATCCCTGTTGCCTTCAGTGCCTGAAGGGAGTTCTGAGCCCCCTTACTCTCTCTCGACCACAGACCAAGAAGGTTTCAGCCCAGGCCCGAGTCCCTGACACATTCTGGATGTACCACTGACTCTATGATGGCGCAAGACTTGGTCTCAGCTTCTTGCCAAGATATTCCTGCTTCAAACTTTGAACCAGGAATATCATGGCATGCAAACAGAGTCCAGACAACTAAAATGATTCTTTTGGACATGTGCTGTTGGAAGGACGTTTATCCACTTAAAAATCCAGCATGTCACATATCTGTAATTAGCTAGCAATTATTCTAGGGAGGAAACACACTCACAATTCAGTTCCTTTTGTTTTCTTAGAAGGAAATGTGGAAATGTTCAGATGGCTTGAGAGTATGATAAACCTTGAGATATTAAATTACACAAACCTCAGCGTCTGATCTCTCCTGTTATCACCCGCATTATCTCCTTTGACAAGTTATATGTTGCCATTTTAATCTAAGGATCAGTGCATCAGGAAAGAACTTGCAGTTAAAGACACTGTGAAGCAAAGTGTTTCAGCAGGTTTGGGTGGTTGTTTTTTAATTGCTTGCAAAGTATTTTTGCTACTCCTTTTTAAAGATGTAATTATCTCAAAGCCACTGCTGTAAGTTATTTGAAGGAGTTAACTGGAGATTCCTAAAGGAGGCATTTGGCTTTGGCAGGTTATGGCTTGGCAGATTTTAAGGGTAGTTGTAAAAGGGGTAAATCTGAGGCCTGGTCTACACATGAAGCAGAAAGAGGTATTTTGCTGTAGCACCTCAGACTGAGGTGGGGAGTGTCATTTTTAAATGCTAGCCCATGTACTGTAAATACTTCTTACATTTACTTTTAAATTACAGTACACTGACAGCCCATTCCAACCCAAGTGCTAAGCAGCCCAAGTCAGACCTAAAGTCAGCCTAAGTCGTTTAGGTCGAAGTTAGGTCTGGAATGCAACCATTTAGGGCGACGTTAGGTCAAAGTTAGGTCGAAGTTAGGACCAACGGACTAAGAACAGCCCATTCCAACCCAAGGGCTAAGCAGCACAAGTCAGACCTAAAGTTGACCTAAAAGTGGGCGGAACATGGGCGGACCGTGGGTGTAACGGGGGCGGCAACCAATTAACGTTGGATTCCAGACCCTGGCAAGCACAGACACGCCCCCTCCAACACAAATGCTGACACAAAATTTAGGTCGACCAAAAAGGTGGACCCAAATTCGAGGAGACCCATAGGAGCCATTTTACCTTACCTAAGCCAGCCCTCTCCTGAAAATTTCTAACACCCTACTCCTCAGTTAGGTCAGAGTTAGGACAGAGTTGGGCCTGCTAGGTCTGGAAACCGACAGAGTTATGCCTAAGATAGGGAGCCTATCAGCACCCAGCCCCACCCAGCCTCATTCCCACAAAAGCCCAGCCCCAGACCTCCAGTCACTCTCTCTCTCTCTGAGCACGTGGCGTGGGGTTCTGTCCCTCACAGCCACAAAGTGGGACTTTGTCGGTGGAGGGCAAAATTCACAAACACCCCACTTCTCTCTTCTCCTCTCTGCCTCCCTCTAGGGCAGAGAGGGCTGTTCTGGCTGTGGCCAACCTGTTTACAGCTGTGCCTGGGCAGCTGCCTCCATGCAAGTGTTTGCTAACCCATGTCTTTCTCCCAGCCCCTCTTACCCCCCCCCCCACAGGCAACAACACCAGCAGGTAAGAGCAGGGTTTGTGCTGACATGTGGTCTGACTGCTGCCTCTTTGCATTTAGAAATATAGGAAGGATACATGCCTCTTTACCAATGTGTTGTCTCATAGCTGTCTGCATAGCCTGCCATGACATGCCTCTCTACCAATGTGTTGTCTCATAGCTGCCTGCTTTGCCTGCTATGATATATAGAATACATGCCTCTTTACCACTGTTGTGTCTGATTGCTGCCTGTAGTCATGTGAGCACACAATGCCACAAGTGTGGAACTGTTAGCCTTATGTAGACACCAGCTGTTCCCCCCCCCCTTTTCTCCACAGGCTCTACTGACAGGTCAGTATTGCTAGGTTTGCCATGGTTGTGACGCCCAAGTTGTGTTGTTGTCTCTCTTTGACCCTTTTCCCTTACAGGATCATGCTCTCCTTACACCCAGGTAAGCAGCTCAGACCATGCTATGTGTGTCACACCTATCAGCTGTGTTTTATTTCTCTCCCTGCAGGCTTTTGCAACCGACACACTGGCATTTCTTTACTGGCGATTGCTTCCACACACCAGCTGACATGTAACTCCCCCTTGTTTTTTGTCTCCCCAGGAACGTCCACTATCACCTACCTTCCTGGGAGCGCCCCTGGGCCTGCAGTCTGGTTGCCCCACTGTCATCTGCCTCGATGCTGCCAGAGGTCAGGGAGCCAGCCCTGCAACCCTCCTCAGCTGCCGGCGCTGCTGCTGCTGCTCCACCTCCCTGGCTGTCCTACTTGCTGCCCCTCCCCTTCCTATGGAGCAGGCTGTGGTTCCACAGGGGAAGAGCCTGCACGTCCAGGTCCATGGGGCAGGTGTGGTGCTGCTGCTTTCTGATTGGCTGCTGTGACTACCCCTGGCAGCCTCGCCTGGCCATCTCTGCTACCGTTCCAGAACAATAAAGATGCCCCTCGGGCAGAGCCCCAGTGAAACATATGTGCCCAGTGTTTTACACAAGCATTGCCCTACCCATACAGACAGCCCCCAGCACTGAAGCCCCCTACATGGGTCCCATCCAGGGACTGCCATGGCCTTCCCTGGGAGAACCCAGCAGGGGCGCTGCGGGACCCCCCATGGCACAGAGCGGAGGGGGGAGTCAGGGGGGCCTCTCAGGCAGGCAAACAGTGACAGCCAGGGTGTCTGCCCGTAATGCAGGTGCCTCCGTCGAAGGTCCACCCGTAATGAAGGCGCCTCCGTCGAAGGTCTGCCCCGTAATGCAGGCGCCTCCGTCGAAGGTCTGCCCGTAATGAAGGCGCCTCCGTCAAAGGTCCTCCCGTAATGCAGCCACTTCCGCCCAAAGTCTGTCTGCATAAGAGGCGCCTGTTTCTGCATCACCTTCATCTGCGGAGCGCCCCCTGTGTCCCTATCGGTCTCTGCAGACCCCTCTCTCGGAATCTGTCTCCCACCAGCCTTGTTGTCTGTCTGTCTGTCTCTGAACCACCCATGCCCCTCCCCAGCACCCCCTGTCTGCCCGCCTGTGTGTCTGCCTCTCCTCCCACTCCCTGATGATGGCTGCTGGCCACCCCCCACCCTGCTAGAGCGCCTGCTGTGAGGCGCCGTCGTCGCCCCATCTGGGGGTGTGATGAGCTGTGTGAGCCCTTCACGCTCGCAGCAGACAAGCCCAAGGCATCTCTTGGTCTTGGCCGGGGCACAGAGCAGCAGGCACGCCGGGATGCCTTCTTTGTGGGCATTGCCCCGGCCTTGGAGGCCCAGGGCTTCAGGCAACGCACGGGCGAGTCATGTCAGAGGCAGTTCCAGTCCTCATGAGACCCCCCTTGTGTGTGACGTTCCCACCCCCCTCCCCTTCCCTCCCCCGCTCACCCCCCAGTGCAGCCTCAACGTGGCTTGGGGGTGGCATCGCCTTCTGCAGGAGGGAGGGGACGGCCACTCTCCCCTGCAGCAGGTGGGTGATGCACAGGGTGCCCTGTGGCGGCTGGGCTCAGGCACCTTGCTCACCTGTCACCTGCCCTGCGCCCACCACATGACTGGCGCAACCCCCCTGCCTGCGGTCAGCCCCTTTGAGACCGGGCTTTGACAGACCCTGTGGCAGCTGCCATGGATGGACGCTGACACATGCAGACAGGCCTGCACATGCCTGAGCCAGACACGGAGCCTGGAGAAGAGCCTGCCTGCCTGGGAGGTAAGTGTTGCCTGGATCCTGGGGTGGTGCTGGGCCACAGAAACTGCAGCCTGCCTAACTCAGGCATAACTCTGACCTACCTCAGGCATAACTTCTGCCTAACTTAGGCTGCACTTAGGCCACACTTATGCCTGACTTGGAGAGGAGTTGGGTTGGAATGGGCTGAAAGAGATAGGTTCTTCTATTCCAGCCCACTCCCCACTGTGCTACTTTTCTATTTGCATAAAAGGTTTCCGTAGGAGAGTTGAAAAATGTGATTCCCCCACCCACAGTCCAAAATGATATAATTCATTCTACCACCTTCACGACTCTGTTGCCTGATTCTGCTATATGTGTAGACAAGGCATTAGATGAGTTGTGAACTGTTTCCCTCTTTAGATCCAGTGTGTGTCCAACTGTCTCAGCTCAGAAGTCATTCCAAAACACTTTAGTCATAAATTAGGCCAGTCAGAAACGCTGTACTAAGATTTCAAGGTGTGGTAAGGAGTTAGTGAATGACTAGATACAAATAAAGGCTTACAAGTCAGAGGACTATAGTCAGGAAAGTCCTTACAAAACGAAAACTAAACTGAGACAGAGCAAGGAAGAAAGAAATATAGTGCAATCTAAACAAATAAACTTAATGACAAGCAATTGACTATGGACTTACTTGACCAAGGGTTTATGAAGGATTCCAGGTGTAAGATATGAAGTCATCCTAGCTTCCTAGAATAATATGGAACCGATTTCATGTTTGGGACCACCCATAGCTACATCCATACAACCAACAGCTAATTAAGTGTGTGTGTGTGTCAATATGCCATGTTGGCATCAATTTACCCCTACGTACTATGCCTGACTCACCTTTTTATTATTCATTTCTGTATCTATACAGCACCATCAATGTGCATGGCACTTTACAACCTTTTGGGTCTCCAGGGTGTTCCATCAGCACATACCACTACGTATATGGTATCTGCAAGGGTTCCATATGATCACGGACCCTGAAAAAGCATCTTTCCCAATCAATTATGCATGCAAGGGCTCTTTCTGATCATACAACTCATGCATGAAAATCAGGCATGCACAATTCCACTTTCCCCTCCATGCATTCATGTAGCATCTGAATATGGTTGCTAATCCATCAGATGTGTTTTTTTTAATTGTTCTGACCAATAAAACCAGGTTCTCTTAAGTAACCAGTAACTGAAACGTCAATAAACTCCAGGTTCTGCCAGGGTCCACTCATAACCCACAAGAATCTGCTAGCCTCCATCCATGCAATTGCTAGGTTCTTCCTTGGCCTGCCTCATTACCTGACCACGAAATTATTCCAGCCCCCACCCACTCAGGGTGACCAGATACAATGGAGGACAAAGTGCCTATACCTGCATCTGGTCAACCTGCACCCACTGCCAAGTTCATCAGGCTCTATTGAACCTGATGAGTTTGAGGTGGGGTGGATCCAGTATTTTTGAAATCAAAACTTGGTAACCCCACCACCAGTGTGTTTGTGGAGGTTAGGAGAGGAGATTAGTCTTGCTGATGCTAGGGCTCTCAGAGATCATGTAGGCTGGCCTGTGTGTACTCTGCACATACAAAGCAAATGTATTCAGGTAACCTAAATGTTTCCCCAAGACGAGTTGACATCTGCACCAGCATAAATGAACCAGATATATCACTGCATTTTGCATAATTTATAATGCTACTTTTAGTCAAGAGAAAGGGAAAGAAAAATGCATGGCATTCAAACTCCACTCCTTGAAAACTGGCATCCCCCCAATTTCAAACATTTTATCAAGCACTCCCCACCCACCCACACAGTCAAGCTTATCTCTGCAACCTTAAAAACTAGAAAGTGTTGAGCCTCAAGAAGCTGAATTCTGCACCCACTGTCAAATTTATACAGGCCTGTCCTATCCTTTAGCTTGGTACAAATGATCAGTCAAAATAATAATATCTGTATTTATATACCGCCTTTCTATGTCATCAGATTTCTCCTCGGACTTTATTCAAGGCGGTTTACACAGGCAGGCTTTTATTCCCCCCCCCCCCCCGGTAGGAATTGTTATAATAAATGTTCTATTTGCATAGACTGAACCCATCTTCTCCAGCTGTTTCGTTTCAATACTGTGACATCGAACTGGCTACACGTGGCTTCCGAGCTTGTCTGACAGCAACTCCTCTCTCTCACTGAAGCGGGTCAGTGAAGGCTATCTCAGCTTATCAGCTGAGATATCACACCTTGTTGGCAGCTTGTTGGCAGCTTCTGGTTGTCTCAAACCGATCCCGACCTAGTTGTTCTTCAAGCAAGGCAGCAGCTCAACCACTAGACCACACCTCCTGCTGTACAGTCTATGCATGGGAGATTATCAAGATTGTACCTATTGACCTTGCCCCATCAATACACCTGATTGTCGTGCATTCAAAGTTACAACATCAGAGAGATCTACGCACATACACCTGAATGTGTTTCATGCATGCATAGGCTCCATGATAAAAATGTGTTTCACCTGGACTGAACTTTTCAAAGTTCATCTGAATTTTAGAGGGGCTGAGGGGCAGAACAGAGGGCAAAAGAGTGTCACCTATTTTGCATTTTCAGGGTGGGAATGCAATGTTGCAGGGGAAACATTGCTCGTTGGGGGGGGGCAGAATTCACCAGTATTCCTCTGGGGCACCCTTCTGTCATTTTTTTTTCTTGAATGCCCTAGAATTATGCTACATCATGCCATAGTGTCCTTCCAAGAGGTTATCCAGGGGAAGATGGTGGCAGCTATGAGCCGAGGGGGTCCATGTTTTCCAATTTTTGTTGGACGCATGCCTCTCAGAATTGTTATTGTTATTATACTTCTCAATAAAATGAGAATTTTATTCTAATTCCACTTCAGAATAAAGCACTTTCTGTAAATCACAAAGCACTTTCTGTAGCGAAAAAAACTGAACAAATTGTTCCCTGTTCCAAAAGAGCTCAAATCTAAAAAGATACAAAGGAGGCATTAGCAAATAGCTACTGGAAAAGATGCTGTGCTGAGATGAACTGTGCTGCTTTTGGTTGTAAACTACCTTGAGCATGGCTATTTGGTTTGGAAAGGCAAGGTAAAAATGTTAATAAATAAAAAGGGACAGTTGCTCTTTCCCTGCTCAACAGAGGCCTGTGCTATTTTTGTGCTACCTGTGGTACCTGATGTGTAAGAAAGGAGAATGCATGTCAACATCCTAATTTCATGTTTTCTGTGTGGGTACAATAGAAATATTGTTCTCAGTAGTGATGATGATGATGATGATGATGATAATGATGATGATGATGATGATTTCGGCTTTGGCATATAATCAAATTGTACTCAGTTAAAAAGCTGATCCTTTTAAAATAAAGATCCTTGTATGGATTTTGGCCTCTGCAGCCTGAACCTGTTATGCTATACTACTAAAAGGGGAGAAAGGAAAACTGTCCTTGGGTATAATTGTCTTTGCCCAGTGGGACTTCTTTGGACCCTAGTAACACTGGGAGTACCCTGGGAGTAATCCTGGGGCACTGGAGACTCCATTCTAGTGTCCTTACTCCATCGTAAAGAGTCGGTTCGATATGCCCTTCTACGTTCTTCTCTGGGGGCCCAGTTCGTGCCACACTAGTCACCTTGGTGTTAACACTGTGGCACACCAGGACTAGAGGCCTCTAGAGAAGCCTATTGGCAGCCTATCTGGGCCCAGACGGAACTTGCAACACTATTTGGTGAGCCAGCCTCACTTAAATTCTGCTGTGGGTTCTGTCTAGCGGGCACCCAAAAGCTGCCACTGAATTCTTGGTTTTGATGGAATGAATCAGCAACAGTATTTACCCCCCTTTCTGAATGTAAAAAAAGAATAATAGCCATTGTTAATGACCGTAAGGAACCTTGCAAACACGCTTTTCCACCAGCTAATCTATCTACTCCTTCAGAGTTTCTGTCCTGCCATATCTCTGCATATCACCACGTAGCATAGTGTGAAAGAGAGCAACAGTGGTCAAGAGTGACAGTCCCCTTTGAAAAATGACTTGCTCCACCCAGCTATAGAATACAATTTCCCTAGAGTACAATCACCCTCATTTGAGTGTGTGTGTGTGTGTGTGTGTGTGTGTGTGTGTGTGTGTGTGTGCATGTAAAATTCCTCCAAAACTACTTTGCCCTTTCTTTTACCCCTCCAATTTTTTTTCTAGTTTTGCCATTGCACACCATAGCAATTTTCTAGCTCTGGAGCACTTATCTGACCTTTCTCTCCTAATTGGAAGGGTGTAGGCCGTAAAGCTTGCAGAGAGCCAATCGTGTGGTATTATCCACAGAATACGGATGTTTATTTTGTTCTCTATCTGCCAATAATGTGATTTCTTTTACTGCCTGGCATAAAGTTCTTGGCAGTCTCCTCTAGCTGAAACTCGAGATAAGCTTCATCTGTGGGAGCAAGAGAGGAACTCAAACAACCAACCCTCCGTTCCGTCGCTGGAATAGCCCTCCCTTCTCAAGTCTGCACACGAGAGAAAGCAATGGGCAAAACAGATCATAAAATAAAAGGAACTGGGAAGTATTGAGACGGAGGAAAGATCAAAGAGGACTGAAAACAAAGCATTACTTAAGAACATTGAGTCCACCATGTGTTGAGAGGGGAGAAATGCCTTAAAGCTAACTTCTTCTAAGAAGTCCTAAAATACAAGTGAATGTTGTAGCCTTATGCATGCCCACAAGTTTTGAATGAAGATGGATTTGCATCCTGCGGTCTCTTCTAGGCTGCACCAAGTCTTCACCTGTATCTGCTCATCTACGCTCCAGGCTCTGTGAGGTCAGTGCAGGGTGTACAAGCCACACAACAAGAACAGTATGAGCCAGTTCACACCTTGCAACCAACTCTTGCCTGTTTAGAAACCTCCAGCGGTCTGTAGCAGCTATGAGCTGGAACGGTTGCTACAGCCAGCAGTAGAGTTTAGTTTCAAGATGTGCTACAGGGCAGTATGTCATGTATGTATGTATATTAATATCAAATGACCTTTAGACACTGCTCCCTGCATCTGGGATCTAGTGTCAGTCATGGGCATCGACGGGGGGAAGCGCGGGGGGCGGGCTGCCGGGGGGTGTCGCGCGCATAGGGGTGACGTGCGACCCCCCACTTACTTTTTGCTGGTGGAGCTGGACCCGCCCGCCCTCGCGGCCGTTTGGCTCTGAAATGAGCCGAAAACGGCACGGGGGGTGTTCCGGGCACGCGCGTGACGTCACGCGCGGGGGCGGGGCCACGTCGTTAAGGGTGACGCGCACGCCCCGCTCCCCAGTGACGCGCGTCCTGCTGACACGCCTGGTGTCAGTTCTTCCATGCTTTCTGGGGATCAGAGGCCCAACTAATTTGGTAAAGTTCGGAAGCTTGAATGGGGCTTGCTTCTGAGTAGACATGCCTAGGATTGCGCTCTAAGGTTTAACAAGCTACACCTGCCCACATTCCTTCTCCTAAAGGTCTAGCACTCTGTCCCGATTGGAGATCTGGTAAGCCTACTGTAAGCCTATCAGCAGCACTGGCTCCCACGGTCCCAAAGATCACAAACTCCCTGATAATTATGGTTAGGCTTACCAGATTTTCCCGGTTCTAAACCAGGACACACACACACACACATTTTTTCCGGGCGCCACCATATTGGATCTTGCAAGATTTCGCGAGATCCAAGATGGCAGTGCCCGGAAAAAAGATACTTTTTACCTTTTTGAAGCGGTGATGGCAGCAGAGGCTTCATTCAGGCCCGGAAAGCCCAGGACCGACTTGGGACCGGAGCCCGGGACAGTCCCAGACATTCCGGAATGGATGGTAAGCCTAATTATGGTACTTGTCCTGCCTTCCCCTCCCACCCATCCAGAGCCTCTTACCTGCGTTTTCTGGCCTCCGAAAACCTAAAAGTAACTGGCGATGACGTCATTGCCAGTCACTTCCGGTGGTACACAGCAGGAGAGTGGCGCCGGAGGTGCTACTCGACTGGGAAGGGGTTGGATACCCCTGATCTAGAGCCCTGGTCAGCAGTTCAGCTGTTTGAGTGGGTGGAGTAGGCAGGGGGGTTTATCACCAATCCCAAGTGATCTGACTCATACTCAAATGTTACCGTAAATGTTTTGAACCTGGTTTACTGTGGTTGTCTCAGATTTCATTGGTTCTAAAAACTGACAGTGCTGTTGCAATTTTGGTGGTACTGGCATTTTTGTGGAAGAGATACGATATGCAGAGAGGCAACAGGCGTATAGCTCGAACAGGAGGATACACTTGGTTAACCATGCTAGCTGGGAAATCCAGACGTGCAGCACTGTAGATATAAAAGTGTTTTCAGGTCGCTCTTGTCCAGGTTGCCTGCTGGTATTCCTCACTCACTCACTGCATCTGTATTATTTATTATTATTATTTATTAAGAGTATTTATATACCGCTTTTCAACAAAAAGTTCACAAAGCGGTTTACAGACAAAAATCAAATGATTAAATGGTTCCCTGTCCCCAAAGGGCTCACAATCTAAAAAAGATGCAGAACACCACCAGCAACAGCCACCAGAAAAGAGACTGTGCTGGGGTGAAAGGGGAGCAGCTACTCTCCCCCTGCTAAATATAAGAGGAGCACCAATTGAAAAAGTGCCCTTGCTCACTCACTGCGTCTGTAGTGTTTTTCACTAACACTTTGCATTGAAGGTCTTTCTAAAGGGTTCTGTTCCTTCCAACTGAGGGTATTTGCCATGATCATAGGCCCAAAAAGAATCAGTGGCTATCTGAAGTTGGTCTGAACTTTGACTTGGTCACATATCACCATGCCACAATCCCATTGTTTCATTGGTCCGGAGCAGCACTTCCTTTTGTGAGTTTTCAGTATTGGGCCCAGAAGCAGCTCTACAAACCCCCCCATGGGAGGGGGGCACTGCCGTAACCCCCCCACGGGATGCCACACGCCCCGCTCCTGGGGGTGTGACATCATCGTTGCGCGTTGCCGTGGCGCGGAAACATACACACCGGTGCTTTTTTACTCCTTTTTGGAGCCAAACAGCACCAGGGAGGGTGGGAGGACCAAACTTGCAGCTGAGAACAGCTGCGAAGAGGAGCCGGCAGCAGGGGGGGGGGCAACGGATCCGGCGGCAGGTGCACCCCGGCGACCCTCCCCTCAGCCCCCCACCCCACCCCCACCCTAACAACACCTCTGATTGGGCCTGTCCTGCTTTTCTGTAGCTATGATCAGAGGGAGAAGGGCAGTTGTCCTATCAACATTTGTTTGTGTCTCCAACTCTCTACTTTCCTTCCTCTCTTTTTCTCCATTAGGTCTCCTTTCCCTTTACCCCGTCTAGTTATAAACCTTATTAGCAGGGAGACATCCAGAGCACTCTTTCTGAAGTGCCACAATTTTAAAGAGACAGGGGCTGCATAATAGCACAGAGCTCTAGAGATACACATGAAACAAATAGCGAGAGCATTAATCATGATTTAAATTGCCACTGCTGTGCAGTGAAAACAAGCTCCAATATCTCTTTGGGCTTTTTATGGAATCATGCAAGATTTTCCTATTTTCTTGAAGTCTCAGTTTAGAGAACCTTGTTTTACATGAGCATCTTTTACTGTAGTGTGTGTGTGGTGTGGTGAGTCCTTGTACTGGCAGAGAAAAGAGGGACGATGTGAATTGCCAGGGCTCTAAAATGCGGAGGAAGCATTATCATCATATTTAAACTTCTTACGTTTAAACTCTTAAGATCATATATAAGCCATTTCCAAGGCCTTTTGAGAACTGGGAAGGCAGACGAGAGTGAGAGCTCACATGGCCTGTCTGTTGGGAGGTATGAATCCTGCAAACGCTTCATCCTTCCTTGAAATGCCTCCTCCACCATGACCCAGCCCTTCTGTGAAGGCTGTGTGTGGCGCACCACGTGACATGCAAGTTTTCAGACTGCACGTGCAGAATAGCATGTGGCACTGTCCTGTAGGGGTAAGTAGAGTCCTCACTTCCCCTGCTGGGTTGTCTTTGTTGCTTGGGAGAGAACAAGGCTGAGGATGGTGAGGAAGAACTGAGAAAGGTCTCTTGCCTTGGAATGAATAGCAATGTGGTGATACTGTACAGAGATGGCCCCAGGGGTGGCACCTGCCCATAAGCCTGAATCTACCCCAAATGCCACCTCTGCATGTGGACACTCCCCCATGGATGAGGGGGAAGCTGAGTGGGTGAACGAGTGGGCGCCCACGCACCCCATCCCCCTTCCCTTTACTTGCCGCCTAACCAAGGGTGCCAGTCCAGGTGACTGTTTCAGGTAGCTTCATGTCCCCTTTCCCCGAGGTGAGCCTGGGCTGCGCCAGCGTGGGCCACAATCTGCACAGGATGCAGCGGCTGGCCGTTCAGGCCAGCCATGCAAACATGCGCAGGATTGCGCCCTTAATTTAGTTTTCAGTGTAGTCTTTGAAATCTTAGAGACTTTACCGCATCACACATTGCAACAAGACCAAAAACGTATCTCCTTTTTAACAGATGCTTACTCTACAACTTGGCCAAAGCTTTATTGAGGAAGATACCTCAAAACAGAAGGCCAAGATGAGATGGTTAGACAGCATCCTTGGGAAGGCCAAGGATGAGATGGTTAGACAGCATCACCGATGCAACAAACATGAAAATGAGCGAACTCAGGAAGATAGTGGAGGACAGGAAGGCCTGGCGGGATGTGGTTCATGGGATCACGAAGGGTCGGACACGACTTAACGACTGAACAACAACAACACCACCTCAAAACAGAACAGCAGTGAAACCACTTTGCATCCGCTTTTGATAAAGTCCCGAGAACGGGAGGAAACGTAAAGCTAGTCCAAGACATCAAGGAGCAAGACTTTAGTGCCTGCCTGATTTCAGGATAATCTCTCCAGGACGTCTGTACTTCCCACGGAGCAGTTCGTTTGGAAAAGAATTTCTTCAGGCTGGTTGGAGTTGGAGTGATTTTGACTGCTTGTCTGACTACAGAACAATTTTATCTAGACATCTGTGTCCTCAACGGGGATTTTTTCATTTGATAAAGAACTCATTCAGGCAAGTTAAAGTTGTAACATCTCTTTATTCTTGATTTCAAAAAATTGCAACATGGCTGAAAAACCCATAAATTTTACTTCTCTGTACATTGCAAAAAGCCATGAAAATCTACATGCTACAATTCATTATGTGTAAAATCCAACAATAAACAGAGGCCTATAACAAGATTGGGTGCTGAGTGTTGCTCCAGAAGCGTGTTTTTCAAGATGTGAGATGGGCCTCCCCAGAGATGTGTGTAGCAAATTGCGTGGGGATTCTTCACCCTCTCCCTGACCTCTTCACAGAATCCCCCCTGCCTGAGCTAGAAATCGTCCTGCCAACTCTTGTGTGAATTGTCAGAGCTGGAGATCAATGGAACAACCAACTCTCCCCCCCCCCAAGGCTTTTTTTTTTTTTTGCTGTATCATCTTACAGCAAATATTAAGCTCATGGAGCTCTGCTCCCTTCCTTTTCTTTTAATCTTTTGCCCTTAAGCCAAGGAGAAGAGTCAACACTGTCAACTTTCTGGTGCTAGCCAAGCAGCGTGCTGAAAGCCAACTCTGGCACATGAAGAACGAGCTTGCCATGTACTGAGGGCAATGTCTGCAGGGGAGGTGCAAGCTCAGTGCACAAGCTCAGTGAACACGTGAACTACCTGCGTACCAGTTGCTGTGGGCCAATGGCAGGAGCAATATTGCCTTCCTCTTCTGCTTGTGGGCTAAGGCACCTGGTGGGTCATTGTGGAAACAAGCAGGATGCTGAACTAGATAGGCCAGCGTCTCTCAAACTGTGGGTCAGGAGGACCTACCAAGTGGGTCGTGACCTGATTTTTGCTAGGTCGTGAAATTGAAACTGACAAGCTGACAAAGAAAATGTATTGAGCCCTATAGAAACCGAAACAGAGCAACACTGCTCATTTACTCATGACTCATGAGTAGGTGATTGTGCCTTGGTCCATTAGGGCAGGCTGAGATGTAGCGGCGGAACTTGGGTGGAGCGCGTGGAGCAGGAGCTCCAGGCGCTCGGGCGGGCAGGGGGCGCGCTTGGAGAACTTACCGTCCCAAAGCTCCGCGCTGGATCGGCCCTCCCTCCCTCCCTGGAGCCCGTTCGGCTCCAAAATGAGCTCAAAATGGGCAGGGGGCACATCGAGGGCGGAGGGCGCGTCGATGTGACGTGACACCGGGAGGGTGCCGGGCACCGGGAGGGCGCCCGTCATTTCTGGCTGAGAGGAATAAAACGCCACGAGAATGGTCCCGATGACTGCAGGCCCCAACAAACTTTCCAGAAGGAAGTGTTTCCCCCCCCCCAAGCTGACAAGGAAAATATATTGAGCCCTATGGAAAGCGTAACAGAGCCACACGTGCACATATACTCATAAGTAGGAAACTGGGCCTCAGCTCTTATCAAAGGCCAGGCAAAGGGGAACACAAGGCCACCAGAATGGTCCGGATCTGATGAACATGGAGCAGAACAATCGCTCCAGAACGTGGTCTCCCACCACTGACGTCGCTGGAGGTGGGGCGGAAAGCTAAGTTCTGCAGCTTTCTGCCCCACCGTTACTCTCCTGCACGAGGCGCCCCGCCCCCTCGTCGTAGGAGCCCGTCAGCGGAGAGAAAGCAACGCGCAGGGACTCTCCTGCTCGTTGCTTTGTCTCTGCTGACGGGCTCCTATGACGAGGGGGCGGGGCGCCTCGTACCGGAGAGTAACGGTGGGGCGGAAAGCTGCAGAACTTAGCTTTCCGCCCCACCTCGAGTGACGCCAGTGTCCCCCACTGTAGTAAAAAGGATACCGGTAAATACAGAGAGCTTTGAGTGCTGGTAAAATGAAACTTAAGTCTCATAAAGCTAGGTGGGTCCTGACAGAATGCTGTTTTCAAAAGTGGGTCCCAGTGCTACACAGCATTTGGAATCCACTGAGATAGGTCCTTTGGCTGGATCCAACAGGGCTGCTCTTACGTTCTTTTTAACAGTCAGATCCTAATAAATGGAAAGATGATTGCAATATAATTTATAAATATGGAACCTTTAATTAATTAATTCCACAACCAAATCAGGAAGGGATTACTCTAGCAAAGATTGTATTTAGAAAATCAAGACCCACACACTGAAACTTCAATGATCTCATTGCTTTCCATTACTTTTTACTTTAAAAATATGGTAACCAAACAAAAGTCTTTTCCTTGGCTCACTGGAGAATAAACAAATGAATTCCCAGCAAATCTATACTGGAGGAAATGAAAGATTATTTTAATATACTCTTTAATTTCTCCAAAGTGCTTTTCATTGCCTTCTGAAAAAAATTAATTGCTGTTTTTGTTTGGATGAGAGGACACTCTTTATACCCATTACAAAGAATTACAGTTACAGCTTTTCTGTGAGTAGAAAATAATGACATTTTTTTCCTGGTCGAATGTAGTGCTAAACTATGCTGTTGACAGATATTCTGCCAGTTAGTGATTTCCCCTGGGAAAGCATAGGGTAGACTTCCTTCCTCATTTCACGGGGGGGGGGGGAATCCTAAAATGTGTTTTTTCAGGCAGCTGGTCAAGGAAACAGGTGCCGAAGGAACGCCAAAAGTTCTCTTCCAGACCACAGTTCTCCCCCCTGGCCCTTGCTGATGTCAGTACCCATCTCTTTTCCTATAACTGCTTCCTTTCTCCCCTGATCTGTGTAAAACTCACCATGCCATGTGTAATTTGACACACTTTTCCTTTGCTGCTTATATAAAACAACCCAAACCTCTTACAGTTCACATGGACTAAATTTTCCAACACCGTCTGACCTGGACGGTAATGCTGTGTTGAGAATAGTCGGCCTTTCCTTTTAAAGGCTGGGTTTCATTCTGAATTAGCAGCTTTGTGCCTTTCTCCCCACATTATCTGCATCCCATGAAAACAGCCAAGGCATTCTCAATTATTATTATTTATTTATTTTGCAGCTTTCCTGGACTTTTTCCAGCCTGCCTCACATGGCCCAGTTCTCTCTGCTCCCTCCGCATTCCTTCTGTTCAGTTTAGTACCAGCCTCCTCTGTGTCCCTTAATAACACAATCTTCTCACTGTCATAGTGACAGCCATCTCCTGCTGCCGCTTCTGCCATCTGGAACAACCTCTCTCTCTCTCTCTCTCTCTCTCTCTCTCTCTCTCTCTCTCTCTGCCTTGTTGACTTTACCTCGCATTTTGGATTGCAGTCATAAACATCACTGCCTGTTCTTTCCTGTTGAAAGTTACATTTTTATCTCCTCCAACTATTATTCATTGTGATATCGTGCAAGCATGGTTAAACTCTGTGAAGCCTGTTAGAATACAGTTAGTGCAAGCCATGAAACAACATTAAATTGGATCAGATCATGTTTCCTTCCCCCTCCCCCGAGGAATGCTATTGGTGATCAATCATGCTCCCACCAAATAAAAGCATCACAACAGTCTAATCCAGTGGTGGCCAACCTTTCAACATGAATGCTGGCCCTTTAAATGGTTGTCTAGGTGAGGGCATTTCAGCAGGTGCAGCTGCTTTAGCAGCACCATCAGCACTTGCAGCTGCCAAGATTCTGTCTTGTACACAACTCTTAAGAACACAGAAGCCCTAATGGTGGAAGGTTGGCCACCCCTGGTCTAATCCTTGTTCCCCAAACCCACTGACGGCGCAATCCTGTGCAACTTTCTGTGGCCGGCCTAAAGGGCCGGCCGCTGTATCCTAGGGCCATTGCGGCCCATGCCGCCGCAACCCGGGGTCACCTCAGGGGAAGGGAATGCTTGTCCCCTTCCCCCGGTGTAAGTGGCACAGCCCGCAATGGGCCTCCTCGGATGCACGCCAGCTTTGAAGGCTGTCCCAGGCTGCAACAGGGCATAGGATAAGGGCGCAACTCAGCACCAATATCCCCGGCCCTTCCCTGCCCAGGCCGGCCAATGCCCCCCCTCGCCACCCCTGCCCTCTCTCTCCCCTGTCCTTGCACTGACCGGCACAGCACTCACCTGTGGCGGCTGGCACAGAGTCGGTCCAGCGGCTGAATGAGCGGCGCTGGCCTCTGCACCGGTGCTGTTTACTCTCAAGGCGGCGCAAAAGTGCCTTACTGCACTTTTGTGACACCTTAGGCCGGCGGAGCGCTCACTCCGTCGGCCTAAAGTTATGGAGAATTGGGCTGCTCGTCTCCATTTCACAGTCTTCTCAGCCCATAGCAAAACAACCTCCCAAAGCAGAAGATCAGAACAGCTGCCCACAAGCATGAAGGTACCTCATTTGCACAGGGCTTCAGAATGCCAATTCACATAAGCAGGTATTTGAAGCTGTCTTATGCTGAATGAAACTATTGGTCCACTGGCTCAGTAAAGTTTACACCGATTGGTGGTGGCTCTAAAGGGCTGCCTTTAGATAAGGTCTTTCTCAGCCTTCTGTGGGTTTTCTGCATGCGAAACATGTGCCCTACCAATGAGCTACAGCCCATCTCATTATTCAGTGATTGCCACCTGACTGTGAGCTGGAAAGTGTGGCATCTGCAGTAATGTCAGATGATATCAATGCTCTGTGTATAACGTACACGTCTGAAACAGCCATGCATTATCACTGATGTTGCAGTCATCAAGTGTTGTGAGCTGACACTAAGTTGAACAACATACAAATTGATTTTTTGTCAGGGGTCACCTTTACCTTTAATTATGGGTTAATTTGAGGTTTATCTTAATTAATGGAGTCAGTCTCAGGTATCAAGGCATTTTGGTACCTAAGGCTGAAAATCAAAATAGAGAGTGGTAAAAATCTAATAGTAAACTAACAGCCCAATCCTACCTAAGTCCCCCTGTGCATGTGGGCCCACCAACAAGGTGCACACTGCATCCTGCAGGGCAGTGGCATCGCTATAATGGGGCCAGGGGGAACCAATGCCCCCGGTGACAATCATGGTCTCATGAGGAGGAGCCACGGTGGGTTTGGGGGACTCCGCGGCTGCTTTAGCCGCAGAGCTGAAATGCACCGAAATTGGCACATTTTTTCAGCCCTCCTACCCGCCCTGGCTCTTGGAAGACTTCAAATGAAGTCTTCGTGCCCCATGTGACCCTGCTAGCAACGCAACTGCCGCAGGGGGGGGTTCAGGACCTAGAGCAAGGGTGGGGAACCTATTTGCGGTGGAGGGCCATTTTCCCATGGGGGAAATGTGTCGCGGGCTGGCAATTTTGGCACCCCTCCACCGCAAACTTGGGGGCGTGCATGCCCCCCATCGCTCTTCCCCCCATCGCTCTCCTTACCTTCAGGCTCTGGGCCGCCATGGCGCCGGCGCCGCTGCCGGCTCCGCGCATCACCTCGGCACGACTCCTTCTGAAATCTGATGTTCTGTACATGTGCAGAACGCTGCTGACGCCAAGAGAGGGCAATCTCTTGGCGTCAGCGGCGTTCTGCACATGTACACAACAGCAGATTTCAGAAGAAGTCGCGCCGAGGTGACGCGGGGCCCGGGGCCTCCGGAGCCCTGGAGCCTCCGGTCTGGTCTTGCGCAGGCCAGACCGGATGGACTCGAGTCCGGTCTCGCGCGGGCCGGACCGGATCACCCCAGTGTCCGGAAACAGCCCACGGACCAGAGGTTCCCCACCGCTGCCCTAGAGGTTCCTTTACCCAGGGGTAAGTCTCCGCTGCCTGCCTGAGTCTACTCAGATCTGTGCCAGCTACTTTGCTGGCACAAGTCTGAGTGAACCTGGGAAGGCAGATCGAGGCCGGGAAGGAGGATAGTGCTGCTGCCACTGATATCGCCCCTTCCTGGCCTCATCCATCCCCTCCCCTCCCTGTCTCCTCCCCATTCTGCCCTCTCCCCTTCACCCATTCCACCCACCCCTTGCCCCCACCACCATCAGACTTACCTGTCTGGGTCAGGCAGAAGTTATCCCGTGCTGCTGTCATTTGCGGCACCTAAAATGGCGGCCAGCAGTGTGCAGCACACACTGCCAAAAACCATTTAATGACAACAGTGTTCCACTGTTGTAAAGCCCTCCATGTGCCGGTCCCATCCTGGATAGGATTGGGCCGCAAATAAGTGACCATTTGGTTCCCTTTACTGCTATACCAAAAATTGCCATTTGAGGTGGGCTTTCACTCTGCCCAAGGGTAAGCAATATGTCAGCAACATACAGCCACCAACATACCCTCACATGCACAGCTCTTTAACTGGAGATGTCAGGGATTGAACATGGGACCTGGTGCATATAATGCACCTTCTCTGTGCAATGGTTCATCTCTTTAGTGATTATTGAGGATGCCACAGGTCAGTTAAAATCCATGAGCTCCCAGATGATTGGGTCCAGAAGCAGCAGGCTACCCTGAGTAGATGGCTCCCATAAATCTAGGAAAGAAAAGCATCCAAAAGAAACAGGTGTATTGTACCAAAGGAATTTGTCAATACTAAGAAGGTATAGTTGGGCCCTGCACATGTCCTTTTTTAAAGCTTTATAGCAACTATGCTGTGGAGGGGAGGGAGAATCAGGACCACAGTAGACAGGAAAAGGGCAACCTTTTTCCTCCATGCCATGGTCTGAATGAGAATTGCAGAAGCTAATATTAGCCTTTAGGGAAGCTTCCATTATTTGGTGCCAAGGAAGCTAGTACATTACACAGATCTACTCCAGTTCCCTACCTGCAGGAAAACCAGTTCACCCAAAAAGTAACCTCATCATGCTTTGTACTTGGGAGCCAGAACACAAATCCCAGGTGATCCTCATCTCACAGGGTGGTCAGAATGAGTGACCCTCTTTTGATATGTACTGTAGAACTAGCATAGGTTACCTACTTCGCTGAGCTGGGGTGTTCTGAGAATTCATGATGAAAAGATAATACGATTGATTAGAATAACAGTAGCCAGAATAACAGCAGTCAGGACGAGAAATGTGCCTGACACCGGAGCAATTAATTACACTGTCAGATTCAGGAGTCAGAAGAGAGTGGATTTTCATATTTTATTTGTTTTTCCAGCCGCTTCGTGGTGTATTCCAGTAAACTCCAATATGTTGTGCAAGCAAAGCCACAAAAGATCATGTGTTCATTAATGGCAACGGCAACAAGCATGTGATAAAGGACCCTGAAATAGGCAGTGATCGCTTTCATTTGGATGGCAGCAAGTACAGTCCATGACTTGCTCGTCTTCTCTTGTTTTGAAGCCTGGAGGAAAGGCTAAGCAATGGATAGTACTGTTGACTAGAGAATTGATCAAGATTTATGAAATGAACAGTGTGTGTCTGTTGAATAAAACCTGGGTTGGACTTCCACCAGATTCTGGCACATTACAGCTACCTACAAAACATGGAGTGGATCTCTCAACATTGTTGTTGTTGTTGTTCAGTCGTTAAGTCGTGTCCGACCCTTTGTGATCTCATGAACCATATCCCGCCAGGCCTTCCTGTCCTCCACTATCTTCCTGAGTTCGCTCATTCTCATGTTCGTTGCATCGGTGATGCTGTCTAACCATCTCATCCTTTGCCTTCCCCTTCTCCTTTTGCCTTCAATCTTTCCCAGCATCAGAGTCTTCTCCAGAGAGTCCTCTCTTCGCATTAGGTGGCCAAAATATTTGAGTTTCAGCCTCAGTACCTGTCCTTCCAGGGAACAGTCAGGATTGATTTCATTTAGGATTGACTGATTTGATCTCCAAGGGACTCTCAGGAGTCTTCTCCAGCACCACAGTTCGAAAGCATCTATTCTTCGGCGCTCTGCCTTCCTTACTCTCCAACTCTCGCAACCATACATTGCTACTGGGAACACCATCGCCCTGACTATACGAACTTTTGTTGGCATGGTGATATCTCTGCTTTTTATTATGCTATCTAAATTTGCCATAGCTTTCCTTTCAAGGAGTAAGCGTCTTTTAATTTCATGGCTGCTGTCTCTGTCTGCAGTGATCTTGGAACCCAAAAAAGTAAAATCTGTTACTGCTTCCATTTCTGCCCCTTCTATTTGCCAGGAATTGATGGGACCAGATGCCATGACAGCGATATAACTCAGGGTCACCCCAAAGAATCTGTCTGGCAAAATGGAAATACATCTCACAACACATAATACAGCAGTGCAAGGCCAGCCTTGCCTTTCAGTGACCTGAAATGGTCATGGGGAACGGCACCCTTGGAGGGGCAGCGAATGGATGAGCCCCCAACCCATCTGCCTGCTATCCTCCCCAGCCTGCCACTCCACTGGGACCTCCAGGCCTCTTCCGACTTGCTGAGAGCAATAAAAAGCTGCTGCGGCTCCAAATCATCCCCCCCCCTCTATTTGGTGCTTATGAAGCAAAGTAGGCAGGTTTAGGGGATTTGGAGTCCACCCTCCCGCCCCTTGGCTTACAATGAGCACGACCTGCAGTCTCCCTGCTCTGTGCTTCTTCTGTTAGTAACGGACATGCGATGGGGATGCTGGGTTGCGTGAAGCAGGGGGGCTTCCCGCTGCACTCATTATAAGTAAAGGGGACACCCACCCACACTCACCCTCCCCTATGGGGGTGCGCACGTGCTCACAGAGGCGGCATTAATGGTGGAATTCAGGTGGCATGGGTGCAAGAGCTGCCCTTGCAGTTTTGGGGGTGGCAGAGTACAGACAAGGTAGTTGAAAGGGATTTGGCAAGTACCGCACCAAGAATCAGGAAAGATAATTGTATGAGGCAGCAATCTGTGGAAATGGGGGCAGAAGAGACCAGGAGTTTTGGAGTTTTGGAAAGGAATTTTGGAAAGGAGATGCTTGTGAAAGAGTGTACAGAAACATTAATAAAAATTCCACCCAATGTGCCGAAGAGGTGCATGGTGTGTGGACAAGCCTGACAAACCACGCCTGCTTCTGTGAGGGTGATGTTAGACTCCAGAAGACCAGTTCCCCAGGAATGATCTCCACAGAGTGACAGAGCAAGGGAACAGAAAACTCAGATGAAGGTCCGCATCGCTTTCTGAGCAGATCCAGGTACAGTTTTGGGTTGGCACGAGGGTCAAATTCTGCCACAGTATCCTACGCATATGTTTGATTGCGTTTGTATAATTAGAACCAGATGTTCAAACCCAGTCTGCTTCTGCATTTACCTTTCACTAAGCTACCCCAACCTTAAGTTAACTGCTGCTAACAAACTGCTAACAGAGCCCCAGGAAACGAGGAGCCAAGTCAGGCCAAGCTGATAGAGGTGACTTCATGCAAGAAGGCTATGGAAAACTAGTCTGGTGGTGTGTGTAAGTGCGTGTACATCAGGGTTGGGGAAGCTTAGAGAAATGTCGCTGCAAGAGTGCACCGGCTTTGAAAATCTAGCTCTAAATTATACAAAATCAATCAACTATATGGCAAGTGATGATTTCAGATGGAATAATTTCCAGAAGCAATAACATACGGTGAAGATGTGCAAATTAATTTTGGACTTGTTTTGGATGTCCTAGACGTATTTTTGTTCTTGAAGTGCTGACAGATCTATTAGACTCTGAGATGAGAACAAGCTAGAGCAAGTCCTATAAAATCTTGAAGCTTGATTTGCGCTTGTACTTTCATGTTGCTCTCTCCATCTAAAAGGAGTATTGTCTGAGCTACCTGATTTCATACAGTTCTAACATTAACAGAGCCAAGATAAAGAAAGGCAACAAAGATGATACTGGGCTGAACTATCACGACTTACAGGAAACACAGGAGAAACTTGGCACATGGTAGACTTCTGTAATTTACAAAGGCAAGGTTTTGACAGCTTCCATAGCATGGGTATATTGTTGGAATCCAACTGACATTTCTACAGAACTAGTGGTTTTAACTCAGTCCATCATAATGTGATATTTACCACAATTTCTGAGTAATACACTTTATGCAAAAACATGTGTAGCAGCCCCATTGCCTTTTTAAAAAGAAAAATCACTTTGGGAGGATATTTGGAACAGAGAAAAGGCAGGGGAGGGGACCGCTTAACTCACCAATTCTCCTCTACTCAGTTGTCCCCATATGCCCAACCCCACAGACACACAGGGTTCGAATCTTGTGTTTGCCAGTGTTGAATCTCTGATAGCAATTAGCTCATGAACTGGCTAAGAGACACTTTTTAAGTGGTAGCTCTCTTTTACTTAGTGGGGGGGGGGAAACCACTGTCCCAGTTCCCCCCAGCACAGCATCTGTACCAAACAGATGCAAACACTAGCTATTTGCAGGCATTTCTTCTGCGTGTTTTTAGATTGTGAACCCTCTGGGACAGGGAACCATTTTTAAAATTTATTTTTGTTAGGTAAACCTCTTTGTGACCTTTTTTTTTTTTTTTGCTGAAAAGTGGTATGTAAATATTTTTATTAATATTGAATTAATAATATCATACAATAGTATGATTAATAATAATAAATAATGCATGCACTTGTGCATAACACGTTGTTAGCCCCTGGAAAACAGAGAGTCAAATCGACTATGTACCTGCTCTGTAGGAGTAGCTTTGGCTTTGGCTGCGAGCCTATGCACACTTTTTTTGGTGCAAGATCCACGGAACATGGGATGAAAAAGGACGTTGCCTTTTACTGTATTGTTCCAGTTGTGAAAAGTACTTTGTCCTGCTGGCATCCCAGTTCTAAAGATATGCACAGCAACAATGACATGATGCACGGCTGATATTACTAGTGAGGCATCCATCCTTGGCACAAAATTTAGCCTGCTACGTTGAGGGTCAACACTGATACCATTCTAACTGTATCCTGCTGTGTAGCAGATGTGTAATTTTTGCCCCATGATGGGAAGAATATCTTTAGTATGGCATACAGACAATTCAATTGTCCATCAATTCCACATCATACCTATGCACATTTCTGCACTAAGTAGTGCCATAATGAGGAGGGCCCGCCAATGCTAAGAATAGAAGCTTTGTATGCATAAGGTACCATGTTTAATCTGTGGCATATCCAGTTAAAGAATCTCAGGTATCAGGGATTGAAAGACTTTAGCCTGAGACTTGGGAAAGCCGTTACCAGCCAAAGACAGTGCATGTAGGCAGCGTCATGCGATCTCTGTCAGAAGTGGCTGTTCTTGATCTAATGATGATGTCTTCCAACATTAGCATGGCACAAGGAACTCCATCACAGAAGAGCGATTGTTCTGCTCCAAGCACTCCTTTCTTAGCACTGCAGATCTGGGGATCATCCCTAACTATCCCTTCCACAGTTGCTCAGGTCTGAAATTTGGGAAGCCACTTAGGCCTTCAGTGGTGCTGCTTGTCTTGCCTTCCAAGGTATGACTGATACACCATGACTCTTTGGCCATGATGGAGAATCGTGCGGTGTAGCAAGCAGGAGATGCAAAGCAAGGCCAGAATTGAGGAGAATGTAAGAAAGAGAGCTCAGGGGAAAAGGAGGCAATTCCCACAAACATTTTCATCGACATCGAAAGGTGTGGTAGCATGCTGGTCAAGAGACTTAGCTGCAAACCGGAATGTACCTGGTTTTGTGACACTGGATGCTATGAATGAGCATGGTGCTAGAGGCAGGCCTGTGGTAAAGCTCAGCTCAGCCAGTTTGTCTGGAATGGACAAAAGAGGCTAACCAAGTGCTAATGACCCAAGCTCTCTGAATGGGAGGTCTCCAAAGTCCAGTGGCACCTGGGAAGAAATAGGAGAGAGAAAAGTGACTCAGAGCCCAATTCTATCCTTTGCAAAAAAAAAAAAAAAAAAAAAAAACCACCAATGCAGCAGCAGCACCAAAATGGCAGCCAATGCATCCTGTGCAGAGGGGTAGGATTGGGAGACTTCCGCAGGGAAAGGGGATGTTTAATCCCCTTACCCTTGCATAAGCCTCATGGCCTGCAATGGGTCTCCTCGGACCTTTGATAGCAATTTTGCTAGCGCACGAGGAGAGAAAAGGGGCAGGGAGGCCGCAGAGAAGAGGGAGAGGATCCAACGTGGGTCTTCCGTGATGGATCCAACCCCTCCTGAGGCCTCCCCGCCCCCATTACAACCCCTCCCCACCCCATTACACCCTGTGTTCCCACAGCTTACCTGTCCCAGCGCATGTCCATACGTCCTCCAGCGTGGCTGGGAAGGCAAAGGCCTTCCCACTGGCATCCCCGGCAGCACGCTGGCCAGCGGGGAGGTTTTTGCGACTGGCAGTGACCGCTTCACAGCAGTCAACGCCAGCTCAGGAGGCATGCCACATTAGGCAGCACGCTTAGCGTTGCACAGTCATTCTCCCATCTTGGGCCATAGAAATGAATGGCTAGTATGTTCTGAGGCAGACAGGCTCTCTGTGAGAGCTGACAGACAGGAGTGGGGAACCTGGAGAGAGCAGGCCAGCAACCAGGGCACCTTGGCCCCCACGTCTGCCTGCCAGGGACATGACTGGATGTTGTTTCTACATAATTCTATTCATTGCTACGTGACTCCACCCAATGCTCAAACCTGTAGACAGTATTTGTAAATAAAGCAAAGGTTACACAGACAGCATAAGCCTACAGTGCTTCCTCCTTCAAAGGAAGCGAGAACCGAGATAGTGCTGCAGTCTTAGGACTTCTCACTGCTCAGGGAAGCGGTGTGCAAAATAACAATATTCACCTCATCAGGAAGCACTACCCTCAGTAGGCTTGATTTGCCCTCACATTCCTGGTTAGTTAAGATCACTCATCTGACCAGTCCAGGAATTGTGCATAACACGTAGTTCTAAACCAGCTTCATTTCCTTCAGGGGTGTTCACATGTAAGCTAATCTGATTGCCAATGTATCATTGTGATATCATCACATTTGCTACGTGATCCCTCATTGGTCTAGATCAGTGGTTCTCAACCCCGCCGGGGCCATGATGTACCACCTTCAGGGCAGCCGCGTACCACTGGAAGAAAGTGGTGATGACGTCATAGCCACTTACTTCCAGATTTTCGACCACAATGGAGTCCTGAAAATGATGGTAAGGGGGTAGGGCAGATGGGAGGGTATTTCCCAGCATGGGAAACCTGTGTACTTGAGCTCTGCTGGCCGGACGGGGCCGCTTACCATCGTTTTCAGGACTCCAGCGTGGTGTGGCCGCCACCATCTTGCCAGGTGAGTGTCAGCGTATCACTGACACTCGATCCGTGTACCACTAATTTAGAACCCCTGGTCTAGATCACTCTAAAAACGAAACAATCTCTAACTAAGGGGGTAAAAATGGCAGAGAAGCAGCAAGAGTTGTGGTATATGATGACACGAGACAGATGGAAAAATGGCGAGCATTCTTAGCACTGAGGAGATTTGGGAAATTGGGGGATCTCTGAAAATACTATGTTTGTCCCCCAAATCAAAGTGGACAAATATTTGGCAGAAGCCTATGGAAAAAAAAGTCTAAGGAACGCATTTCTTAGTTCCAAAACAGCAAAGGCATTTATCACTTCTCACATGTATAGATGTGTCTCTCTCACTCTCAACATTCATTATGTTCAAGAATAACATGAAAGGTTACAAGCTTTCATTTTAAAATGAAAATCCACCCTTTTCCTTGGCTTTTGGTGTGGCAAGAGCCTCTTAGTTCAAGGACAGGGATGATACCTCAGAAACACAATGCTGATCATCCTTGTGGAGAATGCTGGAAAATGTTGAGTAGAGTCTGTCAGAATGTTGGAGAATGTTGAGTAGAGTCTGTCAGTGTTTCAGAAACGAGAGTCTCAAGTACAGAGACCTTGATGTGGGAGCCATAGTCGACTGTACTAAGTTACTTTTGTCATAACTGACGTCGTAAGGACAGAGTTTTGGCTGGTACTAGTGCTTTGCGGAGTGCTTTTTCATGTATGAAATACTTTAATGGAAGATCAAAGAAATGAAAAATGATCTTGCTGATGGAAATGAGGCAAGTAGCCTTATACTGTATCCTCTTTAAAAACTACATGGTGCTTTCAGTAGCAATAAAGTAAGCAGAATAATAACTCAAACAATCCAAGGAATAGCTATTTCATTTTAAAAATCAACTTCCTCTTTTTGGGGTCCAAGAAGAAGAAGACTTGGTATCTGCCTGGGCATGCTCACTTGTACTGAATGTTGTATGGCGTGAAATGTGATATCCTAGGATAATGGTGAACATGTGAACATCCCAATCTAGGGGACTTCTAATTGTCAGTGACTAACATTTCCAGTGTTCCTGTGTAGTGGGCAAGATAGTGGGTGCCGCAAACTGTCCGAGCGGTGATAGTGCACAAGTTATAGTGGGGCCAGAGGGCCTTTTGTATCATCCCTCATAGCTGGTACTGATCTGATCTGAACATTTTCACTGATGAAGTTTCACCCTCAAATTTGGGGTGTTGGGTGACATTCAGTGGGGCTGAAACTGGGGGCAATTTTGAAGGGGGCCTTGAGAAATTCTGAAAATGTTTCAGGGGCAACTTAGCGCTGAATGCTGGCTCTCCTTTTTTCCTCAATTACTCTGTTATCTCATTGGTGGTGATGGCAGCAGTGATGCTGTGGAGCTCTTCCCATTGGTTGCCATGAATTTTCCCTTCCAAAAATGCCTTCTAAAATACAAGAATTGCAAATAACTTGGAAATAGGGTCCTGTTCCCACCCCAGTGAAACCTGGACGCACTCCTGTATCTAACTTTGTTGTAGGTTGAAGAAGTGGCCTTTTCTTAGCTCCACCTATTCCACAAACTGTCTCTCTTTCTAAATTCAATTCTAAATGTTGCTTTTATGTTATCGCTGTTTCATTTTTTTTAATCTGCTCTTAAATCAGTTTTAATCCAACTTAATGGTTTTATTCTAATTGTTTTTATTTAAATGTTTTTATATTCTGTATGTTTCCCTTTTATGTTGTACGCCACTTTGAGTACCAGAAAAGCGGTATATAAATCTTTTAAGTGAGTAAGAAAATAAATAAATTCAAGAGATTTGACAACTGTAACTTCCCCAACTGATTCCTAAAATCCTCTCTACACAAGCTGTTGGGTAAATTTATGAAGGTTTAGCATCTGAAATACACAGAGCAAGCACTATGTGAAAATGCATAGATCATGTTTAGAAAATCCTGCACAATTTATCTCTCCGTTAACTGGCTCGATGAGGATTGTTTAGAGGCATTCTAAATCTGCGTAAATATTACATCAGCCTTGGTTTTACAAGCCAAAGCAAATTAATTTTGGACAAGAGAACCCTAAGAAGTGCAATACATTGAATTCCTTTGGCCCATATCAAATAGATGACTATCTGGAGCAAGCTAATATGGATTGGGAAAATGATTCCTAGTATTCTGATTTATTGAATGCTTCTATGTTTGGGGTGTACAGGGACCTTTCACATAGTCTATAACTTTATAACTGGCCTGCATCATTTATTCATCTTTCAGAGCCAGCTGGATTTAAACATCTAGCCAATCCAGTGCAGAACCAAAGCCATACCAATCAGAACGAGCTTTACTTATTTCCCTTGAAACTGAGCAAGAAACGCCCGGTAGAAAGGCTCCAAAGACATGAGGCACCAGATGAAAATTACAGCTGTGCAGGCCAAGAAAGCATTTCTTCAGGCCGTACGAAATCTAACTTCTATTTTAAAAGTGGCTTTATAGTGAGTGATACGGTTGATTTGAGACGAACTATGTCAACATCTTTCTTCAATTAGGCAACGCTGCTGTTCAGATGCCGTCTCATGCATGTTTGCAGGAACCTCACCAGAGCGGCACAAGGCCAGATATTCCCATCATGCCCGAGTCAAGGAAATCTTTCCTCCTTGTAGCCCTACAGAACCACCAATCTTTCCCTTCCATTTGGATGACAAAATCTTGATCTCATTCTGAGCAGGTTGGAAAGCTGCTGGAATCACCAGTACCCATCCTGTGAGAAATCCTCAGCATCATCCATGCCTTTGGAGTCCTGAGCCAACTCAAGACTGTTAGGTGCTTGAGACAGAGCATCCAAATGACGGCCCTCCTATGAGTCTGCATCTCCTCAGATGCTGACGATAGGTTCCTGAGGCCTCCTGAGCAAAGTCCTGCCCTGGGACCCCCTCATGGTGCCCTACATGACTCCTGTGGGCACACGGGCCTGGCACTATCGCCAGGGCAAATGGAAGTTTCAAGGTAGAAAGCGTTATAGTAAATAGAAAATTGCGATCGGCAGAACTATTAATAAGTAAAGCATCTGATTTTCATTAAAAGGAGAAATAATGCTTCTGCAATGTGATGCCTTTTCTTCAGAACTGAAAGACAACAAGTTCAAGTGCAACAGAAGGAAATACTTTTCACACAATTGCCTCAAGGAAAAAATTGTATTACAAGATGTGAGGAAGTCTTTGGCAGAACTTGGCCATGAGACCAACTGAGGAGGTCACCTCAGGCAGCAGTTTGATGAGGTGAGGTGAAGCTGACACCTGAGATGACAGGTGGGCACAGGCGCCTATTGCTCACCTCTGCAGCCACCTCACCTAGCCCCCATCTGCCCCCTCGCCTGTTTGCCCCCTTCTTGTCTTGGCCACTCTTTGGCTTGAAGTAGAGCTGTAGAGTGGGATGGAAGAAGGAAGCCAGGAGAAGCACCACCTCACTTCTGTTTCTCCCATCTTCTACCATGCTATTTCAAACCAGGAGGAGAAAGCAGGTAAGATGGGGACAGGGAGGGAGGGAGGGAGGGGCGGTAGCCCTGGATCAGGAAGAGAACCGCTGCCACCTTCTTCATCATGAATGGAGAAGCAGGCAGGCTAAGAGGGCAGCCACTGTTGGACTGTCTTTCCTCCTGAATTGTGGAGGAGAAGGCAGACAGGCTAAGGTGGCCACAACCAGTGGCATCATCAACACCACTCCTCTGCTTCTAAACTGAAGTAGGGACAGCTTAGGGAGGAGTGGCATCAGGCACTATTTCTTCTTGGGCTGGGTCTGGTGGAGGGCACCCACCTCCACCCACCCACATGCCTCCACTGCTCCTTCTACTTGCACTCCCTGAACTGGAAAAAGAAGAGGAAGTTGGAAGAGAGTAATGGGCTAGAACTCATTTCATATAGTCAAACTCATTTCATATAGCAGGCTGATAGCATTCCTGGCACCTGCTGAGGGCCGGAATGATGTCATTAAGCAGGTGATGTCCAGAAATAAGGATTTTGTTCTCACCTAGGAGCTCATTAGCTGCAAATGACAGAGTAGTGACCTAGGTTAGGGCCTTTTCAGTTGTGTCTTTCTAACTCTGGGATGCACTCTCCACGGCGCCAACTCTGGTGTCTTTTCAGTGCCAGGTAAATACCTGTTTTATTTGCTATTTTTTAAAATATATATATATGTATGCATTATTTTAACTGGCCGTAGGTTCCTCTTGAAGTTGCAATTTTATGCTGTTTTTATATGCATTTGATTCTTGTATTCTACTATTTTAAAACTTTGTGAGTCACTCTGAGGCTGCTGCTGCTAATATCATACATGCAGCCAGAGGTGTGGAAAGACTGGAGCGAGCGGAGCAGTGGCTCCGGGCGGCTCCGCGGCGCCGGGCGGCGCTGCTCTGCTTGCTCCAGTCCTTCTACGGAGCGTGCGCCCGCGCTCCGAGGGCGGGCGCTCCGACGCCTTCTCCCCCGGCCTCGGAGCAGGAGAAAGCCCCGGAGCGTCCACCACGACTGGCGGCCAGGGCTTTCTGAAGGCGGCCGACTGCAGCGCCGCGCTATTTATCCTTTTTTTGCACATGCGCAGAACGTCATGGTGGATGCTCCGGGGCTTTCTCCGGCTCCGAGGCCGGGGGAGAAGGCCTCGGAGCGCCCTGGTAGGCCGGGTCGCCCCCCCCCCCCGAGCGGCACCCCCCCCCGGAGCGGCAGCGAGCGGTGCTCCAGGCAGCATCCGCTGCTGATACGCCTCTGCATGCAGCACATTCTTATGTAATGCATGCGCACTAAGAAAGGCAGTTTTAGACCAGTCCAGACAGTTCTGTCCTTCTGATGCAGCCCTTGTTTAGGTTCATACATATTTAAGTTGGTATCTTGTACTAAAGAAACTTCTCCAGCTGCACAAGCTTTTCTGTCACACACAGCTTGTCAGCGGGCAGAACGGGAAAGGTCAATAAATCTCATAAGTATAGAGAAAGCAACACTGGTTGCAACAAACCCAAATGTGTTCATTCCCCTCAGACATTGTGACTTATTCATACAGCATTCTAGGGACAGAGTAAACATTCAAGCTGTGAGAGCACTCTCAATCCAATGACTGTGAGCAGAATTAAGGAAGTCAGTGCCCGAGGACCCAGCTCTCTACCGTAATTCACCTTGTACCTCTCCCCTGACCAGCCTCCCCACCCCCCCTTTTGCCAAGCTGCACAGGGCTTACTGTCTTTTTCAGCCCAAGAGCATGGGTGGCAATAGTGCTTATGGCCTCTGGCTGCAAAGCCTGAAGCTCCAACACAGATGGGATGTGTGTGGGGGGGGGGGACGGTCAACCCACTACGAAAGACTTCTTTCCCCAAAGGTCAAGCAATGGATTGCTTTTTTCCCATAGAAATCAATGGTTCACACATAGGCAGAGTTAACATTTCTGCAGATGGCTTGTGCAGAGCAAACATCATTTTTTTGCAAGCATTTGTGTGTATGTGGGTACTGGAAAGAAATGATCACAAATCCCTGATCATTTTGAGTTAAATGCAGGGATGCTACTGCATCCCAGTTTAAGTTTTCAGCATTCCAATTGGTACCGCCCTGTTAGGAGCTATTTCCTATCGACATGATTTCACTGACTAGAGAACAAACGACAATGTTCGGCCCCAGTAGAAGCTGCCGAGGATGTTAAGAGCAGGCTCCCTGTGATGGCCTTTTCAGTTGCACTGGAGATTAGAATTAATGTACACTGTTTCATTTCCTGATGACAAATTATATCACAGATTAAAAGCATGTGTGGATTTTATTGAAAGTTAAATACGTGGGGATTATGCTGCTTCCAGGCCTTACTCACAATGGAAGAATAATTGCTATGATTGCATGATGATGAAGATAGCAGCATGGAGAGATGCAATGCCTGTGAGTCATTCACAGAAACTCAGCAAACATGCTGGAATAAGGAGATTAAGAGGGCAAGATGGGAAAGATGCCTTGGGAGGATGACCCAGGCTTGTTAGGTGTCAAGAGAGATAATTAAGGATTATGTTGCATTAAGGGGATCAAGCAAGCAGGACCCAGACTTCATTTGCACACCAGATGCTGCGCTTAATTGGTTTCTAAATGTGGAAGGTGCTTTCCTTTCTCCTTCCATCCTCCCTCCCCCATCAAAAAGTCCCTATGCCTTTCTCTGCTGTGCAATTTCTAGCAGAAGTAATCAGCAACTTCATATAACAACACCAGTAACATTTAAAAAAGAGAGAGAAACCAGCAAACAGCCACTGTGAAGGACACTCTGCTAGGTTGAAGATGGTCCGTTGCTTTCCCTCTGTCCACCACTTCCAAGATCACCACTTTTAAAAGGTGCCACTAGGATGATGGATTGTTTAAGACGGTTGCAATCCTATACTCCTATACCTGGAAGTAAGTTCCATTACACTCAATGGGATTGCTTCTGAGTAGACATGCATAGGATTGAACTGTAAGTCATGTACTGGTACAGAACACTGGTTGCTTGCAGGTGTTTCTGAGCATGTTGCCTTGCCAATGATTAATTTTCTTATTTGTCTCATTTTAGTAAAGTGTTCTCATTGTGTATCACTGTGGTAATGAGCCATAGGGGAGGATCCTCAGTTACTTAATCAACTTGCTTACATACTTGGACCTGAGCAAACTGCTTGAGAGGATCAGTTGGTCTTATATTATAATTGGCCTGAAGATCTGGGGTGAGCTGTCACTAATATGCAGGAGAGAGTAGCTCTATTTTCCCTTTCATCATCATCATCATCATCATCATCATCATCATCATCATATCTGTATTTATATACCACCTTTCTTGACGTCCGATTTCTCCTCAGACTTTATTCAAGGTGGTTTACATAGGCAGGCTTTTCTAATCCCCTTAGGGGTTTTTACAATAATGTTCTATTCACATAGAAGAACCTTCCCCCTAGGATCCAGAAGGGGCAGAGAATGTCCTGAATAGATGCTTAGAGTCCGAAATGAGCGGACTAAGAACCTGGAGCTCAACGCAGACAAGATAGAGGTATCAGTGATAGGTAGTTGAGTTGACCACTGAGGTAGTATTTGGCCTGTGGTGGTCTGGGTGTCACTCTATGCATTATGCATTATATATGGGGCTAAAGAGGTTCAGATGCTTCCACTGGTGCCCAGATTGTTAACTGCCTATGCACCCACTGGCCACACCTCCTGGCACCCACATCTTCAGCATTTGTACATAAAAGGTTTTATGAACGTACAAGTGCTTCATCCACATGGGAACTCTAGGCAATTAGCATTCCCAGTTGTGTGAAGGAGCCTGACACACAATCAGAGGCATGCATATGCAGTCACTTACATACAAATACCAAACACAGAGATGCCAGGTGGCACAGTCAGCAGCAGGCATGTTGGCATCAGATATGTGGCCAGCAGGAGTGATCCCACTTGCCCCCCCCCCCATGTGTGCACTGAATGTGTGTGGGTGGCAGGGGGAGACAAGGGAACAGTTCTTCTGCCTTAATTCTTTTCAGTGCCGACTCATCCCAGTTCCCACTGCAAATCGTGCGATGCCACCATTTGGAAATGGCTTGTGTGTGACTTCTGTTTCCAAATGTGTTTGCACATTCTTGCCTCTTGTTATTTAGCCAACATGTAATCTGTCATATGGTGTGTAATATTTCTCACCCTCCTCGTAATTAGCAGAAACAAATCTAGCCTTTCTCACTATAAGGAAAGATGCCAAGATACATTTCTCCAGAAAAAAAGGGGGCTCAGATAACAAGTCAGGGCGTCCGTCAGAAAGTTGTAAAAGAAGGGAGGGAGTTAATGTTTTGTCTCACGCTGCGCACATTTACACAGTGGTAATAGTGTTAAGGAAATAATGTAGAACTTCATCTCCCTCTTGAATCTCCTTTGAACTAAAGGGGAAATTGTGTGTTTTTAAAGATTTCTTACAAAACCATTTGTGCTGCTGTAGGCATCAGAGGAAATAGTGTCTCCATACTTCCCAATCCCCCCCCCCCCCGTGGTATTGTTATTAATAACTTAGGGCAAACTGTATGTTACCTTCATAATGTGCTTGGTTCTGACATGCTTCATTTTTATTCCCAAAGCCTTGGGGAGGAGGGGGTCCAGTCCGTATCAGGACCATGATGGGGAGGGGACTTGCCCCCACCATGTTCCTGATTTGAGTCTACCATTAGTGCCAACTGGCATGTTCTTGCAGGGGCAAATAGTAACCACGAGGGCAACTTGATTCAAATCAAGATCGTGGTTGGGGCAAGGGGTTAAGGTGACTGGACCTCACTGGCGTCGCTCACTGGTGGGGCGGAGAGTCCCTGCACGTTGCTTTTTCTCTGCTGATGGGCTCCTACGACGAGGGGGCGGGGCGCCTCGTGCAGGAGAGTAACGGTGGGGCGGAACGCTGCAGAACTTAGCTTTCCGCCCCACCTCGAGCGACGCCAGTGCTAGACCTCCCTGTGGTCCTAATCTGGGCAGCCCCCCCCCCCGACAGCTTCCATTTAGATAATAAAAACCAAGCACATTGGAGACAAATACATTATGAATGTCACATGTAGTTTGCCCTTAAAACATTGTGCATTTAAGGCTTTTCTTCACTATCTATCAGCAGGACACAATTCCCTCGTTGTAAAGATTGATGTGACGCTTTCCTCTGGAAGCAGATTCAGTGCACTGTCTTAGCACCACCTGCAGCCAGCCCACAGGCCAGTTTGCCAACAAGGGCACATGCCACATATTTTTGTAACACTACATCTGATTCCTGTTTTCTTGTTCTCTGTTATATCACTGGGGGGAGGGAAATACCAATTTGGCTGAATGAGAGCTTTTAGATAATAATACTGCTTAACATTTATATATTTTATGCACTTTCTGAGTGCATAAAAGCACTTCAAATGATTATCTTGTCCTTGCAACCCTAGAAGATAAGTAAGTATGTGGGGAGCTGTGAGAGAGCAGCTTGCCTGTGGCCACTGAGCATTTTCATGGCAGAGGCCAGATTTGAACCAGGAACGTCGTGAGTGGCAGCTCAGTCACTTGGCCTCTATGTTACCTCAGCTCTCCTAGTGTAGATACTGGTGTGGCTTGAAGTACAAACTGTTACTTCTGTTTACACACAGACTGGAACATAATGTGCTTCTTCTTCCCTGTGGGAAATGAGAAGCTGCTTGAAAGCTGCATTACAGAGAAGGCCAAACTGAGTGCAGCCTGTGACAAATGGGAACAGAGAACGAGTTCATCATATGAGCGACATAAATGTCTTGAGACTTACACTCAGAGGCAGGGCTAGCCCTTCCATGAGGCCAACTGAAGTTCCCACCTCAGGTAGCAGGTTGGTGGGGGGCACCCATTTCTTTCCAGAGACGTTCCTACGGTGGGGGCGGTACTGAAAGTTGTGCCCCATCCTAGTCCCCGTTTACAAGCCGGCATGAGGAGCAGTTGGTCTTACAGGTGGGCCCCCATATCCGCTGGGGATATGTTCCAGGCCCCTCCGTAGATACTTGAAACCGTGGATAAGAGCGAACACCCCCTCCATGGTTTCCTGAGGGCCCCCCCCACCCTGCCTCCCCTGCAGGCAGGCATGCTTGCCCACCCAGCTCTTATTTTTCTTTCAGCAACATTTGTTTCTTCCTTAAAACAAACAGAGAAGCAGTCTCCATTCCAGGCAAGTAGAATGAAACTAAGTCCTAGAGAGGCTCTGCAAGGTTTCTGTTAACCTTGCAGAGCCTCTCTAGTACTTAGTCTCGTTCTACTTGCCTGAATAAGCAGCCAGAGGCTGCTTCTCCTGTTTCTTTAAGGAAGAAACGAAGCTTACTGGGAAAAAAGTAAAAGCCTGGGGGGGGGGGTCCCCACGATCCATGGATAACTGAAACCGTGGATAGTGAATCAGTGGATATGGGGGCCCACCTGTATATTATAATTGGCCTGAAGATCTGGGGTGAGCTGTCACTAATATGCAGGAGAGAGTAGCTCTATTTTTCCCTTTCATCATCATCATCATCAAAATGAAGAAAACAGAGGAGCAGCTCCCCCCCCCCCAAATGTCACTGAGCAGGTTTGGACCAGGTATCACAGAAATAATCTCATGAATTTCACTCCTACTCTGTGCCACTAACATACTTAGTTCTTTCTCGATTTATTTCTCTGAAAGCTTTCTACTCCTTCTGCTAAGTGTGCAGCAAGAGAGTTTGAGAGAACATTTTCACTTCATTGTTGTTGCTTCTTACCATGTGCAGGGAGAGAAAATGTAACATTTTAACTGATGAACCAAAACAGACTGACAGCCCAATCCTATCCCTGCCACGCTAAAGCATGCAGCCATGACAAGAAGGTGCAGGCCGCATGCTATGGTGGGGAGGGGTGTGACCTGAAGGCAAACCAGAGGCAAGTAAAATATTTTTCTACTTACCTCCGCATAAGCTTTGAGGCCGCCTATGGGTCTCCCCAGACCATTTAATCATTTGATTTTGTCTGTAAACTGCTTTGTGAACTTTTTGTTGAAAAGCGGTATATAAATACTGTTGTTGTTGTTGTTGTTGTTGTTGTTGTTGTTGTTGTTGTTGTTGTTAATAATAATAATAATAATAATAATAATAATAATAATAATAATAATACATAGCTGACGTAGGTTTGAGAAGAGAAAGGGAGAGGGACCGGGTGAAGTAGAGGGGATAAGATTGTGGTAAACATTGGTGCCACTGGGGTCCACCTCCTCCCTCCCCCGATCCGACCCTTGCCCTCCCCTCTCTTCATCCCAAAACTCCCCCTGCCCTCACCCTCCCTGCCCACAGCATGCCCCTGCCACCAAATTACCACGAGTGATGGATCCTGGGGTCCATGGCAGAGTGGATCCAATGTTAGTGGTTTGGACTGGCCCGGCAGAGATACCATCTTTATGCCATCGCTGGGCCTTTTGCGACAGCGGAACAGTTGTGCATATAGGGAAGTGTATATAGGATTGCAGCCTAAGAGTTCCCTAGTTGGGGGGGGGGGGGGAAGTGGAGGCCGGGGCCAGCTCATACAGTTCCCTTCTACATTCTATATGTCCATAGATGAATGCATGAACAAGACTTGTGTCTTCAACTTTAGTTTATTTTTTGCCTCTTTAGGTATGTGAACTTACAAGCAGCCCTTTCTCAAGTGCTACCCTACTAAGGGAGTTCCATTTTGCAATTATGAACTTTTCCTTTTTGTGTGCGTGTGTTCAAAAAGTCTAGTGTTGAAATATTTAGCAGAGTAAGATTCCACTTCAAAAGGCATCAGCTAAGCAGTCATCTCGTTTTTGAAACGTAAAAAGTAGAACAGCGTTCAAGGCTCCGGATTTTTGTTGTTGCTCTGGATTTCACACAGCCTGGAGAAGGAGCAGCCAATTTAGAATCTCTTGTGGGAGAAACATGAAGCACGTGAGGCAGTCAAAATGCTCTCTCTTTAATCTCAAAACATGTACACAGAAAATGACACTGCTTTGAATTCACTTCACTGCAGGGTGATGGAGCTGGATCGATGGAGGCTGTGAATCGCTGCTCTGACTGGGTAAGCTTTTTTATGGGTCTCAAACAAGACTCTCTCTCACCAGCTGGCTTAGCAGTTTTCACAAATTTTCAAATTGCCATTCACCAATGGTAACTTCCACTAGTTTATACAAAGCTATTGGGGGAACATTTAGGAAACTATCATGGCTTTCTCCGAAATGTGTGACAGATATTCAAAACGAGCATGCTCAAAAATGTAGGCCCTCCCACCTCAATAGGGCAGACCCTTTTAACTAGACCGGAATAGGTAACAGTGTCCCTATACCCTCAACCCCTGTTATTGTGCAGATCTAGCTTGCATGCCACTACTCTCCCAACAGTACCTGCTCCTCTTCCTCAAAGAAAGGTGCTTTTTTTGCCATGGGGTGGGGAGCAGAAACTAACAGCCCAATCCTGTGTAAGATGTGGCAGCCGGCCTAAAGGGGCAGCCTGGGTGCACTAAAGGGAAGAGGACGATCTAAAGGGGTAGCCCTGGTGCAACTCGAGGGAAGCGGTTGATCGTTCCCTTCCCTCAGTGCAAGTGGCCTGAGGCCCATAGGGACTACCTGAATGTATGCCAGCTCTGGAGCTGGCGTACATTCGACCGGGCCAGGAGAGGGCTTTGGATATTGGTGGAGCTCATCGCCGATATCCCTGCCCTCTCCCCGCCCGGTGCGGCCAATGGCCACCTTCCCTCGCTGCCTGGTCCGCCTTGCCCCTGCACCGGCCGGTGCAGGGCTTACCTGGTCCAACGGGCACAGGGACAGTGCACCGGGGGAAAGAGGGCTGCCGACCTCTGCACTGGCAGCCCTTACTCTCCGGGTGCCGCAAAAGTGCTCTATGGCAGTTTGGCGATACACCGCGCTGGGGGAGCGCGCGCTCCCCCAGTGCTAATCTCCCCAGGATTGTGCCGTAAATTGGGTTTTTGAGTGTCCATATCAAACACCCCAATTTATTTGAAGGACCACCAGCCACATCCCTCTTTTTTGCCCTCTTCTTGGCGTGACATTTATTTTCCTTAGGAACACCATACAGAGTAGTTGATGAAGCTGACAGGACTCAGCCAAGCACATGTCCCCCACGACCTCACAGCTCCCATCAGGAGCCAAGTATGAGCTGAACTGCGCTGTTCAAGGCCATCACATAGTAGATTCCTTCTTGGACGTTTATTAAGACGAGACAGTCTAGCAATCATGTTATTAATTAATCAAACAGCATAGGAACCAGGACGATCAATTGGAGTAAAGGCTGTGTCTGCCGTAGCTTCCCAAAGGCTGGCTGGCTGTAAAATGGAAGTGATTCGACAGGCACAGGGTTGCTTCATTAGTGTCCTGCCCTGTGATGCACTTACTGAAAGTAATCAGAATTGACTGCTTTTGTAAAGAGGATATGGGCTGCTGGTCTAATTTAGTAAGTCTTTCTTTATGGGTTTAAAACAATATTCAAGAAAAGTCAGCAGGCTTTAAATAAAAGCTTCTGGCTGCTGAGACAGCATTTTTGTGAAATATAGTAAAGGCAAGAATGCTTTTCTCTTTCCTTCTCTGTCTCCCTTCTCCCAGTCAAGTGGCCCTTCCTGCCTGGACCAAGACTCTCTCTAGGAACAGACGCTGCATTTTACTTGGACCCGCCATCATTATGGAAACTGAAACTGGGATGTGGCAGTATGCTGCAGCGATCTTCGCAGTAAGGCAGCTTCAAGAAGCTACATGTGAGCACAAATACTGTACTCAGTATGTAATACTTGTGGCTGGAAATGCTGGTTCCAGCATCAATGAATGCCAGAGACTGTGGGAACAGTAATCATTTTTATTATATAGAACAGTTTTAGTGGACTCAGCCAGCGGCGGAACTTCGGTGGAGCACGTGGAGCAGGAGCTCCAGGCGCTCGGGTGGGCACGCTCGGGGGCACTCACCGAAGTGAACCGAGGCGCTGGATCGCCCCGCTCACCCTCCCTGGAGCCCATTCGGCTCCGAAATGAGCGCAAAATGGGCGGGGGGCGCGTCGACGTCACGTGAGGGGTGCGTCGACATGACGCGCGCAGGCCCCACCCCCACGGCCCAGGTGCCGGGAGGGCGCCCGTTGTCTCTGGTCTCAGCTCATCATAAATATCTGAGTTTGCTTTCACTTTCACTTTTGTCTAGTATTAGCTATAGGATAGCTATAGACTCTGATGCTGGGAAAGACTGAAGGCAAAAGGAGAAGGGGAAGGCAAAGGATGAGATGGTTAGACAGCATCACCGATGCAACGAACATGAAAATGAGCGAACTCAGGAAGATAGTGGAGGATAGGAAGGCCTGGCGGGATATGGTTCATGGGATCACGAAGGGTCGGACACGACTTAACGACTGAACAACAACAACAGCTATAGGATAGTGGTTCCCAATCTTTTTAGCACCATGCTCCACTTTCAGGACGGAGATCGGCAGCCCGGAAGTTTGACAATGACGTGATGAGGTCAGCGCCAAACATCTGGAGGTGGCGGTGCCATGACTCAAGTCATGACACTGCCCAGCTGCATAAGAGGTCTATACATTGTTTGCCCCTTAAAGTTAAACTTATCTGTGGCTTGATGTGCATGATCACAAATAGAATGGAATGCATGAACAGGCAATTGAAAATTTGCCCTGTGATACAGGCTGCCCCGCATTCTCTTGTTGCCGCCTGAGCTTTTCTCGACCCACCAAAAATCAGGTTGCGACCCACAGTTTGGGAGCCACTGTTTGATTCCACCTACTTGATGCTAATTCTAGATCAGATTTCATTACCTCACCCTCCAGGCCTTTAGTGCTACAGAGGCATTGTTTTCTACGTAACACTTAAAAAAGCTCTATCTTATCCTGCAACGACCTACTAACCAGTAAGTCCCGTTCAACAAAGGCTCTTTCCAGTGTTAATTAGAAGTTTCCTGTTTGCAGGTTTCCTGTCTGCTTTCTTTATTGCTTCCTGTTGATTCCAACTTTGGGATTAGTGATTAATAGCAACTTAATTGTCCTTGAAAAGCCTCTCTTAATTGCCCCGTGTCAGTTTCTGCTCCCATGTGAGGGAGGCTTTATTAGAGATTTCCTCTTTTTTTTTCATTTTTAGTAGCACTATTTCACCATAAAAAATGAAAAGGAAAAAAATAAATATACGATTCGCACCTGTCTCTGCAAAATTACACGTCAAGCAAAACTTTGGAAATGGCTCTGGAGAATTCAGGCGTTCCAACTGCTGCAGATCTCATGCATGTCCCTACAGTACTAATTAAAATATAATCTCACAATCAATTATTTTGCAAGCGTCTCATCTCCCTTTCAGTACCAACCTGATGACAATGACTTTCAAGCTTTTCAGTACAATATAACTATGGTATGACAGTCAGATCCATGTGGGTCCAGGGTAGGCTTACCAGATCTCCAATCGGGACAGAGTGCTAGACTTTTAGGAGAAGGAATGTGGGCAGGTGTAGCTTGTTAAACCTTAGAGCACAATCCTAGCCTAGGATTGTGCTCTAAGGTTTAACAAGCTACACCTGCCTACGTCCCTTCTCTTAAAGGTCTAGCACTTTGTCCCGGTTGGAGATCTGGTAAGCCTAGTCCAGGGGCAACCATGGGTAGCCCAGCCTTGAAGTGACTGGATGCAGCAGATGGTGGGGTAAGCAAAGGGGGTGGCAGATTTGGGGTACTCCTCACATCAAGTCTGCCCCGCCTCCCTCCACTGAAGGGCCATATTGATCCACTCCCTGATCACGAAAATCAAGCGTGAAGTGGATCATCTGCTTCCCTTCCCTCCCCTCTCCCCTTCCTTGCACAGCATCCCTTTAGATGCATTCCCTTTACTCTTTAAACACCGAGCGAGGATGAAGTGAGGGAAAGGGTAGCGAAGCACTCCTTCCTCACACGGCATTTGAAGTTCATGGGAAACACATTCCTTTAAACTTTAAGGCCTGTGGGAGGGAGGACAGAGCATGGTGAGATAAGGAGCTTTTTTTTAAAGGGGGCATGTAATAAACATGTTTCATTAACAAACAGCCCAATCCTATCCTGGGCACTGGCATTGCCTTCACTGCATACATTGGGCCCAGGACCAGGCAGCAACAGAGAGGTGATTAAAAAACCTTTTAGTCACCTACTCCACTGCACTATGGTCCCAATGAGCTACTCAGATCTGTGCCAGGTCTTTGGCTGGCATAAATCCAAATGGGTCTGGGGCGGGGGGGGGGGGAGGCAGGGCCATTCAGAGGAATTTTATCAGGGGGTACAAAGTTTCTTTTGGGCCCCTCCCTACATATGAATTTGGCTCTTAGGCCCCCCTTCCTTGCTCCAGGGCCCCTTTTTGACCCATTTTTCGCTTGGGCTTGGGTACAAATTACACCCTTAACCCCCCTCTCAGAGGCCCTGGCGGGGGGGTGTTGAGGCCAAGTCAGGGACATAGAATATCAGTGGAGCTGCTGCTGATATCTGCGTCCAGTCTGTCCTCGACATGCCTGCAGCCAGCTCCAATCCCCACCCTGATCCTCCCCTGGAATGCCCCCTCTGCCAACTTGCTTGCTCCAGTGAGGATTGGAGCACTGGTGGACTGGAGCACTGGACTGCAGCACCACTGGAGGACTGGTGCTCCATTAGTACACACCCAAGGCGGCCAGCCATTTGCACTGGTGGCCCCAGCCCGCGAGCTGTCACTGTGGCTGCCGTGCCAGCTGCCTGGGCCTTGTGCTGATGGAACGCAAGTTCCATTAGTGCAAGGCCTGAATAGGGTTGGGCCCGAAGTTACATGTTACACTTATGTAACTTGCAACATGAAAATGATCAAACTAGAATAGATAGAACTATTCTCAGGTTGGAGGCAGGAAGAAGTGAAGCAAGTAAGGTCAAACTACACATGAAGGTAACACGAAGAAGCATGTTTTGAAAACATAAATAGCACCTGGATCATTCCTCCTGCATATCGGGACCATGGCATGAAGTGTCGGGGACATTAGCTCTACCCACCTGCCACGGTCCCAGTTCAGCTCCCCCCTCAATTGCTATTTAGGCTGGGGAAAAAAATACCAACTGGCACCACTAAGAGCTGGGGAGGGAAATCCAGATCAGGACTGTGGCAGGAGCAGAAAGTCCCCCCCTCTTTTGCCATGGTTCTCATCAGCAGGGACCCTAATCCAGGTGCTATTCAATTGGGGGGGGGGAATCACATAACCAAGCACTCTAGCACTGAGCATGCTGAATGTAACGTGTAGTTTGATCCTCAGGAGGTGTAGCCATGGCTTGTCTGCCTTGAGAAAGAGCATTCTCCTTGGACTCGGAGGGTTAACAGTACATTCTGTCACGCCAACTACCCCCTCTGGCCTAGAAAGCATTTCAAACAATGGTGAGACATTAGGGGGTGGGAGCAAAGGAGGCGAGTTTGGATGGAGATTCAGCTCTTGAGTACAAAGCCTGGCCATCATCCAAACCTGTAGGATTCAAAGCCAAACCCTTTTTTTCCCCTTCCCAGTGTGCTAGAAAACAAAGCACTTGGTAGAAGGCTACAGGCTTTGACACAGCATATGAGACAAAGCCTCCTTCATTCTCCCAGAATGCACCAGTCGCTGCTGCCAAGCATGGAATAATCACTTAATCATTTTCAAGCTACTTTCAGTGAATAATAGGTCCATTTGGAATGACTGATTTGCTGCCAAAAAAAGAGCTGCCCAACCAACTCTGAACGGCCAAATGCTTGCCTAGGTAGAGCTGTCCTGCAAAGGTGGAATCACATCCTTGTAGCATCATCAATGTCATGCACACTTCTAGCACCAAAAGCAGCCTTCAGGCCCTGAAGGGCATGGGGAGGGCAAGGAAACCACTTGGAGCAGACCCTGGCTGAGCAGGTTATGGCTGTTGGCCGAAGAGGGTCCTTTGTTTTACTTTGTTACACTTTGTTTTAGCCTGTAGCTCTTGGCAAATTTCAGCCTTCACACTCCCAGTGGTGCTGAAAGTTGCACATGATTCCTTATTCTCTTGCCTCCCCTTTGGAACAAGGCTTATGGAACATCATGGAAGAGCAAATGCAGGCAGCCATTTACTAAGTAAATGAACAATTGACCAGGTAGGGTGCTGGGCATTTGTAGCTTCTGTCTCTAGGTCAAATTAGATGTTATGTAGTTAATATTTGCCTGAGGCTCCATGGCCAAGGGTTTGCTAAACAGGCAAGCTCACCTCCTGCCTTTCCTTTTGCAAAGCAGGAAAGGGAAGCGTTGGTCTTCTTGCAACTTGCTGGCTCTCTTTCAAAGAGAGATGTTACATTTCAAGCAGGGCATGTATTTCCCAGTTGAGCAAAAGGACAAACGTTTTCTCAGCCACTCCTTGAAAACCTGCAAGGAAGGAGATTTGGCTGGGTTGGTAGCTCCCATGCATGCATTTTTAAGAATGGACATTCTGGTGGAGACCACAGATGGGACTAACACTCCAATCCTAACTGAATGCTGGTGCAGTAGCACCGGCATGGGCTCTGCTGCATGCCTCCTGCGGGCAGCTGGAGACCATGCGGGGATGGAGAGGTGAAGTAAACATTTATTTTGCCTACCTCTGCTTCACATGGTTTCCAATGGGTCTACTCAGGCCTGTGCTAGCTCTTTAGCTGGCACACATTTTAGAGGAAAAGAGGTGTGTCAGGGTGAAATGAAGGACAGGATATTGGCGGAAGCACTGCCACCAATACCTGCCCTCCGCCCACCATGACACGCCTCCCAGAGGTCACAATCTCCTCCCCATTCTGTCCTCGTTCTGCCCCACCCCCACTGGCTTATTGGCACTGGCGGAGGCGAAGGGCTACCCTGGCACTCCTCCAGTACTGCCGCCTCTTGCAACACCACTTTGAAAATGGCTGCCGGCAGCGCTGCACCTGTGGAATTCTGTCCTGCTGTCGTAAATCCCTCCACACTAGTTAGGATCAGGCTGTAACAGTTTCTTTCATTGTTATTTGAAAGGTGTATTCAGCCTAGATTTTTATTCTTTGACAGCATTACTGTCCCAAAGCTCCTGGATAATAAAGGAAAACATAATACGTGTCTTCTATCACCTGGAAAAAAAGTCTGTTAATGAAAGAAAATGTACGATTTTTGCTCTCCCGGAGTTCTTTGCCATATATACAGATGAGGACATCACTACTGAAATAACTATGGTGCAGACCCCTCATGCCCACACGACTGCACTTCAGTGCTATACCCTACTCTCTGGGAACTATAAGGGCCACAAATAACCCTTTTCGCCCTTCTTAGTGCCCACAGTCTCGCCAACGCCCAGCCTTTTGAACCTGGCCTCTGATTGAGACCATTGTTTTCCAGCCTGTGCTGCTCCTTTTGGGTGCTGATGTCTGCACAGCTATGAGCCAGTTTATGCTACACGCCAGACTTCCTGACAGTCAGTGAGAAGAACTGCTGGAGTGTGCCAGGGTGCCAACTCAGCACAATGGCGCAGCTGGCCTGGTGGATGAGCCCTGAAAGAGTCAGCCATGTGGAAGGGAAGGGGGAAGAGAAAACTTTGTGCTGCCGCAACATAAGAAGGAGGAAGTAGAAATGGGTTCATTAACTGAGGAGAAGAATGAAGAGAAGAATGAACAGGACGGCAGGAGTGAGTAATCTCAACCCAAGATTGGAAAACAAGGTAGAATAAGAAGCCTCTTCATCAGTTTTATCTCAAGTCAGGGAAAATACGCTGAAATTAATCCATAGATGGTATTTACTCCTTGTAAATTAGATTGCATTACAGGGACTTCTTCACTCCTTTGCTGGAAGAGCTGTTCAGTTCTACATCTATTGAGAGCCAGGATGGTGTCATGCAGGGGTCGGCAACCTTTTTCTTTAAAGGGGCCGGACATTCGGTGGTGACATAATCACGTCATCACCAAACTTCTGCATTGTCGAGCACCCAGAAGTGGCCAATGCAGAGCTCAGCCTGGGAGGCTTTGCCTCCCACCCAGTTTGCTGTGTGCTGGATGGGGAATGGCGAAGCCACCTCGTGGAGTTCGTGGAGTCCCTGTGCCGTGCAGGCTGGAAGACTTCAGTTAGTGGGCCAGATACGGCCTGCAGGCCATGGGTTGCAAACCCCTGGTGTAGTTGTTCTAGTGTTGAACGTAGACTTGGAAGATCCAGATTCAAATCCCCACTCAGCCACAAAGCTTCCTGAGTGACCTTGGGCCAGTCACTATCTCTCAGCCTAACCTATCTCAAGCACAATCCTATCCAACTTACACCACCGGTGTAACCAGCGAGGGAGGGGAGGGCGGGAGGCTTTGGAGGGGAGGGGCGATTTAAATTCCCTTTGAATTCCCCTTTTGGAGGGGAGTTGAATCCCCTTTCCATTCTGGGGCCTCCTGTTCTTGCTGTACCACTGGTTACACCAGTGGTCTAAGTTGGATAGGATTGCGCTGTCACATGGTTGTTGTGAGGGCAAAAGGAACTATGTACACCACCCTGAGCTCCTTGGAGGAAGGGCAGTATACAAATATGAAAAATAAAATGATATATCACATTCAACATGCGGTGGATGTGCACAGAAGTATCTAGGTTTTGAGCTGATGTTTTAAAAGAAATGTCTGGTATTATTGGCAGATCACAAGCTTGCCCTCTTGTTTCTGTTTGTGAAATGCATGGAAGACTTTTCACATAGACATTTCATTTTATTTTACTAGTTGCGCTTAGAGTGGAAATTGCCTTCCATTGGCAAGGAGACTCTTCCATTAAGGATGTGTGTGATAGACTATGGATGTTAGCTTTGTCTGACAAACTCACACATGAAATTTACTTATCTAACGGACGTGGCAAACGAGATGCATTTTATGCTACCTGCAATCCCTTTATTTCCTTTATTAACAGCCATACAGCAACGTGCCTCCAGATAGTTCATCATCATTCTTTCTGGAGAGATTGTCTAAAATAAATTGACAATACTCATTTGGACACCTTCCAATTGATACTTTGATATGGTCCTTTGAATTGTGCTTGACTCTTGTTTTCTTGCAGTGCTTGGTTTATTTTTAGTTTTGTTTCCTATGTACTTTTTAATAAAATCAAATAAAGGTTATTGTTTTTAAAAAGGATGGCAGGCAGAATTGGATCTCATTGTGTTCTGAAGGAGCACAATTCAAGATTAGCAGATGATCCAAAATGAAGCTGTATCTAAGAATTGTTCCGCCAGCCTAGGGTGTCCAAGTGGGATTGCTAGATGAATTTATTTGCACAAAAGGGAATAACATAAAGAAGGACACAGACAGGAAATTTCCTTTTTTTTTTCTTGCTGCTGTGATGAGAGCTCCATGGAGCCATCTTGGTGAGGAGGTACAACAAATCATCCAAATTAATGGAAAGCATCTCCCTGTTAGAAAAAGATAACTAAGGGAGAGACAAGAAGAAGAAACTATTGATATGTTGCATACTGTTCTATTTCCAGCTATTAAGGTCATTGATCTATTCAGGCTATTGGTTTTTGGATGAGGTCATCCATTCCTGTATTGCCTAGACCTACACTGACCAGATGGAAACTACTGTATATCCCACTATAATCTAACTCTGCATTTGTGTTGGCATCTAATGCTAATTTCCAATTTCTTTTCCACCAACTGGATACTGATGTCCTTGACATGTTACGCTTTACAACTGACAAAAGGTTTAGGATGCAAAATGAGCAAAAGGTTTCTCTGCAGTGCAGGTGACATTACTGCAAGATTTTCAATTTGAAAATAGTCAATACCCTAATATTGCTATATATGGGAGCTCAAAAGAACTGGACAATGCAGACCTGGAAGCAATCTCTACTTTTTGTGTCTCTTTAATATATTTATATTCTGCTTTTCTAAACACCAATTCACACAAAGCAGTTTCCAACTTTGAAACATTAAAAACAAGAAATTCATTGCAGAAAAGCTGATAAACAACATAGTAGCAATATAAAATCCAGCATTTGTCCACCTTTCTGATTGCTGAGTTCCTTCCTCTTTTGTTTCTTTCTTTCTAGAGACAGTGGTTTGTGAATTTCATTGCCAGAGATGTAGAGTACTCTTGGAAGCAAACCACTGGTGTCACTGCAGGGGGGGGGCGGAGACTCCCTGTGCGTTGTTTTCACCTTGAATGGTTCCGAAGGCGAGGGGGCGGGGCTGCTTCGTTCACCCATGTAACGGAGGGTCGGATCACGGCGGAACTTAGAGCTCCGCCCCCCCTGCAGTGACGCCAGTGAAGCAAACTTGGTCAAGATTTGTATTTTGACAAAGAGAATCGAATTTAAAAATGAGCATGGATCAAGAAGAGTGGACATATGAAGGTTCAAATGCAGAGCCTTTTTGCTGTGGCCTGCAGCATGACAAACCTGTACTGCATTTTAGCAAGGACTTCACAAAAAGTGTATAAACCTTGCCTCATCTCAACTAAGCAAGGCCGTGGCACACTTAACTAAGCAATAAAGCAAAGAGAGAGCAAAAATACCCTCTGGTCATTTTAGAAGGTGATTGTCATGCACAAAGAAGGTGATAACTACCTCCTTTTTTACCCTTCCCTTACATGTTTCATTAAACTAAATAGGTGTGGGCTCTATTTACAGCGGTGTCACTCTGCTGGTGAATTTAATCTTCTGATAAGGATGACTGGATCATATCCTGCAAAAGGCCAGTCTGACCTAACAACAGTTGAGCCATGGGACATTATTGATAGTCTAATCAGACCACATACTGGCAGACGGCCACCATGTTCCCTTACTAGACTGTCAGCCCATTCCAACCCAACTCCTCTCCAAGTCAGGCATAAGTGTGGCCTAAGTGCAGCCTAAGTTAGGCAGAAGTTATGCCTGAGGTAGGTCAGAGTTATGCCTGAGTTAGGCAGGCTGCAGTTTCTGTGGCCCAGCACCACCCCAGGATCCAGGTAACACTTACCTCCCAGGCAGGCAGGCTCTCCAGGCTCGGTGTCTGGCTCGGGCATGTGCAGGCCTGTGTGTCTGCACGTGTCAGCGTCCATCCATGGCAGCTGCTGCAGTGTCTGTCTCAGCCCGGTCGCAAAGGGGCTGACCGCAGGCAGGGGGGTTGCGCCAGTCATGTGGTGGACGCAGGGCAGGTGAAAGGTGAGCGAGGTGCCTGAGCCCAGCCGCCACAGGGCACCCTGTGCATCAGCCACCTGCTGCAGGGGAGAGTGGCCGTCCCCTCCCTCCTGCAGAAGGCGATGCCACCCCCAAGCCACGTTGAGGCTGCACTGGGGGGTGAGCGGGGGAGGGAAGGGAAGGGGAGGGGGGTGGGAACGTCACACACAAGGGGGGTCTCATGAGGACTGGAACTGCCTCTGACATGACTCGCCCGTGCGCTGCCTGAAGCCCTGGGCCTCCAAGGCCGGGGCAATGCCCACAAAGAAGGCATCCCGGCGTGCCTGCTGCTCTGTGCCCCGGCCAAGACCAAGAGATGCCTTGGGCTTGTCTGCTGCGAGCGTGAAGGGCTCACACAGCTCATCACACCCCCAGATGGGGCGACGACGGCGCCTCACGGCAGGCGCTCTAGCTGGGTGGGGGGTGGCCAGCAGCCATCATCAGGGAGTGGGAGGAGAGGCAGACACACAGGCAGGCAGACAGGGGGTGCTGGGGAGGGGCATGGGTGGGTCAGAGACAGACAGACAGACAACAAGGCTGGTGGGAGACAGATTCCGAGAGAGGGGTCTGCAGAGACCGATAGGGACACAGGGGGTGCTCCGCAGATGAAGGTGATGCATAAACAGGCGCCTCTTATGCAGACAGACTTTGGGCGGAAGTGGCTGCATTACGGGCGGACCTTCGACGGAGGCTCCTGCATTACGGGCGGACCTTCGACGGAAGCGCCTTCATTACGGGCGGACCTTCGACGGAGGCACCTGCATTACGGGCAGACCTTCGACGGAGGCACCTGCATTACGGGCGGACGCCCTTGCTGTCACTGTTTGCCTGCCTGAGAGGCCCCCCTGACTCCCCCCTCCCCTCTGTGCCATGGGGGTCTGGCAGCACCCCTGCTGGGTTCTCCCAGGGAAGGCCGTGGCAGTCCCTGGCTGGGACTCATGTAGGGGCTTCAGTGCTGGGGGCTGTCTGTGTGTGTGTGTGGGGCAATGCTTGTGTAAACACTGGGCACATATGTTTCACTGGGGCTCTGCCCGAGGGGCATCTTTATTGTTCTGGAACGTTAGCAGAGATGGCCAGGCGAGGCTGCCAGGGGTAGTCACAGCAGCCAATCAGAAAGCAGCAGCAGCAGCACACCTGCCCCATGGACCTGGACATGCAGGCTCTTCCCCTGTGGAACCACAGCCTGCTCCATAGAAAGGGGAGGGGCAGCAAGAACAACAGCCAGGGAGGTGGAGCAGCAGCAGCGCCGGCAGCTGAGGAGGGTTGCAGGGCTGGCTCCCTGACCTCTGGCAGCATGGAGGCAGACGACAATGGGGCAACCAGACTGCAGGCCCAGGGGTGCTCCCAGGAAGGTAGGTGATAGTTAGGCTTACCATATCCAAAGGGGGACAGGGTGCCTACACCTTTAACCATTGTAAAAAGAGGGAATTTTGGCAGGTGCAGCTTGTTGCACCCTTCCATTATGAGCTGCACCTGCCAAAATTCCCTCTTTTTACAATGGTTAAAGGAGTAGGCACCCTGTCCCCCTTTGGATATGGTAAGCCTAGTGATAGTGGATGTTCCTGGGGAGACAAAAAACAAGGGGGAGTTACATGTCAGCTGGTATGTGGAAGCAGTCACCATTGACGACAAGCCAGTGTGTCGGTTGCAAAAGCCTGCAGGGAGAGAAATAAAACACAGCTGATAGGTGTGACACACATAGCATGGTCTGAGCTGCTTACCTGGGTGTAAGGAGAGCATGATCATGTAAGGGGAAAGGGTCAAAGAGAGAGACAACAACACAACTTGGGGGTCACAACCATGGCAAACCTAGCAATACTGACCTGTCAGTAGACCCTGTGGAGAAAAGGGGGGGGGAACAGCTGGTGTCTACATAAGGCTAACAGTTCCACACTTGTGGCATTGTCTGCTCACATGACTACAGGCAGCAATCAGACACAACAGTGGTAAAGAGGCATGTATTCTATATATCATAGCAGGCAAAGCAGGCAGCTATGAGACAACACATTGGTAGAGAGGCATGTCATGGCAGGCTATGCAGACAGCTATGAGACAACACATTGGTAAAGAGGCATGTATCCTTCCTATATTTCTAAATGCAAAGAGGCAGCAGTCAGACCACATGTCAGCACAAACCCTGCACTTACCTGCTGGTGTTGTTGCCTGTGGGGGGGGGAAGAGGGGCTGGGAGAAAGACATGGGTTAGCAAACACTTGCATGGAGGCAGCTGCCCAGGCACAGCTGTAAACAGGTTGGCCACAGCCAGAACAGCCCTCTCTGCCCTAGAGGGAGGCAGAGAGGAGAAGAGAGAAGTGGGGTGTTTGTGAATATTGCCCTCCACCGACAAAGTCCCACTTTGTGGCTGTGAGGGACAGAACCCCACACCACGTGCTGAGAGAGAGAGAGAGAGAGAGTAACTGGAGGTCTGGGGCTGGGCTTTTGTGGGAATGAGGCTGGGTGGGGCTGGGGACTGATAGGCTCCCTATCTTAGGCATAACACTGTCGGTTTCCAGACCTAGCAGGCCCAACTCCGTCCTAACTCTGACCTAACTCAGGAGTAGGGTGTTAGAAATTTTCAGGAGAGGGCTGGCTTAGGTAAGGTAAAATGGCTCCTATGGGTCTCCTCGAATTTGGGTCCACCTTTTTGGTCGACCTAAATTTTGTGTCAGCATTTGTGTTGGAGGGGGCGTGTCTGTGCTTGCCAGGGTCTGGAATCCAACGTTAATTGGTTGCCGCCCCCGTTACACCCACGGTCCGCCCATGTTCCGCCCACTTTTAGGTCAACTTTAGGTCTGACTTGTGCTGCTTAGCCCTTGGTTTGGAATGGGCTGTTCTTAGTCCGTTGGTCGTAACTTCGCCCTAACTTTGACCTAACTTCGCCCTAAATGGTTGCATTCCAGACCTAACTTCGACCTAAATGACTTAGGCTGACTTTAGGTCTGACTTGGGCTGCTTAGCACTTGGGTTGGAATGGGCTGTGTTTCTCCCAAAGGTTGACCTGTAATCATGCCACAGAAGCAAGTGAAGGAAGCCTTGGCTCTTTTCCCAGGATCCTCTAATTTCTTCAACCCTCCAGATACAGATTAGAAGTTGGCATAAGTAGCTTTCAACCCTCATTTCTCAGCTAGCAGGCAGAAAGTGATCTGGGCTAATTGGACAAAGGCACTGAGGTGATAGTTCACCCTACACATTAAAGCTAGTCCCATCACCTGTGTCTTCCTAAATGCAAATCTCAGTCTACTATAACTTATCAACAGCATAGGATAAACTGTATCCCAGGACTCTTGTCCACATATGTGATAGTCCTGACCATGATTAGAATTAGGCCAGTCTTGGAAAATGCTTGAGCAAGTGTCTATCGCTAAAGCTCAGAAGAGTCCGCGGCACATGCCAATGGTCTGGCCCAGTCTGCATGGCTGCTGACTGGTTAGTTTGCCACATGTGTGTGAAAGCAAGCAGAAAAGGAAATGCACTAATGCTCAAACACTGTGAAAGGATTGCCTGCTGTGAACCACAAAGTAGATCAGTTTAGAGATAGATCAGTCAACATACCAAAGTTAAAATCATCTAAAATGTTTCTATGGGTCTTTCAGAAAGCACTTCTCAGATATCATTGATGGGAAGCTCTCTTTCCGAAACTGTCCTGGAAGTTTCCATTTTCCTTTAGGCTCATCCTGCTTAAATATATGTCTGCTTTCTTAACCAAGAGTGGAAAATCAAGCTGGATTAGGCAAGGTAGACATTGCCCTGGGCTATGTCCTCTGGTGCAGCTTTGTCCAGTTTTCTGTACAGTCTTTTGGTGTGTGGGTGTTCTCTTAAAATCTTTAAGATATGCAAGCAAGTCTCCCAGAAGACTTAAAATCTTCCATGACCATCTGCTGTACATTTCACAAATTGCCTTTCAGATTCTCATTTTACAAGGAACATCTCATTTTACAAGAATTGTTATGAGTTAGCAACATGTGACACACCAGGTTTTTCAAAGAATGCACTGTCAGTTTCAACAGAAGTTTTTTTTAAGTAAAAAAGAAAATAATTTTCTTTTTTTTCCCCCTTTCCTTTCTTTCTCTGGAGCAGGTAGTGTCATCCTACTGGCAAAATACAGCTATCAGTATCGCTCAGTGAGTTCTTACTATACTCTTGAGAATTAGCTTTATTGGATCTTGTGACTGTGAATAAAAAAAAATCACAATATGTGATGACAGAAATGTTGGACGTGGTCTTTAGACCCAATTAAGGCACTCACTCTTGATCTAAATCTTACAGCCCTTATGTCACATCAGTTCTTGTGTCATATCTGATCTATTATTTCCTCCATGTTTACGTTTCTAAGAGAACTTGGATGTATTTTTCACACTTAGTGAACACAGAATTGCATTTTACTCCCTTCTTGGGCTGCACTAGATAAATAGAGTAAGTTACTCCAGGGAGTCATGCAAAGGGTTTCCATTCTCTTTTGGTGTCAGCTCAGGTTACAGCATGGGTCACTGTTACACATATTACCACTATAAATGCAAAATCATCCTTATGGTGCAATCCTCAACCATCGCTTGAGCCCTCTGAGGGGAGGGGGCATGTGATTACCCTGACACCCAGGGAATACCCAAGCAAGGTGTCTCTCTTCCACCCTGAGCAGCTTGGCCCAGACTCTTTCTCCTTCCCCCATCTCTCTCTCTCTCTCTCTCACTCTCTCTCTCTCTCTCTCTCTCCCTCTTCCCCTTCTTTTCCCAATCCTCATCTTCTCCTGCTGTCCCCATCTCATGTATCTTCCTAGTGCCCCCTTCTATGGCCCTTCTCCCTATTCTGGTTTCCCCCTCCTCAGGGCTTTCTTCTGCTGCTCCCTCGTACCTTTCAAAATCTTGCCGTCTCCTCTGTTCATCTCTTGCTCCCTTCACTGCCACATGCACCATACCTCTCACCATTTGAGGCAGGACCCTAACAGCAGCTGACAGAGGCCCAACTTTCATGCTGCCATAAAGGAACTTATGCTGCCGGAACACTAGGATTCGGGCCTTAGTTGCTTTGGTCAACAAGTTCCATACCTTTCCGAGTTAGGCTACATTGATAGTCACTAGAGGTGAAATTCAGACTTCACCATAACAATGTGGGGCTTAGGAGGGTGTGTCAGATATAACTTACAGCCCAGGTGGCATTACTGCCCAGTTACACAGGCGATACTTTAATTACACCTATCATCATTTGTTTGTCTAGTTGTTTCTTATCTATCATCCACATATGTGCATATATTAGTCTCGGCCTCAATACTTTTCACAGTTAATATAGCATTGGGGTGGGCAAAAGGTTTCCTGAAATAACTTCTATCTTTGTGTTAATGTGTACCTTTTCCTCCTACAGTTTTCAGGCTCTTATCCTCAACCTGCAGTTCCCAAATGGCTTGTTCACATCCAATCAGGGATCACATCTTAAAGCATGATGACATCAGTGAGACCAAATAAAGCTTATCGCTTTGCCTTCATTCTGAATGGCTGATGGTGGAAGCTCTCATTCTGGCTCCTGTATTCAAAAGCATCCCACAATGTCATGTAGAATTCTAACAGGTTTGTTACATTCCAAAACAGAGAGATGGGCTAATCAGGGAGCATGTCAGTGTATGTCATCGCGCATTGATGTGGTGACATCATTGTGATCAAGGAAGGAAAAACCTGAACATAAGCAAAACTAGAAGCATAGTGAACTTTTTAGCAGGGAGCAATGAAAGTAGTACTCCTTCATGGATCCATGAAGTACTCCTTCATGGATCATTGCCTTGTCGTGGCGAAGGGGCTTGCGTAACTCAATGAAGCCATGAGCTATGCCGTGCAGGGACACCCAAGACGGACAGGTCGTAGCAGAGAGTTATGACTAAAAGTGATCCGCTGGAGAAGGAAATGGCAACCCACTCCAGTAACCTTGCCAAGAAAATCCCATGAACAGTACCAAAAGGCTAAAAGATATGACGCCGGAAGATGAGACCCTCAGGTTGGAAGGTGTCCAATATGCTACTGAGGAAGAGCGGAGGACTATTCCAAGTAGACCCAGAAAGAGTGAAGCGGTTGGGCCAAAGCCAATAGGACGTCCAACTGTGGATGTGTCTGAGGTTGAAAGGAAAATCCAATGCTGCAAGGAGCAATACTGCTTAGGAACATGGAATGTGAGGTCTATGAATCAAGGCAAGCTGGATGTGGTCAAAAATGAGATGATAAGATTGAACATTGACATCTTGGGAATCAGCGAACTAAAATGGACGGGCATGGGCGAATTTAAGTCAGGTGACCATCATATCTACTACTGTGGGCATGAATCCCTTAGAAGAAATGGAGTAGCCCTCATAGTCAATAAAAGAGTGGGAAAGGCAGTACTGGGGTGCAACCTCAAAAACGACAGAATGATTTCAGTTCGAATCCAAGGCAAACCATTCAACATTACAGTAATCCAAGTGTATGCCCCAACCACTGATGCCGAAGAAGATGAAGTTGACCGGTTCTATGAAGACCTACAACACCTTCTAGAACTAGCACCCAAAAAAGATGTCCTTTACATCATAGGAGACTGGAATGCTAAAGTAGGAAATCAAGAAATAAACGGAACAACAGGCAAGTTTGGCCTTGGAGCGCAAAATGAAGCAGGGCAAAGGCTAACGGAGTTCTGTCAAGAGAACACGCTGGTCATAGCAAACACTCTTTTCCAACAACACAAGAGGCGACTCTACACATGGACATCACCAGATGGTCAATACCGAAACCAGATAGATTATGTGCTTTGCAGCCAAAGATGGAGAAGCTCTATACAGTCAGTAAAAACAAGACCTGGAGCTGACTGTGGCTCAGATCATGAGCTTCTTATTGCAAAATTCAGGCTTAAATTGAAGAATGTAGGGAACACCACTAGACCAGTCAGATATGACCTAAACCATATCCCTTATGAGTATACAGTGGAGGTGAAGAATAGATTTAGGGCATTAGACCTGGTAGACAGAGTGCCTGAAGAACTATGGACGGAAGTTCGTAACATTGTACAGGAGGCAGCAACTAAAACCATCCCAAAGAAAAAGAAATGCAAGAAAGCAAAGTGGCTGTCAGATGAGGCTTTACAAATAGCTGTGGAAAGAAGGAATGCAAAAAGCAAAGGTAAAAGGGAAAGATATAAACAACTGAATGCAGATTTCCAGAGAATAGCAAGGAGAGATAAGAAGGCCTTCTTAAATGAACAATGCAAGGAAATTGAGGAAAACAACAGAATGGGGAGGACTAGAGATCTCTTCAAGAAAATTGGAGATATCAAGGGAACGTTTTGTGCAAAGATGGGCATGATAAAGGACAAAAAAGGCAGAGACCTAACAGAAGCAGATTAAGAAGAGATGGCAAGAATACACAGAAGAACTACACAAGAAAGATCTGAATGTTCCTGATGACCACGCTGGTGTGGTCACTGACCCAGAGCCGGACATCCTAGAGAGTGAAGTCAAGTGGGCCTTAGGTAGCATCACTAACAACAAAGCTAGTGGAGATGATAATATCCCAGCTGAGCTACTTAAAATCCTAAATGATGATGCTGTGAAAGTGCTGCACTCAATATGCCAACAAATTTGGAAAACTCAGCAGTGGCCAAAGGATTGGAAAAGGTCAGTTTACGTTCCAATTCCAAAGAAGGGCAGTGCCAAAGAGTGCTCAAACTATCGCACAATTGCACTCATTTCACATGCTAGCAAGGTTATGCTCAAAATCCTACAAGCTAGGCTTCAGCAGTACGTGGACCGAGAACTACCGGACGTACAAGCTGGGTTTCGAAGAGGCAGAGGAACTAGAGATCAAATTGAGAAATGGAGAAAGCCCGAGAGTTCCAAAAAACCACCTACTTCTGCTTCATTGACTATGCAAAAGCCTTTGATTGTGTGGATCACAACAAACTGTGGCAAATTCTTAAAGAGATGGGGGTACCAGACCACCTTACCTGTCTCCTGAGAAACCTGTATGCGGGTCAAGAAGCAACAGTTCGGACCGGCCATGGAACAACCGACTGGTTCAAAATTGGGAAGGGAGTACAGCAAGGCTGTATATTGTCACCCTGCCTATTTAACTTATATGCAGAGTACATTATGAGAAATGCAGGGCTGAATGAATCGCAAGCTGGAATCAAGATTGCCGGGAGAAATATCAACAACCTCAGATATGCAGACGATACCACCCTAATGGCAGAAAGTGAAGAAGAACTAAAGAGCCTCTTGATGAGGGTGAAAGAGGAGAGTGCAAAAGTTGGCTTGAAACTCAACATTAATAAAACCAAGATCATGGCATCTGGTCCCATCAATTCCTGGCAAATAGAAGGGGCAGAAATGGAAGCAGTAACAGATTTTACTTTTCTGGGCTCCAAGATCACTGCAGACGGAGACAGCAGCCATGAAATTAAAAGACGCTTACTCCTTGGAAGGAAAGCTATGGCAAACTTAGACAGCATAATAAAAAGCAGAGATATCACCATGCCAACAAAAGTTCACATAGTCAGGGCGATGGTGTTCCCAGTAGCAATGTATGGTTGCGAGAGTTGGACCATAAGGAAGGCTGAGCGCCGAAGAATAGATGCTTTTGAACTGTGGTGCTGGAGAAGACTCCTGAGAGTCCCTTGGACTGCTAGGAGATCAAATCAGTCAATCCTAAATGAAATCAACCCTGACTGTTCCCTGGAAGGACAGATACTAAGGCTGAAACTCAAATATTTTGGCCACCTAATGCGAAGAGAGGACTCTCTGGAGAAGACTCTGATGCTGGGAAAAATTGAAGGCAAAAGGAGAAGGGGAAGGCAAAGGATGAGATGGTTAGACAGCATCACCGATGCAACGAACATGAAAATGAGCGAACTCAGGAAGATAGTGGAGGACAGGAAGGCCTGGCGGGATATGGTTCATGGGATCACGAAGGGTCGGACACGACTTAACGACTGAACAACAGCAACAATGAAAGTAGACAAAAGATGATGCTCTATCTGAGTTTGAGAACATGTTTGCAAAGTTGAGGTGCCTGTTTCAGTTCTCCCTAGTCCTGTATATATAATACTAGTAAATAGAACTTGTATTCTGCAAGTGTAGATATGCATTCCTTTTGCTACTGGGAGTACTCCAGAGCTGATTCAAGTGCGTGAAAGGGCATTGTGAGGCTTCCGCCCTGGTCCCGCTCATGGGGTAGGAATAAGCCTCAGGGAGGGCAGGGGGTTACTACACCCACAGTCCTCCTCCTGCCTAGGCTCACTTGCTCCTGATCTCGCTTGCTGCCTCTCAGGTGCTGAGCCTTGACCCCTTTTAACTAACCCTGCAGCTCCACCCCCTTCCCTGGCCTTGTCGTCCTCACGTGTCAGGGCAGGATCCTGCCGGCACTTGGAGGGCTCAAGTGTGAGATCCATCCTGCACTTGGAGGACTCAGACTGGGCTCAGCAGGGGTTAGAGGTGGTGGCTTTGGCCCCGCTGGGGGCTCCGCAGTTGCTAGTTGGAGCAGTCACCCAGGAGGGGTCCCTAGAGTGGGGGCAATGTGGTGTGCTGGCACAGCTGACACTGAGGCCCTGGAGGGGTACGGCGGAGGTGAGTCAGGGGCACCGGGGTGGCAGATCTCTGACAAGCATCAAAAATCCCCATAGCCCCTTTTCACATATACTGGAAAATCCTCCGTTGAGTAAAGAGATTTCCTGAGTTACCTAGGAATATAACTGAGTTGGTAAAATTCAAGCTGTATATACTAACAACATGTATATTTATGTACATATGATACATGCATAAAACTTCCTACAAGTGAAGGAAGTTTTAAATGTGGTGGCCAAGTATGTGCTAACTCAGTTTAACTTTGCTTATGTCAGTGATACGAGGTTTATAAATATCTCAGTTCTGGATTAACCTTGTGCCTCAGATAGCATGACAGGCACGCGCGAAGCTAAATGGATACATGGGGGATAAAAATAGATGATTTTGTGAAAGGGGGTGTCTTTATTTGAGATTTTTAATTTACATGCAATTTTTAAATTTCAGTTTTAGAAGGTCTCTTCAAAATTTCAAAACTTTGAAATGAAATCTTAATTTAATAGATGCATTACACTCTTAACAATTTCTGACTGAATCATGACCATCTATCAAACAAACTGAGTTACGGGCTGCTTTGCTATGCAAAAAAGAACCATAAGAGATATATCTGAAGCTAAGCATTATAAACGACACAGTAACTGCCCAATCCTATCCCCTGCCATGTTATAGTATGCAGTCCCACCAAAAAGGCATGAGCTGCATGCTATGGAGGGAGGAGTCTGACCTGAATGCAAACAGGAGGAAAGTAAACAAGTTTGTTATTTACCTCCATGTAAGCCTACAGGCCGCCTATGGGTCTCCTCGGACATATGTCAGCCATTTGGAAAAAGAAACATGAAGATAAGATCTGTCATGCACATTGATGTAAGAGTATAGGAAGATTAGTTTACTCTGCAATTAGGCAGGGTATAAGTACTTATAAGAATTAATTTAAGTTAATTTAAATAAATTTAAGCAAAATTGGGAACTTTGCAAGAAGAATTTCAAAAGATGAAGGTGGAGCTGAAACAAGAAATACACCAGCTTGATGTAGCCGTGAAAGAAATAAAAGGTGATCTGCAAGAGATAAATATTAAGATGAAAACCCAGGAAGATAAAGTGATGCATTTTGAAATGGAGAGCTGCAAGATTCAAGATATGTTGGCGCTGGCTGAACAAGAGAGAAAACAGAGCTTTCTACGGTTTCGTGCAATTCCAGAACAACAAGCAGAAGATACAAGAGATAGAATGGTACACATTCTGTCAGAATTTCTACAAATAGAACGAGATGAATTAGATCTGGAATTGGATAAGGCATATAGAATTAATACAAGATATGCAGCAGCAAAGAAAGTGCCAAGAGATATCTTGGTGCATTTTGTGAGGCAACGAACAAGAGATAAAGTTCTACAGCAACATGCTAAATCAAGACTCAAGGTAGAAGAAGCGCACATCATTGTGCTAAAGGAGATTCCGTTGAGAATTTTGCAGAAAAGGAAAAGTTATGCATTCCTGGTGGAGGTGCTGAAGAAACAGAAGATTGTCTTTAGGTGGGGAAAATTAGAAGGCGTGACTCTTAAACTGCATGGAAAAACCTATAGATTGGATACAATCCAGAAAGCAAAAGAGTTCCTGAGAAGATTCAAGGATGGAAGAGAAGAAGAAGAAGATGAAGGGATGGACAGTGCAATGGCAAGCTGTGAATAATAAAGATGGATTACAAATTTTTATCATGGAATATTAATGGAGCTAATGCTCCACAAAAAAGAAAAAGAGTATTCCATTATTTGAAAAAACTTAATCAAGATGTGATATGCCTTCAAGAAACCCACATAAAAAAGGGAGATACAAAATTTTTGATTCAGAAAAATTTGGGAGAAGAATTTTTTTCAACCAATATTAAGAAGAAGAATGGGGTGGTTTTATATGTTAAAAAAATATTTGAAGCCAGAATTAATATTTGCAGATGACAAAGGAAGAGGGGTGGCAGTGGAAGTAACACTAGATGGGATAAAAACGTTACTATTGGGGGTGTATACACCACATCAACAAAAAGGGGATTTTTTTAGATATTTGATGGATTTGTTGGCAAATTATTCTTATAGTAGTTTTTGCTTGTTGGGTGACTGGAATGGAGTTGTCTCCCCGCTGAGTGATAAAGGCTCCGAAAAAGAAATAAAACACAATCAAGGGAAATTACCTAAAAGTTTTTTTGAAATGGTGGAGACTTTAGGGGTCTTGGACATATGGAGACAGAAAAATGGGAGCTCTAAGGAGTTCACACATTATTCAGAGAGACATGGATCAAGTTCAAGAATTGATATGTTTTGGGTGTCAAAGGATATAGCTGTTAGAACTTCCAAAGCAGAGATTTTAACAAAATCTATTTCAGATCATAATCCGATATCGCTGGCTATAAGGAAGAAAATTAAAACTTATAGATGGAGACTGAATGAACTGTTATTACAGAAAGAAGAGATAATAGAAGAAGCTAAGAGTAAACTAAAAGACTTTTTTGAGTTAAATATGAATAAAGGAACAGAAGTAAGAATGGTTTGGGATGCAAGTAAAGCATTTATAAGAGGATATTTTATACAAAAAAATGCAGAATGGACTAAAAAGAGACAAACTAAGTTTCAAAAGATTGAAGAAGAGATGAAGAAGAAAGAACAAGAGTTGAGGAGGACACCTGGTGACAAAAACGTTTTACAACAAATTAAAATTTTACAGAGTCAACTATCCCTGATGATAACAAAAGAAATAGAAATTAAAATGAAGTATGCGAAACAAAGGTATTTTGAACATGCTAATAAACCAGGAAAATTTTTAGCTTATAAACTGAGGAAAGAAAGGGAGAAAAGAATTATTTCTAAGTTACAAGAGACAGATAAAATATGTACAGAACAAGAAGATATACAAAAATTAATTGTAAATTATTATACAAATTTATATAAAAGACAGAAGGTAGAACCAGCAAAAATAAAGGAATATTTGGTAAAGCAAAATTTACCAAAAGTCTTGGAAGATCAGAAATTAATTTTAAATGAAAGGATCATGCCTAGAGAAGTGGCAGATGCGATAAAGAGAGTTAAACTGAATAAGGCACCAGGTCCAGATGGTTTGACTGGGAAATTTTATAAATGTTTAGAAGATGTAATAAGTATCCCATTACAACAGACAATGAATGATATCTTACAAAATGGAAAAATGCCAGATTCATGGAAAGAGGCGAACATAACTTTGATACCAAAAGAAGGACAAGATTCAAGTAGTATAAAGAATTATAGACCTATATCTTTGCTTAACAATGACTATAAGATATTTACATCAATCTTAGCGGAGAGAATGAAGAAGATGTTGCAAAAATTCATACATGAAGATCAATGTGGTTTTCTACCAAAAAGACATTTGAGGGAGAATGTAAGAATTGTTGTGGATATGTTGGAATATTTTGACAAACATATAGACAAGCAATTAGCATTAATATTTATAGATGCTGAAAAAGCTTTTGATAATTTGAACTGGTCTTTTTTATTAGAAGTTTTACAAGAAATGGACTTCGGGGAAAATTTCAATAAATGGATAAATTCAATTTATGTGACACAAACTGCAAGAGTATTAGTGAATGGTGAGCTGACTAAGACATTTGAAATTCAAAAAGGTACGCGACAAGGATGTCCGTTATCACCATTGCTGTTTATATTGGTGTTAGAAGTTTTGAATAGAAATATTAGACAAGATGAAAGAATATATGGTGTGAAGATTAAGAAAGAAACATTCAAGTTAAGAGCCTTTGCAGATGACTTGGTACTAATGCTGGAAAATCCGTTAAAAGATATAGAGTTGTTGATGAGTAAATTAAAAGAATTTGGATCTCTTGCAGGATTTAAAGTTAATAAACAGAAGACAAAAATAGTGACTAAAAATATGAAGATTCAAGATCAACTGAAACTGATGAATAAAACAGGATTTAAGGTGGAAAAAAAAGTTAAATATCTTGGAATTGTATTGACGAGTATGAATTGTACATTATTTCAAAATAATTATGTTAAAGTATGGAATGAAATTAAGAAAGATCTGTTACGATGGGAAAGATTGAAATTGTCCTTACTAGGAAGGATATCGGTGATTAAGATGAATGTATTGCCAAAAATGATGTTCTTATTTCAAACGATACCAGTGATTATATCTGATGCACCATTTAAAGAATGGCAGAAAGACATTTCTAAATTTATTTGGCAAGGGAAAAAACCAAGGGTGAAATATAAGATTCTTCAAGATGCAAAAGAGAGAGGAGGATTAGGACTACCAGATTTGAAAGTATATTATGCAGCATGTTGTTTTGTGTGGTTGAAAGAGTGGGTGTATTTACAAAATAGAAGATTATTGGAGTTAGAAGGCTCTGACTTGAGATTTGGTTGGCATGGGTATTTGTGGTATGATAAAGTAAAAGCAAATTTAGAATTTAAAAATCATTATGTTAGACATGCATTATGGAGAATTTGGAATAGATATAAAATGAGATTTTATGAGAAAGTACCATTATGGGTTGCACCATATGAAGCACACTTTGGTGGAAGTAGCGTGCCAAAAGAGAAAGGACTATTGTACAGAAATTTATTAATTTTTTCACAAGGAGACTGTATAATGAAGTCAAGAGAAAAACTAATGGAAGAAGACTTTAATTGTCAATGGTTTGTATATGCTCAAATTTTGGAGAGATTTAAAGTGGACAAGAAGACATATGGATTTGTAGAAGAAGAATCAATATTGGAGGCACAATTAAAATCTGAAGACCAGATAATTTCAAAAATGTATAAATTGCTTTTGAAGTTTGAAACAGAAGAAGAACAGGTTAAAGAACGTACGATTCATTGGGCGAAAAACATAGGTCATGTTATTTTAATGGACCAATGGGAACAACTATGGTTAAAACAGTTGAAATTTACGTTAAATGTTAATATTAAAGAAAATATGTATAAAATGATATATAGATGGTATATAACCCCAAGCAAATTAGCAAAAATGTATGAGAAGGTGACGAATAGATGTTGGAAATGTAAAATGCAAGAAGGAACTTTTTACCATATGTGGTGGACATGCCCTCAAGCAAAGAAGTATTGGACTCAGATTCACAAACAGATTGAGTTGATTTTAAAGATTAAGATCCAAATGAAACCGGAAACATTTTTGTTGGGTATGTGGGAGGATCATGTAGGCGAAAAATTTCAAACTTTGTTTTTATATATGACAGCTGCGGCAAGAATTTTATATGCACAATATTGGAAGAATTCGGAGATACCTTCGCTGGAAGATTGGTGGCTGAAAGTTTTGGACTATGCTGAAATGGATAAACTTACAATTTTAATTAAGGAAAAGTCAGTTAACTTTTTCGTGAATAATTGGAAACCATTTATTGACTTTTTAAGAGAGAGAGAGAGGAATGATGTGATGATATGCGGATTTAATGAATAGAATGTGGGGGTTGTTTTGGCTTAGTTGGAAATTGTATGTAGAAAATAGTGAATAGTATGCTAGTAGGATGTATTGCTTCGCGCTTGCTATAACTTTATGAAATATGTATTGTTTTTTATGTTTTAATATATCAATAAAATATAAATATATATATTAAAAAAAGAATTAATTTAAGTATAAATGTTAGTGGCTAATCAGAATCTTTTCTATTATTCTGTATTTTTCTTTCTTCTTTTTTCCTGTATTATCTGGTTTTTTTATGTAATAATTGTCACTGGATCCACCCCCCTCCCTTACCCAACATGACCCACGGTTCCTCCCCCCAACATGTCCTGTTATTCCCCTTCCCCATCCATGGACCACTCCAGAGCTGACTTACCTGCACCAGAACAGGTCACCAGCCATGGCAGCAGGCCGCCGATGCTGCCACTGCTTTGTGATGGCAGCTTGAAAATGGCCACCAGCGGCACACTCCATGAGTCCTCAGAGGAGTGGGACTGTCCCACTGTCATACAGAGGATGATAGATAGCAGTCAATGGGGTTCTCCTCCTGACATCAGCAAGACTTTGGCTGCGTTTGCATTACCTTCGGCCAATCAGAGCCCGTTGTTTGACCTGGGGGGCGGGATACCAGACTCATACGGAAAGCGAATGTGTGAAATGTAGCTCCAACTTTAGCCTGCAAGTAAGTGATCTTGTTTAATACCTTGGATGCATAGAAACAGACCAATCCCAGTTAAATTCCCCAGTACGAATGCAGTGGCGCCCGCGCAGACTGAGCTGCATCCCATGGGGGGGGGGATTTAGCAGGCTGGAAGTCTCTTTGAGGTAAGGGGACATTTGCCCCCTTGCCCCAGGGAAAGCCCCAGGCATGGCAATGGGGCCATTTGGACCTTCATCAGCAATATCACTGGCGCAACTCAGCATTGATCCATGTCAGCGGATCAGGCCCGAAAAAGGGAATAGGATATGGTGCGCGCTGGTGCTGCTATCGTCCCTGCCCCTGCCTCATTCTGCCACCTCCCTCCCCTCCCTCACCCTCCTTCAGCCCCATTCCACCCCCTGTGGCGGCTTACCTGCTCCAGCAGACGTCACTCCAACCACCAGCCCAGCTGAGAGGCTCTGTCCTTCCCACTTGCACTGCTGTTAGGCTGTCGCAAAGTGCTTTTTTGCAACAGCTAGTGCATGCGGAGCATGTGCTCCACCAGCGCAAACAGTGATTAGGATTGGGCCAAACAAAAGCAAAGCAGAAATTTGCCACTTGTCTCTATATTGACATTCCGCAGTGTAAACGTCAGAGGGGATGCATGGCTAAAAGGTTTAGATTTAGATTTTGCTCCTAGGTTGTAAAAATGCTCTGTCCAATCGCAAACCACTGGTTATAGCAACCAGGTAGTTCGTGTGCTTGTTCAGGAAATTCATGAATTTCACAACGGAACACTTCATTGAAATCAATCCACACTGAATGAATGACTGAATTACTGCATCTCACGGCTAAGAGTTAACTGACGACTCTGTTCAGAAATGCTTCTCCAGAGCTAGCACTGCAGCCTGCAAATGAATGTTTGGCCGTTTGGAAGGATGACTAATTTTTGCTCTGAATAGTTACTGGCTTATCCCAGTGCTGCTGTCAAAGAAAAGACATTCATTGTTATTATCTATTTAGGAAATGCCTATAGTAACAACCTTTAAATCATTTGCAGCTTAAAGCATAATAGGTATTAGCAGCACATTAATCAATCTCTCCAGATCGTCAGCATTCTAATGTCACACACTGCTTACAGATGTGAAGGAAATCACTTTTTTTGCTTCTTTAGTATCTAGGAAACATTTACTAACTCTAAGGCTGCCGTCCTAACTGTGCTTGTGATGGTCAGGCCAAGAAGAACTCAATGGGATTTCACTGACGTGCTTGGCTTAAGATTTTTATTTTTTTATTGATATTAAAAAAATAGAACTGGAGACTGGATGGCTGGAATGCTTTGGTCATGCGCTAGATACGGAATGCTATGAAGGAAACTGAAATACAAGCAGCTCGGCCCTCCTTCTCCCACCACAGAATGTGGATACTAGAGAAGGAGAGCCCCGTTTTGCCACCGGACCTCTGTGTCGAATCTATGAAATGTCATCTTTTATTGTTACCAAGCTCACTACACATGGCAATGTGCCTCTCTCTCTCTCTCTCTCTCTCTCTCTCTCTCTCTCTCTCTCTCTCTCTCTCTCTCTCTCTCTCATATTAAAAGCAGTGGGACTTGAAAGCGCTTCACGTATTATCATGCACGTATTATTTCGCAATGGTTCTTGGACTCTAGCGTGTAACTAGCACGGAGTGCGCGGAGCAGCTGCTCTGGGTGTGGGCGCATGCAGTGTTGGGGCGTACTTACCCTCGCGATGCGTCGCCTCTGCTTCGGCCATCTTCTTTTTGGCCCTCCCTCCCTCCCTGGAGCCCGAACGGCTCCAAAATGGTACCAAAACCGGCGGGGGTGGTGGTGTTTGGAGCCACACTGGGCGCATCGACATCATGTCACTTAGGCCCCGCCCCTTGATCTGGGCGCCGGGAGGGCTACTGACATTACTGAGGGGGGGTCCTTAAGAAACTGGGTGAGGTGATCAGTAAGGGGCACAGGCCAACATGTCAAGGGGCCTGCTGTGTCAAGTATATTCATGGCAGTCTAGAGCCTTTCTTTGCACACAGATCTGTTTCGGAGGAAGGACCGCTGCTCTAAACTCCTGGAAAGGGATGACGCTCTTCTTTGTCATAGGACCTAGTCATGAGGAAATGCTTTAACAAGATGCTTACTTGTGAGTGATTCATGTGTTGCTCTTCATACATGTGGACTGCACACAATCCGGGAGAATGACACAGGAACTGGGTGGCAGGAAGTGCAAGGAGGGTCGAGCATCTGCTCTGTATGCAAGAGGTCAAATGCTGCCCTTCCCTTACCTGGTGCTGTGCCAACCTCTGCACCTCCCACTCCCTGAATTGGAAAAGGACAAGCGGGCAGAATGGAAGAGGAAGTATGGAGGAGAGGAGAATGGTGGGCTAGAGGGTCTCCAATGCTCTAGCTCCCCACATACCTTCTCTCCACACTCTCTCTTCCATTCTGTTCCCCTCTTTCTTTCCTAATAAAGTGAGCGGGTGGAGGAGAAGGAGGAGGAGGAGGTGTAGTGGTGGCACTTGGGAGTGGGGGCCTCCCACCAATCTGCTGCCTGAGGCAACCGCTCTTGGCCTCATGGGTGGGCCAGCTTTGAATGGCAATTTCTCTTGAAGCCATTTTCATACGGACCATGACGTGGAGCAAAAGGGTTACCCCACCAGCCCATTCTGTGGACCTGATTTGAATGGGACCCTTGCTGCAGCTACTTAAAAGATGGAAGCTCAATCACACTTTTAATATCTTGTGCAGGTTGGCCCTGTATGTTGGGTTAGATTTAAACCGCAGTTCTCCCAGTCATTTCACGCCATACTGCCTCTCATCTTAAGCCTATTTCATTTTTTACCGCAGAAACGTCTGGGATGATCTGATCTGATTGAATGATGTAAGTGTCCCGTCCCCCCATCCCCCATATTCTCAGTTCTGTTTGTCTCTGCTCTTCCACCTGCAACCGATAAAATATCCGAAGGGACAGAGCTTCTGGGTAACAGAAAATGCTTAAACTCTAACGTGGGGGAAGCTGCCCTTGAATGCATAGCATGTGTAGATCCCAACGTTACCTATCAGGCAGAGCATCAATACTGCCTAAGAAATGACACAGTGAACTTTTCTCAAGTCCTTCGCCATTGGCGGCAAGTTCTGCCGGGACTTTAGGGAAACGCGCATGCTGAATGATTAATGAGAAAAACTCATCTGTCAATGGATTTATTTGCAAACACCTTGCTTCATTGTCTGCCTCTTACCAAACTACCATTACTTCATCTCCACTAATATCGTTATAAGGTTGCAGAGTATTGACTGGAGTTAAATATCACTCAATCTATAAACTGCAGCCAATCAACTGATCGCCACTCAAAATTCTCAATAGGATTGAATAATAGAAGGGGAGTAAATCAAGGCTAACAGCTTTTAGCTCCAGCCAGTCTGTCTCCACTCACGGCATCCATTCAGCTGGGAAGCATATCAAAATTTATAACCTAGACATTTATTGTGTGGGGCATTAAAATGATGAGGAACTCAACACTCATGCCATGAAAGCCATTAGGAGAAGGAAGATCCTATATTTGTACCATCCTATACAATAACTCAGTAGCCAAAAGTAGCTGGGAGACCTCAAACATTTATCTAGATGCCGGTCAGATTTAATTTCTGTACAATGACAAAAGCTTTTCTTTCTGTTTGGAAAGGAAAGTTACAGTCCAAAGCATACTGACCAGGATATAAATTTCACTGGACTGCAATCTGGAATAATTTCTTTCTCAGTAAAAAGGCAAAGGCTCGGGTTATAAAATTTACAAAATATTAAGAATTTCACTACAAAAATAACATGATAATTATGCTCTCCTCTAAATCAGAGTCCAGCGCAGATGTGGCTCTCTATCACATCAATGCCATGCTTCCAAAGTTAAACCTATTGCATGGATATCTGAAATCTAGGAAGCTTGATGCATCAATCCTGCTAGCTGATTTGTTTTAAGCCCTAAAAGTGGGACTGAATTGTGTTTTTGTGAGAGAGCACAATGCCCTAAAGCACACAATGTAATTCGTGCAGAGGGAAACCATATTTTTCTGCTTTATCTAAAACAGACCACAAAGACGTAAAACTGCAACAGCAAAGTTCCGGAGCAGACATCATACAAGTCATGCTGAGTCATATGATATAGGTAGATGTGATAGATACTTTTCCAGAGTCTCATGGGGAGAATAAATAGGATGCTTCTCTCATTCTAAAGTAAACCTTTTAAGCACTTGCTAGCAATCAATTTCCTTCTGTCAGCATTAAGTTAGTAAATACTGTATTATGATGGGTTTTCTATAAGAGAAGTCTCTCTCTCTCTCTCTCTCTCTCTCTCTCTCTCTCTCTCTCTCTCTCTCTCTCTCTCTGGGTATTTTGACTTCTCCACTTTGCTTAAATGACACTGATGGCTGGATCACATGGTACTTTGAACATGCGAGCAGTTCCAATGACATGTGTTCATGTGGACAGATGTAACATGTGAACTGATAATCAGAGGTAAAGGTGGCAGCAATTTCCATGGTCACTGTGACATTTTTTTCCAGTTGCCAATAATTTGCTGCCATCCCAGTATCCATGACAACTCAAATGAACCAATAAAACATATGTTACTTGGTTGTGAATGCAACCTGTGTGCACCTCTCTCTCTCTCTCTCTCTCTTACACACACACACACACACACACACACACACACACACACACACACACACACACACACACACACAACTAAAGAAACCATGAGCCTTCCCCACCCCCACAGTGCAGCTATGCCAAAAACAGGCATGCTATATTGGGGGGGGGGGTGTGTGGATCAGGAGGCTTCAGCAGGGAAAGGGGATTTAAATCCCCTTAACACTGCGTAAGGTTCCTGACCTGGAATAGGTCTCCTCGGACCTACACTAGTGATTTTGCTAGTGCAAGTCCAAGAAGACAAAGCGGCGGGAAGACAGCGAAAATGCTGGGTAGGATCTGGCATATACCATCGCTGTTGGATCCATCCCCTCACGCAGTCTCCCCGCCCCCTCCTGCCCCTCTCCCTGCCCAGTTTTGTCCCCTCCCTGCCCCCATTCCACCCACCCCTGCCCCCTCCTGCCTCGCTCGATGGCTTACCTGCTCCTGCAGACAGGGAGGCTCCAGCTTTCCCACAGGTGTCCTGCCGGAAAATGCTTCCTGGCACTTTTTCAGCAGTGGCCAGCAGCAGAACATGCGTTCTGCTGCCAGCCAGAGCCCATAGGACTGGGCTACATGTGTTATAAATGTCCTCTTTTTCCCAACGGGTATGCAGTATCCTAACTCCATTTTGATTTCTGGCTGGCTATCTTAGAAGCTAGGCAGGAGTTTGACCTAAAGAGGGTGAGATAATGTTGAACTCTTAGAAGAGGTCATTAAGAGCCATTAAGGGGAAGGAAGTCTATAGCTCTGCAGCGCATCCATATGTCTCCGATCCTCAAATGTCCTGCAAATTTGGGTGCCCCATCCTGATAGAATTTCGCTGCAAGCACAAGTCCTACTGCATAATAAATTAAGTTTCAAGTTGTGCAATGACCAGGACACCTGGACAATCTTTTCAAATTCTTATGCCAAGAAGCCTGTCTCATCAACAACCTGAGCATGGGTGCAGCACGTACCCTGCCATACCTTTTGTCCCTCAGGAACTTTACAATCTAGACCAGTGTTTTTCAAACTATGGGTCGGGACCCACTTGGTGGGTCGCAACATGATTTCTGGTGGGTCCCAGGTGATGGAAAGATCAGATAAGTAATTGCCACAAGCCCTGAGGCTATTCAAAAAATAGATAGCTACTAATTACCCTTCAAAGAGCTGAGCTTTTTGCCACCTATTAGGTGGCACAGATATAGTTTGCAAGATAGCTGCTAATTACCCTGCAAGCAGCTGAGCTCTTTACTTGTAAATAAATATATTTATTTCTAGATCACTTTTTTTTAAGTCTCGTAAAACTAGGTGGGTTTCGATAGAGTGTCGTTTTAAAAAGTGGGTCCCGGTGTTAAAAAGTTTGAGAACCACTGACCTAGACATTTATTGTGTGGGGCATTAAAATGCAAGCAAGTGTTTTGTGTGCTCCTGGAAGGACACCCAGAATATATATGCTGCATACCAAAAGAGAAGCTTTAACTCGTTTGTCCAATCAGAAATGCTTTTGTTCAAACTCCTTTCTCCAACCATAAATTTCTCCTGTGTCCAATCAGAAATGCACAAAGCAAAGGCCTATAATTACCCCTGCACTGGAAGCAAACCTTTGTCACTTTTCTTGTGCCCATGCTGCTGAGCATATTTGTCACTTTTAAACCCCTTGGATGTGTCATACTGGTGTGTATCCTGAAGGTCTCTCTCCCATAGAGATCCCCTCCATGCACTTTGCTCTGCTTGACTCTCCTGTGGTCTATCAAGAAGTCCTTTCCTCCATGCTATCCACTCTGTCAGATTGTCTTGCAGTCAGGAAGTCTCCCCACTTGGGAATGCTCTCCCATGGTTGAGAAGGCACTTGCTGAGCCCCCTTGCCTTGGTACCTGACTGTGACCTCATTATGCTGTATTGTTTCTTGCCTGGAACCAATTTAATTCAATTTCAGCCCATTTTGGTGTGGTTCCTTGTTATGGTGGGGAAAAGCATAGGATTGGGCCCTTAAAGTTATTGTGTGTGCGCACATGACACATGTATAGGCTTACCATTCGTCCCGGTTTCGCCGGGACAGTCCCGGAAATCGGACCCGATTCCCGGTCGTGTCCCGGGGGACGAATGGGCGCCGCCATCTTTTTTTTTAATTTAAAACTTACCGGGCAGCATCTTGGATCACGAAATCTCGCGTGATCCAAGATGTCGGCGCCCAAATCTCGTGAGGGCTCCATGCGGTGCCGCTGGGAGACCGGAGAAGCACAGCCTGCTTGCCCGGCCAGCGCGAGCCTCTAGCAGGCTCGCACAACGCGGGCAAGCAGGCTGTGCTTCTCTCCGTGCCGCTGGTCTCGCAGCGGCACCGGGAGAAGCACAGCCTGCTTCTTGCCCGTGTTGCGCGAACCTCCTGGGCTCGCGAAACGCGGGCGAGCAGGCTGTGCTTCTCCCGGTGCCGCTGGTCTCGCAGCGGCACCGGGAGAAGCACAGCCTGCTTCTTGCCCGTGTTGCGCGAACCTCCTGGGCTCGCGCAACGCGGGCGAGCAGGCTGTGCTTCTCCCGGTGCCGCTGGTCTCGCAGCGGCACCGGGAGAAGCACAGCCTGCTTCTTGCCCATGTTGCGCGAGCTCCAGGGCTCGCGCAACGCGGGCGAGCAGGCTGTGCTTCTCCCGGTGCCTGCTTGCTGCAGCCCCAGCCTGCTTGCCGCGGCCCCAGCAGCAACAGCAGCAGCGACCAGTGACCAGCGACCAGGTAAGCGTATTTTTTATTATTTTTAATAGAAATATTAATTATTTCTTTAAAAATTTGCGCCCCCTTTACTTTATTAATTATTTATTTAAAAAAATCCGGACGCGCTATGCGCGGCAAAAAAGGGGGCGCCCCCTTTCTTCGAAAATGTATTCATTAAATGGATTTTTTATTGGGATTTATGCTTTATTGTGACATTTATGCTTCTTTTTTCTGCTTTTTCGTTGTGGTTTAGAATTGCTTTTTCGTTGTGGAGGGTAGTTTAAGGTTGGTTTGGGCTGTTTCTGAGTGCTTTTTCGTGGTGCTTTACGATTGGTTGTGGTTCTTTGGCCTTGCTTTTTCGTTGCTTTGACATTAATTAATTATTTACCTCGGGGTGGGTGTCCCGGTTTGAAGTTTTAAAAATATGGTAAGCCTACACATGTAGGAAGACACGTGTAGGTTTACGGTTTATTTTGATCATCTGAACCAACCTTTTATATATGTTCACATAAGGCTGGATAATCTAGCCAAATGTAAGCATTTTAGATCCCTGTGCATTTGTTAACTTCTCCCATGAAAACTGATGGGACTTCATGCTTCACCTGGACCATGTTCCAAAGAAGTACTTGGCGAGAATGCATGCAGCATGAGTCTTTGTGTAGGATTCATTATTTAGGAGTAGCAGCAGCTGGAAGCATAGCAGCAGCAGCAGCAGTTGGCACTACTTTCCAGAAATAATGGTTTTTTTTGAATGCTTTGTAGACTATTCTATGGCCTACATGTAACACAAAAAGAACAACAAAAGAAGACCCATAACAAAAAGTTGCAGTTTATGCATCTCCCTTGGAGTAAGTTGCACTGGACCCCACAGGGCTTCAGCACCAACATGACTTGAAAGCTAAAAACTTGAGATCTTGGCATTGCTGGACTTTTTCAGAGTGTTACCAGTTTTAAGTAAAAGGAGAGCTAATTCTAAATATGAAGCCTACTTTTCTGAATCTCTGTTGTGCAAAACTAACCATTTTGCAAGAGGTTTGCTGGCAGCTATTATAGCCCAAGCAAACATCTGCTTTCCAAATGTGCATGTGTTTGGAATGATTCTGCATTGAAAATCTGTGCTACATATAGGCTAAGATCCTGTTTGCAAAGGTCATCTCAAGCCTGCCTCCAACAGACACCACAGCTGCATCTCAATCACAATCAATCCATTTCTCTGTCACTTTGACCACTGTCTAAAACAAGAGGAGATCAAAATAGACAGTTATTTCATAACAGATTATGTCTAATACACTCAGAAAAGGCTACTATGTAGAAGGAAATTGAAAGCTGTTAAGAACTGAAAATAAGACCAGGCCAAGGCTCCATCTAATGTGGCATCCTATTTCCAACAGTGGCCAGTAAGACAGAGGCGTAGCTAAGCGGTCCCCCGGTGACATCACCACTGGAAGTGACATCACCGCCGCTGCTGCTAAACATCCCCTCAGAGGCGCAGGGCAGGCAGGAGGACGAAAACAACCGCCCTCTCCACCACTGCCGCCCACTCTTCCCCCAGCAAAATGGTGCGATTCACGCCCCCGCCGCCTGCTTTGTTGCCCCTCCCGCGTGCCACCTGGGGGCACCCTGCATGCCGCCTGGGGTCCCACCGCCCCCCTCCAGTCTCTGCTTCTGAATTCTGAACTGATTCTAGGTAGTCTACAGAAGGCTATGGTAACAGCCATTCCTTGCTATTTGCCTCCCAGCAACCAGTATCCAGAGGCATGCAGCTTTTGAACCTGGTAAATAGCAGCAACCATAATGGGAGGGCATTCATTTATTACAGATCATCAGATGTAAGTTTGGATAATATGTGTCCTTGATGTATTGTTTAGCTGCAATTTGACTGTGGCATTTGTATGATAGTCTTGTATTTCGGCAGAGAGACTATCCAGTAGTGTTGACTGAAGGAAGAAGCCCCCGGATGCCATACTGTAGAGACAAAGGTTAATTGGCAGAGCTTAGAGTCAGCTGGGGCTGATTAGCCTCCCACAATCCCAGCCCAGAGCAGTAATAAAAGGGATGAAACAGGTGCGGCAACTGGATCAGCAGCCAAGTTGGTTCTTGGAAGATAAAGTGGAGTGGGCAGCGAGCAATGCTTGCTCCGCATCCTGGGAACTAAGAACGAATGTTGAATTGGAAAACAGGGCATAGTCTGATCCCATGATGATACAGGAACCTTGCTGATGCTAAGCAAGTCTGGGGCCAGTCAATGCCTGGATGGGTAGAAACCCTATATCCGCTGCCTTGACTTCCATGACAGAAGAAAGATGAGATCGAAATGTCATAAATAAGTCAAACACAGGCAAACACACACCAACTTACTGGCAACTTACTTACTCTGGTTGCTACTTGCCTAATCTCTGATGACAGGAGAACCCAGAGAAGGGCCTCTGAGAATGATCTTAATAAATGGGCAGGTCCGTATAGGAGCCTCAATTCTTTAGACTAGGGTGCCCATATCCAATAAGAGACAGGGTGCCTATGCCTTTAACCATTGTAAGAAGAGGGAATTTGGGCAGGTGTAGCTTGTTGCACCCTTCCGTGATGAGCTGCACCTGTCCAAATTCTAATGGTTAAAGGTATAGGCACCCTGTCCCTTATTGGATATGGGCACCCTACTTCAGACATGCCCCTGGTCATGTATTGGGATTGGCTACAAAGTTAGTTGGAATCACACTCTCTGTTGTGGGTGTGGTGGTGTCGGAAATAGGGGGAGGGGTAGCTATTCGTCACTCTGTTCCCCTCTCCTCCACTGTTACTCCCCACCCACGTGGCAGACTTGCTTAGATTACTTGGCTAGATAAAGCACACTAGGCATAGTTGATTGAAGTTACAAAAAAGAAGTTTACTCACGGTTTCATGCATATGTACAGCATCTGATTATGATCAGAGGATATACTAAACTTAAAGGACAGAACCCTCCTAAAGCTAGGGCTCTCTGAGTGAAGGCATGCTGAAAGATGGCGCTGGGCTGCTGGAGGCAGCTTGCACGTCTTCCCTGGTCAGTAGTCAGAAGTAGAAGAGATAGTGAGAAGGGTGAAGAAGGAGGAAATTTGGGTCTGGGGCCACGCCCCTTCCTTAAGACAAAGAGGGGTCAAAGACAAGCGACTCACTTATCACACAATACATTCCCCCCCCCAGTGTCCAGCAGACGGAAGTTGCCCACTTTTCCAACAGGTGGCACAGTTGTATTGCTAGCTGGGTCATGTGGGGGGGCGATAATGCGTCTCACATCATCGCCCCCCCCCCACACTCCCGGAAGGCTGAAGCCTTCCAAGACTTTTGGAGGGCCCAACAAACGCGCCGATTTCAGCGTGTTTGTGCTCCGTGGCTGCTCATGCAGCCCTCTGGCTCCCAAAAAGCAGCCGCAGAGGTCAAAACTTCCGCCACTGCTCCTCCTCACAAGGAGACTGGGGACATTTGCTCCCCCCGGCCCCATTATAGTGATGCCACTGTGATGGCAGTTCCTGAAGACATCACCTCTTTTGCAGGCGGTGTACAGTCATTTTGCAGGCGGTGTACAGTCAGGCGGTGTACAGTCACAAACAGTCAACCACTGAGCAAGCACTGAATTTCAGAGAAGCCCTGCTTTTCTCCTTACCTACCATACCCCCCAATACTCTCCAGTTTTGAATTGGCCAAGTCCTGTTAACATAAGGGTTACAACACTGACAGTAGCCTCTCCCATTGGCACAAGAACATCACTACATTGGCATAATCGTTTTCACTGATACAGTGTCTTGTTTCACAAGTGACATGAACAATTCCATGTCACCCAGCAGACGTAGCTCGAAAATATGAGCACTCTGTTGACTGAGTCACTTGCTGGAGGAATAGAGAGAATAGTAGGTGAGTCAAAGTGGAAGCTGGTTGGTGTGTGTGTGTCTCTGTGTGTGCGTGTTATCCTAATGATAAAATAAGGAAAGAGAATAAGTTAAACAGGTTTGTGGAGACGTTTCTTTTGATACTAAGGAAAGTACAAGCTTCAAAAGTACACCAACTTCTTAACCCGGCATATTGGAAAGAGCCAAGCTGCTTACTGATTTTGATACGTCAAGTAGGCAATTGTTCCATCTGGAAACATTTAGCACTTACATACGAAGTGGTGCACTTGCCAGCAAGCGATTGCGTACAGAATTGTTGCAAGGTTTTCCATGGTTATTAGTATGAAGCGAGCTTCCTTGGGTCATGACAATCATTTGTCCTGAAGAGAAAAGTAAGATGCCTGCCTCTCTATTTACCTAATTAATAGCTACTGCAGCCTATTACCGCTCTGAGACAGCTCATGGCAGTATAGACTTATGCTCCGTACTGTCACCGCTCTTGACAAGGCCCCCGAAGATGCTGGAGGCTTGGCAGCGTAATGAAATAAACAGGGCATCTTGTTCAAGTGACAGTCTCGCCCCTGCCCCTCACACACACACACACAAGAGCAATCAATCAAGCACAGCAACAGCATGAGTCTTGCATGGGAATTGCACATCAATCTCATTGACAAGAAGGAGAGGTTGTGTGAGAGTGGTGTGGTAGACTCCATATTAGGTGCATCGCTGCATTCCTGAGTCCCTATTGTATCCATTGAAGGTTTGATATTCACTATACAGTATACCCATCTAGCATCTACTTTAATTAGTGATCTAATTACTGTACTTTTGAATTGTGGGCAGGTTGAAATCCAAAGTCTCCCAATTTGTAAAGGAATTTCAAACCAGGTCCAGACCCATCTGGAGTCCAGCTGGGGTTTGCCCCGCCTCTGCCGTTAGCCAGTCCTTTCTTCCAGACAGCCCCATTACCTTTGAAAAGGGGGAGGGTACAGCTGGCAGTAGGGAAGGGTCACTAGGGGCAGTGGAGAGACCTTGCCAGTTTCTGGGAGCTCCAACCCCACCGTACCCTTCTCTAAAGCTACGGTAAGTAAGTCAAGGAGGCCCAGGCTGGCCAGATCTAGGCAAGCCTCCGCTTGCTTGTTTGCTCACAGCAAGATGTGAGGAGGCCTGTGCTGGTCTCCGTCCAGCTTGCATGCATTTCAGCGGAGACATTTGCTTTCTCTGAGCACTCTGAAGGGAATGCCCCTGACACCTCCAAGTCCACCTCCAGTACAAGCGCCAGGATTGAAACAGGTGCTTAGGCTTCTAGCTCAGTGGCATTTCTGCCTTTGAATCCCTTATTCTTAATTCCTCTGTTTCAAAAACAGTTTGCTGCTTTTGTTTGAAAAAAACAATGTTTGAAAAAATCAGTCTAAAGGTCCCCAAAACTAGTTTTATGGTTCTTTCACTCCTGACCATTTTCTTCACAACATCCACTCAAAATCTCAAAGATATCTTTATTGGGGTTTTTTTTTTACATATCTTTATGAGTTGGGTTTTTAAAATACTTAACTAACAGCAAAAAGCCTATGCAGGCCTACTCAGAAGTAGGTTTTTAAGTAGAAGTCCCATTGAGTTTCAGTGAGGCTTACTCCAGGTAAGTAGGCCTCCCCGCCAGTGCTCCAGCAACGTGCAACTCTATACGCTGTGGAGAGGTTTTTTTTTTTGCGACTTCCATAAGGTAGTCTATGCTGGCAGAATGCTCGTTCCACCAACATACAAGCTCAATAGGATTGGGCTGTAAATTTGGTGTAGATATGGCCTGAGATGATGCCTTTGCTTTTATTTTTCATATATATAAAAATTCTATTTAAGCATGGCTACTAAAATATTTGCTTGAGCTGAGTGACTTGATTCTAGCTTTTGCATTTATATATATACATCAACTCTCGTACTGGAAGGAACCTGGAGAGGGATTATCTGATATGCTACAGCACAGTGCTCGTATATCATGGTAATGGGCAAGCTTGTAAATGTCTCTGCAGAGTTTCTAATTTGCTTTGAGTCACTGCTCTGGCTCTCACTCTATAAAACAAAATGAGAATATTTCTTGCGGTGTAGCTTGCTGCTCACTTTTGACTAGTGCTGTCATTTACATCTGGGAGATAAGTTCCCAGAATAGGGACTTGGGTAAAAATAGGAAACTCTATTAAAAGTTCTGTACAAGTCGTATCAACCCCCAAAATATCACACTAAAAAAGGTAGCTGTATTCCTGGCATCCAGCAACTGTGCTTCTTACACCATGGACATATCCAGCTCTGCTGAATAATAATTGACAGGTCATCATAACAGACAGCTTCTGGTTGGGTAGTTGATGAGTGTATTTCTCATTAAAATGTATAATTGTTAATGGAAAAGGTCACGGTACGCTTGCTGTTTTGTTCAAGAACGCAGTTCACTTAAGTCCGCTGCATTTTGGAATTCAAATCGCAGATTATTTCCATTCTTTACTAAAGTGTACCCATATTTCCATGAGTTATAGTAAGGGATATTAATACTTTAAGAAAGTATTTATAGCGTCTATTCAGACCTCATGGAGCCTGAGTGGAACACCTGACGATTTGTGATGTATTTATGCATTTTGTGTGCTCTCGCAGACAGAGGACTGATCTGGTGGCAGATGTGTATTGCAGGCGAGAGTGGACATGATTGGGGTTGGAGCTACATTAAAAGGAAGGAGACTGACAGAAAGGTATGATTTATAAGCTATGGCAGACAGTTCTTATTGTGGGAACTCCCTAAACAATCCGAGACACTTCAGTGCTCAACTTGGAGCTATTTATTTGTTACCGAAAACTATCTGGAACATCCGGACTGAAAACTTAGACTGGTGCATTGTAAAATAACTGAACACTTAGCTCACTCCTGAGCCCTTATGAGGCAACAGCTAACCTACTGCCCAAAAGCAGTGAGTATATAAACCGAACCGAGAGACGTTGAATCCAAGTTTCATATCCTGACTTTTTATTTATTTATAGAATTTATTGTTTGCAAATTCTGTGTAGAACAAGATGCAATGTGCTGATTTCAGCTATTACTGCAAATCCCAGCTTCTACTAAACCAGGAAGGGAAGTTTAACACTTCCTACACTCTCATGTGAAGGGGGGGGGGGAAGTGTGCAAGCCCAAAGCTGATGTGATGTGCAATGCACAGAACTGTAATTAACACATTATTCCATGAGAAATCTGAACTGGGCCATTGTTTTTGAAAAGTACATTGAGTGGGTAAAAGAAGGCCCTGATCTTTGTTTTTAACTGCAATATGCCTTAACCTTAGGCATATCTGGGCCTCCATGGGCAAGTTACGACCGCTCAGTTTTATCAATTACCTCCTTGATTCTTGAGGAAGTTTACTTTTTGATATTTTAGAATATCATTAACACAATGGAAAGACAGAAGGTTCCTTTCTATCATAAGTTTAATCAGCACTAAATGAAGAAGACAACTTTAAGACAGGGATTACTTGCCTTTCAATCAATTCTTTAATCAAAGACAATTTTTCAAAGGTTTGTTATCAAGGATTTATTATATCCCCAGGAAGAGAAGAAATGAGGATAATAATTATAAGCAAAAGTGCAAAAGGGGTTTAAATTATGGAATTACAGCAAAGGAGTGGAAGTGTATTTCTAATCGAGGTCCAAAGTATGTGGAGATTGTGAGAGATGATCGGAAGGGGGGGGGGGGAGAAGAAACCCTAGAAGTGGGAGCCCTTTGTCCACTGGGAGTTGCCTTACTTTAGGCAACCCTCCCTCATCCTTGGCCTTTCTATGTGTCATTGTCCCTTTAAGTAGCCTGAGCCACCCTCCACCAAATCCTTCCTCAAGGTCTCCACCAATGGCTTGTCTTCCCTCTGTGTCTGCAGCTTGGATAGCATTGTGGCCCTGTTCTTCAAGGCTCTAAATAAGCGAATGAGCCTTAACTCTCTACTCTGCCCTGTCACTCCGCACACCTTCTCACTGCCTCCCAGAGACTGTGGCTCACATTTGCCCTACTCTCTTGCAGAAGCATCTTTTCTTTCCATACCTTCCCTGACCCTGCCACTGGGGAGGCTTGTTTTATTGGAAGCCGGGGTGGAAGTTGAATGGCTAGCACACCTGCCCCCACGCCAGCAAGGCCCCCTGCAGCAAACCAGACCCAATCCCACCAAGGCAGACATAATCAGCTGAGCATGTGTGAGTTCTAAGCTTGTCCCATTGAAGCACACCTGGAAGAGCTCCAAGTTGGAGATAGGCTGGGTGGAGATAGACAGTGCTGAACCTTGGGCATAATAGCACTTGAGGGAGAAGGAGAAAGAATGGAGCTGGCAGCCACTTGCAAGACAACTCTGGGAAGGGAAAATGTTCTGAGTAATTGCCAAGAAGACAAGCTCTCTATGCAATCCATTCTCCAGCCTCTGCAACACTGGCAGTTGGAAAAAGAGAGGGATGCTGTGAGGACACAAGAAGACCAGGTGGTCAGCAGCTGATCAGGGAGTGACACAGCTGTTGCTGAAATGGCAGTGGGTCGGTGGCAAGCACAGTGACCTGAAAAGCAGAGGTCACTCCAGGTTCCAGAGTCTCAAAGGTTCTGGAATCAGCTGACCAGGCCAGGCTTCCCCACTCAGGGAGCACTGCAGGGAGACCTTAAGAAGAATGTGTGACTATGAAGGAACATAGTCAGCTGTCTTCTACTGAGTCTGGCCAGCTCAGGATTGTCCACACTGATTGGCTCTTTAGGACTTCAGGCGGGGTCTTTCCTAGCCCTTCCTGGAGCTGCCTTAGATTGAACCTGGGGCCTTCTGCACACAAATTAGGGGCTGAGCTATGGTTCCTGCCTTAGAAAGTTGCCAGTGCTGTGCTTGCTGGACAAGATTTTAAAGTCCCATGAGGAAAGCAGGGGCAAAGGACATCTTTTGTGGAACAATGATGGAAAGGAAAAGAAATTCATCGATTTACTGTAAAGCCACCATGCAGACAACCAACCAACAAAACGTCAAAACCAGCTCACAGCAGTTTTGGCACGAAGCTGACATGTCAGAATCACCATGTGAATTGACCTGTCATATCTCCACGTTATCTGTTAGGAGAGCCTTTTTCTTTAGGCTCAAAACAGAGTTACCCCCAACTAGTGAGAAGCTTCAGGAGCAGCATTGCTGGGTTTAGTTTCCTCTGGGAGAGAAAGACCACTGGAGATTAGAGGTGTCATATTAGTATTTGCTTTATGTACAAGAACAGCATATTGGAAGCAAACTGGGAATAAATTATACTCCTTCAGCAGACAGCAGATCCCCAGAGAGCTGTGAAAGCATTCGCCTAGTTTCAGCTAACTCAAGCTAGAAATTCTCCATGTTCTCTCGCTCTTTCTGCCTCTGGGAACTCCAAACTGCTCTCTCTCTCTCTAATGCACACACACCCTGTAGAGTACTGGTCTGAGAGTTCTGCTGTGTAAACTGCCTATTCAGAAGACCACCCACAGTCATTAACCAAACAATCCTGCGTAGTCTTGTGCTGGGGCAGCACGTGCTGCCCCAGTGCAGGGTGTCATAGACGCGCCAAAGTGCATTTCCGACACCCAGCGAATAAGAACCACTGGCGCAGTAGCCGGCAGCCCTTACCCAGCTGTTCCCCCAGCCCTACGCCCAACGGAGCAAGTAAGCCCTACGCTGGTTAGGGCAGGGGCGGAGGAAGGGCATACTGGGCAGGCAGAGAGGAAGGCCATTGACCACCCCTGGGCCTGTAGAGGGCAGGGATATCAATGGCAAGATCCGCCATATCACCAGCCCTCTCAAGGCCTGACGCAGCCTTGCCCGAGCGGCGCAAATGTGCATGCCATATCCTACACAGGTTTGGGTTGTAAGAAACAGTAAGATTCTTTTAACCGCTGATTCCAATCAGGCATAATTTTTGGCAAGATCAAAGGGATATACTTTACTATTATGATATTTCAACACAGCCTAAGCAAGTACGCTGGACTGTTTACGTTCTGCACTTCAGGTCTAGTCAAGATCCTGGGAATCACAGAGATATCGCCATAGGATTCTTGCTGCTCCAAGCAATGTTTTCTGGAGATGAGCTGGTGTAATTTGCTCAAGGCCAAGAATGTTGAGGTGTTTCTTCAGAAGTCTAGGCACTGCTCTGAGGGCTCCAATGACAATTGGCACAATATTGACCTTTTTCTTCCAGAGACACAAAGTTCTACTCGCAGATCTTGATGATTCTTTCTTCTTCTGCATATGTAAGCACCTAAAATAGGTGCTTCACAGTATCTGTACAGTAATGTACATTTCCAGTAATCAGACTGCAAACTCACAATAATATACGTTGCAGGTACCAATATGCATGTATAGATTTCATGCTTGCATAACAATTCTGATAGTCCAGTCTGCTGTATCTTGATGCTTCAAAGACAATGAGTCTTAACTAATACACATAAAGAAAAACGTACACATAAATATAAACATAAAGAAAAAAACCAATATCTAAGAGGGCACATTTATAGAGTTATTAAAAATAACTGATCAAATGTAAAGAGAAATGACTTAAGTTCATGTGTGCTTTGTGGCCCAGTTTTCCTTGTGAGTCCTTTCACCTAATCCCCGGCCTGGTTTCTGAATTCAAATGTTAGAGATTTGAAAAGGAAAAATTAGACATCTGTGTTAAATGATGTGCACCACACTCAGCCAAAACCTTTTTTCAAATATTTTCTTTTCATGATCTCTTTCCTTTTTGACTCTGAATCCCCTCATCTGCCTTTACTTCCTTCATAATTGCTTCTAGTAATATTTCACTCTGTTTCTTATTCATTTCCCCATAGAGGATTCTAATTTTCACTTTTTTCTTAAACAGGATGATCTTCTGTCACCATACTTGATACAGCGAACTTGTCTATCGCCCAGTACTCAAAAGTATTTTGGAAAAAACTAGCTTTCCCTCCTGCTTGCCAAAGAGATAGTGCCCAGTATTATAGCCAACGTATGAAAAGAAGAGACAATATACCAGGAACCCTGATACAGTCCATTGCTAAATTAATTTCAGATGAATGTAATTCCTTTATATCTCACAAGAAAATCCAAGCCCATTTGGGATGCATCTGTATTTCAAAGAATTTGGGTACAGAGATGGATAACATTTCATGCTGTTCCACTTAGAACTTGGTGCTCGGCAATATGTCAAAAGGCTGTGTATGTCTAAAGGCCAGGAAGATCTCAAAGTTCCTAGAAGTTGACTTGGTTGGGCGAAAGCCATGGAAGAGATAGTGAATGCTGTTCTTAGTCTTCTAAGAACAAGGCTGCTGTGAATCCTTGAGATAGTATTGTCCTATTAAAAAAAGTCAATTAAATTAAGAACTCAGAACCAAAATGGGGGGGGGGGGAGAGAGAGAGAGAATGTCAGTGCCACTTTGGATTCCAGTTTGGCTTGGGTCAGGTCTGCATGGTATCCAACCTCAAAAGCAATTTTTATGGGCCAGAGTGCATGAGATTAAACTATGTGAGATTAATGGCCCAGTCCCAAAGATTGTGCTGCAGCCGGGCCATTCGAGGCTACTGCTGCAAATTCCCACTGCCATGGACACCAGACAGCACCAGGGCAGGTAGGCTGGTGCAGGGGGATTCATGGGCAGGGAGGGGGAGGGAAGGGAGAGTAACGGGGTGGAGAGCGAGAGGAACCAGGGGTCTGTTGAGGGTGGGAGGGGGTGGATCTGGCAGCAGCGACTTTCGCCATATCTATCTCCCATTTTCCAACCCAACACAACCCCTGGCTCTCCTTGGACTTGCACCCAAAATGGTTGGCGTAGGTCCGACGAGACCCATAGATAACTAGGCAGCCTACCAGAAGGTAAGTAAAATATTTTTACTTACCTCCTGCAGACTGTCTGATCACCCCTCCCCCATATACCATAGCATGCAGCACATGGCTTGCTGGTGTGGCTGCATGCTATAACGTGAGGGGGGGTAGGGGTAGGATTGGGCTGTTAGATTCTGAGAGTGTGTTAAGGTCAAACTAAGCATGATTGCCATCACATCATTAACTCTGGTGTGCTTCCTTTTCACCTGTAAAAAGTGCATATTGGAAGTTGATCCTTACTAGGACTATGGTAGAAGGGTAGGAGGGCTTTAACCTTACCTTTAGCCATAGTTCCTATCCAAATACTATAATCCCATTACTTGATATTTGCTCTGGAAAGAAAGCTTTCATTATCTCCAATGGGGGAATTTTTCCCCAGGAGATAATATGCATGGGAGGCCAATCTGGATGTGTTTGGTTAAAGCCTTTTACCTCCATCACAGTCCCAATCTGGATTGGGCCTCCCCGTGCATGCTATTTATGGAGGGGAGAGAAGGAAGCATGCCATGCCGGACAAGTCATATCTAGGTTAGCCGTTAGACAAAAGACATTTTCTAATTCTCAGAAAGATAGATTGATTATCACTTCTCAGGAATTGTCTACAGGAATGTCTGGCCTCCCAGCAGAAGACAATGGATTTGGATCCAAATAACAATACCTAAACATGCCAACAGAATGACAGAGAGTTCAGTCTGACATTTCCCCACCATACACACTAAAGGAATGTTGTTCACTCACAATGTGGAAGCTCAACATTTTAGATGGAGACAGTTTGGCTAATGAAATACAAATCCAACAGTTTCTGTCTATCAGGCAATGTAAATATGTCCATATCTTCGCTACAGAATCCATTCCACTTCCAATAAATTAAATTGGATTCTCACCGTTGATGTCTCCAGGATGTGGATTGCATCCATAAAGTATAACTGCTTCCACATGCTTCAGATCAATGATATGTTTTAAAAAGCAGTTCACAGAAAGCCAAGAATATGCTTTTTGTTCCTTTATTGGTTTTATTTTCCCAACAGCGCAATCCTAGGCATGTCTACTCAGAAGGAAATCTCACTAAATTGAATGGGGTTTACTCCCAGGTAAGTGCGTATAGGATTGCAGCCATATTCTGTCCATCCTGTATGCGTAGAAGCTACTATCAAACCAATAATCATCATAAATTGTAAGTGGCAATACATCCAGTGCTTCCGATGTTCCTTTTAACCTGGAAATAACAAGGGTATTGTGGAGAGAATTACATGGGTGGGAGACACAATGGTTGGCTAGCGGAATGCCTTTTCTGTTACTCCAGGACACAAACCACACAAGTGCATGGAAATTCATTTCAGCCAACTCTGCCCATGCCCACTGAAGTCAAAACACTGAATTCTATATAAATGCAGTTTAAGTAGCTGTGTGGGATACCGGATTCCCAGGCTCCTTGCAGAGATGGAACAACGGTGGAGCATGTGGTTCACTTGAACCAGGCGCTCAGCGGCGGAGCACATGGAGCAGAAGCTCCAGGCGCTCAGGCGGCCAGGCAGAGCAGTCACCGACGCGAAGCGCCGCGCTGTGTCGGCCCTCCCTCCCTCCCTGGAGCCCGTTACGCTCCGAAATGAGCGGAAAATGGGCGGGGGTCGCGTCGACGTGACACGACGCAGGCCCCGCTCCCACGCACCATGCACCGGGAGGGCGCCCGACATTTCTGGCTCCTTGCACCTTGTTCTTTTGACCTTGTGCAAACCCTGAATTGGGTGCTTTAAAAAATGTGTTTTCCACATCAGAATTCTGAAAAGATAAGCAATTTGCTCTATTTGTTCAGCCCCAGGGGACTAAAACCAATGGGTTGAAACTACTAGAAAGCAGATTTAGCCTACACATGAGGAATTATTTCTTAACTGTAAGAGCTGTCTGGCACTGGAACAATCTGCCTCATGCTGTAGGGGGCTTTCCATTCCTGGACATTTTCAAGCAGAGGCTGGATGACCACCTATTGCAGAGATACTGCAATAGCTGCCAGCACTGAACAGGAGATTGGACTAGATTACCTTAAGGGTCCCTTCCAACTCTAACATTCTATGATTTGGTGATTCTAGGTGCACCTAGATCTATCTAGATGTAAATCTAACTAGATGGGCAGCCCAATCCTGCGTAAGATGCACCGGCCGGCCTAAACTGCCTGTGCCAGCGGGGCTGGGGCACAACTTGGGGGGAAAAGACATTTGTCCCTTTCCCCCGGTGTCAGCTCCAGCAGCCCCAATGGGCCTCCTTGGATGTGCACCAGTTATTTAGCTGGCACACGTCCAGGAAGGCCATGAAAGGCCAGTCAGGCCTGGGAAGGGGGTTAGAATATTGGCGGAGCATGCCACCGATATCCCCGGCCCTCTCCCTGGCCCGGCCAGCCAATTGCCCCCTGCCCTGACACCCTGGCGTACCTTCCCCACACCCTCCCGCTGCCTGGCGCAACACTTACATGCGCCCGGCAGCTGGGTCTGGGGACGACGGAGTGAGCGGCGCCGGCACCACTTACTCCAAGGGTGCCGCAAAAGTGCTTTATGACACTTTCCTGACACCCAATGCCGGCAGAGCAAGATCTCCGCTGGCGTTGTTAGGCAGGATTGCACCCTTAAGTTAAATTACTCAACTAAACTTATTCCTTTTACATAGTATGTCCTCATCCCTTTTTTCTAGATAGCGCTGAATGTTTACAAGGAAGGAGGGGTCAGATACTATTCATTAAATCCGCATATATCACATCGTTCTTCTCCAATTCCAATTCCAATTCCAAAACCTTTATTGGCATCTTACATGTAGACACATACATTAACAAAGACGTAAACATAAACAAACATACAAACATGAACCTTAAATAATAATCTTGGCCAATATTTTATACATTAAAATATTATAACATCTCATAAATTAATAAAAATCTATACTGTAGAAACACGCTTTTCTCTCCTTTTAAGTATAGCACTCAGATAATAGGCCACCTTTTCTGTTAGCTCCACTTCAGTCCCCCCAAGGATAAACCGAACCTTATCAGGGTAAGCACAACCTGTTTTCTTAATCAAAAGGCCCTCAAGGTAAACCCTGCGCAGGTCTGAATAGAAAGGGCAGTACAAAATAATGTGCTGCACTGACTCCACCCCCTCCAACAGAGCAGGTACAAGTCCTACTTTCAAGAGGAATACCCCTAAATCTGCCAGAAGTCACAGCTGAAGGAAAAACATTGTTTCTGGCTAGGGAAAATGCCCTACGCTGACTAGGGCATTTCAAAATTAACAGATATTCTGCCATTTGGCCATAGCTGACCGCAAGATGTAACGAGAGAGGGGAACAGGTTTTATCAGCATCTCCCCACAACTCTTGCTGATCTATGTCTTGCAGTCTAGCTTTAATCTGATGAAATGCCTGCTCGAAGGTACAATTTCCCAGGCTTTCCAGATCTAACCCAACACTCTTAATTTTCTTTTCTAAGAGCCAAAGTTCTTTAGATGAAACTGAGTCAGATACAAGATATGGAAGCAAACCCTCAGTGTTGGTCCTATAATAAACAGTGAGCCAGTATTTAAAGAATCGCAGCCAAACTACTAGCTCCAGCCGACACATCCCTGCTTCCAAACAAAGGGCGGCATAAGGGACACATCCTGGTAGGCCAAGGATTTTACGTAGGAACATCCCCTGAATCTGTTCCAGGGAATAATCCCATGCCCTCAACCAAACTGGTATTCCAAATAACACTGAGGGGATAATCTTAGCCTTAAAGATCTTAAGAGCACCTGGTATAAAGGAATTCCCTTTACAGTAGAAAAAGCGTACAATGGACTTAGCTGTATTATAGGCAGTGTCTCTAATTAATCTACGCTGGGGGATCCATGATAATTTGTGATGAAAAAGAACAAGGTACTTGAATTGTCTGACTTGTTCTATTAGATTGCCTTTGATGTTCCAAGGGTGGACCTTCCTAGATTTACCAAAAACCACAATCTTGGATTTCTCATAATTAAGACAGAGTTTGTTGGTCTCAAGAAAGTCCACACATCTTACCAGAAGCCGTTTCAATCCAATGCGGGTTTTTGAAAGGATAACCGCGTCATCGGCATAGAGTAGAATGGATATAGGGGCATCTCCCAGTTTAGGACTATGACCATCTACAACATCCAAGTATGGGGCAAGATCGTTTAGGAACATATTGGAAAGAATAGGTGAGATAATGCAACCCTGTTTAACTCCAGAATTAACAGAGAAAGCTCTTGACAATTCCCCAGACTTGGCCACCCTGACCTGACAAGATGAGTTCTCATATAGATTCCTAATTAAAAGAAGAAGTCTCCTTTCTATTCCCTGGTGTTCAAGTTTCTGCCACAAAAGTGTCCTGTCTATGGAGTCAAACGCAGCCTTCAAATCAAGGAAGGCCGCATACAAGTTGGAATTAGCTATCCTAACCTGTTTATCTACCAGGTGGGATAGAATTGCACAATGATCTAAGATGGAAAACCCTTTTCTAAAACCAATCTGTTCCTTCCCCAGAATATCCTTGATGTTGATCCAGTCCAGAAGCTTATTTAAAAGATGTTTTGCATAAAGTTTTCCTATCACCGAGATAAGACTTATAGGTCTGTAGTTGTTAGGGATATTACAATCACCTTTTTTATAGATGGGAACAATTATAGACCTTGTCCAATCTTTAGGCATTTTTGTCCCCTGTTTTGTCCACAGCTGTGAACAAATGTGCCAACAAATGTGCCCACCATTCCAAATTCTCTTTTAACAAATAGGGAGGGATTATATCAGGTCCGGGGGCTTTGTTATCCTTTAAATGGCTAATAAGCTGTTTTATTTCATCTGTAGATACAGGAGGCCATTCTGGTACATCCAAAGATTGTAAATCAAAAGGGGCAGATACCACTCTAACTTGTGTAGTAAGCAAAGTGGAAAAATGCCATACCCAGGTATCAGGAGGGATAATAGACGGATCTCCATCTCTAATACATAAGGAACCTGTTACAATATGCCAAAATTGTTTGGGTCAGATACTTCAAAAAGAGACTCCAGGCTTTAGGATGATGCCACATAGAAATTTGATTTGCTATTTCTCATGTCATAATTTTAGCCATAGCACTTGCATGCAGATGATCAGCATTACGGGTTGAACAAAATTGCCATTATACTGTACTTGTTAGAGCTATAAAATTCTTAATTTCAATGTAAATTATGTATTTGGTTCAAAACCTGAGCATTCCACACATCAGATTTAAGCATTACAGGCACAAGTGTGCTGTGCTTGGATACATAAAGACCTAATTATTGACACAGGATTTTCAAGTATAAATATAAGTCGCAAATAAAGTCAATTAGGCAAAAGGGAATTTCTTCATCAGATGTTAGTCATCCTAGAGCACTGTTCCAAGAACTGCTTTTCCTTGGATTAAATAAGGATGAAACATTACTCCTTCTGTAACCTTATTTGACATAGTGTTAATAAGAAGACTCTAGGAAATGAAATTTGAGTTATGCTCCATTAACACATTTGTAGCAGCACATGTTCTTAAGGAGGTTATCTCTATACTGTGGGGTAGGGCAGCGATTCACCACTCACCACTAGTGGTCCTTGAGTCCACATCAAAAAGAATAGAAGGCATTTTCTTATTGCAGTGGGCAATAGTGCAAACAAGAATGAATGTCAAAAAATCAAGCTTAATTCCTCTGCACTCTGGTGCAGTTGCACTGAACATGCCTGTTTCAGTGTTGCAACTGCCCCTTCATCCAATACACTCAAGGCAGCAGCTGTATAAACGTGTAAAAAGAACTGCATTTTAATTTGGAAGCTGTTAGCAACTCTGGAGGTCTGCAAAAAAAAAAAAAAAAAAAGAGCAAGCCAGAATAGTGTCCCATAATCTAGTAAACCTTTAGCATCTCTGGTCTAGTGCATCCACTAACAGTGGCATGGAGTGTTTGTTTATTAAGTCAATAAATCTGTATACCACCCTTCAAGAAATATTTCCAGGTAAATTAGCTTTCAAAAGATTTTTTAAAATAAATATATAATAAAAATAACAGTAACAATCAAATCAATGGAATCAAACAGCAGTACAGAAACAGCAGCATAAAATCACTGTAAGTTAAAAGACCTGAAAAAACAAAAAGGTCATTGCCTGGTGCCAAAAGGACATTAGCATAAGTTCCTGACACAAGCCAGCCCAAGAAGAGTGTTCCACGCGTGGGCAGGGGCCAAATACGATCTACAGTTTATAAATGTTAAAAAAACGGTTGACTACTGTAATTCTCACATTATTTACCGGTATATCAGAACAGCCATATGGATTTCAAATTCCAGATGAGTATTAGGGCCCAATCCTAACAGTCCACTGCACCGTTGCAACTCATGTTCTGGCAGTGCAGTGGCCTTTCCACCATCGCAACACGCTGTCATCACGCACAACCAGCTGCTGCCTGAAACAGCGAGCAACTGCAGCTGTGCAACAGCAGCCTTCTAGAATGCCCCGGCATTGGTAAGTTGGGGGGGCAGTGGGTGGAATGAGGGCAGAACAGGGTAGTGAAGGGGAAGAATGGGGCAGAGACAGGATATGTTGAGGGTGGGAAGGGGGCAGTTATTGGTGGCAGCAGTGGCGGAACCAGCCGATCTGGCAGGGGGGGCGGCATCCTCGACGCCCCCAAACTAATTAGCATAATTTATGCTAATTAGTTTTACCCGCTTTATTCGCCGATTTTCGGCGATTTTAAGCCTAGAAATGGTTTTTTTTACTAAGTATGTATGCTTTTACCCGCACTTTTGTGAAATTGGACGGCTCCCACGACGATTTTAAGCCTTCTCCCGGGGGCGCAGCGTCTCCGTTCAGCCGTTCACTTGGTGCGGCACTTGGTGCGCCCCCAGAAGCAATCTCCGTAGTTTGCGCATGCGCAAACCCACGGCATCTCCAGGGACGCTCCAGGGAGTAGTTTGCGCATGCCCAGAACGTCCCTGGAGACTCCGTGGGTTTGCGCATGCGCAAACTACGGAGATTGCTTCTGGGGTGCACGGAGAAGCTGCGCGAGAAGAAGGCCGGGAGAAGGCTTAAAATCGTCGTGGGAGCGGTACATACACACAAAAGTGCCGGTAAAGCATACATACTTAGAAAAAAACCCAGCGCTAGGCTTAAAATCGCCGAAAATCGGCGAAAAAAAGCGGGAAAAATTCAAATTTTTCCCGCTTTTTTCCGGAGCCTCCCGCCCCCCCGCACCACCTCCCGCCCTTGCGCCCTGGGGCCCACCGCCCCAGGGCACCACATCAGGGCACGGCTCTGGGTGGCAGTAGCTCCACTGATATCCTATCCCCCTTCCCGGCCTCAATTCACCTCCCCAGGTCCATTTGGAGTTGCACCAGCCAAATACAGGTGGGCCCCCATATCCACTGATTCGCTATCCACGGTTTCAGTTATCCACGGATCGTGGGGACCCCCCCAGGCTTTTACTTTTTTCCCCAGTAAGCTTTGTTTCTTCCTTAAAGAAACAGGAGAAGCAGCCTCTGGCTGCTTATTACAGGCAAGTAGAACGAGACTAAGTACCAGAGAGGCTCTGCAAGGTTAACAGAAACCTTGCAGAGCCTCTCTAGAACTTAGTCTCGTTCTACTTGCCTGCAATGGAGGCTGCTTCTCTGTTTGTTTTAAGGAAGAAACAAAGCTTGCTGAAAGAAGAATAAGAGCTGGGGGGGCAAGCATGCCTGCCTGCAGGGGAGGCAGGGTGGGGGGCCCTCAGGAAACCATGGAGGGGGTGTTCGCTCTTATCCATGGTTTCAAGTATCCATGGAAGGGCCTGGAACATATCCCCAGCGGATATGGGGGCCCACCTGTAGGTGGTGCCATTCTGAGTAGACCTATTGGGGAAGCAGAGGCTTATACCAAGGCAAGGGAATGAACATTCCCTTGCCACAAGGAGGTGTCCGGGAATGCCCCCCGCATAGGATACAGTGCATGCTCTGTTGGTGTGGCGGCATTGGCAGGGGGATTTAGGTAGAATTGGGCTGTTAGTCATAAGTAGCAAAACACAACAAAGAGTGTTGCAGCACCGTATAAACTAATTTATATATTTTGGCATATGCTTTTTGGGACTACAACTGATGACATGGATTGTAGTCCACAAAAGCTTAGGCTGAAATAGACTGGTTAGCCTTAAAGGTGCTACACGACTCTTTGGTGAACTTCAATGGCATTGTGTTGGAAGAAACACATTGTTTAAGGATGACTGGAAGGTTGCATGGTTTGAGCTGACAAATCACTGGAAAAGAAAAGCATATATAGCTATAATGCAACGGGATATTCTGTCGAAAGCTTTCCAGCTCTATCTTAGCATGTAAAATATGGCTGTAAATATATTTCATTTCTCAAAGTCTCCCCAACCCCGCCCTGCATTAGTACAGTTTGCAACTCGCTCCCAATCAACGCTTCAAAACTACCATAGTGAGTTTATCTACTGGCTGACAGCTATCAACAAGGGAAAGAAGATCAGGCAGGAGATCAAACATAACATATTTCATTTACAGCCCTCAACTGAACATACATTTCCAGGGAAACCAATGTGCACTTCAGCAGCTAGCATCTATGTGAGAATTTCAGCTGCCTCAGATTAATTTACACTTCTTTTTTTAAAAAACAGACATTGGATTAGTTAAAATAAATGTTTAAAATAAGCTTACTAATCTCTTTACGCATTTTCTTTACCTATCCCAGCTCAGTTTCCATGGAATCAAGGTCAGAAAGTTCACAGAGACCCAGCAGGGATACCAGCAGCTGAGAAAGAGAGCTCTCACTTTTAGATTTTTGTCTGAAAGCTATACATGCAGGTTCACAAAGGGCAGCAGAGATGCTCCGGTCTGGCCATTGATGTCATTTTCTCTTTTAAGCTGAGCAAAAATCATAATTTTAGAGCTTGTTTTTAATGTTAGCCTGAAAATGCATGGATTTTAAAGCACTAACATCTAGTTTTACTGTATCCTAGTTTAAAGGGGAATTTACCTAATTAGTTAAAATAGCAGTTCGCTTATGAAAGTGCACTTATTACGTTGAGGGTTTTACTTCTTGGGTGGCAGGAGACAAGGATATGCATGGTTACAACCATACATTTGGAAATGCTTGATTTACTCACGGCAGCCCATCTATTATGTCTATAGATATAACTCGTACAGTTAACGTTAAGCTTTGTGCTATAATTCTAGAGTACTTGCTTCAGGTCACAGTCTGACTTACTTTTCCATGTAAATGCTTTGTAGAAGAAAATGTGGGGCCTTTATGTACATTTGCCCAAGTACAGCTCTGTTGGTTTTATATGATTTTTCAGCCCAATCTTATGGGCTGACTGTGCTGCCAGAACTTGCGTTCCGGCAGCACAACCTGCTCTATGGCAGTGCAAAATGCTGGCCACAATTGCACACTGCCCGGCTACTGCTGCAAATGGCAAAAGGGGAGGCAAGTGCAGTAGCGACTCTGGGAGCAGCACCAGCCCCAGTAAGGGGGCAAGGGAGATGTGCTGTGGGCAGGGGGGGAGCTACAGGGCAGATCAAGGGGTGGACAGGGGGTGGGGAAGGGAGGGAAGGATGCCGGCAGCACCAGCATGTGCCGGGATCCTGTCCCTTTGCGCAATCCCTCCCGTTTTTTCTCCTCAGGGTTACGTGAGCTATAGAGCTGGTATAAGTCTGAGAAAGCCCATAGGGCATAAGGGGGGGCTTACCTGGAGATAAGGGAACAAAGCTTCTCTTACCTCGAGGAGGCCTTCTGATTAGCAACCACACACACACACACACACACACACACACACACACACACACACACACACACACACACCCCGCTATAGGATGCAGTGAGTGCATCTGTGCAAGTGGCAAGATTGTGGCAATAATGTATGAACTTTTCATATAGATTTCAGAGCCCACATTCGTCTTATGATGCACCTACCTCCGGGTTGAGTTTTGCTTTGGACATTACAAAACAAATCACTGTCATCTGGATGCACAATTCACCCATGCTCCCAGTTGACAAGGGGTGGCACTTCCTGTAACATCATGCACATTCTAGTAGTGTTGTAACCATTCTTGAACAATAGCCATCTTGAATGTAAAGATGCCTGCCAAACATGCATCTGGTCAAAAGGTGATGGCTTCCAGCACTGCTTAGTCTTGGGGCATGACTTCATTCACACATTGGACATTTATATAACTATGTCGGCACTCGGCATTGCAATCATTGTGCAATCTTAGGGTTTTGTTCTGGTATGGCTGTTTAAAGGGAACTACTTCAAGCCCAAGAATGCTGGGCTGCCCCTTTTAAAACAAACACATTTTAAATTCGTTTTGAGAGACTTCCAATATGTTAAGTTTCGTGAGATATTTTCACTTTTAACATCTGATTTTACTGTTAGGAATGCAAAATTAAGGTCACGTTTCTTCTTCTTCAAGAATTCTGCATGATGTCCCTGCTGGAGAGATATAAAGATCAAATTCCATGACCCTTTGCCAGAAAAGTCTCCTTATTTGATCCAATTCACATAATAACCCAAACAACTGGATCTAAAATGAAATTAAACTATTTATTTACTCTTTGCTCTGCATGTGTGTGTCTGTGCGTGTTTTCCTTTGAGGCATCTTTCCCAATCCTCCTTTTTTTAAATTCAATTCATTTCAATTCCTTCCTTCTTTTGTTTCACACACTTGGTACCTTTATTTTAGGGTTGATCCAGCTATGTCTTGGGCCGAGCCTTGATTTCATTCGCCTCAGCACTCAGAAGCGAAAAAGAACATCGTGTTCCTGCAAACAGTCCAGCAAACATGCTTCACAGCTATGCCAAGTTTGCAGCTGACCAATTGGCCCACATTCTGAAGGGATTCATTTTCAAAATTGTCTACTTTTCAAATAAGCTGACAAGGGCTGGGAGGTTCTTTGATTTTCTTGAGACAGAGAATCAGATCAGATTCTCACTGTAGTCATGTCAACAATCAAAGTTTGACCTCTCCGAGCTGGGCAACATTTTTATATTGGTTGTGTTTCAGGTGTCGCTTATGCAAAATACTGAACCTTATTCCATGTGGCACTGGTTGTTGGCAGCTAGACATGGGAGAAACAGTTTCATTTATGTGTGTGGGATTTATGGTGTATCCTTCCATATATCCCATGATCCCAAGCTATTTATATAAAATAAGTCAAAGGGAAGTCCATCACGAATAACCCAGCCAAAGTACACCCATTTCTTTGGCATTTATTAAATTTTATAAATTAAAGTTAAATTTTCTTCTCAGCTATTGTGGCATGCACACATGCATCCCAGTCTTTTAAATGCTGACTCTCTATTTTACAAATTTCATGCAAGTTAAATTGGCCATTTGCTCACTTTTTTGGCCATGTTGGCACTTTTTTCAATAGCCTTGATCGTGGAAATGGCTACTAACAGTGACAGGTTGGATTCATGAAAAGACGGACACAGGCTGCAATCTGATACACACTTACCTGGGAGTCCCATTGAACTTAATGGGACTTACTTCTGAGTAGACACACATAGGATTGTGCCAACACACTGAGATATTTTTCTTTGATGAAGAATCATGAAGACAATAAGCAGCTGACTAGCATACGTGAGCTGCCTCTACAAGGTAGCAGCCAAACTAGATTGACGCTCCATACAGAATGACCTTATGGTCTTATAATTGGTTCAGCACATATTGAAATTGTGGGGCAAGATGTTCAAATTCAAGCCGGCCTCATAATCTGTGTACACATTCATAACACTCTGTGTATTGGGCATGGCATGATTTTGCAGTTAACTTGTGCTGGGAAAAAGCAGTCATATGCATTTATTCTGACTGAAGCTTGAACTCCAAACATTACCATCTGGCCTCTGCTTCTTACTATAATAAGAGATAAGTTAGAAAGTGATTCTATTGCCAATGTGGGAGAGTGAAGTAGCCAATAGTATCATTGTCTATACTCAAGGACACCTAAGAAAAGATCAATGATGTCATCTTTCCCAAGGAAATGGTCCTGGAAAACAAAATTGTATATAGACAGAAATCAACTTTTTGGCAATGTCTTTGTAAATGACTTCTTTCCATAAGAGTGGGTCTGCAGATGTGCATGACAGCTTTGCCCCCTGATTCTGGCATCTTTGGTTTGGTGTGATGTCAAGAGCATGGCCGACAATTAGTACAGGTGGGCCCCCATATCCACTGATTCGCTATCCACGGTTTCAGTTATCCACGGATCGTGGGGACCCCCCCCCCCCAGGCTTTTACTTTTTCCCAGTAAGCTTCGTTTCTTCCTTAAAGAAACAGGAGAAGCAGCCTCTGGCTGCTTATTGCAGGCAAGTAGAAAGAGACTTAAGTACTAGAGAGGCTCTGCAAGGTTAACATAAACCTTGCAGAGCCTCTCTAGTACTTATTCTCGTTCTACTTGCCTGCAATGGAGGCTGCTTCTCTGTTTGTTTTAAGGAAGAAACAAAGCTTGCTGAAAGAAAAATAAGAGCTGGGGGGGGGGGCAAGCATGCCTGCCTGCAGGAGAGGCAGGGTGGGGGGGCCCTCAGGAAACCATGGAGGGGGTGTTCGCTCTTATCCACGGTTTCAAGTATCCACGGAGGGGCCTGGAACATATCCCCAGCGGATATGGGGGCCCACCTGTATTCCCATATGCTAGAGCGGGGTGGCCAACTTTCCACCATTAGGGCCTCTGTGTTCTTAAGAGTTGTGTAGAAGACAGAATCTTGGCAGCTGCAAGTGCTGATGGTGCTGCTGAAGCAGCTGCACCTGCAGAAATGCCCTCACCTATACAACCATCAAAGATCCAGGAGCATTCATGTTGAAAGGTTGGCCACCCCTGTGCTAGAGTCTGTAGGCCCAACACTGGGCATATTTGGTGAGACTAATCTGGTCTGTTTCCAGAATGAGATTATTACTATTGTCACTCAACCACATTTATGGAAGCCTCAGAATTAAGTGGAAGAAATCCACTACAGAGGGAAGAAAGGAGGGAGCCGAAGACATGAGAAGAAGCAGAGGCATCATTACGGTGGGGGTGGTTTGGGTGGTGGGCCCCAAGCGGCGGGTCGCAGGGGGTGTACCTGCCTCCAGATCCGGTGCTCCGTCCCGTGTTGGCTCCTCCTCAGGTTTGGCCTTCCCACCCGCCCAGGCGCCGCTTGGCTCCAAAAAGGAGCCGAAAAGCACCGGGGGGGGGGGGGTGTTTCCGCACTGCAGCGGTGGGCGAGGGTGATGCCATGCCCCCCAGGGACGGGCCGTATTGCGTCCTGTGGGGGTGTCACAGCAGCGGCCCCCTCCCACGGTGTGTGTAGGGCTGCTACTGAGAAGTGACATCAAGAGAAGCAAATCAAAAGCACCTGGCCTGCAGGGTAGCAACACATCCAGAGCCTGACCTGATCCAGGAGGTGGTTGATGCAAGGATCTCAGTCAGTAGGCTGAATCTGAGAAATCCTTAGAGAAACAAGGGGAAGTCGAGATAGTTCTACATGTTGAACCAATTCCAAAGTTGGTTGAGTGTGTAGTACAGTCTTTGCAAGGTTATACGACCTCAGATATTCACTATACAGGATCACATATTTGAAAGCAACCCCACATCAACATTTCCACTCAGGCTAGCTGCATGTGAGTTCAGACCATCCCCACAAGGACATTTTATTTATTTATTTATTTATTTATTTATTTATCCTTTCATTCATTCATAAAAATTTTAGGCACACATCCAGGTATTCTACCAACAATTAATGAAATTAATAAAGTCACGTGAATGTGAAAACCTGCAAAGGATCACATTAAGAATGGCGAGGAAAGTATTGTATTTTGTCCTTTTATTTCTTCAGAAATTGGGATGGAAAGGTGGAGGGGGGAATCAGCACCCAAAAGGGCATCAGTTAAGGGATCATACCTCTGAGGCCCCCTCTTTGTAAGGGCCACCTCCCCCCCCCATTATCCATATTGTTATAGGTGTGGGTTTGCAGTTTTGCATATTCTTCCCCATTTATCCTTGCTTCCACTTCCCCCCCTTCCTCTGTTGTCTCCCTGTGCTTTTTTAAGTTTTTGAACAATGAACCATCGCATTCCTTTCATTTGAAAACCACTTTGAGAACTCTTTGTTTAAAAGCGCTATATAAATATTCGGGATACATCAATCAAAGAGCAAAACAATGATCCCATTGTGTCATCTGTTGGAACAACTGAACATAGCCAAGTAAATCTCAGTTAGCACTGATAGCATATAGATTATAAAACAGGTAACTGGTAATTAGTTTTTGTTCATTTGCATGTAAACATAGGTTGATTTCCAGCTTCGTTGCTACCCAGAGAAGAGATCCATGAAAACTAAAGGCTCTCACTCTCATCAGCTAGTGCTAATCTAATAAATGGTTTTACCTTACCTATATTGTCTTGTTCAGATTTAATATGGTAATTGATATTGGCCATCTGCCTAGCTTCATCATATCTCCACCACCCCCACCACCCTATGCACCTGTCTTCGTTGGACAAAACATGACATGAGAACAGAAAGCACATTTAGCCCATAAAATCTCAGGCTCTGCTGTGAAGCTGACACAAACGTAGGTGCTTTAAAAAAAATTGCACACAAAAAAGGTCACTGTAAGACTGCCTTGACTTTGAGTCTGGAGAGAAGTAGAAAGCAGAGGAGAATGTTGACAAACATGGGTAGGACCACAGAAAAAAACGGAATTCCCTACCTGTGAATCTCCTGTTCTGGGAGAGGAAGGGGGGGCATTCGGTACTGAATGGGTTAACCCCCTTCCCACTTCAGAGGCAGGATCGGTTGAGCTGAGTTGGCTCCTCCTCCTCCGTAGCCGTTGCTCCCCAGTCCAATACTGCAGAAAGGTGAACCAGGGAAACATCTCGCCGACCCTAGAAGGCGTCCAGCAGGAACTTCAAGCGTCGAACACAGGAACTGGAGAAGGAGGTCACTAGAAAACCATAGACCAGAGCTTGGAAGAAGAAGAAACGGTTAACAGAAAATAGTAATTAACTCCCACCGGATAAGCTACCTACGTGTGCCCAAAACGAGCCTCAACCAAAACGAAAAAGAACAAAAACGGAGACAAATAGAGAACAACTGGGCGGGTCGAATGCCCCCCCTTCCTCTCCCAGAACAGGAGATTCACAGGTAGGGAATTCCGTTTTTCTCTGGAGTAGGAAGGGGGGTCATTCGGTACTGAATGGGATATACCAGAGCTGTGGCATCCCAGGGGGGGGGCCTCTACTTGTCTCCGCTCTAAACCACCTGCTGCAGCACCCTGCGGCCAAAACGAGCTTCCGCAGAGGCTAAACGATCAATTTTGTAATGTGTCAAAAAGGTATTGGGAGAAGCCCACGTTGCTGAACGACAAATATCAATTAGCAAAGAAGACCCATCAAAAACCGCCGAGGTGGCGGCCCCTCTGACAGAGTGTGCCAGAATACCTTCCGGAGGGGTCTGCCCCGAAGCCGTATATGCCACCTGTATGGCCCGCCGGAGCCAACGAGCAATAAGTGATGCGGAGGCCTTCTTACCCATGGATCTGCCATGAAAAACTACAAAGAGCGCCTCTGTCTGTCTAAAGGACTCGGTTCGGTGCATGTAGAACCGCAGAGCCCTACGCACATCCAAAGAGTGCCATTCGCGCTCCCTAGGACACTTTGGGTTGGGGCAAAACGTAGGAAGAACAACGTCCTGAGAACGGTGAAAAATAGAGTTCACTTTAGGAATAAAGGTCGGATCTAATGTAAGTACCACCCTGTCCTTATGGAAGACCGTCAACTTCTCATTAACGGACAAAGCCCCCAACTCAGAAACGCGTCTGGCAGAGGTCAGGGCCACCAACAGAACAGTCTTTAATGTAAGGTCCCGGAGGGACGTCGTGGCTAGAGGTTCAAACGGGCCCTTCATGAGAGCCCTAAGAACCAGATTAAGGTCCCAGGTTGGGAACCTGTGGACCACAGGCGGGTTAATAAGCGAAACTCCCCGAAGGAAGCGATGGACATGGGGATGGTCTAGCATACTCCCCTCGCCTCCAGTTCCCAGAACACTCTTAAGAGCAGCCACCTGTCGACGGAGAGTGCTCGTGCTAAGGCCAAGCGACAACCCCGTCCTGTAAGAATTCAAGCACGTGATGTAATTTGGGATGGAGCAGCCTGATTCCCCGGCGGTCGCACCAGTCAGCGAAACGCCTCCAAGTCGCCCCGTAGATCTTCTTGGTGGATTGACGCCTCGAGGCCAGGAGAGTGTCCACCACACGAGAAGTATAACCGCATCCGCTCAACTCGCCCCGCTCAACATCCAAGCTGTTAGATGGAAGTGTTGAGGCTGCGGGTGAACAAGCGGCCCCTGGAGAAGAAGGTCGTCCCTGAGTGGCAGCGGCCACGGCTTGTCCACTGACAGTAACACCAGATCTGGGAACCAAGACCTCCTGGGCCATCGAGGGGCAATTAAGATCACAGACGCTCTCAGCAGACAAATGCGTTTCAGCACCCGAGGGAGAAGAACTATGGGAGGGAAGGCGTAAAGGAGTCCCGAAGGCCACAAAGTCCGCAGAGCATCCACGCTCTCCTCCCCCTGGCCTTGCTGTCTCGCATAGAACCGTGGTAGTTGGGCGTTCAATCTGGACACGAAAAGATCCACCAGCGGAGTCCCGTATCTTCTCACAACGAGAGAGAACACCTTTGGGTTCAACTGCCATTCTGTTTCTCCTATGTTTTGACGGCTGAGCCAGTCCACCGTGACGTTTATCTTCCCGGCCAGGTGTTCAGCTTTGAGGGACAACAAGTTTCGCTCTGCCCACATCAACACTTCTTCTGCTTCCCTCGCAAGCAGAAGGCTGTCTGATCGTGTTCCGCCCTGGCGATTTATATACGCTTTTGCCGTCATGTTGTCGGTCTTTATTAGAACCGCCTGACCCCGGAGAAGTTCCTGGAAGTGTAGAAGGGCCAGCTTTATGGCTCGCAGTTCCAAAAGGTTGATGGGAAGTTTGTTTTCCCGAGGAGACCACGTCCCCTGTGCGAATAGGTGACCCATGTGGGCCCCCCAACCCAAAAGGCTGGCGTCCGTGGTTACCATCAGGGGGTCCGGCGTTTCCAACAGTGAGGGGGTCGACAGTCGGCCCGGAGTCAGCCACCAATCCAGGCTGATCGAGAAATCCTGGGTCAATAGAACGCGCCTGTTCTGCTTGCGTTCTATCTGCTTCGCAAAGGGCCGAAAAAGTCTCTGAAGGGGCCGCGTGTGGAACCTGGACCACGCAACAATGCCCTGACAGGAGACCATCACCCCGAGGAGCTTGGCCAGCGCCAGAAGGTCGTCCGTCGTCCGTGTCCTGGCCCTCTGAAGGAGGGTCAGCAGGTTCAGCTGCTGATCCGGCGATAGAGAAACCGTAAGGTCCCTGGTGTCGAATACCAAGCCGAGATGTTCAATCACTTGGGTAGGATTCAGCGAGCTCTTGATCCTGTTGACCACAAAGCCATGTCGGTGAAGGCAATGCAACGTTGACTCCGTGTCCCAGAGGGAAGCTTCTCGTGAGTCGGAACGAATCAAAATGTCGTCCAAGTAGGGGATGACGGAAACCCCGTTCGCTCTCAGCCAGGCCAAGGGTCCCGCCAACGTCTTCGTGAAGACCCAGGGGGCAGTCTTGAGGCCAAATGGCAAGGCCCGGAACTGATGATGTGAAGTTCCGTATGCGAAGCGTAAATACTGACGGTGTCTCGGTCGTATAGAGACATGAAGATACGCCTCCGACAAATCTATGGAGGTGAGAAAATCCCCCCTCCGGAGCACCGCTGCAACGGATCTCCAAGACTCCATCTTGAACCGTCTTCAGGCCATAAACAGGTTTAACCACTTCAGGTCCAGGATGGGTCTTAGGTCCCCGTTCTTCTTTTCCACAAGGAAGAGGGTGGAGTAAACACCGTGCCCCCATTGCGAGGGAGGAACAGGTTCTATGGCCATGATATCAGAGAGATGGCCAATCGCTTTCAGCATGTTGCGGTGTTTGAGCGGATCCCTGGAAAGAGGAACCTTCCAGAATCATCTCCGTGGAAGTTTGACCAATTCCAGGGAGTATCCCCTGGTAACCGTATCCAAAATCCACCGATCCGAGGTCGTCTCCCTCCAGCGAGCAGCAAAGGCGAGGAGACACCCTCCGATAGGTACGGAGACGGCGTCTAATAAGGCGTCATGCATTGCGCTGGGAGCGGAAAGGCTTACGGGAAGAATCACCTTGGTAGTTTCCGGTTCTGCCCTTAGGGAAGACTCTGGTCTTATTCCACCTGTTGGGTCCTCTGTTGGGTTCTCTAGGTCTAACAGGGGTCCGAAAGGGTCGAAAAGGTTGGGGTTTGGACCTCGGTAACTCCTTACTGGAAGAGGGAAGAACCTTTCTCTTATCTTTACTTTTGATAAGGAGGGGTTCAAGAGCATCCCCAAACAACTTCGTACCCTGAAAGGGCACCCCCACCAATCTATGCTGAGAACCCGAGTCGACCTCCCAGTTACGCAACCATACATTCCGTCTGGCCACCACATTGGAGGCCAGAGCCCTGGCGCTTAGTTGCAGAGATATCTTTTTTAGAGAGTTTTTGACTTTTTTGGATAGACCGGATTCGGACTTGATCAGATCCTCCACCCAGAGGAAGGCCGCCCGAGAGAATAGGGAATTGGAGGCCGAGGCTCTCAGGGACTGTGAGATGGCTTTGAAATTTTTCTTAAGAGAGATATCCACTTTCTTGTCACATGAGTCCCTGGGGCCCCCCTCCCCCTCGGAGGGAATAACCGCGGCAGACGAAAGGGCCGCGACCGGCGCATCCACCGTTGGGACCTTAAGTAATGCCATAGCTTGGTCCGGCAGAGAATAGAGTTTATTGATCAATTTAGTACTGTACTTAGACTTAACAGGATTTTTCCACTCTAATTCCAGAGCAGACTGAAAAGAAGCTGGAAACGGGACCGTGGTGGGCAATACGGGTCCCTGGGGAAAAATACCCTTTGGCGCCAGCGACTCTCCATGGGGAACACTGGGGGTATCCGAAGGAGCCAGATTCAAGGCAGCGGTCACCTTGGTAACCATTCTTTGAAATAACTCAGGGGGGAAAAGCCTATTAGGATTATGGTCCTTGTCTCCCTCCTCTCCGTCCTCAGATAACTCCCCTTCCTCTCTATCAGAGCCCCCAGAGGAGGATGGGGTAGAGCTCAGGTAAGTAGCCCCGGAATGCTTGCAAGCGGCAGTGGCAGGGGCCTCAGAGGGCACACTGGGAGAGCGATGCCTCCTGTGCTTCGAATCACGTACAGGAGAGTCATGAGTGGAGTGGCCCCCGTCCCCATGGCGCGAGTGAGACCATGAGTCCCGGAATTTGGATCTTTTTGATCTCTTGCGCTTCTTGTCTGTCTTATGGGCTACCCAAAGATTTCACCGCGCCTGCTACAGCCTCCCTGACCAACAGTTGCAAATGAGCGTGCAGCGCTGGATCCAATTGCGGAGCGCTAACAGCGGAGCCATCCCTCAGGGCGCCGTTGCTCGAACGAGCCTCCTCCCCCTTCGATGCTGCCATAATTTCCTTACCAACCAACCGCTCGATGCAGCGTGCACTGAAGGCTTCACGGGCCCGCGGAAGCGGCGAGGTGCACCGTCAGACCCGAATCCAGCAGCGGCCAAACTCCACTTAATCTCCGCTCCGATGTTGGCCCCACTCCAAAAATGAAGGCGGAGAAGAGGGGAGAACAACCCCAAGCTTGACGGCGCCGCCGCCCAGCGGGTTCGCGCTCGCTTGTCTAGGCCGCGCCTCAGCTGTTCCCTCAAGCGCCTGAGGTAAAAATAGGCGGGAGCTCTCAGACGCAACGAGCGTTGATGAGCCCGCTCTCTAGCAACCCTCAGCGAAGGCTCCAATAACTCTCTCTCTCTCTCTCCCACCTGGCTAGTGACACGGGGGCGGGTCGGGAAGGGAAGAGGGAGGCAGAAGGAAAAAATAGCACAGGAAAGAAAGCTCTGGTCACCAAAAAATTACGAAAAAAACACTCAGCTCACAAACACACACCGACCTTTCTCTGAACGAGGCAGGATCGGACTGGGGAGCAACGGCTACGGAGGAGGAGGAGCCAACTCAGCTCAACCGATCCTGCCTCTGAAGTGGGAAGGGGGTTACCCCATTCAGTACCGAATGACCCCCCCTTCCTACTCCAGAGAACCGTTAATAGCTCAGCCATCACTTGGCGCATTGAACCTCTGGCGCATTGAACTGTATGGGGCAGTGCGTGGAAGGGTACCTGCTACCGCCAGTTAAAGCAACAGATGGCAAATGGCACCTGAGCTTATAGGATTTCTCATAAGTCAGAATGTTACTGCTCTGACCAGAATTACATCCTTCAGACTTTTTTTGCTAGACAAAAGAAGTGTGTGCATTCAGCATTTTAATTATTGTCCAGCTTCCTTATAAGATTTGTTTAAAGTTAGTCTTCAATAGAGGAAGGAGCGCTGCCCATGTGCTGAGAGAGGCACTATGTTTTTAGATCGGGGGGGGGGGAGTTGGTTCACTTCATAAAAGAAAGGCACTCTGTATATGTACTCTTGTTGCAAAAACTGTTTTTCTGAGTAGACACTCAGCAACCCACAACTGAAGTGTCACGATTCTGTAGGAAAAAGTTAAGTGAGCCAAAATACATGCAAACTGGAATCAGCGGTGGTGTCAGCTTATGTGAGGGCCCCCACCAATCAAAGTCTGAGCCCTAAAGTCCCATGACCCAGATTCACCAGTGGCCAGGGGGTGGGAGCACCCAGAGTTGGGCTTTGCCCCAGGGCAATCTGGCACAAGCTCTCATTGCAACGTATAAGTCTGTTCTGTGGGGACGTTCTCTAGACATACACATTGATAGAAGTCCTTACCATATTAGCATTGTTGCAGCACAAAACTGATTCACTATTGGCAGTATAGTCTTGTCCAGGAGAGCACTTTTCCAGCTCACACTCCCAGTCATGAATGGAGGGGGACAAGCAGGGCCGGACCAAGACCTTCTGACACCTGAGGTGGCATTCCAAAGGTTGCCTGCCCTTACCCAGGGCCTCTGAGAAGAATTTTATCAGGGGGGTACAAAGTTTCTTTTGGGCCCCTTCTCAAAGGGGGAGGGGGCAAAACAGGATGGGGGGGCAGCAATAGCCGCAAAAGTCTTTGGAGCTCAGGTCTACAGGCTTCCCAATGCGGTGCCCAGGTCTACCCGCCCGATAGACCTGGCTCGGCCACCGTCTTTCACTCTCCATGAGGCTAGCTGGGATCCCAGGAAATTTCTGCGGCCACTCCTTTGGTTCCTGGGCCCCCTTTTTGACCCTGGGCCTGGGTACAATTTACCCCCTTTACCCCCCCCTCTCATGGGCCCTGCCCCTACCTGATGATGTGTCAGCCTCTGCACCTTCCACTTTCCAAAGTCCTTGCTCAGCACTCTCCTCCCTCCACATTTCCTCTTCCTCTCTGTCCCCCTCTTCCTTTTCCAACAGGGAATGCAAGGAGAAAGTGAATGAGCCTGGTTTGGGTATTATTACCATGAAAAAGTAAAGAGTCTGAAATCACTTCTGCAGAAAACCACTTCCTGGACAAAAGACCCAAATCTGAAGTAGTAACTAGTTCCTTTCTCAGTTATTTTTGTCTAGGAGGGCCTTACACAATACTCATTTATTGGCCACTGCAGAATTTGTCTGAACCTTTCCTTAGAGATAAAACATACGTACAGCCAAAATGTTCTCATAAAGGATTAACATTCTGTTCTTTATCAATAACAACAAATTAGTCATTCCTTTTCACACTCTTGTACTTTGGAATCAGAACAACATAAATTATTAACAGTTCCCATACGCGGTCGTTCAAACGCAAGTGTTTTAAGTAATTGCTAAAATATGAACTCCACTTAAGACCAAATACATTTTAGTACGCTGGTGCCAAAAGTAAACTGCAATCACCAAAACGCTCGTATTCTAACTGTTCTCATAAAAAAAGACAGGAATTGACGTACACTGAACAGCCGAATACCTCCTTGCTCATGTGATCTAATATAGAAAAGGACTGTTCAAGTTCAATGTCCAACCCTTGCCTTCAAGAGTTATCATTTCAGAAGCCCATCATCTCAGCAAGCAAGCCTCTTCAGGTCTGATAAGGAACAGGTATCAAAGCTTGTGCAGTTGCACTGATTGTCAGAGCACGCATGCGTGCACACACGTGCATGTGCCAGTCTATTCTTTCCCTTTTGAGATTGATAAGCCCTCAGTAAACCTGCAGAGCAGCAGCCAACTGGCTGCGTTCTCTAGACTTTCTGAGAAACATCCCTTACAACAGCTTCCTGTTACTGAGGTTGCCAATCAACCAGGAAAAGAAAGATCTGACTGGGTTTCTTCCGTTCAAAGTTGCCACTGCCACCGAAAAAAACAAGGGGGACGGTTGTTTGCTCCCCTCTCCCACCTTTCCAAAGAAATCAGAGCCAGAACAAACGTTTCTTTTATTATGTGGTTTTGATGTTTCCATGAGCGTTTTATGGTTGTCTGATTTCAACTCCGCATAGCTATTTTCATCTGTGGCTCCTTTCTTCCCACAGTTGGTAGGACTCCTCCTCCCACTCCGATTGTGATTACAGTATTTTCCACCTGCCGCAATTAATGTTTGATAGGGAATTCATGAGGTAATGTATTCTGTGTCTGTGTTCAGATCAGAAGACCAGAATACCTTCACAAGATGATTGACGTAGGCAGATGTGGGACCTGACTGAGATTTCCCATTCTCTGAACATTTGAGTGCATTTTCAAGTGGAAAACTATCATAGAAAAAATTCTGAGTGAATGAATTCCCACACGGTATACGAAGTCATCTCGGTACATATCGGTTATGTTGCAAGGGTCCATTGCTATTGCGCTTGTGTGAAAACATGACCAAAGGACGTACTGCACCTGTGTAACTGCTCTGACGCAGGTGTCTGTAACTCAGATGTCCATAACTCGGAAAGCCAGCGTAATTGAAGATTTCTTTACTTACAAAACATTATGTGAATTTACAGCTTTCATACTGGGCTCCTCCTCAGCTAAAACCAGAAATCCACCCCACTACTGGGATCCTCCTCCATGGTATTCAAAATATTATGGCACCTAATGCAATACTTACATGGTTTTAAGTATTAAAACCATGTAAGTATTAAAACTTACTTTTAATTTAAATATTTAAATTAAAATTTAAATTGATCTGGAGGACGGTAGCATGCCCCTACTATTACATCACTCTTTGAGCCTGGTAATCTAACCCACAGTGATTCTACGGAGGAGTCAGAGCTTAAAGTTTAAATACTTAAAGTTTAAATAAGTTTAAATACTTACATGGTTTTAAGTATTAAAACCATGGGGAGAAAGCAAGCCAAACTACACCTTAAGCAGAGTTAAACTTAAGCAGAATTTAAACTTCACCTTTAGCAGAGTTGAACTTAAGCAGAATTTAAAACTATAGTAGGCCAGATGTAAATTAAGGTGGCTCAGGAACCATAGCAACATACATTCCTGCCTAGGGAATGAGGGTGCAGAGGATGGGGAACAGTCAAGTAATAACAGAGTAAGAATTGGGAGTGGTAGCGTGATGGGACATGACAGCCAGTCTAGTAGGACAGAAGGATGCAGGAATAAAGGTGCAAACATGCAGCCCTTCTTGGGGGACCAGGTATATAAGTGCTTTTATGTAAATGCCCGAAGTCTACGGGCAAAGATGGGAGAACTGGAATGTTTGGTGGCTAGGGATAACATTGACATAGTAGGTATAACAGAAACCTGGTGGAATGCGGAGAACCAGTGGGATACTGCAATTCCAGGATATAAACTCTATAGGAGGGACAGAGAGGGGCGTGTTGGAGGTGGGGTGGCCATCTATGTCAAAGAGGGGGTAGAATCCACCAGAGTAGAGCTGGAAGGGGCTCTGACTCCTCCGTAGAATCACTGTGGGTTAGATTACCAGACTCAAAGAGTGATGTAATAGTAGGGGCATGCTACCGTCCTCCAGATCAAAAACCTGAAGGGGATCTTGAAATGAGGAAGCAAAACAAGGAGGTGTCAACGAGAGACAGGGTTGACTTCAATTATCCTCACATCGACTGGGTCAATTCATGCTCAGGTCATGAAAGAGAGACTGGATTTCTGGATATGTTAAATGACTGTGCCTTAGAGCAGCTTGTCACGGAACCGACCAGAGGACAGGTGACTCTGGATTTGATATTGTGTGGCACTCAAGATCTGGTCAGGGAGGTAAATATTACCGAACCATTGGGGAACAGTGACCATGCTGCGATCTGTTTCGCCTTGCATGTCGGAGGGAGAGTGCCGAGCAAATCTGACACGAAAACCCTTGACTTCCGAAGGGCAGACTTCCCCAAAATGAGGAGACTAGTTAAAAAAAAGTTGAAAGGGAAGGTAAAAAGAGTCCAATCGCTCCAGAGTGCATGGAGGCTGTTTAAAACAACAGTCATAGAGGCCCAGCGGGAGTGTATCCCACAAAGGAGGAAGGGCTCGACCAAGTCCAGGAGGGTGCCGGCATGGCTAACAAGCACAGTTAAGGAGGTTATAAAAGGCAAGGAAGCTTCCTTCCGTAAATGGAAGTCTTGCCCTAATAAGGAAAATAAACAGGAGCACAAACTGTGGCAAAAGAAATGTAAAAAGATGATACGGGAGGCCAAGCAAGACTTTGAGGAACGTATGGCAGGCAACATAAAAGGGAATAATAAAAGCTTCTTCAAATATGTTAGAAGCAGGAAACCTGCCAGGGAAACGGTTGGTCCGCTGGATGGTGAGGGAGAGAAAGGGGTGATAAAAGGGGACTTGGAGACTGCAGAAAATTAAATGAGTTCTTTGCATCTGTCTTCACGGCAGAAGACCTCGGGCAAATACCGCTGCCGGAACGGTCTCCCCTGACTAAAGAATTAAGTCAAATAGAGGTTAAAAGAGAAGACGTCTCAGACTTAATTGACAAAATAAAGATCAATAAATCACCAGGCCCGGATGGCATCCACCCAAGAGTTCTGAAGGAACTCAAGAATGAAGTTGCTGACCTATTGACCAAAATATGAAACTTGTCCCTTAAAACGGCCACTGTGCCAGAGGATTGGAGGATAGCTAATGTCACGACAATCTTTAAAAAAGGAAGGCGGGGGGACCCGGGAAACTACAGGCCGGTCAGCCTAACATCTGTTCCAGGGAAGATGGTGGAAAGTCTCATTAAGGATAAAATCTTAAAATACATAGAAGAACAAGCTCTGCTGAGGGAGAGTCAGCATGGCTTCTGCAAGGGGAAGTCTTGCCTCACAAACCTGTTAGAATTTTTTGAAAAGGTCAACAGGCATGTGGATGCGAGCGAACCCGTGGATATTATATATCTGGATTTTCAGAAGGCGTTTGACACGGTACCTCATGAAAGGCTCCTGAGAAAATTCCACAGTCAGGGAATAAGAGGGCAGGTCCTCTTGTGGATTAGGAACTGGTTGAAGACCAGGAAACAGCGAGTGGGAGTCAATGGGAAATTTTCACAATGGCGAGAGGTGAAAAGCAGTGTGCCCCAAGGATTGGTCTTGGGACCGGTGCTTTTCAACTTATTCATAAATGACCTGGAGTCGGGGATAGGCAGTGAGGTGGCCAAGTTTGCGGATGACACTAAACTTTTCCGGGTGGTGAAGACCAGCAGGGATTGTGAAGAGCTCCAGAAGGATCTCTCCAAACTGGGAGAATGGGCAGCAAAATGGCAGATGCGCTTCAATGTAAGTAAGTGCAAAGTGATGCACATTGGGGCAAGAAACCAAAATTTCACATATACGCTAATGGGTTCTGAGTTGTCTGTGACGGATCAAGAGAGAGATCTTGGGGTGCTGGTGGACAGGTCGATGAAAGTGTCGACCCAGTGTGCGGCGGCTGTGAAGAAGGCCAATTCCATGCTCGGGATCATTAAAAAAGGGATTGAGAATAAAACGGCCAATATCATTATTCCTTTGTACAAATCGATGGTAAGGCCACATCTGGAGTATTGCGTCCAATTCTGGTCACCACACCTCAAAAAGGATAGAGTTGAATTGGAAAAGGTGCAGAAAAGAGCAACCAGAATGATTCGTGGGCTGGAGCACCTCCCTTATGAGGAAAGGCTACAGTATTTGGGGCTTTTCAGTCTAGAAAAAAGGCGCCTGAGGGGGGACATGATTGAGACGTATAAAATTATGCATGGGATGGAGAGAGTGGATAGAGGGAAATTCTTCTCCCTCTCGCACAACACCAGAACCAGGGGACATGCACTAAAATTGAGTGGAGGGAGAGTTAGAACGGACAAAAGAAAATATTTCTTTACCCAGTGTGTAATTCATCTGTGGAACTCCTTGCCACAGTATGTGGTGATGGCACCTGGCCTAGATGCCTTTAAAAGGGGTTTGGACAGATTCATGGAGGAAAAGACCATCACAGGTTACAAGCCATAAGCAACCTCCTGGTTTTAGAAGTGGGTTTTCTCTGTGCCAGGTGCAAGGGAGTGTCAAACAGGTTATCTTGTTGTCTTGTGCTCCCTGAGGCATCTGGTGGGGCCACTGTGTGATACAGGAAGCTGGACTAGATGGGCTTTTGGCCTGATCCAGCAGGGCTCTTCTTATGTTCTTATGTTTAATTTTCAGAATTCAAAATCTTAAGGTCTCCAAAGTTCCCATTAGTACTCAGCTCCTGACCCAAAGCTGACAAAAATCTCAGTGACGTTAGAGCAGCCAACCCAATGAGAGCTCAAAAGACAGTGAGGCTGTTGTCTACACCTCTCAATACATGTCCATCAAGGAAGATCAGCTTGTTGGATAGCACTCAGAGTCTGTGGGCTGACGGTGAGTATGCTAAACTTTTGTAAGAAGGGGGAGAAAGGCGGGATAGAAATTCAATAAATATTTCCAGAGCTATTTTTCCAAATTCTATGAAGTATTGTGTAGCCATCCAAAATGGTATTAACTATCTTTCAATCCCACTGCACAAATTATAGTTATCTCACAGGGAAAGAGAACAGTGTGTGTGTGTGTGTGTGTGTGTGTGTGTGTGTGTGTGTGTGTGTGCGCGCGCGCGCGCACATGTGCGCACTTTGTCCTTCCACAAAGTTTCCCATGAAGAGGCCAGGTTCAGAAGTGCTATAAATGGATATGGAACACAGAAAACTGGTGGAATATGATTCTTCTGAATTAAAAGTTAATAATGTTCTTAGCCAATTTAACAATCTTCAGCTCCGTTCTTGGCAGAAACCACACTACAATCAAATGGATCAGACATGTTTCTATAGAGAATGTGGATGTCCAAGCTACCCTGAGAAGAAATAAAAAGGGAATCTTCACATAGGAATTGGGCCGATTGCCTTATCATGGATGTTCACTTCCACATAATTCCACTTCCACACTGACTAAGAGGGTAAGAGAGATATAAAATTAAAACACATCAACATGAAAAAGAATGTCTACAGTTCCCAGTGCCTGAAGGCCAATATTTTATCATTAAACAATCAATTTTCAGGTGGTGAGATGTGGACATGTGTCTGTATCTTGACTTTTTAACTTTATGGGGAATGAATATAGGTCACTGCGAGCACAATCCTATGCATGCCAACTCAGAAGCAAGTCTCATTGAGTTAAATGGGATTTACTTCCAGATAAGTGTGTTGTATAGAATTACAGCTGGCATGTATTGCTGTTTTTAGCATTCTGTATCCTAGTGACTCCTATACGGGCATAACTGCACATTGCCTTGGCAAAAAAGTGTTCTCAACCCAAATTTTGCTGAGGTAATGTAAATACAAGGATGGAAGTATTTGTAGGATTCAATTGACAGGTGGAGTTACTTAACCCTTCCTACACTCACTGATTATCCAACCTCACTGTGCAGACCAATTTTACTTCAGCTCTCGTAGCCCAGCTGGGAGAAAAGGAAGCTAAAAGGGAAGAATAAGTAGGTTCACATACCGGTACTCCCCACCAGCTCCCACACTAGCATTATGGGACAAAGATGGGGCTGGTAGTCATCAGCATCTATACTTATATACAGGTTGAGTATCCCTTATCCGTGAAATTCAGCTTCCATGGCAGTAACTCTGGATAAGGCATAATATCAAAGGTAAAGGACAGCGTTTCACCCTTATCTTTGAACTTCCAGGTTTTTCCTTATTGCTTTATTACAGTTTTTGTGGTCTAACAGATAAAAAGAGACTGGCAGGCTGCTTTACCACTTTTTATGCAAGTTAAAAAGCATTCAATCAGTAGGTTACTCTGGGCGTTACTGATATGACGAAAATGACATCTGAATTGCCAGGATAGTTTTGCTCCCATTTTATCATTAAATGAAAGATTGTTTGTAGCACATTGGGGTTATTATATTGTCCAGGAATAAGACTTTTCCATCGTGTTCCATTACGCAGTATACGTGACACTTTCTAACAGTTAACAAAACATTACCTTTAACTGAATTAAAGGTAATGCCCAAACACACTTGTGAAAGAAAGAAGCTCTCTATACACCTGGGTGCTTTTTTTTTTTTTAAACTGGTGTGGATAATCCGGAGCTGCAAGGCATAAGCTGGGGGGGGGGGGTGAAGGCCAGGCATCATTAGCTCCGGTGAGGTGTTGGCTGCAGAAGATGGAGCTAGCTGTGAAAGTCAGCCTGTAAGGCCTTTGCCTAGCCCTAGGGGAAATCTCAAAAGAGCATCAAAGACTGAGCAGTGCCTGAGGGTTCCCCTATCTAGTGGTGTTCCCTAACACCCTTCCAAGCCCTCCTCCCCATTCTGTGCTTGTGGAAATGCTACAAACCTAATATGCTGATTGGGGACTGGAACTTCCCGTTTGTGGAGACGTGCTATAAATCCCACTGGTTCAGAATAAAGCTACCGGACAACACACACTACAACACCTACATGACCAGCTAGGCTCCAGCTTACAAGAAACCAGACAGGGCCGGCTTTAGGCAAATTGGACCAATTTGGTCCAATCAGGCCCCATGCTTCCCCCCCCCCCCCAGAGCGGTGAGCGAACTCTCCTGCAGCTGCCAGATGAACCCAGCAGCTGCAGGTATACAAGGAGGCCCAACGTGCAAGGAGGCCCTTTGGTTCGGAGCACAGCTGCTTTTCGCTGCACTCTGAACCAAAGGCGAAGGGCAGCCGATTGCAGCACAAGGAGCAGCTATCGACTGCCTTCACCTTCAGCTCGGATCATAGTGAAAAAAGTGGTTGCATTCCGAGTCATAGGGTAGCTGATCTCCGGTCCGCCGCCTCCTCCTCCAGGAGAACCCAGAAGTCATGTGATGCCATGACATCACAACATTATGCATCTAATTAGACCCCACAGCTCCTAAAGCCAGCCCTGAACCAGGACTTAGGGCCCAATCCTATCCAACTTTCCAGTGCTGATTCAGCCACAATGCAGCCCTGAGGTAAGCAAAGAAACGATCCCTTACTTGAGGAGGCCTCCGTGACTGCCCTACCACCACAGAATACTGTACAGCACACTCCCCGTTGGCACAGCTGCATCAGTGCTGGAAAGTTGGATAGGATTGAGCCCTGAGGCACAATATACTGTACCTAGATTGAAAAGTTATGTAGATTTTGAAAAATGGTATTTTACATTAGCATCAAATTGCTTAGAATATACTGTATTATGAACATGTGGTAACAGTGATATCGGGTTTTATTTTTAATGTGTTATTGTTCAAAAGGTTATGCTGTTTGCTTTGAACATTCAGGATAAGAAAAAGCATGTGTTGAACTACACTATTTTAAAAAAAAATCTCTCAAAATGATGGATTCACAAACAAGGTAATCTTGTTTAATCTGACATCTATTTAATCACTCTGAATTTACTGAATAGCTCCCATAAGTCCACCACTGCCACTCTATGTATGCCTGGAACTTATCATGACAAGGAGAAGTGTTTTCATCAACGCTTCATAATATTTGATAACAATATATTTTCCCCATAAACATTTGCTGCCCACATACATGTGCTTCCTGTCTGCATGCTTTATCACTGCCAAATGTGGTCTCTGGTGATTTAAATTCAGGCACAACGTTCCCAGTTTAAAATTGCTGGAACAAACTAGATAGCATTCCTGGGTCTGTGAAGTGAATTCAGTTACTCTGGGCATCATTGATCTACGTGACATCTACTAGGTGTAAATAGTAGGTGCAAATAGCACCAGTACAGTTTGTTTACATCTAGTAGAGGTCACTGGCATATCAATTCAGAGCAACTGAGCCTGAGTGGTAACTGTTCAGATCTCCATATCTTATTTACGACATTCATATACCCCTTTCTGCCAATTCCAGCTTCACTGACACTATTTAGCTTCAAATGCCCAGCTTGCCATCCCAGCAAGAGATTCAGACCCAAACCAAATTCTCCACGGGGTCAAAAGAAAGCCCTTGAGCAAGCAGGCAGCCTGCCAACTGATGTTGCCTAAGGAGTCCCCACAAGATCACCATCATATTTTTGCAAGATATGCATGTGCCTCACATACTTAAGGCCATGAGCAGTGGTGAGCCGGACCACATAAAAGACTCAGGATGCTGTCTGGGAGACCAGTAATTAGCAGGAATACATATCAATTGGCCTGAAAAAGGGGGGGGGGGGAATCTCCATTTCTAGCATGGCTTCATAACCTGCGCATAGGCTTCGTAACATATTTTGATAATAGCCCTTACAGGGCTATTACATCAGAGCCAGATTACAAAGAGCCAGATGTCAGCCTCATAGAGCCCCTAAGCTGTCCAGACTCATTTATCTACCTATAATTGCTAGTGAAGGGAGCGGAGAAACTATCAGCTTCTCTCATCCCAGCGAGTATGGATAATTTTCATCCTACATCACGCACGTAAATAACTTTTGCTAACTATGGTATCTACAGAACCACCTGAATCTTCCATAAACTTCGGGTCTTACCTTTTGTTTTCACCTTATATTATGGAGACAGTGCTTGCAACGAAGCCCTTGCCATATCGCTCCCGACACTCCTAGTTACTCTTGGAGGCCACCTGAGTTACCCATAAAAGAAGGCATAAAACTGACATAAAGTGCACTGTACTGCTTGATGTGGTTCTGTTAGCCCGTAGTTTATAGTTCCTTAATTAATTATTTGGAAATGCTTATAAAAAGTGCTGCTTATGTCACAAGCTGTTCTCTAAACAGTAGACTTTTGTCTCCATGACTGTCAAACAGACACAGAAACTAATTATCTATGGGATAATGTGGCTCATGTTTTATTGTGACTTTCTTGGCAGCAAAAGCCTTACTCATATTTTAGGAAAAGTAGGATCTGTGTTGTCATAGTTTTACAAGGTTGAAAAATAAACACAGATGTCACCCTTACAGATATTTGTAATCATTTTACAATTTACTTGCACTGACTCAGCAAATTTAGTTTCAGATATCAACACAGCACCAGAGAAAATGCTCGAGAATGGCAGGGTTTTGAAATTTTGCATTTCATTATACAGTAATTTCTGACAGAGAGCACACTCTATTTTGATCAAGCATCCTGTTTACTTGGTAGAGAGAATATGGAATAGTATATTTTTTGGTTTTGTGATTTCTAATGTTCTTTTTTAGGATCAAATATGGATACATGAAGCAGGTTTTACCAAAGGAAAAGATCTAGCAGTATGACATGGTTGTTGAGTGACATCTATACTTGCAGCCAAACATCTCCAAGTAAGCTGTAACTAGTTAATGTATTAAGAGAGAAATGAATTCATTTGCCATTTATTAAAACAAAACCCAGAAAATGAATGGCTACCCCTTCATCCTTTCAAAAATACGGTTGGGTACTAATAATAAAGCGCCAGGTTTCATATTTAAACCTTGCTCTTTCTTTCATTACATCTAGGCTGCAATCTTAAACATACTTACACCTGGGATTAAGCCCCTTTCAACTCAATAGGACTTACTTCTGAAGAGATATGCATAGGATTGTACTGTTAGAAGCTGCTCCTCTTGACCAAACAGCCCAAACTCTCTTGGTTTTTGTAAATAAACACACAACCTTTATGACAGCGACATCACCTTCTTTAACCTTTGCAAAACGCCAATACTAAATTCCTGTCCCATGTCATAACCGCCCTTAGATGGTCACTGTGATGCTATTCCATGCTTTTGAGCTTCTCTATTTCCACTTTCCTTTCTCAAGGGAGCTAAAATGCTTATTCTGCGTTTTAGAACTTGGGCAGCCCAATCCTAGCTAACTTTCTGCGCAGTGATGCAGCCAGTGTAGGCAACCTGCATCCTGTGCAGAAATTGGGAGGTCTCCCGGGTAAAGCCCCAGCCCCCGCAATGGGTCTCCTCAGATCTACGGCAGCTTTTTTGCTAGCGCAAGTCTGGGAGGCCCATGCAAGAGAAAATGACTGTCCCATGGTGCTCTCGCGCTGCCGGGTCAGTGCAGGCCTTTGCACCAGCCCAAGTTTCTGGTGCGCTGTGACACTGTCACATGTGTTACAGCACATTTGCGACAGCTAGCGCCGGTGCAAGGTCTCAATAGAATTGAGCCATAATTTATCCTGCCTGAATTTTTGACGCAACCTTCTATTACCCTGTCATCCTATGGCTATCCATAACTAGGCTTACCAGATCGCTGACCGGGCGGGGCGTGGGGGGCCATAACGCAACGCGTTATCGCCCTTAAGGGGCGGACGCTCCGTCCCGGTCAGCGATCTGGTAAGCCTATCCATAACTATACTCCAGTGGTTTCTCTGAATAACCTCACTGTATACTATCGACTTATTTGCTAAGCTAATATCTGACCAGACTGAACAGTTCCCATCTACTTCATCATCTTTTTATGTGCTTGTGGTAGCATTTTTCAAGCCTAAGCTGCTCAGAGTTGTGTTTGAAACAGTTCAATGCTTGTGACAAGTCTGAGCATGTTTCTCTTGTTTTGAACTTGGCAATAGGCTAGCACTCAGACTGTACTGTCACACATCAGATTTTGCAGTGTGGTACTTTTTAAACAAGACTGGGTTAAACCGCTGAACCATGAGCTGTCGATCGAAAGGTCGGCAGTTCGAATCCGCGACGGGGTGAGCTCTTGTTGCTTGGCCAGCTCCTGCCAACCTAGCAGTTCCAAAGCATGTTAATGCGAGTAGATAAATAGCGGTACCGCTTGTGGGAAGATAAACAGCGCTCCGTGTTTCAGCTGCATGCTATGCGCTGCAGTAAGGAGAGTCATGCCGGCCACATGACCACGGAGGTGTCTTCGGACAAGGCTGGCTCTTCGGCTTTGAAATGGGGATGAGCACCACACCCTAGAGCCGGACACGACTGGACTTAATTGTCCACGTGGGATCTGCTGGATACAGCGGCCTTCTTGCTGGCGCTGCTTACTCGCCAGGTGACACAAACTGCTTTACGGCACATTTGCAAAACTCAAGACTGGCACTGAGGTCGCAGCGTCAGCCTTCTGGATCAACAGGACTGCGCCGTAAATCTAACATTTACGAGACAATGCGAGACAATGCCTCCCAGAAATGCACACCGCCCCTTCTGCATACTCCTGTGCATGCACATATATATATTGCACATACTCTTGCATGCACATACCCCTTCTGCATACTCAGAATACAGAGGAACGTGTGTGTGTGTGTGTGTGTGTGTGTGTGTGTGAGAATGTGTTTTTCTGGTGCTGCCATTGCACAGGTCGTTCTAAAATTCAGAGGTTCTCTGATAAAGAGTTATCTAGTTATCTGGCTATTTCAAGTCACAAAACATAAGGACAAAGCCTAGGAATGGTCCTCTCTTTTTCCTGGCAGGTTTACTTCACTTTTAACAGCTGCCTGACAGGCAGGCATTCAGCAGGTGAAGTTTTCCCAGGCATGGGAATGAAGTGACAGGAAAAACTGTACCTGCAATATAAAAAAAAATATCTCCACCTTTCAATTTTTTTAAAAAAAACTTTGGAAATAAATCCTACTAAAATGCATGGGTCACGTGATCTTTGGGGGGGGCTGCAAGTTAGGCCTGCCGTTAATGATAGATAGATAGAACAAGCCCTACCAAGAAACAAAGAAAGAAAAAAGGTGGCAGCAACACTTCTCAAAGGCCCAGCATCGTTAGGCACGTCAAATAGATGCAGACTGGGCTGGAGGAAACTGAGCGGCTGGTGGTACCACTACGGCCCAACACGCGTACCCACCCAGTCCCGAGCGGCCTTCCCGACAGTCCGGTGGGGGGAGTTCCCCGCTCTCCTCCCGACCGTTTCTCCCCGCCTCGTTCCTCTCCGGCTGGAGAAGGGCCGCTTCCTTCTCTCGGCTGAGCAGAGGAGCAGAACACGCCAGATGAAGCGGCTGCAGCAAGCGGAGACAGCAGGCAGGAACCGCCGAGCCAGAGGGGCCGCCAATGGCCGCAGCAGCAGCCGCAGCCAGCCAGCGTGACACCCCGGTCAGGCGGGTAGGCGGCGCTTGGGTCCCGGAGGGCCGGCGCGGGTTGGCAGGGGTGAGGGCGAGGAGGCGGAGCGAGAGGCGAGCGAGCTGGGAGGGAAGCCAGCATTGCTGGGCTCGGGCTGAGGCGAGCGGAGCTGCACAGCGGCCGCGGTGGAGAAACGGGCAGCCCCTGCGGACCTGCTTTTCTGCCCCCGCTCCAGGGACGCGCCGCGGTGGGCCAGGCGGGTGTCGTGACAGCCGGAGGTGAGAGGCTGCGGCGGGGGCTCTCCCTCTTCCTCGCCGACCGACCCGACCGAGAGGAAGGGAAGTCAGATCGAGTCGGCGGCGGCGGCTGCCCGGGCCAGGGCGCTGCTTGGCCGTGCGACATCCTGTTCGGCGGCGCGAGCGAGGCCTCCTGCAGCCGCGGAGAAGGGGGCGTGAGAGGCGGAGAGCTGCTCGCTTGCTGACCGCCCTCTTCTGCCTGTTCCCCGGGCAGGCTTCGGGGTGGCAGTGACTGCAGCGCGGCGCCGAAAAAGGGCAGCCTCCACGGCATCCCCTTCTTTCTTTCTCCCCTCCAAGCTTGCTGCGTGGAGGAAGTTGAGGCTGCAAGGGTATGCGCACCACCTACTCGGGAGTAAGTCCCTGCTGGGACCCAGTGAGACAGACTTACTTCCCGGTTAACGTGCCCCGGATGGATTGGGCTGTCAGGGCAGCTGCGCTGCAGCCCTGCGACCCAATCCTTCAAGAGACCCGTGCAGCCCCGATCCCTGTGCATGTCGACTCGGAAGCATGTCCGTCCCACCGAGTTCAAAGGGATCTTCTCTCTAGGAAGTGTGTGTGTTGAGGACTGCAGCCTTCACAGTGGTTGCGTTTATTATAGCAGCGATAGCCTCAGACACGCGGGACAGGCAGAGGTGCTTCTTCCCAAGGATTGGGACGGTGTGTGTGCGCGCAGGGAAGTCCGTATTAAACACTCTCCACCCTCCTTTTCTGATGGGGGACTGGGGATGCTGCTGGGGGACAGAATTAAGTCTGCCGTTGATTGCAACAAGCCCAGGTGAATTCTTAATCTGCTACCCAGTTGGGGGAGGGGGGAGCCTTTAAGAGCAATCCGTTTGTTGACTATGCTTCGCAAAGTACATTTCTCTCTCTCTCCCCCCCCCCATCCCGTCCTTTTTATGGACTCCCGTTTCCCCCACAGACAGTGTTCCATGTCTGTTGCAATTTTTAAAAAACACACACACAAGCGAACCAAAGAGTGAACAGCACTTCTTGGTCTAGACAGTATGCAATGGCATGAGTGTAGCAAGGTGCTAGACTGGTGGATGCTAAATAAAGCTGGCTAAATATTGACACTAAATCTTATTCTCAGGATAAGTGAGGAATCCACAGAATTCAATTTGGAACATTGCTTCACACCATTTTCCTGATATGTATGTTATGTATCTGCTTTTTTTTCTGTTACATTTTTAGAATCATTCTTACTTCATGTGCTAGATTTGCATAATATTACTGAAATTACTTGATTTTGACTTTTCAGATGTTGTCTTTGTATTTTTGTAAACTTGTATTGTCCCTTTTTGTGTGTGAAAATGGATACTTGTCCTGTCCTAAATAGACAAGGAGGCTTACTCATTTTAATAAGTTGCCATGTTTAATTGAGGTGCAGTTTGAATTTAAGGTTTGATATTTTGTAAAGTTTACATAGCTAAGCAAAATCTCAGTAAATAAGTGTGTAGTGGGTTATTAAGGGAAATACAGTACTTGTGCACTTGAGAGCATTGCTTTGTGTTGGACTTTGGAGGAATAGCTCTTTGGAGGAATACATCTTAAGTGTAGTATGACTTTCCTGGAAATTGAAGGTATCTGGTGCCGAAGGATCAAATGGTCACTTGAAGGGTTTCAGTTCATGAGCTGGAGAAGAGAGTCTTGTGCTTTCTGTTGCCAAATCCTTTGCTTGCAAGCATTGGAGAGCTTGTATGTGTAGATTGTCCTGACAACTATGAGGCACAGGATTGGGATAAAACTTGAGGCCTGAAGTCTTTGGAAAGCAGCTTCCCTCACAGTGATTTTTGGCCGTTTGGTGACCCTTTGGCTGTATGTCAGTAGAGCATGCAAGAGGCTGCTTCTGGAATGAAGCATTCATATAATAGACAATGTGAGCTTAGTTTGCAAAAATAAAACTCGGAGTGCATGTGCTTTAAATCTCATCTGGAACTGATTGCTTGATCGTCCAGGTAGCTGTGTATTAATGTTTTATGGTATTTCTGATTGTTTCTGAGAGAACTTATTTGGAACACAATCCTATGCATGTCTACTCCAAAGTAAGTTCCATTGTATTTAATGGGGCTTACTCAGAGGAAGTGTTATAGGATTGCAGGATTCATCTGGTTTGTGTGGGGATATTTTAGAAGTAGTTTAGCTCCTGAGAAATTTCAGAGATGTAAACCACCACTCCCTAGAAAAATCTGGGGCTAATCCCCCTCCAGGCTATTTCTTTAGAGTGGTGTGATAAAATAGTCTTATAATTTTGTTTTTAAAAGTACATTGAGTTGCTCACCAAAACAAAATCTCACTAGTAAATATGTTAATATTGTTCTGAGTAATTAAATCCTAATTTTCTATAGAAATATTTGAAATTTACATCCCAATCCAACATATGCAGACATGGACTCGAGTACCTTGATTTGAGTGGGACTTACTCCTATACACACTGCAATCCTATACACACTTAAATGGGAGTATGTCCTATTTAAATCAACAGGACTTACTTCTGAGTAGACATGCATAGGATTGTGATGTCAGTCCTTTAGGATTGGGATGCTGGATGTCCAGAAAGGATGCTACACCTCCGCATCCTATCAACTGTGTGGATTCTCTGAATTTTGATTCACTATTTGTGGTTTATGATAATTTTCATCTCACTGTTATCAAAAATTATTTGCTGGGCAGAGTAGCTTCAGGTACGTTTGAAAACAAAAATGTCACTACCGTTATCTAAAAGTACGTCTAGAACTTGAGTGTAACTGTTTGAAAAGAAATGTCTTGCTATCCAGATAATAGATGCAAAGAACATGGTGCCTGATGTTCATAAAATACGTTAATGGGATATATAATTCCTAGTAATATTGTTTTGTGTGTTCTGTTGCTGTAAGCTGCCTTGGGCATCATTTTCATGATAGAAAGGTGGGATATAAGCGTCTAAAATTAAATATAAAAAGGTAAAGGTGTCCCTTGACATTTAAGTCCAGTCGTGTCCGACTCTAGGGTGCGGTACTCATCCCCATTTCGAAGCCAAAGAGCCAGAGCTGTCCGAAGACGCTTCTGTGGTCATGTGGCCAGCATGACAATACGGAACGCTGTTTACCTTCCCGCGAGTGGGAAGTATTTATCTACTCTCATTAACATGCTTTCGAACTGCTAGGTTGGCAGGAAACTGCTAGGTACTGGGCTGTAATTCATGACTCATCAATTCTGTGGTGAGGAAGGAAGCACTTGGGGTACTTGATATTAAAGCCAAAACATAATTTTGGAGATTTATTAATGAAGGGAAAAACTAGTGATAGTGGTAGAGAGGAATAAGGGACCATTAGAATTTAAAATGATGACACTCAAATTTAGAGTTGTCCTATTGACTAGGATCCTGAGATTGTCTGGGGAATAAAAGCTAAATTTTAAAATTTGAATATGTAGTGTGCAATGGCCACAACTCTGTGGTAGCCCATACGCTAGGCTTGTATAAAAGTCCCAGTTATTCCCTAGCATTTTTAGCTAAATAATCTCGGGTAGCAAGGCTAGGAAAGACTTTAACCATCAGAGAGACAGTGCTGGATTAGATGGACCAGTATATCTCTATAAGGAGTTTTGGAAGAAGTCTGGTGCAAGTTGAAGCACTCATTCTTGGGATCCAAACCAGTGAACTGCATGTAAATAAAACTTTCAGGCACATAAAGTAATGATTTCTCAACTTTTCTACCTGTCAAATCCAATTCCATGTTGTTCCATGTTACCAAATGCTGCTTGTACACATTTGGTAAATTGTGCAATAACTTTTATGATTAAGCAGTTTATGTAGCTAGAGAGAGAGCCCAATCTTATACATGTCTACTCAGAAGTAAGTCCCACCTTACTTCTTAGTAAGTATGGATAGGGTTGCAGCCATAGTGTTGTAACTGGATTGAATGTGATTGATTTGTATAACATCTTAATAGTGCAATGAGTAAATGTAATAGATACCAGTAAATGGCTCTTGGTTTTGTTGTCTGATATAGAAGTCTACACAGGGATGCTGCTAGACAAAGCTAATGAAACAAACTTCAACAAGTCCCCAGAAGCAGAACATTCTTACTAAGATGCCTTGGTAAAGAACACAATTGAGTTTTTGTCAGGGGAAGTTCTGCCAACCTCCCCCACTCAGACTGACTGCAGACAAGAAATTACTCTGTAACTTCTGTTGTCTGTGGTAAATGCTGTAAGATTTCTGTATCACTTTAATAGTGGGGAAAATTGGGGCACTGTAGCTGCCTTGGTGTGTAGATTCAGCAGTTTGCTATCCTGAGGGAATAAGTTTTAACAACCAGAGGTGAACTGGTTGCATGCAAGAACTCCTGGCTATGATTTTCATCCCAAACCTGCACTGGCAGATAGGAAAAAGGAAAAATTGAATTGCTGTGTATAGGGAATAAATTTGGTACTTATAGTCTTGTTGTAAGGAAGTTCAGCACTTACAGAGCAATATCTCAAATATGGTCACTCTCTTCCCTTGTGACATACCGTTAATCTCAGGGTTTAAATTAAGGGGATTGTTGCTATACCTTTTCTACAGTACAGTCTTCCCGTTAAATTTTACTGGGGGGAGAGTGAGAGCAAGCGAGAGAGCTATCTCTCTGGGTAGGGATGGGGGAGAGGGGAAATAGGGCAAGCTAGATAAATTTCGCAGTGTTTAGAGAAGAACTGTGTTTGGCAATCACCCAAATGCCTGTGGCCGTGAGAACAAAGTGAGTACTCCTCACACACTTGTGCACTTGTTGGGCTGAAAATATTTCTTAACAAGATAATAAATATTTTAGAGCATTTGAGACATTGGGGAAGTGTTAATTTTCTGGTACAAGTTGTATGCATATTTAGCTGAGAGTTGGCAGTGTTCCAGAATTTCAAGTCAAGGTGTGTGTGTGAGAGTGGATTTGCTTCCTTTTTGGAGGAATTAGGGAGGAAAAATTGCGTGCACAGAAATGCAGAACAATTTAATTAGTATTTACGGGACATTTTCATCCACATTTTTTTAATTCCTGTAGTGTTTCTGCACATAGTTTGTAAAGGCCCTAAAATAGGTTAATAGTAAACACTTGGGTTAATGTCAAAGCCTCCAGTACCTTCATAGTGTGTCTTGGTGTAGTGGTTTGGGAGTTGGACTTAGACCTGGAAGATCCAGGTTCAAATCCCCATTCAGCCACGAAGCTTCCTGGGTGACCTTGGGCCAGTCACTATCTCTCAGCCCCACCTACCTCACAGGGTTGTTGTGAGGACAAAAGGAGGGGAGGAAATATGTACACCACTCTGAGCTCCTTGGAGGAAGGGCGGTATAAAAATGTGGAAAATAAATAAAAAAAGTATATGAGCTTTTAATTGTGAATTGATTGCACTGTTCTCCAAGTTAGGTGGCCAACTTCTATAGATGGATAGGTAAATTTTGCATCACTAAATGCTTTGCTAAATTTTGAGTGTTGTATCTGGTTTTTGAATAGCCTCGGGCCTTGTGACAATTATTATATGATCTTTCCATCACCTGGAACCCACCAGAAATCAGGTAGCGACCCACCAAGTGAACGTGCTCTCCATCTCTTTGAAAGGCTGTTTCCTGACTGTTGCATCTCACAGGCACTGATGTCTTTGCCTGTTTACTAAAAAGTTAATTCCTGAAATGTTGGTTGTGCTTCTCTGCATCAATCTCTGCATATGTCATGGTGCTCTCATACTTTCAAAATATCCCTCTTCCTTCTAGTCAAATTTCTAAAGAAAATACTCTTGCCCTAGTTCGGTATTTCTCAAACTGTGGGTCTGGACCCACAGGTGATGGAAAGATCATATAATAATTGCCACAAGGCCTGAGGCTATTCAAAAACCAGATAGCTGCTAACTGCCCTTCAAAGAGCTGCACTCCTGCAGTTTGCAAGATAGCTGCTGATTACCCTGCAAACAGCTGAGCTCCTGCAGTAGATTGAGGTTTTTTAAAATAAATAAATAAATAAAATGTTACTTGTAAATAAATAAATATATTATTTCTTTCTAGATCACCTTTTTAAAAAAAGTCTCATAAAGCTAGGTGGGTCCCTGTAGGGTGTTGTTTTAAAAAGTGAGTCCCGGTGCTAAAACGTTTGAGAACCTCTGCCCTAGTTGATACCAGGGAGTGCAAGAAAAATAGCATAAACACCTATTTGCATTCCTTTGGTTTCTAAGCCGAGCTGAGATGAAAACAAGAAGTAGCTCTCAAAAGTGATTGGAAGCACTTCTGAGGTGCTGGGGGGGGGCGTAGAGGGCTCTGGAGGGCTGGCGTTACCCCCAGTAAGTGAAAATACCCCTTTTTTCCATGGCAGTGGTGGAACCTCGAAAGTGCCGTCACCGCACATCGCCACGCCCCTTAAGGGGGTAGCAACTTCTTCCAGTTTTCGTGGTGGGTCGTGACCCACCAGTTTGAAAAACGTTGCTCTAAGGTGTAAATATTTATACTATTTTCTAGTACAGGTGTGTTTTTCTTCATAAATTCGTAAACCAGCAGGACTTAAATGTTCAAATCTTGTCTTCAGATATAGTTATGTATTTACTACTTCCTTCAACTTGTCCAAATGCAACTACTCAGATGGCCTAGGTGTGTAAGTTGAGGCACAATTGTATAATACTCTGAGAAGTATCAAAAGACAAAAAGGAAAAGGCTTGATAGACAAATTATAACCCTACATATTGTGGCAGAGAAATGAAAAATGGACATATAGCTTTATTGCCAAAAACAATTTGGAGCAGGTCATCCCAAAGCAAGAACAATTGCAAAGCAAGATTCTACAACAGGGGTTATCAATTCTTTCCCAGCAGTAATACTACCGGAAGTGACAGGCGATGACACTTCTGGGTTTTCAGAGGCCAGGAAACGCAGGTTGGAGGTTCTGTGCAGGTGGGAAGGCCCTTCTCAGCGTTCCCGAAAGGCTCGGCCAAAGGCAGGAGCCCCTCGGGAGCGAAAACGTACTGCCGAAAGCGCTGCGTCGGAGTGGGGTTCCGGTGGTCCGAGTACCACCAGAAGGCACTGGTTGAGAACCCCTTATCTGCTAAAAAGCATAGTTTGACTTGCTTTGTTCACTCAGTCTTCGGAAAGAAGAATCAAGGTGGTGAGAGAGGTCAGAGCATGGACTTGTTGGTATATACAAGTGTTGTTGTTGACTTGTTGGCATATACATATACTTGATGAGAAACCTAGAAGTAGTGGTGAAACTGGACAGGTTCATAACATGTATTACTAAAGTTACAGGAGTGAAAAAGCATTATGGTAATGGTAAAAAAAACAAGCAGTTTACTACAACAACACTACTACAACACAAGAAACAGCTTGTGTGGGTCGACAAGGGGAGAGGGAGAGATATCCGCATTTGTCCTACTGAAGCCAAAAGTGTTGATGGTCAGCCCCAAAGGATGAGGTGTGAAACCCCCTCACAGTATACAGATGGGAATGATTGTGGATTGATGCACTTGGAGGGGCCTTCCTTACCCAGCTATTGCTCTGCCTCCTAATGAAGCTGCCAGAGTTTGGGAACCATTGGGTTGAGTGCTTCAATGTGTGTGTGTGGGGGGGGGGGGAACACCTTTTATTTCTTCCATCTTCTAATTTTACTTCTCTGTAAAGATGTGTGAGATGGAGATTTGGTAATTTGAAGGGGAAGTCCTACTGCAGATGGTTATTGGTTAAATTGATCCAAAAATGGCCTGGGCAACAAAGATAAGCATCTCTACTTTTTTAGGATGGTGTCTCTGTTGCGATTTTTGTAATTCCCACAAGTTGAAAGGCTTTGGATAGTGTGGATGGCCTGCCAAAAGGAGTAATGGAAAGGGAACTATTATGCAGTACTTGCAGATCTGCCCTGAACCAAGGTGAGCCAAAGTAGCACCCAATTCTGACCCCCCCCCTTTATGGCACACCGCCTCCATCTTGCTTCTGCTGCCACCCATTACATCTTCCACTCCCAACATCCTCCCCGCCCAGTCAGTGAAAGGTATATAGGCGGAAGAGAGGGGGCAGAGGGAGATGGCGATTCTGTTCCTGAAACTGTTCTCCTCATGAGGAGAACAATCAGAAACAGGATTGCAGTGGCCACCCCTACGTCCTTCTCCAACTCCACTGTGACTTTCTTACACCCTTTCCCATCCCCATTCTGGGATGAATTCTCTCATTCTGCAGTGAGAGTGAGTGAGGAGAGGATGTGAGTGAGGAGAGTAGCTGCCAGGTGGAGGACTGTGATGCCTCCTAGCAGTTTGCTGCCTTGAAGGGGGAAATTGCCTCATGTGTGAGTTGCCCCTGAGCACGTAGGCAGAAGGTAGAGCACGTTCTACTTCTGTGTATTTTAAGAGAAGAGTCAGTGCAGGAACATCCTCTGTGCAGCCAGTGGACCCTTTTTTGAGATAGTGGATCCTCTAAAGTTCTTGTTTCTGCACTTTTCTAGGGTTGTCATCTTGCCTCTTAATCTGTGGAAATGTTCCTATTTTTGAAAACTTTTCTTTGCACAGAACTTTATTACTTGTTCTGTAGTACCATAGCTAGAGCTTTAGATACCTCTTGGAGTAATTGCACTAATCTTGTGTCCGAATTTTTTTCTCTCCATAGGTTAAGTATGAGTGCAGAATTCCACAGCCAAAGTTTCAAGACAAGTGAATGTTTTATGGCAAGTTCATCAGAAGAAGGTGCAGCAAGAAGTAATATTCAGCCCACCTTGAAAAATTGTACCCATAAGTGCCAAGCAGATTTGAAAAAGAACTAGTTGGAACTGTGCGTAGATAAAGAGTGAATTCTTCAGCATTTTCACTGATTAAATATAAAGATACAAATACAACGTCCGCAGTACAACCACAGATCCTGGTGCTTACATCTTTGTATTACAATCCTTATATCTGATACATTACTCTGTTTAGAACTTCTCTAATTGTATATACGATAAGACCGAATAGCACTGTTTTGCTATTTTTCGCTAAAATAATTGAATGTTAAGACATTTGCCAAAATGAGTGCAGAAGGATACCAGTACAGGGCTTTATATGATTACAAAAAAGAACGAGAAGAAGACATTGACTTGCACTTGGGAGATATTTTAACTGTGAATAAAGGTATTTTAGTTGCCCTTGGATTCAGTGACGGGGAAGAAGCAAAACCTGAGGAAATTGGTTGGTTGAACGGCTATAATGAAACTACTGGAGAAAGGGGGGACTTTCCAGGAACGTACGTAGAATATATTGGAAGAAAAAAAATTTCTCCCCCAACCCCAAAGCCTCGCCCTGTTCGACCCCTTCCTGTTGCACCAAGTCCTGCAAAAGTAGGAACAGACAGTGATCAACCAGGTTAGAAGTGTCTGTCTTTTGTGTGGAGGTGGGAGGGGGGGGGAGAGTTGTGGTTCAGTATCAAATGCTTCATTCTGTGGAATATTCATTAGCGTTTAATGCTGCAGATGGCTGGCAAAGGGAAGTAGTCCAAATAATGGTGGTTTATTGTGCTTCCCCAAACCGTGTGCACTTGGTAATACCTGTATTTTTCTGGTTGGGACTGGAATTGAGTCCATACCAGTCATGACTCCGGACTTTAGTCAGAGCAGCTCGGTAAGTCGCATCTAAGTTTTGTAATGCTCGCCTCCAATGTGACACAAACATTAAGTCTAGAAAATTCTACCCCCATCTCAGATTTTAATCTGAGATTGGGAAGAACCTAAACCCTGTCTTCCTGATGTTCACGTGTGTCCGCAGACATTCCCTGCTTCCAAGCCCCCTCTTCTGCTTATTATTTTTTTTCATGGCTCCAGCTGCAGCAGGAGAATGAAGTCATCTTTCTCTCCTTCGCTCTCTACTTTCTGGGATGCAGGTACAAGGTGTAATGGGAGTTGTTGCTTTTCAGCACTATGGATCCCTGGCAAAAAGTTCTAAAAAGGCTACACTCCCATCAGCCCTAACTCCTGGCACACTATAGTGACCGCATCCTAGATAGCAGTCTTGCAGATTGCTGCCCAAACCATGGAAGAGAGAAGTAGGAGAGGGACTTGGAGGGTGGGGAGTGTTGGATATTTACAGGGTGTTGTGGGAGGGATTGGATGGGATCCTGTTTTCCCTCCAATCGCATCAATTGGATTCAAAAGCAAAAAAGTATTTTCCGGGTTTTTTTTTGGGGGGGGGGGATAGTGTGTTCTTTCAAACTCTAGATTTGAGATTGTCTGGGCAGCATTCACTCATCACTAGTCCATATTACTCTTGCACATTGGTTGCCCTTCTTGTGAATGGTGTTCATAGAGTAACCCAAAAATCTATAATAATTCTGGAAAGCACTCTAACAGCACAATCCTATCCAACTTACACCACCGATGTAACCAGTGGGGGAGGGCAGGGCGGGAGGCTTTGGAGGGGAGGGGAGATTTAAATCCCCTTTGAATCCTCCTTTGAAGGGATTTGAATCCTTTCGGTTCTGGGGCTTCCCGTTCTCGCTGCACTGCTGGTTACCCCAGTGGTGTAAGTTGGATAGGATTGCGCTGTAACATAGTCATCTTCAAAATTGGTGTTCTGGGAAACTTTGGGGCTTTTCAGTAAGGGTAGTAGCAGACAACTTTCCTTGAAAGGTAAATTGCCAATGTGATCTCCTTTTAAGATGTACATCTGTAGGGGAGGGACATTGCATAGCCTGTGGCACACTGTCAGTTCATCTAGCTCAGTCTAGTAGACTAGTCTAGCACTAGTCTTAGAGTGCTCTGCTTCCGACAAACTCCCCAGAATCCTCTGCAATAAGTGCGGTTACCCTGTGTGTGTGTGTGGGGGGGGGGGGTTTCTGCCAGACAAGTCAATTTAGAAAGGGTTCCTTGAAGGTGGAGTTTGTACTGCTTTAATGCATAGAAGGGGAAATGCTGGGATAGTTTTCAGCATAGAGCAATGAGTAATATATTTGACTTTCAACTATAGGAATAACACCAGTGTAATAACTAGATGAAATCAATCCTAAATGAAATCAACCCTGACTGTTCCCTGGAAGGACAGATACTAAGGCTGAAACTCAAATACTTTGGCCACCTAATGTGAAGAGAGGACTCTCTGGAGAAGACTCTGATGCTGGGAAAAATTGAAGGCAAAAGGAGAAGGTGGTTAGACAGCATCACCGATGCAACGAACATGAAAATGAGCAAACTCAGGAAGATAGTGGAGGACAGGAAGGCCTGGCGGGATATGGTTCATGGGATCACGAAGGGTCGGACACGACTTAACGACTGAACAACAACAACAATAACTAGAAGTTTCACTGGTGCTATTTCTGTTTTTGACTAAATAGCACTGTTCAGTACGGTTGGGTTCTTTTCATGTGTCAATACCTCTTGTGCATCTTGATCAGTATTTGTATTTAGAAAGTGCACACACAAATGTAGCCAGAATAAATCCATCTTTCTTTTTTTTTGGGGGGGGGATATAAAATTCTTCAGTGGTGTTTTGCTATTTAATCATTGGTTAAATTGATAAATGTGCCAGGATATTCAACATTAAAAATGTGAAGCCAAGATGGGTGTATAATGAATGATTAAAAGATCATAAAAAACATAACGCTTAAATGGAGCTATTCAGTTATGTTAGTATTGTCTCAATGAGATCAATAGCAATGCACTTGTCATTACATTTCCTGCCTTACTTCTTCCCTGCTTGGCCTTGTTGAAAATACAGTGTCTCTCTTACAATAATTTTATGTCTAATAGTGTCTTCTGACCCATTAAACTTGTTCAGCTACAAATTCTATTCTGTGCCACACTCTACTGATATCGAAACAAATCTTCTTATAAGAAAGACGCATCTTATATGGTCATATAAACAAGCCAGGTTCAGACATAATATGAAACCATAGTTTATCATCATGAGAACACACCATGAGGAGCTTTGCCCTGTTTCCCCTAAAATAAGACCTCCCCCAAAACTAAGACCTACCATCATTTTTTGCATGATTTTTGCTGGCACTCACCAATATAAGTCCTCCCCGAAAGTAAGACCTAGCTAGGATCATCAGCCAGACGGACGCGACCCCCCCCCCCTCCCGGGCACTTACTTTGACAGATTAAATCTTAATTCTTTCCCTAGGGTGCAAGGCCCTGGAAGGCCTGCACTTGAGTCCTCCACCATAAAGAGGATGTGCTAGAGAGGCCAGCAAGGCCTGCAAGGAGGCTGCAACCTTGCAGAGTCTTTCTAGCACGTCTCCATGGTGGAGGACTCAGGTGCAGGCCTTGCAGAGCCTTGCACCCTCAGGAAAGAATGGAGCTTTAATCGGTCAAAGTAAGTGCCGGGGGGTGGGGGTCGCGCCGCGGGTTGGGAAAGTAAGACCTCCCTGAAAATAAGACCTGCATTTTTTTGAGCCAAAATTAATATAAGACACTGTCTTATTTTAGGGGAAACAGGGTATATACATCGGATTCACATACTCCCCTTCCCTTTCATTCCTCCTTTGCACATAATTAGAAGCTTCTGTTCATAAGTTGCAATTTAGAAAGTGAAATAAGCTGCAGTTTCCAGTTACATGCAAATATGGGAAATTGTGACTTGTACAAACCTTACAGCCCAATCCTGTGTAACTTGCACCAGTGTAACAATAGGTCCACCGGTGTAAGTGCACTTATGGCAGTGTAACTTACTGTATGATGATGGATGCCGGCATAAGCCCACTCGGATGTCACGCATTTATAGTTTAGACATGGGACAAACGGCAGCGCAACTCCGCCGGCGCAGGGGGCATCGTGGGGGGGGCGTCTGAATGCCCCCTGCGCCGGCGGAGTTGCAGCGGTGTCCATCATGTGTCTGAACTGCGCATGCGCGGCGTCCGAGGGGGGTTTCGCTGGTGTCCGTCCTGCGTCCGTCGGCATACGGCAAGTTACACTGGCATAAGTGCACTTATTTACCATTTATTTATTTACCATATTTCTATCCCGCCTTTCTCCCCACGGGACCCAAGGCGGCTTACCACTTACACCGGTGGATGATCTACTGTTACACCAATGCAAGAGTTACACAAGATTGGGCTGTCAGTTATAAACCCAGGGAGATAGCCTAGCCTGGTTTTTAATTAAGCAAGCAAGCAAGCAACAGTAATGGTCTAGTAGTCTATGACTATATGTAGAAGTCACTAGCTTCTACAATGGTATTCTAGCAAAACATAAGGAAACTCTTTATATTTTGTGGCACTGGGAGAAATATCTGGCACTCCAAATACCAGTGGCTATCTGCTCTTGCAGTAAGAACCTAAATTATTAAGGTTTTACAATCAGATTTTCTGCTCCCTAGAGAATGAAATACCGTATATTTCGGACTATAAGACTCACTTTTTTCCCCAAAAAAACATGGGGGGGAAAAAGCCTGTGTCTTATGGTCCGAAGCCTAGGGTTTGGGGGTGCTTCGGGGAGGCCTGCAAGAGGCTCGCGCAGGCCTGCGCGACCCTCTGCAGGCCTCACCTATGTTTAGTTTGGCCGAAAATAGCGATTTCATGGTGAAGTTTATATTTTCTGGACCTAACAGTTCAAAACTGTTCTTTATCAATATGAGGGGATGTGTCTGGAGTAGTCATGTTTATTGAAAATGAAATCACACTTGTATGGTCTACAGATCCAGGCTCTGTTGTGGTTTCTCACAGGTACATTAACTCTGGTAGGTTAAACACAGCTTGTAGAAAACATAAGTGTTCCCATAAACAAAGCAACCTTTAGTTGGGTTTTTGCTTGTATTTATCAAACCAAGTAACCTAACACTTGGTTCAGTTCTCCTAATTCAATTTAAAAAGTATTTGTGAGCTTATATTGTGTCATTGAAATGCATCTAATTGAAAATTATGTTCCAGGGTTGGTCTGAAGCATTAATTAAATTATAGAAATGGTTTTTTCAAATTTAATTTTATGCTAATTTACTACACTTGGGTTAACCCTAGTTCACAAAGCTATCCCAGGATTTCATATTTATTTATTTCATATTTATTTCATATTTATTTAATGCTATTTCAGTTTCAGGGATAGCATGATCATAGTACATACTGAGAGAGAGGCTGCTCCTGTTCCTCCTAAAAACTTATCTGCACAATCCCAAAGATTTCTTTATAGGCATTGTATGTGGTCTCACAACAGAACAAAGCAATTGTGGTTGTAGTGTTTCCCAATTCATGTTAGAGGAGTATTTTCAAAAATAACAAACTTCCAAAACAACCCTTTAAAAAATAATAAAAGTGAGAAGGCACACCTTGTCATTTTGCCTTGCATCTTGATTAAATTTGTCAAAGCTGTACAGTGGGCTCTCCTTATCCGCTGATTAGCAATCGCGGATTAGCTATCCGCAGATTTGACTATCCGCAGTTGGCCATCCGCAGAGGAGGAACTCCCACTGGGAGCAGGGAGAGGCGCCACAGTACCTGATTGAGCAACCACGCCAGCCCATCGCCCGCTTCTTGCTTTTCACACTGCTTTCTAAAGCTGCAAAGTGCCTATAAAAAGAAAAGAAAAAACGACCGGAAACAACTTCCGGTCGCACGCACAACTAGAAGTCACTTCCAGTTGCGGGTTTTTTCTTTTAACAGGCACTTTGTGACTTTAGAAAGCGGCACAAGAGGCTGCTCCCCCAAATGTGGACTTGAACATCTGCGGATTTTCGTATCCACAGGTGTTCCAGGGACAGAATCCCTGCGGATATGAAGGGCCCACTGTAAATCAAGGTCTCTTCCTCTCTATTTAAAAATGTGTAACCCCTCTTTCAGTTGATTCAAGGTGGCTCACAAAAAAACACTGAACACAAAATATTCTGCCCATGTGACTTGTGTTGGTTGGAAGATAGCACAAGAGGGGAGTAATGCAGACCCTGACCATAAGTCCTGTAGGAATTTTGAGGTGGACGAGTTCTCTCTTCAGATCCTGTTAGGGCATGCCTAAAGGAAGGGTAAAATCTTGGGTAGACATCTGGCGACTGGGCACATGTTTTATAAGATGCCATTTAGTTTTTGTGCGTGCATAAGCTGTCATACAAGCCGATGCCACAAAAACTTTGTTTCATGTGTACTTTTGCAAGTACAAAAACTAAATGGCATCTCGTAAAACGTGTGCCCAGTCGCCAGATGTCTACCCAAGATTTTACCTTTCCTTTAGGCATGTCCTAACAGGATCTGAACTCATCCACCTCAAAATTCCTATGGGACTTATGGTCAGGGGACTAGAGGGAATGCAATTGGGGAGCACTTCGCAGGACTGTGCAGATAATTCCTAGGACATTTTCAGAGAGAGACGCCAAACGTGGTGTGTTACTGCTAGAAACATGAGTTTTGAAAGATGTGTCAATATCTCAATTTATCCTTGGTTTTCAAAGAAGGTTCATTTCTGGAGCTTGCGGGGGAGAAAACAGCCCTGAAATCGTTATTCCCCTGTTTCCAAAGACTTGAAATTATGTATGAATTTCATAGAAATGTTATCTTTCTTGCAGATGTTTCTCTAAACCTAGGATACTGGGGCACTGTTAGCTTTTATTGGCATATCTATGAGATTTATTACCAAGCCAGGTGCTTTTAAAGACTGTGTAATGGACGAGCAACATCTTGCCCTGAAATGTTTAATATGCCTATTGACCCCTGGACTCTAAAATAAGAATACAAAACGAGCCTATAAATTGAGATTGGTATCCCATATAATAGTCTCATATTGGACTTCATAAATTTGAAAGGTGGGTAATTCGTACACCTTTTCCCATTATCTGAAGCCACAATGTTCATATCGTGAGTTGTGAACTCCTTAGTGATCAGTGATGTACTGATTTGAAGTTTTGTTTATACCTCCACTTACTCCAAGTTGAGGGACAAGGAAGCAAGAGTGACTACTTGTTCTTAACTGCTATTGTTTCCCCCCATCCTTTTGATTTTGTAAACAGTTTCATGTCTGAAGAACATTAAAGAGTAAATTGACTTTAAATAAATGTCATCCCACCTTTTGTCTATCAACCTTATCTCTTTATTCCTGCAGTACTTAGTGGAACTGGGGAATATCTGAAACTTCTGAGGGGACCAGAGTTTGAGAACCAGGGTAGTGTATATAACACAGTGTCTTTCTGAAGATACCTGTGGTCCTTATACACACTATCACTATAGAGTTGTCTTTTTGGCTTCTACTCCATAGGTTCACTGAGATGAGCGATTGATTTGAAAACCTTTATGCCAATAAAGGTTTCATTAATTCATTCATTTGAAAACCGTGCGCTTGTTGGGGGCAGCTTGGGCAGTCTGAAGCAGAGGGTAGTTCTGAAGCTGCAACAGGAGGAGAGTGTTGTGTCATTGGGAAACTGAGAAATCGGAACAAGGCATCTCGGCATCTCTTGCCCTCTTTTGTTGTTTCTCATAATGATACTGAAATTGGTAAAGCATGTGTGTGCATATAAACGCTTAACAGCTTCTGAAAATAATAGAGTTGAAAAGTATATCTGTATTTTTATCGACCAGAATGATTCGTGGGCTGGAGCACCTCCCTTATGAGGAAAGGCTACAGCGTCTGGGGCTTTTCAGCCTAGAAAAAAGGCGCCTGAGGGGGGACATGATTGAGACTTATAAAATTATGCATGGGATGGAGAGAGTGGATAGAGGGAAATTCTTCTCCCCTCGCACAACACCAGAACCAGGGGACATGCGCTAAAATTGAGTGGAGGGAGAATTAGAACAGATAAAAGAAAATATTTCTTCACCCAGCGTGTAATTCATCTGTGGAACTCCTTGCCTCAGGATGTGGTAATGGCACCTGGCCTAGATGCCTTTAAAAGGGGTTTGGACAGATTCATGGAGGAAAAGACCATCACAGGTTACAAGCCATAAGCAACCTCCTGGTTTTAGAAGTAGTTTTTCTCTGTGCCAGGTGCAGGGGAGTGACAGCAGGAAACAGGTTATCTTGTTGGCTGTGTGCTCCCTGAGGCATCTGGTGGGGCCACTGTGTGATACAGGAAGCTGGACTAGATGGGCCTTTGGCCTGATCCAGCAGGGCTCTTCTTATGTTCTTATGTTCTTATGTACCAGCTTGTGAGGGAATTGGAGCCACACATTTAAAATGCCTGCTGTCACCATGTTCACCAGTTTCTTTTGAAACACTGGTTAGCAAAGAAATTTCAGAATGCCCTGTTACATCAGAGGACCCATATTCTTCTGTTCATCTTGGTAGTTTTTCCTTGTGAGAGTTCAGGCACAGACACTGATGCTTACTAAGGAAGATGGGAGAATCAGAAGTGCATTATACAAAGAATAGAGGCTTCTTAACTATCCTGTCAATTATTAGTGTATGTTAACTGGCAGTAATTTGGTGAGAAAGCTTTTAATCTAAATAAAATATGCTAAAGTGATTACAAGGTTCAGCTCATATGGCTGGGGGTGGGGGGATAATGCATATGAAAATCTGATTATTTTTTTAAGCAAGTGGTACATTTCCCCCCCACACACACACGCACACGCACACACACACCAATAATACTGGTGAGCTTCTCTAACTGTTGTCTGACTCCACCTGCTGGTAAATGTGAATAATAAAGAAAAGATTGAAGCAACCATATTGATAGATTTAAACTTTTAAAATGGAATCAAATCCTGTTTTCTGATAGGTTTCTAATCTATCTTTTAATAGAGTGAACTGGGCTGTAAGCATGCAAATTCCATATCCACACAGTAAGCTGGTAAAAATAAAAACAAAACTCTAATACTTCTGAGGATGCCTCCTATGCTGGAGGTGAAATGAAAAGTTTTAACCATCTAAATAATAATAATAAAATTATATTATACAATGGAGTTTCCCGGCAGAACGTTTGTTTTAAATTCTAAACAAACAAACAAACAAATAAAAAACCAGTCAGCTTATTTATTTTAAGGCCTCTTACTTGTCTTCAAAGGGCATGTTGCATACTGGGGCAGTTAAGTGTGTGTGTGTGTGTGTGTGTGTGTGTGTGTGTGTGTGTGTGTGTGTGTGTGTGTGTGTGTGTGTGTGTGTGTGTGTTCGTTCTCCAAACGAGCCCCTAATCATAATTGGAGTTATGTTTAATCTGTGCTAATATCCAGTACCTGGCACTGACAGGAGTAGGTTAGTTTGTCTTTCACTTGGGGGTTGCTTATAAGGGAGTACATTTTTCTGTAACACATGGTTGTTTGCAATTGCTAAGCCCTTGCCAAAAATGATAATTCTGTACCGCTAGTAAAATGGCTATGCCCCCTTAAATCTTTGCTTAATGCCATTTACAGATACACAGTTTCTTGTGAAAGAATACAGATGTCTGTAGTGCAGCTGGTCATAAAACCTTTTGCATGTGTGTCTTGCTTACAATCTGGTGTCCATGATGAACTACCATGAAATCAGTCTGAAGGCTGAAATCTGAGGAATTACCTTGTTTTAATAGCCTAGAATGAAAAGGGCATTTGTGTTATAATTTGAGTGCTTAAGGATGGCTCTGTGGAGAAGGCTTACACATTCAGGGGCAATACACTGGCATTACTCTAAATTTGAAGGGGTGGTTGGATTATAGATATTGTGGAAGACGTAAAACAGACCTGGTCTGTTCAAATCTTATTTCAAAATGGAATAATTAAAATTAAATATCTATTTAACGAAAATCTTCTCTTGCCCTGTCCCCAAGGGACAGGACAGATAGGGCTGGTAGCAAGCAAGGATGTGGATCAAGTCTCTGACTCCAAGTCTCGAGTCAAGTCTCTGGGTCCAAGTCCCGAGTCTTTGGTTGCAAGTCCCTATCTATTTAATGGGGAAAACGGATTTAAACCTGAATAAAATTGGACTTGTCGTAAAAGGCTCCAAGTCTCGAGTCGAGTATTTCGAATCTTTTACAATTGCTGAGTCAAGTCCAAGTCAATAGACTCAAGTCTACATCACTGATAGCAAGACATGCAAAAGAAAATACAAAATCAAATCGGCAAAAACATTAAAACCTCATTCTGTTGACTAAACCTTGACCCTAGAGTTGGCCCAAACAAAGGTCTTACAGTGCTTCTGAAATGTGTTTAGCTTTTGGCAAGGTTCTGTGAGGAGTGGAATTCCACAGCTGCGAGACAGCCACCAAGCATGCCTTTTTATGTGCTTTTGTTCTCTAATACAAGCACATAGATGGTGGTGTTGGGAGAGTGCGCATAGCTGATCTTAAATTGCAGAGGGACAGAAGGTAGGAGCTAAGCTCTTTGGTATGCCTAACCTGTTTAGAGCCTTGTGATAGAATATTGGGACAAAATGTACAGTGGTATATAGCACTCAGTTTTATTGCTTTTGTGAGGCTCTTTAAGGGTTACTACAGCACAGAGCTACAGCAACACAAGTGCTATAGTTTTATTTTTTGAGAGAAACTAGTATTTGGGGGAGCATTATTGCGTTCTTGTCCCAAATTCTTGAGCTACAATGCCATGATTTGAAATCCAGTCAATGCCAGTACTGGATTAACGGTTTCCTCTGTCAGTGGTGCCTGCCAGGTAATAAATCTTCAGTTTTAAAAGAGTCACCTATGCAAATCTGATTAAAGCGACATAATCGATTTCTCTTGGGTGTCTCTGTATGTGTGTAATGGAATTTTGCTGCTTTTAAGGAACATATTGATTATGAAATGCTACCTAAAAAACAAACAAATCAAAGACTGACTAAAGATACTGTGAAAAACAGTGCAGTTTTATTGATGATTGAGCACTGATAGTGTGTGAATTCTTAAGTCTCTCTCCTTATGCAGTAAGCATGCATTTTCCAATGAGGCATTGTTCCAGCCCCAAACAGGTCCTAACGTATCAGCTGACGGTAGTGCTTTTAGAAGGTGACTTGTTCTGATCAGAGGAGCAAACCTCCTTCTGTGACCTACTGATAGAGAAGAAGATAGTCATAGATAGCCAGATAAGAACATAAGAAGAGCCCTGCTGGATCAGGCCAAAGGCCCATCTAGTCCAGCTTCCTGTACCTCACAGTGGCCCCACCAGATGCCTCCGAGAGCACACAGCCAACAAGATAACCTGTTTCCTGCTGCCACTCCCCTGCACCTGGCACAGAGAAAGCCTACTTCTAAAGCCGGGAGGCTGCTTATGGCTTGTAACCTGTGATGGTCTTTTCCTCCATGAATCTATCCAAACCCCTTTTAAAGGCATCTAGGCCAGGTGCCATCACCACATCCTGTGGCAAGGAGTTCCACAGATGAATTACACGTTGGGTAAAGAAATATTTTCTTTTGTCCGTTCTAACTCTCCCTCCACTCAATTTTAGTGCATGTCCCCTGGTTCTGGTGTTATGCGAAAGGGAGAAGAATTTCCCTCTATCCACTCTCTCCATCCCATTCATAATTTTATACGTCTCAATCATGTCCCCCCTCAGGCGCCTTTTTTCTAGACCTTAGAGCCCCAAACTGTAGCCGTTCTTCGTAAGGGAGGTGCTCCAGCTCACGAATCATTCAGTGATACAGTGTACTCTGCTTTGGGAGCTACACTTCTTCATGAGTTGTCGAGTCGAGGGGGGTGGGGGTTGATCTACTTTATTCTACTCCATTTTCATGCCTGTTAACCGTCTTGGATTACAAACATATACTAATGGGCTGTCTTGCTTCCACAACGGAAGAATTCAGGATTGTATCTTAAAGAATACATAGGGCATTCAGGCAAAGTTAAGCACTTTTTAAGTCCAGTTATTTTCAGGGAAAGCAGTGTAAGCACGTGCTTAACGTTGGTATTGAAATGAATGTGATTTGAAAGTGCTTAACTTTTGGTTGTGAATTGTTCCCTGGATGGGAGAGCAGGACTGGCCCATCCATGAGGCTGACTGAGGCTGTTGCTGCAGGCAGCAGATTGGCAGGGATTGTTTGCCCAGTTGCATCCACTGCTTCTCCTTGTCCTCCCTCCTTGGATTGGAAAACGAAGAGGGAAGTGTGGAGGAGAACAGAGTATTGCATCACCCTTCTCTCCTCCACACTTCCTTTCTGCTCTATCCCCCTCTTTTCTAATCCAGGGAGTGGGAAGAGCGGACAGACCTTGGGCCAGCCCTGCAGGGAAGAGAAGTGTTAAAGCTACAATTCTATGCACTATGTGAGAGTAATTATGACTGAAGTTGCTGATGCTACTGAGTAAATGTGCATAAATTTGGGTTGTCAGTTATTGATGGTGGTTTTGTCATTAGTTTTAAGCCTCCTTATCCTTGTACTAGTGTTTTATATGGAAAAAGCCTTTTCTAAATTTAAAAAATAAAGTTGCACTGTCAGTGTTCAACTCAGTTCTTGTACTCGGTCTCAGCAAGCCATACAACAACCCTGCAAGGCAGGCCAGTACAGTTCTCCCTATATTACAGGTGAGGGGAAGATTAAGGTTGAGAGTGCCAAAGGCCATCCAGTGAGGAGTTGCCTAATATTTGAACTGGGTCATTCAGGTCCTACTTCTAAGTAGATTGCAGAGAGCTCCAAAAGGATCTTTCCAAACATTTTGTTGTCCAATTATAAATGCAGATGAAATTTAGCATAAGCAAAACTAAAGTGATGCACATTGGGACACAAAAAAATCCTAATTTCACATGTATATTGAAAGGGTTAAAATTGGCTGGACCTGTTTATGAAGAAATCCTGAGCTCATAGCAAACGCTTGCTGCTTACTTCTGCTCGTTGGGCCATGGCAGTTGGAAAACCTTGGAGGAGCCGGAAGAGAGAAAGGGGCATGGTGCATCGGCTGTGAAGGAAGGCTTCAGAAACTGGAGGGACGGGGGATGCAGAGCATTGTTCTGAAAAGGGTGGAAATTTCCACACGATGTGGTGACAGCCATTAGCAAAAGACTTAAAAAATATTTTAAAAAGTAGAAAAGTAGCCCAGAACATGACCCTTGTTCGGTTTCTTTTGCGTTCTAGTTTGTGACATGTGAAATACTAGAGAGAAATTTTCAGCAATGGTGGTTCTTGGATCTTAAGTTCTACCACTGCCTGAATGCAAATGTAAATTTAAGCAGAGTTCTTGCCAATTCAAATCCAGTCAGCTGTATCAAATACAAAATCACAAACCTAATAATTAGCCTACATCAGCATTTCTATGAAAAGCTTTATTGAGAGATTTTTCTGGCATAATCCAGTTCTGAGACTTTTCTCTGTGACCTCCAGTCATTCCCATTGGTATGGAAAGCTTTGAGGAATGTATATTTGCTAACACAATGGTACATAACAAGTACCTTATTTTTCACCGGGCCTGCCGCCCACTTCCATGTGCCTTCTAAATACTCCAAACTTCAGCAATCCAAAGTGACTTTGGGTCACAATGCGAAACTGGAAGTTGCTTTTGATCGTGGGGTTTTTTACTGTTCGCTGCAGCTTGGAGTACTTAAAAGGCGTGCGGCAGTTGAGAAACGGGCTACGGTCCCCGCGCAACTGAAAAATAAGGTACTGTGGCGCTGCACCCCTCACCACAGATTTCATTTTACACGGATTTCGGTATCTGCAGGGGTTCCAGGAACCCCTGCAGATACCAAGGGTCCACTATACCGCTTTTCAAAAAAAAAAGTTCACAAAACAATTTGCAGACAAAAACAATTATATGGCTCTCTGTCTCAAAAGGGCTCGCAATCTAAAAAGATGCAGAAGAACACCAACAAATAGCCACTAGAAAAGACACTGTGCTGGGGTGAAAAGGGACAGTCACTCACCCTCTACTAAATATAACACTGGTCTACAATTTTTTTTTCTAGCCTGGACTTTTGCAGCTGTTTGACTAATTTCAGGGTGCTGATTCCAAATCTGATCTCAGATTTGCTCTATCACATCTCGTTTCTATGCTAAAAAGTTTTAAAAAAATAAAGTTTTTTGTAGACCAGTGTAAATTTGTGTTTTTCATTGATTTTATCAAATGCAATATTTGATATCTCAAAAACCTGATGTGATAGACAAAAACTGGTACCAGATTTGGAATCAGTGCCCCAAAATCACCTTAAAACCATTGGAATACCTTATGCCAGAAAAAGTGTGTTGACCAGTGTAAGAGGAGCACCATTTGAAAAAGTGCCTCTTTGCCCAGTTAGCAGGGATTAATTACTACATACACTAGTACATTTTCCCCATGCTGTGTTAACTGCCACCAATTCTATATTTTCTTCTTCTTCAGGCCAGATTTTTGTGTTAACAAACCTCTTTAGGGTCTAACCTCAATAATTTTGAAGTCTCAGCTTTGCTAGATTTTCATTTCAGTACATTCTGATGAAGAGGGCTGATATCTGAATATACAGCTAGTGAATCATTAACTTCTATAGCATATGGGTTGGACCTTGGTTTATATCCAAAGATATGCCTGGATATACCAGGTTATTTTTTTTTTATTTTTTAGAGTGACAGTCCCCATGCCTATTCAAAGAAACTTTGAAAAGCAGTTTGTGATACAGTCTGGGGGATCTGTTGCTCAAAGCCAAAGATTTCGCTGGGCATGCCCAAGCACATCTTTGGATCAAAATCTGTATCTAGAACATTTACTAACATGTCCTTTGTCTCCTGACAGTTACCAAACACATACAACTGGCAGAGGACATGTTGTTGTCAGTAAAGTGCAAGCATGCTGTTGTTAATTGGCTAACAGACAAATGCTGATGTCAATTAGTGGGATGTTCCTTGTTTCCACCACTGCTGGCGGCTGGTAAGAGGTGCATTCTTCATTCATCCCCCCCAGTTGTAGCTAATGGCTCTCACCAGTGAAACACATCACTGGTGACTATTGCTGCCACATACTTGTAAATAGTGTGTGTGTGTGTGTGTGTGTGTGTGTGTGTGTGTGTGTGTGGTCTTTCCTTTCCAGCCAATGGCCTATTCCATGTAACTAGCACCGGTATATGGTGGGAGGCAAGCTTTTGTGAGGTGGCTGTGAGTAGAACCTTCTAAATCGGTCCTGGAAAACTGGGTAATTTTGCCTGTCTGCCCACCACTTCAGGTTATTTTGGGCCAGAAAGGACAAAAAGAAAAATGTTCTGTCCAGTTTTCCTGCCCAGTGCCTGCAGATAATTCTTACTACAGGTGACCACATGAGTGGCTATTTATGAAAAAGCTGTAAAATCTCAAATTATTATTATAATGAATGGCATGCCGCCCCCCTCCCTTCTCAGAACTAAGGTTGAATTTGCACATACTGTTTTGGGTTTGTTTTCAGTTGTGTTGTACTTTTCCAAGAAGACTGGCACTCTCACCATGTTGTTTGAATCTGCTTATGCTTTGTATCTTTGGTTACTAAAGCCACCAAAGAAAGAGGTTAAGTGCACTTCTTTTATTTGGTTGTGCACCTTGGAACTGCTGTACAGACAAAAAGGCCCAAACTGGTTGTGCAGATATCTGTGAAACTTGAGCATTCTTATCAACAGACAGTTCAAATCACTTTACCAACATAGTCTGTGAAAAGGGGAAGACAGTTATAGGCTGGTTTTTTTTTTCTCCAGATGTTTCCTCCAAGATGCGCATGTCGGGTTTTTATTATGTTTAGGTAACAGAAGGAACCAAGTAAATTACTTTTTTAGTTTGCATTATTCATCTGATGTACATCATTTGTCGTTGAGTGTTTATATCAAGGCAGCTTTAAAAAGAACATGTTGCCCTTTTTAATTTGCAAGGATAAACAAACTCTGTCCCTCTCAAAGGATAACTGAAATATTTAAAAATAGTTTAAGAGTAATTTTTTAAAATTGTTCTTGAGTTTTCCACATTCTTTCAGTGTAATACAGGAAAGAGCAAGCTATCTTCCTCTCACCAAGGTCATCAGCCAAATCCTCATTAATTTAAGTGAAAATAGGATTAGACTAAAGATTATCCAGGATTGACTCTTTAACCTGGTTATGGGGAATCTTGTCTGAGAAAGTATTATATAGTTGGACTATCTTCACCACTACATTGGTCATACTTTGTTACTGCACCTTAAAAGAATTGTGCAGACTAACAGGATTATTTATTGCTCTGCCCTGAACTACCTTTTGTCAATTCCAGGGGTTCTCAAATTTAAGTTACTGTGACCCCTGAAAAATAATACATAAATTTATGCAACCCCCCTCCCCATATTGCAGCCAGTTGTGACCCACACTTTGTGAGCCCCTGGAGTAAGACAGTTGGTCCATCTAGGTCAGTGGTTCTCAACCTTTTTAACACTGGGACCCCCTTTTGTAGAATGGCTTTTCAAGGTTTCGGATAAGGATCTTCCCCAGCCCTATCAAGAGATTCCTATCCAGAGATTCCCCAGTCCTATCCAGAGAACCTAATTTTTCAGAGTTTTGCGACCCCCTTCGAAGATGCTCGTGACCCCCCCCCCCACTGGGGATCAGGATCCACACTTTGAAAACCCCTGGTCTACTCTATTAAATTCACTATGGCACCTGATGGAGTTGACTTCATCTGTTGACCATTTTATGCAGTTTCATTCAATAGTGATAAGAAACTTGCAAGTCTCTGATAGCAGAGTTGACTGACTTGCAACACCTTGGAATACTGACACATTTATTGTGCCCTAAGCTTTTTAATGGATTGGAGGCAGAGCCCACTTCACCATGCATGAAGTGCTAAGCAGACCCAAGAACAAAACAAACTCCATTTAGGGCCCAATTCTATTCAGCTTTCCGACACTGATGCAGCCATGCCAACAGGACATGCGCTGCATCCTGCGGTGGGGGGGGGGGGGGAGAGAGTCACAGTGGCCTCCTCAATGTAAGGGAATGTTTGTGCCCTTACCTTGGGACTGCATTGCAGCTGCATCAGCACTGGAAAGTTGGATAGGATTAGGCCCTCATGGTGCTAGAGGGTTTTTTTTGTATTTTATGGCAAGATTCAAGACTTGGAGCCTTTTTAGATACTATGTAGCTCTTTAGCATGCAACTGCTGACAAGCCAAGCTATTGGTACTTCCCTTTCCTGAGCAGATGTGTGCACCGGAGAAACTCTGCTTGCATTACTTCCTTGCCAGACATGCGCGCGCGCACTTGAGTGTTCGAGCAGCCTGCATAGGAAGGTTACCAGAGTGCTTCCTGCAGAAAGTAAGAGCACCCAACCCTGTTGGAGACCTAGTATGATACAGAGGACACATGGACATTTACATTTTTCAGAATGTGATATGGCAGGTTAGAAAGAGGGCAAGGACTGTTTCCCCCAGTAAGAATATTCAGAATTAGTAACTTACACTTGTAGTAGACACTTTGTATTGATCTGTTAATTTCAGAGCAGATACCCCCCCCCCCGGGGGGGGTTGTTTGCTTGCTTCTTTGCTGTTTCTTGGTATGTGAGGGAAGCCTTTGATTGCCACAGAGCTGATTATGAAACCTATCCCAAAGATATTCAGTCCCAAGATATTGTTACCTGGCTGCCTTGTGCTATTGTGAAACTGGGCTATACTTCAATAGCCAGCTTACATCTGAGTGATAATGGATTTATTGACCATATAGAATTGTATTTTTTTAATGAATCCTTCAACTAGAACTAGCATCCTATGCTGCCATCACCCATTTGAGTGGATCTGAATGTTTTATGCTATTTTCACCTGAAAAGGAAGGCAATAAATACTGTACATCCATTCCACCCCCTTCTCCCACTGCCGCCCCCTGTGCCATGAAAGGTCACTCCTGTGAGTTAGGGTGTGGGGAGAATTGCGTTTCTGCTTTTTGTCTGGGGTTCCAGATTTAATAGCGGTTTTAATTGTGTCTGCTCTATGCTGATATAGAATTTAAGTGCGGTTGTCAGGGATGTACGCTGGTTTCTATTGGTTCATTGTTTTGAATTTTCTTTTAATTGTATTTGATTTTATTCTATATTATGAATTTTGTTAGCTGCCTTGAACTTTTACAGGATATACATAATTTTAAATAAAGTAAATAAAATTAAGCAAGGGTTGACAACACTGCTCTCATAGACATGCACATAGTCTGAGGCCCAGGTCTGCCGGGTCCAGAATTAAACCAAATTGGGGGCATTTATACTTGAGGTCAAAATGTAGCATGTGGCTGTTTTGGGACCGTTGACTAGATAGCAGAGTGAACAGCCTCAATTTGCCTCTAATTATAGGCTAACAGCAGTGGCGTAGCTAAGACTGGAGCGGAGGCAAGTAGTTCTGCAAGACTCGGTTACACCGGAGTCAACGGCCCCTCCCCCTTGCTGTTGGAGCCATTCTGGCGGCAATGGCAACACGCAGGACACTCCCCTGTTGCTGCCAGAATGGCTCCAACAGCAAAGGGGAGGGGCCGCTGACTCCGGTGTAACGGAGTCTTGCAGAACTACTTGCCTCCGCTCCAGTCTAGTTTCACCTCTGGCTAACAGTAACCATGAGACAGAGTTTTCCAGAATATATTAATATTTCTGTATTAAGCGATACAGAAAAACAAGAAAAAGACAATGCTTATTTGTAAGATCAATTACACAGAGTGGTGGTTAAGGCTACTTGTGAATAGCTCTGTTTGGACAGGCATAGGTTGAAGGAGGGAGGCTGCCAGCTGGGCTGTTTTCTCCAGTAGAGATTACCCAACAGGAGAGAAGGCGAGAATTAGTGGGAGATTTAAAACTAGCACTGGGGAATGGAGGATTTTAAAAGGGACAAGGAGTTATTTTGAGAGTTAGAGGGAGAGAGAAGAAGAGAAATTGCCTATTCTTAATCTGCTGGGTAAACTGGGGTACAATATCCTTCTGCGATGCGAGACTATCTGCATGACTTCAGATCCTGGAGAAAAATGCAGCCTAAAAGGTGCCCCTTGATGGACAGGGAAAGTAGCTCCTCTGGAGATGAGGTCAGCTACCAAGGCAAGAGGCTCTCCAAGTCAGAAAAACCTCACCCAAAACAGATAGAGTGGAAGTGTCTAGGGGAGGGAGAGACTACAAAAACAGACCGCATGGATGCCTTCAGTGGGGAAGAAAATGCCAAACTTGTGCTCCCAGAGCATGGGCAGTTATGGGACTTGGGACAATGAATACAAAGACATTCCTGGGTGAACAATGGTATCTGGAACATCTCCTGGGTGTGCAACCAGAAGTTTCCTGGCCTTGATTGAGTTCAGATGTATCCTTCCAGGAGTGCACACACGCTTAATTGCACCTCATTCGGAGAGGTTCCTGAAGGGACAAAAGTTATGGCAGGATGTGGGCTGCACCCAGCTGAGGTCTTTGGTTGGAGAAGCTTCCTGGAGGAGTCTGAAAAGACTGACCAGGTGGCCACTGGGCTGTTCAGCTTAGTTTATTATCCAGGAAGACGTGTGCTTGCGAGGTTATGCTGAGGTGGAGAGCCCAAATCTAGAGAAAGGTGACACACAGATGCCCCGCTGTGCCACTGCTTTCCTTTCCTATCAGTGGCCCTTATTAGCATGACCTTGCTTGGAGGGAGCCATTCATCCCTCCCCCCTCCAGGGCAAAATTCTGGTTGACTCTCAGGAATGTCACCTAAAGAACCAGCATGGAGTTAGGAGAGACTATTCAGGTTTTAGAAAGTGAGGTCACTGGTAACCATGCTGTTGATTTTTTGTTCATGGCATTTGGGTTTTATTGTATCTCCCTGTTTTGCTGCTCTTTTCTTATGTGGTGGTTTTGCTTTGTAGTTGTTTCATTCAAAGCCAAATTGAGAGCAGGGAGATATACAGTTTTAAAATCGTAATACAGTATCATAAATCTTTGACATTTGGATTCTGTAAGTTTTAGTACCCCAGTGTCTTTCTGTTGCTAAATGCTGCAAGTTTTTTTAAAAAATATGGGGAGAGGGAGAGAGTGGTGATTGAGATATGGACAGAGCACTGTAATACATACTCAAAGTATGTGCATGTACATTTATGTAACAGCCAACATTGTGCCATTTGTGTTGGGCCCTCAGCCTTCTGGCAGATTACGTGCAAGTGCATGCGTGTATGTTTCATTATTTGATTGCCTTGGGAGATTGCTGTTTAAGTTGGCAGATTGACTTATTAAAAGCAAAATTTGTCTGCTGGCTGGATTACAGTATGCCCTGGGGTGGGGGGGAGCCAAAATGCTGAGGTGTAGTGTGTTTATAGTGTGAGGAAACTATAAAGTTACCAGGGAAAAGTAGGATTAAATGTGCTTCCAGTTCATTGTACTAGACTCATAATGATAGTCCTTCAGGAGTAAATGATGAAATGCTTTTTATTTCAGAATCAAATGTGTTGAAAAATCTGGAGTACTTTACTCTTCTGGCTCCTAAAGCGGCTGGAAGTTTGTTCTCAATATTTCTTTAAAAGTTGAGCAGCTGTATTTTAAAATTTAAAAAGCAGATGGTAACAGAATAGTAAAATTGGATTTGTCTCATGAAGTCGATTGGCAATCTTATCAGAGTTGGGCAGTTTAGGGCTATTTCACACAATGTATTTAACTATGTGAGAATATTTGGAAGCATGCGTGTGTGCGCGCACGCATGCACATAGTGTGCCGGATAAGTTGAAAAATGCTTCCAATGATAACCATAGACAAGTGTAATAAAAGCTCTAATGCTGGATCTGTGTACACACTGCAAACAGCTGGCACATTTCGCCATATTCCCTTCTGGAGAAGCTGCTACTGAGCCCTTGGAGTTGCTCCTTACTAGAGAAACTATCAGGTACGAAATGTGTGAGCAAGTCCTTGGTTGCTTTACGGTTTCAGTTCATGAATCCCTAAACTAATTAGAGCAAATTCAGTAAGTTCAGTTTATATTGTATGTGCCTGTCATGGACCAGCTGCTTGCACTGGACAAACTACAAACCATTTCCTACAGATGGCAACCACTGAGACTGTTCCTGATATTGTATGGCTTTTATACCAGGGAGAGAGATTAGGTTTTAGGTGGCAGTCAGCATAAGACAGGGTTTCTCAACCAGTGGTACTTTGGCCGACTGCTGGTGGTACTCAGATCACCGAACCGCTGGAACCTTGCTCTGATGCATCGCTTTTGGCACCGCGTTTTCACACCCGAGAGGCTCCTGCCTTTGGTCAAGCCTCTCGGGAATACTGAGAAGGACCCTCCCACCCACCCCAGAGCCTCCTACCTGCATATTCTGGCCTCTGAAAACCCAGGAGGAACTGGCAATGATGTCATCGCCAGTCACTTTCGGTGGTACACAGCAGAAGTGGTACTCGGCTGGGAAGGGGTTGAGAACACCTGGCATAAGAGAAGTGACCAAACATGTGGCCATTAAAGACAGACACTGTTTGTGAAGAACAGGGAGGAAAAAGTATTGAAGGTGCTTCCCGAAGATAGCCCCAGAGGATCTCCATTGACTTTGTAGTAAAACAGTGGTGAAGTGAAGTACGTAAGGCAATTGCCACATTGGCTCAGGTATAAGCAGCTTTAATTGATGCATATTTTTGTACATTGCTGTAATATTCAAGGGAAAGGCTAATTAGGGTACAACTTGTTCTCACTGTGTGCTCAAATTCATGTTGGAAATAATATACACAGTATGGTTACGAGTCCTGTGGGTGGTGTTACCTTCATTGCCCTCAGGAATAAGGAGCTCTGGCCTATTAGAAGACCTAGTCTGCACACAAGCAGCCTTTTTTTAACTGCAAGAAACAAAAGCACCAACCATCAACACCACATATTTCCTGTTAACCCGAAGAGTTCAAATCAGTGGACCTTTTAATTTTTTCCTACACCGAGGGCTGTTGAAATGAAGGCATTTATTTCATAATCCAGCACTCTATTTGTAATGTATTGGCATCTTGCAGTTCTGGTGTAGCATCATATTTGTGATGCTGTACAAATTATAACAAGAAATATGCATTATTCTAAGCAACCGTTTGCTGTTGCAAGAATCAGGCTGTTAACTAGACGAGGGGGGGGGAGGAGCCAGATTCCCTCCAGGCAGAAGATCAGAAGATAGATAGCTAAATGTTTGCTTGGTATACAACATGTAAAAAAAGGAAAGCGATGTGTTTTCCTTGATATAATAGCAGCCAGGTATAAAGGTAAAATAAAGGAAAAGTGTTTCTATGTGTATAACCCTAAGCTATACACATGCTCATTTTCTTCACACGAAAATGTGTCAAACTTGCTATGCCCATCCCCAAAGAGAAAGTAGGTTGTTTATCTCATTGTAGAGAAACATATAATTTCTCAGACTGAGTACAATATTTAAATAAGATTTGGTTTTTTTATACAGTATTTAATAAGTTTTATGTTATTAAAACATAACATAATGTTGTTATGCTGCAATCTTGTACATCCTTACCTGGCAGTCAGTCCCACTGAACCTTTCTTTTAAAATATTATTCATTGTTATCCTAAAAAAGTCCTTGTCTTTTCTCCTTTTGTGGAACTCAAGGTGGTTTATGAGATCAAATTTGCAAATCCAATCCCATGCCCTTAGTTACTTTGGACAAGAGCAGCCTTTTGTGACTACTCTGAAAATGAAGCATGAAAGAGACACACCCAGTCCCACCTTCATGTATAGGGTGACTTTGAATGATCAAGCAACTAAAACTGATGAATAAATGACTTGCACATTTGCCTTTTGTACTTCTGTAGTATCTGAAGAGGAAATGTAAGAGTTCCACACAATGTAAGAGTTCCCTCTTCGGACATTACACTGAACACATGGATACTAGATGTGCATCTCACTTGTGCATTCACTTTTACCGCTTCCAGAAGCTGGTGTAGTAGAAGATTGGTGTCAAGAAAATTAAAGACTGTTGTATGGAATGATTCCCTATTCTCTCTTTTTGATTGATTATACTTCTTATCCATTGTGTGAAATAGATTTTAAAAAGCACTGTGACTTTTTTCCCCAATGCTTACTTTGACACAGGGCTATGTTGCTGACCTGAAGTAACCCATTATTCAAAGATGTGCACCTCCTTATGAACTTATCTTATGTTAAAAAGTGGTATCTGAATCATAGTAGTAGTAGTAGTAGTACAGAGGAAAAGGTAAAAGGCTATGATTTCTAATGATGCAATAATAGTAGCTTGTGCTCTCTGCAATATTGTGCACATAGTTCTCTGAATTGCTGCATCAAGACGGGAAGATTGTTCCGCCTCAAAGTTGTATCAACTCATTAAGATGCAGGCGTCTCAGAAACATTTGGATTGAAACGACCTTTTCCCTGACGATTATCCTTTTTTTTTAAAGTGATCTCAACTTGAAAAAAAGAAAAGCTTTTGAGATGCAAGCTATTTTTTATTTAAATGTTGTCTTTGCAGAGGCAAAGGCTTGATTCGCCTGTATTGCTAAGCCAGAGGTTAACATAACATGTGAGTGAGCTTTGGGCTCACAATTTCCCTCCTCCCCAATGTGTTCCAGTTGCTTCTCTTTCCTGGCAACCATGTTTATTTTATTTTTTATATCACTTTTCAACAATTAGATAACACAGATTTAAAAAAAAAACCCACAGCAGACGGATTTTCAGGTGACACTTTAAAGACTGGGAGAACAGGTTTTTGCCTGCCTTCAAAAGGGAGGCAAGCAGCATAGCCAAACACATCTCCGGGATGAGGGGGAGACATTTCGTAACACTGAAGCAGCTTCTCAAAAGGTCCTGCTCATAATGGATGGTGCCCTAGATTGGTGCCTCAATAGGAGAAGACATTCCCTGAAATATTCAAAGCCCCAAATAGCCTTGCCCTATAGATCAAAACTAGTAGCTTGAATTGGGCCTAGAAAATATGTTGGTAGCCAGTATTGTAAGAGGGGTGTAATATGCACCTGCTTGTGCCTGTCAAAAGAAGTATGGCAGCATTTTGAAATAACTGAAATTTCCAGAGAGTCTTCAAGGGTAGCCCTGCATGGAATACATAACAGTTGTCTAATATGATAGTCACCAAGTCATAAATGACAGTGTGCAGAGACAGCAAAGTCTCTGTTCCAGTAGTGTATGTACAGGTGTCCCCTGTTTAACGACGGGGATACATTCTGAAATCCCCATCATAAAGTGAAGCCGTCATTAAGCGGGTCTTGCTGTGCTTTGAAGTTTAGCACTGTGCTTAAAGCCCCAGCGTTAAACATCCAAGCTCTTATCTTGCCCATTAGCTGTTTGGCTTTAGATAAGGGCTTTGAAGTTCAGCGCTGTGCTTAAAGCCCCAGTGCTGAACTTCAAAGCCCTTATCTAAAGCCAAACAGCTGATGAACTGGGGCTTTAAAAAGACGTGTCTTTTAAAATCCTTTGCTCTTTTTTACTGGGGACCTCCGTTATATATCCGGATCGTCGTTAAGCGATCCGTCATTAAGCGAGGGACACCTGTAGCTGGCATACCAACCATATCTGATAACTCTCTGATATGTCCTTGTCCTCCAAACCTGATTTGCAAACCATGGTTAGATCATTGTGCTTATCCTTTGGAGGGTTAGTGCAAATTGTAGCTTCCCCGTTTCGATGCAATGGTGAACATTGCTTTTGCTTCAAAAGAGAGTGCAGGAATGGGAGGACAGGAGTGCACAAGCCTGACATTAACTCACATCATGCCAGAGCATGGTTTACCATTACATCTGAACAAAATTTGATTCACTGTTATATACTGTTTCATTGTTCTAAGTGGTACATAGTAATGTAAGCAAAGAAGTCAGTTTTCTGCCCTGAGTTTACAGTCTTGTTGTTCGATTACTAGCGTTACGTTATTGCAGTAGTACAAATATCCTTGTAGTTTGTATAGTGTTTTTTTTTAAATAAATAAGGCTTTCTGAAACTTGTATCATTAGTTTCATAGAATAAGTAATTTAAACATGCCCGATAGGGGGAGTAGCATATAACAGACACTTCAACTTTAGGCATGTTTAAAAAAAGAAAAAAAGAGAGAGTTCCAACTGGAGCCAACAAAAAACATCTGTTGTCTTATTTATAGCTCCCGTTTCCAAGAAGTATATTCTATAGCAGATGAAAAAGTGGATGACAGCTCATAATTCATAAAGTTACTAAAGCCTAATCTGATAGAACATCATGTACAAACTCCTCCCTACTACGCAGACAATATCGCTTCTTTTTTAACACAAGGTCCATGGCTTTGCTACATAGTAAACTGAGACTTGATATATAATTTGCAGCACTTCTTATAGTAAGTAAAACTTAACAAAGGAGCATGATGTCTCATTATTGGAAACTGTTGGCTCAGAACCAGCAGTTCACTGTTGCGGAGATAAATTTTGCTAACACGTTCCTAAGAGGACTTTAAAAAAATAGATTGTTTTCCTCCGGGATCTGTTTTTGTCTTGACCTAGGTGAGCTCCTTTCATTATCATGTGGATTATGCTTTAAGAATTTTTTTTGAGAGTTTCTTGCATCATATTTGTTCACATGTGCATGCACACAAACACACTGAAGAAGGGAGGCCGTGTTCTGTGTTTTGTTTTGGCACCTTGGTGGAACTGGTAAGCATGAATCCACTTAGATTCTTTTGTGACTGTGGCTTCCTGTAACAGCAATACTTTAAAAGTTAAAAGATGAATCCTTAAGCTTCCAAACCTGCTACGGCAGCCGCAGATCTGCAATGTCGTTATACACAGCTGTCTGAATGCAGTTGTATTTTCTGTTCTCCCAACTGTGGCTGGGTTAATCAAGCAAGACATAGTCTAGCACTTTACATGCACTGGAGGAAAGTCCCCTTTTTGAGCTGCATGTTACAAGTGTGAATGTAACATTGTGACATTTCCTTTAAGCTCCTGATAGTTTGGGTGCATTTTGTGAATAGAAGAACAATCATAAATTAGATTAACTCAACAAGATATGGATTGGTCAATCCTTGGCCGCCCCCCCTCCCCCCCCAAAAAAAAGTAATAGAATTTTTTCTTTGTGCCAAATGTCATGGCTGGTTAACGCTGGTCTCATTTCGTGCCATCCCGTTTCCTCATTTTTTTTTCTCTGTTCTGCAGTCTTTTCACTAACTGCATCATAAAAGTGTTCCACAACTTTGGAGCCACCACATAGAAAGCCCTGTCCTTGGTACCAACCAGCTGCAGTGGCAGACCAAACAGTACAATTTGAGAAGCAGATCATAACACTGTGGTAGAGTACATAGGGGCAAAGGTGATCCTAAGATGAGCATTATCAATGACATTAATATTATATTACATTGATTTGACTGTACCATACGTACAAACCCCGAAGCCGCAACCTGCTATTGCAAAGGGAGTGCACCCTTATTCAGAACAGGCCTGTAATCTAGAGCACAAATCGTGGATAATTTCATCTTGTGAACCCACATCCAGTCCCTCACCGCCTCCGAGTAATGCTCTAATGATCCCCAGCATTTGAGTTAGAGCTGGGTGTCATCCACATATTGGATGATCTCTCCCTGCGATTTCATGTAGATGTTAAATAACATGAGGGACAAGATAGAACCCTGAGGCATCTCACATGCCAAAGGCCAGGATGCAAAATAGGCATCCCGCAATACCACCTCCTGAAATCTTTGCCCAGGAAGGACTAGAAGAACCACTGCAAAACTGCCTCCAAGCACCAAACCAGCCAACCAACCCAGATGGGCACCATGGTTGATAGTGTTGAAAACTACTGAGAGTTCCAGCAGGACCAACAGGGATGCAGTTCCAGCATAGATCATCCACTAGGGCTGTTTCTTGTCCTGAAGCCTCGTCTGAAACCAGATTGAAAGGGATCCAGATAATCCATTTCATCCAGGACCCTTTGGAATGGAGATCACCACCCGCTCGATCACCTTGCCCAGAAGTGAGAGATTCAAAACTGGCTGGTAATGATCCAGTACGGAGAGATCCAGGAAGGGTTTCTTCAGGAGGGGTGGACTGCAACCTGCTTCAATACAGCTGACAGAGCCCCCTCCATCAGGAATGAATTGTCCTTCTTGCCAACCACCCTCTGCCATCCCCCCTCCCAGCAGACCTAATACGCCAAGGTGGGCAAGGGTCAAGAGGACATGCAGACAGCCTCACACGCCAAAGGATCCTGTCCACATCCTCAGGATGGACGAGCTGAAAAGAACCCAAAATAACAGGACCAACAGATGCTATGGGGACATTAACCGGCACTGTCAGTGTGGAGTTCAAGTTGTGATAGATGCGAGCAACTTTATCTACAGAATGCCTCAAGAAGTTGTCATAGCAAGCAACCGAACTGTCATCCTCTTTCCCCTGAGGATTCAGATGGAGTAAGCCTCAAACCAGCTCAGAATAAGCTGGGTGGCTCTCCACAGATGCAGTGTTGGCAGAGAAAAAAAAAATGCTGCTATCGCCGCCACAGATCTTGAGTCTAATATGGACTCTAATCTGTGTTGAGTCAGACTTGTCACAAGTTTTTCACCAAGGCGTTTGCCAATCCGTTTCATTGCACACAGTTCCCCAGAAAACCAGGGAGCCACTTTGCTCTACAGCGAGGTAGAGGTCGCTCAGGAGCAGTCTGAGCCGTTGGCCTGGTCATTTCCTCATTACAGAGGTCAACCAGTGTATTGAATGAGTTGCTGGCCCTGGCAGCAAGAAAATCCCCCGGAGCTCTCAGGAGTCCATCCAGATCCATCAGCTTCTGGGAGCAGAGCATACAATTCAGTTCCCCGTCTCTGCAAAGGGAGGAGGCCACAATCTGCCTAAACCCTACCAGGTAGTGACCTGTCCGTGACGATAAAGTGAGGAACCGCCTCCTTTCATATATCCCGGCTCACCCCCTGAGATCTTCTAAGAGAGCCCTCCTATGTGTGCTTAGGAGGTTAGGTTGGTAGGAACAGGAGTCAGTGCCTTTTCTTTGGCGGCACCACAATTGTGGAACTTCCTCTCTTGTGGCTTAAGATTTGTGACCTCGCTGGAGGTTTTCAGCAGGGTTTGAAAACTTTTCTTCTTTGGGAAGCATTTCTATTGTAATTGTTGCTGCCTTCTTGAAATTTTGAAATCTCTTGAAGTTTTTGTCTATTGATTTTATTGCAAATGGACTGTGTTTAATGGTGTTGCCTTCTGATGATTTTATCTGCTAGAGGGCTGTGTTTTATGCCCTGTTCTGCTTCTTTTAATCTGTAACTGTGTTGCTGTTGTTGATATGTTCTTAGTGTTTGTTGTTTGTGTTTATATTCTTTATGCCAATTGTAAATTGCCTTGGGCACTCCATTGTGTGTGTGGGGGGGAGGGGGAGCAGGATTAAAACTATTGAATGAATGAATGAATGAATGAATGAATGAATGAATGTTAAAGCTCCACATCCAGATGACAACCCACCTGCCCATCAGTAAATACCAGGTCCAGCATGTGTCCTGCCACATGCATTAGGGCAGTAGTCAACTGAGACAAGCCCATGGTTGACTAGGCAGCCATGAAATCCTGAGCTGCTCCTATACTGAATGCCCCAGGGTGGATGTTTAAATCCCCCAAAACCAAACAACCCAGGGTATTTCAACCAGAAATAACACCAACCAGACCAGGCAGGGAGACTATTGAGCATCAAGGCAAGTGGTACACCAACTATTGATATTCGTGGGACTCAACTGTTCTTAACGTTCTCTAGAGTGTGTTCATGGTCAGTGTGAATTTCGAAGATAATCCTGCATATGATTTATCAGTTACCTACATAGAAGATATGGAATATCTGTTTCTCAAACACCCCATACATCTCCCTGTCCATGGGGAAAGGACCACAGCTCAGTGATACAGCACATGCTTTGCATGCAGACAGTCCCAGGTTCAATTCCTGGTGTCTTCAGGTTGGGCTTGGCAAGACCTCTGTCTGAAGCCCTGGAGAGCCACTGCCAGCAAGTGTAGACAGTTGTGGGCTAGATGGACTAAATGGTGTACTCCATAGAAAACGTTATATGTTCACCATGCTTGCAGTGCTTGAAAATCTAGGAGAAAAGAAAATAGCTTTGGATTTAAACGGTAAAATTAGCCCAAAGTCTCCTGTATATCTTCGAGTAAATGAGCCCCATTTTTCCACACTGTATCTTATTACATTTTAAAGGGCAGCTTAGGTTAAAATGTGTGTTCTATCCACTTTCATGCTTCCTCCAGCAGTAATGAAAGGTTTGGCTCAGACACTTGCAGAGCCGATCATCCAGCTTTAACTTTCCATAACTCTTTGCCAGGTAATAACTCTGAAATATCTCTTTTTACTGAGAACTCCTCCAAAAGGTGCAGCTGTGTGCTGGTTTCGTCTTGCAGTTTGTAGGTATGTTGGCAATGCTTAGACACAAGGTATGTTGTCAGCTCTCACACGTTGCTGTTGCTAAATGCTGTTGAGGCCTGTCTCTATTAGTGTGAGAGGAGAGCATTTGGATTGGAGGGAATCCCAACTTCTCTTTCATCTGATTGGGTACGGTGGTGGCAAGGTAAAAATAGAACGAGTGGAAAATCCAGCATTTCTGACATGTCACCAGAAGCCTCCCTTAACCTGAGATAAATGCCTAATGACTAGTGAAGAAGGCATTGCTAGCTCTTTAAGATAGCTCCAGCAGCTTGTCGATTTTTGGAGAACATTGGAATTTACCAAAGTACACCCCCAAAGTACACCTTCTCTTTACATGAAAAGTAAAATGATTACTTTAGGTGAAAAACTGATCTTGGATTGTAGCAAAGGAATCGGCAAAGTAGCCCAGATTCTTAAGAATGGACTTGGGTCTTCAAACGTCTGTGCTGTATTGCAGCACACATCAAAGCAGAAGATAGTTTTAAAGTCAGGTACTGGTTGCAGACTGCTTGTCGAGTTTTATTTTTTCTGTGTGTTTGGTGGGATGTAGCATGTTGGGAGTGGGGCTGGCTTCTTGAGATAATTCTTTTGATATTTATGCAGTCGTCTGCTCTGTTGCATCTAATCCATATTCAGCGCTTGTTTTGGCTCTGGTACTTGGAATGCTTATTCCCCCCCCCCCCATGTGTTGCTGTAGCATGTCAGCATTTTAAAAATTAAAAGCACCATGAACAAACCTGGCCTTCTTCTGTGTAAATCTTATAAAATAGCATTTAGTCCTAAGAACGTTGTAAAGTGTTTAGTTTGGCAGACAAATGTTTCCTGAGGTCTTTTTTAAAAACTTTAAATGACTGTAATTTGCAGTGTTGTGCCAAAGGTGGAAAGTTTACTGTCTAAAGTACCAATCACTGTGTAATGTTATGGGAATTTTATATAGGACCATCACAGAAGAGTTACAGCTATTGCTTTGAATGATCAATTTAAAGAACAGGGGGAAAAAGACCATTGTGAATCTGTGTCAGTTGTGATGGTCGTGTATTGCTCATTTATCGCCTCATCATGTTAGATTTTTTCAGTTCTTTAGTTTTCTTACGTTCTTGAGAATTTCCCAGTTTAACTTTTTATTGACATTTTTAATTTACAGTGTTTAATCTGAATTTTGAGTTCAATGAGATGTAGTATGTTATGGAAACGCTAAATAATTAGGGCTGCCACCCAATGCAATGAAAGAAATCTTTGTCAATTAATTGATCAATTAAATTTGCATATGAATAAAAATATTCTAATCCGCAGTGGCTTAGTGGTTAAGACGCTGAACTGCAGACCAGAAGGTCGGTAGGACAGCAGTTCGAGACCCGAGTGCCGCGAGATGGAGTCCCAGCTCCTGTCCCAGTTCCTGCCAACCTAGCAGTTTGAAAACAAGAAATTGCAAGTAGATAAATAGGTACCACTGCGGTGGGAAGGTAACAGCGTTCCGTTAGTCATGCCGGCCATATGACCACAGAAGCTTCTTTGGACAGTGCTGGCTCTTCGCCCTTAAAAATGGAGATGAGCACCGCACCCTAGAGTCAGACACGAATGGCTTTCAAGCAGGGGATACCTTTACTACTAAAAATATTCTAAAGCAAAAAGCATACATCCTATGTTTTTAGCTGATGCAGATGTGGATCACCGTAAATGTCATCTTAGAAGACTTTCTCTCCCCTTTGTATGTACCGGTATCATCTTAGAGGCAGCCTCTCCTTTGGGAAAGAGAAGGAATAATACTCTTTGGTGATTGCCATTTGCAATCTTCATAAGTACTGGTATTTTGAAAAATAACTTTAGAATGATGGATTTTAATTGTTTGACATGTTCCAGGATAAAAATAATCTGTACATAGTAAAGTCAACTGACTTTAACTCTGCATCATACTATTTTGTTAACTACAGAAGCTAATGACAAGATGAGATGAGATTAAAAGTGTTGAAATACTTAGACCTGCTATAAAATTACAGTACAGTACTGTCGTATATTCGTGGAAATATTCAGTTTTCCTGAGACTGCGTGCGTCAGTTGCTAGTGTCCACCTCCTCCAAATGGTTTTGCCCACATGTTAAGCAGTTAAAAGTAAGTCAATTTGTAAATTGACTTATAAAACCCAAACTCGGCAAGCAGAAGTCACCTTGTCCAGAGGGAGTGGCATGGTTGGCAGAAATGGTCACTATTTTCCAACTGTCCCTGTTTTAAATGTGCGGTAAGTGATTATATTTTTAGGGTGCTGACATTTGGATAGTACTTTCTTTAAAAAGTGCCAGTGCAGTAGACGATTTGAAAATTCCTCTTTCCTGTTTAGATTTTTTTTAAATTGGCCGTTAATTTACTCTTGTTTTACCATTTGAAGCAAAATAAAGGGTGAAGCACAAAAGGTACAATTGTTCTTGGCTTTATTTTGAAAGGCGACTTAGGCTTGATTCTGTGTAGTTGATCCCTTGCCAGAACTCAGCATGCCTAGGTGACTTCTGAAGTTCTTATACAGGTTAATTATACCTTATCTGGAATTCCGAAATCCAGAATGCTCCGAAATCCAGAACTTTTTTGTGCACTGACATGACTTTTTAAAATCTTTTTTGCGTGCCGGTGGGCGTGCCGGTGGGCCGGCATAGTGCAAGACATGCTGGGGCACAAAAGTATTAAAAATATTGTTTAAAATTACCTTCAGGCTATGTCTATAAGGTGTATATGAAACATAAATGAATGTCATGTTTAGACTTGGGTCCCATCCCCAAAGTATGTCATTATAAAGATAAAGGTGACCCCTGACAATTAAGTCCAGTCGTGTCCGACTCTAGGGTGTGGTGCTCATCCCCATTTTAAAGCCGAAGAGCCAGCATTGTCCGAAGATGCCTCCGTGGTCATGTGGCCGGCATGACTCTCCTTGCCGCAGCGCGTAGCATGCAGCTGGAACACAGAGCGCTGTTTACCTTCCCGCAAGTGGTACCTATTTATCTACTCGCATTAACATGCTTTGGAACTGCTAGGTTGGCAGGAGCTGGCTAAGCAACGAGAGCTCACCCCGTCGCGGATTCGAACTGCCGACCTTTCGATCGACAGCTCATGGTCAGCGGTTTAACCCACTGTGCCACCCGCTGGCACATTATGGCATTATGTTTATGCAAATATTCCAAAATCCGGGACACTTCCAGTGCATAAAAAGATAGAACTGGGCTGATGAATAAGTGAGAGAAGCCTTGCAATGTGCTTTTCTTATGAAACCACTAGAGGGGGTAAGAGAAACAAGGCAGTGAATTGATATTTTGAACTGAATTTTTTATCTCATCTCATCTTCCTCCCCCCCCATAACAGGTGTACATGCATGCACACACATGTACAGAGTGATATTCTTTGGGAACATCATATGTATTATGGTCATGTGTACATGTGTGAGGAAGATGCTCTTTCCCGTTCATCTGTTGTTTCAACACTGATTTACATATGTTGAATACATATACCCTTATATCTAAAACATTATCTTTTCAAACTGTTTTCTTAGAAATAAGCAAAGTAAGTTGCTTTTAAACTTTTTATAGACTTATTTATTTCTTTGGCAAATAGTATATTTGAAACGACTGCTTCTGGCTTCACCATACCAGGGCTGCAATCCTCTACACAGAAGTAAGTAGTAACTCACAGAAGTACACAGTAACTTCTGTGTTGACATGCATAAGATGGTGCTTGTAGGATAGGGAAAAAACATCCTTTCCAAAAAGGAAAAGCTGTTCTTTTGCTGGATACACACCAAATCAGTGCTGCAGAGAACCCCTTTCAGAATCTTTTTAGATTCTTGTTATATGGTTTTGAATTTTCCATAATTAGTAGCAAAGAATTGCTCTTCATGATTACATGGAATGAAAAGGAAGCGTCACCTGCTTAATGCAATACGCTAAGGGTTCTGATAGAAATGGCATGCTTTTCTAACCATTGTATTAGCTGCTTCCCAAAAGAGGGTGTATAGCTCCCTCACCTGGTGTTAGATGTCAGCCCAAGTAGCCCAGTGTTTTTCGTGTTTTATTTTTATGAGCTTCCCTGTATCAATTCAGCATTTAGAAATGAATTGTGTAGTTATAGTAATGGAATGATTAATACCTGTGTGTATGTGTATTAGAGACCTGGTTGGATGAAGTGGCAGGAGTCGCTCTCTCCTGGCTTTATCCTCTAGGTTTCCAGGCACTGCAGCAGCCACAGCTTCAGGGTTGGGGAGGTGGAGTTGCAGTCGTCTATCATGATTCTGTTGCAGTTGGAATACTGTTGGTCTACTACCCACCCTGCTGCCCAATAATCTCCCTGCCTCAGCTGACCAGAGTGGTCTCAGGAATGATGTTGAAATCCCCTAGACTTCTGGTGGTGGGGAACTTTCATGTCCATTCCAAGGCCACGTATTTGGGAGTGGCTCAGAATTTCATGGCCACCATGACTACCAGGAGCCTGTCTCAATTGATCTCTGTCCCTACTGATTCTGCAGGACACATGTTGGACCTAGTGTTTGCTGCTCAGGTTGTGCAGGAGATTAGCATCACTTGTTTGTCATAGACAGACCACTGCCTGGTAGGGTTTAGACTCACCATGTCTCCTGCACTCTGCAGTGGGTGACCTACATAGAAGATGCACCCTTAGAGGCTTATGGATCTGGATGAATGTCAGCTGTGGGAGATGGCTGTGGGGGATTTCTCTGCCATTAGGACTGGTGATTCTGCTGCGGTCTTGGTCAGCCTCTTGAGTGAAAAAATGGCCCAGGACGTTGACACAATCACTCCTCAGTGATCGCTCCTCTGATCAGCCATAAAGCAAAGTTGGCCCCAAACTTTCTGGGGAGCTGCTCCTTCAGCAATAGTGAGGGAAAACGCATGATGAGTTCAACTGAGCATGGTCTAGAACCCATTTTAGGGCCTGTTATGTGGGAGTTGTGGCAGCAAAGAAAGTGCACTTCTCTGCCGAAGGTGTATCAGTGTCCCAACTCTAGGGATTCCTGGATGAAGCAGATAATCTGGATCAATTCTTGTCTGGCTTCCAACTGGGAGTTGGTACAGAAACAGATTTGGTTACCTGCTGATGACCTATGCTGGTAACTGGATGGTGGGAGGCAAATTCCTGTTGGTTCTGCAGGACCTCTCAGTGGTTTTCAGTACCATTGACCATGGCTTCATTCTAGAACTCTTGACTGGGATGGGGCTTGGGGGCACTATTGACTCTGGTCCTTGGAGGGTCAGTTCCAGATGGTGGTATGGGGACGACGACTCCTGCTTAATGGCTGTGGTGTCCACAGGGTTCAATTTTGTCCTCCATTTTTACATGAAACGTCTGGGGGAGTATTGGGCTTGGGGCTGAGTACCACCAGTATGCAAATGACACCCAGCTCTACATTCCATCTGGTTCTGAAGAAGCTGTGTAAGTCTTGAACCATTGTCTCTGGAGTCAGTGATGGGATGGCTAAGGGCAAACAAGTCGAAATTAAATTCATGCAAGACAGAGCTGCTATTAGTCAGAAGAGCTGACTCAGGTCATGGATTGTCAGCCTTTTCTGAGTGGGGTAGCACTCCCCTTAAAAGATCAGGTTTGTAGTTTAGGGGTACTCTTGGACCCAAGCACTGCTCCTGGTTGTCCAGGTGGCAGCTGTGGCCCAGAGTACCTTTGCCCAGCTTAGGCTGGGTGCACTAACTGTGTCTTTCTTGGATCAGTCAGACCTGGCTAAAGGTAACTGATTGTTACCTTTTAAAATACTAAGTGGCTTAGAACCCAGGTGCCTTTCCCCCTATGGAATCAGCTGCGGTGGGCCTCCTGCAGGTTTCACCACCAGCTGAAATTCAGTGATTCAAGAGAGGGTCTTCTCCATGGTGTCATCCTGTGTGTGGAACTCCCTACACGTAGAGATTATGTTGCTTCCCTCTCTGCTGTGTTCCAAGGATAGCTGAGAACTTGTTAAGTTTCCATTAGCTTTCAAGGTTTATCTTAATTTCTCTGCTGTATAGTGTGTGTTTTTTAAACTTCTTTGATTTGTTTCATTGCTCTCTTTTGCTGTTTTAGTGTTTCTTGTTTTGTTTGTTTTACTGTATTGGAAATTGCCTTGGAGAACTCCTCGTGGGAGGGGAAAACGGGATACAAATATTTCAAATAAATCTTTGTTACAACTGTCTGAGAAGGTCAGATTGTAATGATACATTGGTTAAGAATTACAAAGGGAGAACAAACGCAGGCATGTACATAGGAAACTGCCTTGTTCTGAATCAGAGCGTTGGTCCACCTAGGTCAGAATTGTCAACCCAGACTAGCAGAGACTCCTCGGGGTTTCAGACAGGAATTTTTCTCTGTCCTGTCTGGAGATGTCAGGGATTGAAACTTCTGCATGCAAAGAGGACGCTCTCCGCTGAGCCAGGTGTTTCTTTAAAAAAAAAAGTCCTTATGGCAGGAAAATTTCTACGGAGACTATATTCTAACAGTGTCTTGGCTTTGTTTTGTTTTTTTAAATCATTTGACTTAAGTATATACTTGGACCTTTTGGGATTCAAATTTTCAATTTATTTTTCGTACAATTGCAATACGCTAGTGAGGACTGATGAGCAAATTGTTTGCATAAACTTTGGCAGCTTGATAAAGAGAATTTGTTCAGTGTTTAAAATTTAACCAGCTGCATCAACACTCGTGACATTCATAAGTTCTGAATGTAACTGCTTTGTTTTATTCATTTTATTTTATTTTTTTTTCTTTGTAGCGTTCATGCTTCCAGATCTTTCGGAGCAGTTTTCACCACCTGACAGTGCCCCTCCGCTCCTCATCAAATTAGTGGAAGCCATTGAAAGAAAAGGTATGCAGATGATGAGTGAATCTTCTAACATATCAAACTGCTGTGTTCCCAGTATTTCAGAACTTTTGAGAATTCCCTTATTCCCTTTTGAGAATTGCATTGCATGTGGCACATGCAAATGTCAGAGGCCATATCAGGTAATGTAGTTATTCTTACACAATTCTGTTGTGCTTACGCAATAATGTCAGAATTGGACTCGGTCCATGAGCTTTCTTTTCTTTTTTTAATGAGTGCTCAGTCAGTTCTCCTTCAGATGTACCTTACTGGTACTGGTACGCAGATGCTGCTTGAAGGATGGCTATTAGGATTTTTAAAACAGCAATGAGGCTTGTACAGTTTACCACCGGGCATCTGGCAACAGAACTATATTTACTTTTGTAAACCACTTTGGGTGCCCTTCGGGGAGAAAAGTGGGATAAACATCGGATAAATAAGAAATCCATTGATCAGAGGTGAAAGGCCTCTTCCCAATCATCAGGACAACCATACTTACACAACGTACTCATTTTTCATTCCACCTTTTCCTTCTTCTATCTTACAGTATATTCCTCCTTCTATACTTCTGTCATGTTATCCTTGATGGTATGGATGTCCAGTCCATCAGTACTTTAAGGATAGCAAGTATGCGGCATTTTAATAGGGCACATAGACCTGCTACTTCAACTGGAGTCAGTGTTTAATGTCAGCAGCATCAGATACTTCTTGTGAGCAAAAAATAAATAAATAAAAGGATTGGCAGGGCAAGTAGCACTGTGCCTAAAACGGCTCTTTCAAAACGTGCAGGCACTGTTTTATGAGTATGACAAAATCTTTCCATAATGGAAGCTCTGCCTGACTGGTGGGCAGCCTTTGTAAACGTCGTGTCATAATTCATGAAGCGCTCCCTGCAAATGCAGTTGTTTTTATGTTTGAGTCATGTGGTTTAGCCCCTATGTGCTTCTCCTGCATTAGATTAGACAAGGTATTAACCACGAACCTGCACTTGGTTTCCTCTGTCTGCAGGTACGTTGTATAGGAAAGGGCTGCATAAAATGCGTGGGGAGCTGAAACTACTCTGAGACTTTGGGGCCAGTTGTTTCTGAACAACTAGAAGTCAAGGGCTGCTGACTGTGGCCCAAGCTACATGATGCAACAGACCTGTGACTGGATCTCCCCCACCCACCCACCCAACTTTGTTTTGTTATAGTAAGCAGCAGCTGGGCAATCCTGAATTACATCAGAGTATCAGCTCTGGGAGAGGTTTTGTACCTGTCTTTTTTTCACCCCCGTTAGGCTAATAACAGCATCAACAGGATGAAATGGTTCAGGAGAAAGGATTAATTCACTCCTTCTCAGCACCACTGCTCTGGGCCACTTTGTGTTCCCGCTGCTGCTGCTGCTTTTGAAATTGTATAATCTTTTTTATTGAAACAACACAGAGATACATAAGAGAATTGTAAGAAATGTCTTGTTTTTTGCTCACAAGAAATGAGAATTGTAAGAAATGGCTTGTCTTGCTCACATGCATATTCACAGTAATAGTGACTAAATACAACTTTATTAATAGAATCTTTACTGGTTGGCAGAGATAGCCAAATATGAGTTAACAAGTCATTCCAAAAGGATTGTTGATTCCTGGATGTGGAATATCTGGATTTCTGTTAACATAAGAAATAAAAGAATGCTATATTACATAATATATTACATACTCCTTCATGGATCATTGCCTCTCCTTCATGGATCATTGCCTTGTCGTGGCGAAGGGGCTTGCGTAACTCAATGAAGCCATGAGCTATGCCGTGCAGGGACACCCAAGACGGACAGGTCGTAGCAGAGAGTTCTGACTAAAAGTGATCCACTGGAGAAGGAAATGGCAACCCACTCCAGTAACCTTGCCAAGAAAATCCCATGAACTGTACCAAAAGGCAAAAAGATATGATGCCAGAAGATGAGACCCTCAGGTCGGAAGGTGTCCAATATGCTACTGAGGAAGAGCGGAGGACTATTCCAAGTAGACCCAGAAAGGATGAAGCGGTTGGGCCAAAGCCAATAGGACGTTCAGCTGTGGATGTGTCTGAGGTTGAAAGGAAAATCCAATGCTGCAAGGAGCAATACTGCTTAGGAACATGGAATGTGAGGTCTATGAATCAAGGCAAGCTGGATGTGGTCAAAAATGAGATGATAAGATTGAACATTGACATCTTGGGAATCAGCGAACTAAAATGGACGGGCATGGGCGAATTTAAGTCAGGTGACCATCATATCTACTACTGTGGGCATGAATCCCTTAGAAGAAATGGAGTAGCCCTCATAGTCAATAAAAGAGTGGGAAAGGCAGTACTGGGGTGCAATCTCAAAAACGACAGAATGATTTCAGTTTGAATCCAAGGCAAACCATTCAACATTACAGTAATCCAAGTGTATGCCCCAACCACTGATGCTGAAGAAGATGAAGTTGACCGGTTCTATGAAGACCTACAACACCTTCTAGAACCAGCACCCAAAAAAGATGTCCTTTACATCATAGGAGACTGGAATGCTAAAGTCGGAAATCAAGAAATAAACGGGACAACAGGCAAGTTTGGCCTTGGAGCGCAAAATGAAGCAGGGCAAAGGCTAACGGAGTTCTGTCAAGAGAACACGCTGCTCATAGCAAACACTCTTTTCCAACAACACAAGCGGCGACTCTACACATGGACATCACCAGATGGTCAATACCGAAACCAGATAGATTATGTGCTTTGCAGCCAAAGATGGAGAAGCTCTATACAGTCAGTAAAAACAAGACCTGGAGCTGACTGTGGCTCAGATCATGAGCTTCTTATTGCAAAATTCAGGCTTAAACTGAAGAATGTAGGGAACACCACTAGACCAGTCAGATATGACCTAAACCATATCCCTTATGAGTATACAGTGGAGGTGAAGAATAGATTTAGGGCATTAGACCTGGTAGACAGAGTGCCTGAAGAACTATGGACAGAAGTTCGTAACATTGTACAGGAGGCAGCAACTAAAACCATCCCAAAGAAAAAGAAATGCAAGAAAGCAAAGTGGCTGTCAGATGAAGCTTTACAAATAGCTGTGGAAAGAAGGAATGCGAAAAGCAAAGGTGAAAAAGAAAGATATAAACAACTGAATGCAGATTTCCAGAGAATAGCAAGGAGAGATAAGAAGGCCTTCTTAAATGAACAATGCAAGGAAATAGAGGAAAACAACAGAATGGGGAGGACAAGAGATCTCTTCAAGAAAATTGGAGATATCAAGGGAACGTTTTGTGCAAAGATGGGCATGATAAAGGACAAAAAAGGCAGAGACCTAACAGAAGCAGAAGAGATTAAGAAGAGATGGCAAGAATACACAGAAGAACTATACAAGGAAGATCTTAATGTTCCTGATGACCACGCTGGTGTGGTCACTGACCCAGAGCCGGACATCCTAGAGAGTGAAGTCAAGTGGGCCTTAGGTAGCATTACTAACAACAAAGCTAGTGGAGATGATAATATCCCAGCTGAGCTAATTAAAATCCTAAATGATGATGCTGTGAAAGTGCTGCACTCAATATGCCAACAAATTTGGAAAACTCAGCAGTGGCCAAAGGATTGGAAAAGGTCAGTTTACGTTCCAATTCCAAAGAAGGGCAGTGCCAAAGAGTGTTCAAACTATCGCACAATTGCACTCATTTCACATGCTAGCAAGGTTATGCTCAAAATCCTACAAGCTAGGCTTCAGCAGTACGTGGACCGAGAACTACCGGACGTACAAGCTGGGTTTCGAAGAGGCAGAGGAACTAGAGATCAAATTGCCAACATGCGCTGGATCATGGAGAAAGCACGAGAGTTCCAAAAAAACACCTACTTCTGCTTCATTGACTACGCAAAAGCCTTTGATTGTGTGGATCACAAGAAACTGTGGCAAATTCTTAAAGAGATGGGGGTACCAGACCACCTTACCTGTCTCCTGAGAAACCTGTATGTGGGTCAAGAAGCAACAGTTCGGACCGGCCATGGAACAACCGACTGGTTCAAAATTGGGAAGGGAGTGCGGCAAGGCTGTATATTGTCACCCTGCCTATTTAACTTATATGCAGATTACATTATGAGAAATGCAGGGCTGAATGAATCGCAAGCCGGAATCAAGATTGCCGGGAGAAATATCAACAACCTCAGATATGCAGACGATACCACCCTAATGGCAGAAAGTGAAGAAGAACTAAAGAGCCTCTTGATGAGGGTGAAAGAGGAGAGTGCAAAAGTTGGCTTGAAACTCAACATTAATAAAACTAAGATCATGGCATCTGGTCCCATCAATTCCTGGCAAATAGAAGGGGCAGAAATGGAAGCAGTAACAGATTTTACTTTTCTGGGCTCCAAGATCACTGCAGACGGAGACAGCAGCCATGAAATTAAAAGACGCTTACTCCTTGGAAGGAAAGCTATGGCAAACTTAGACAGCATAATAAAAAGCAGAGATATCACCATGCCAACAAACTTCGCATAGTCAGGGCGATGGTGTTCCCAGTAGCAATGTATGGTTGCGAGAGTTGGACCATAAGGAAAGCTGAGCGCCGAAGAATAGATGCTTTTGAACAGTGGTGCTGGAGAAGACTCCTGAGAGTCCCTTGGACTGCTAGGAGATCAAATCAGTCAATCCTAAATGAAATCAACCCTGACTGTTCCCTGGATGGACAGATACTAAGGCTGAAACTTAAATATTTTGGCCACCTAATGCGAAGAGAGGACTCTCTGGAGAAGACTCTGATGCTGGGAAAAATTGAAGGCAAAAGGAGAAGAGGAAGGCAAAGGATGAGATGGTTAGACAGCATCACGGATGCAACGAACATGAAAATGAGCGAACTCAGGAAGATAGTGGAGGACAGGAAGGCCTGGCGGGATATGGTTCATGGGATCACGAAGGGTCGGACACGACTTAACGACTGAACAACAATATTACATAAAGGCCTTGAGTTTAATCATTCCTCGTGAAGGATTACTCTCATGAGCAAGTTTCTCTGATAAGACACAGTCCCAAAACTTCATGTACCATTGATGCAATGTTGGATTCAGAGAAGTCTTCCAAGAAGTGCTCTTTTAGTCTTGCCACAACCTATAATAGAATAATCACCTCCCTGCATGGCTCAAATTACCAGTGCCATTAAATATCCGTAATAAGGTAACCTAGATCCTGGTCTGACAATTATTTATTTATTTATTTTCTGTATTTATATACCTCCTTTCTCATCATCGGATTTCTCATCAGATTTATTCAAGGTGGTTTACACAGGCAGGCTATCCTAGACCCGATAAGGGTCTTTACAATATTGTTCTATTCATACCATATATAGAACCTTCCATGCTCGAGATGTTACCCTTCCGATTGCAGCCCTCCTTCTGGCTTGTGCTCTACACTTCCAAGCTTCGCAGTTCACCACAGTTCACCCTCGGGTGGTTGTCAAGATGTTCTCTCTCTAGCTGACTCCTCCGCATTCCACTCTCTCATGGTGCCTTCTCAGTATCTTCACCAGGTCCATCAGCAGCTTCCATCTCCCATCCAAGCGAGAACCAAGGTTAACCCTGCTTAGCTTCTTCAGGCAGGGCACTGGCTCAACCTCCAGGCCACACCTCCTACATATGTTAGAATGTAACATATGATTTATCATATCTCAACCTATACCATTTCCCAAAATTGGGTCACTTCCTTTAATTTTGAAAAGCTAGGAGATCCACTCATGAACCTCCCACTTCATGTTTGGTTCAGCCCTGACGCAGGCTTTTCATAGCCACGTTTTTGAATATCCCTAAGTAAACTTCTATTTTTGCTCATTTAGTGGTTTGCAGGTATATACCCTGTATGGGGTACAGTTGTATGTGAGTCTGTAAATAGGATCACAGAAGTACATATTAGCTCCTTTTACAAAGTGGCAATTGGGTGACATTAAACTACAGAAAGCCACAGGATATGTTTTGGTTCATCAAGCCAATCTGTTCTGTTTTGCAGGTCTGGAATGTTCAACGTTATACAGGTCACAAGGGTCAAACAGTGCCCCGGAATTAAGACAAATTACGGAGTGTGGTGGGTACAACTATTTTCCTTGCAACCCAATCTAAACAACATTTACTTGAAATTAAATTGATATGTTTTCATGAAATTTCAAGAAAAGGGGCTTACCTGCATTTTGTATGCTTTTTATTTTACAATCAACACGAGGTGGGTTTGACATTTAATTTTAACAAACAGACTGTAAACAGACTGAGTATAGTTTACCTTTTATTAGTATTCTAATAAATACTTTAATAAATGCAGTCATAAGGTGACCTACTGGGTTTGTTTGTTTTAATTGTTTCAAATACCTGTTTTTATTGTTTTTATTGTATTGTATTATATGTATTTTAACATGTTTTAATTGTACGCCGCCTTGATTGCCCTTATTGGGAGAAAGGCGGGGTTAGGGTTTTACATACTAATATTTTTTTGTAAACTAATACATTAAAGAACAACCAATGCCAAGTCCAGGTCACAAAGAAATTAGTTTATAGACATTGAAATTGGACACTTACAGCCCAATCCTATGTAGGATTGAGTTGGCGCGTGCAGGGGTTTACAATATTCCGCTGTCATAAAATGGCCGCTGACCATTTTAAGTACACTGCCACAACTGGCAGCAGTGCATGAGGCCCAGCACAGGTAGGTGTGATGGCAGCAGGGGCAGAACAAAGCAAGGAGAGGGAGAAACGAAGGTTGTCCCAGGTGGAGAGGGAAGTGGACCAAGGGCGGTACTGGAAACACTCGCATGCACCTGTATCCTAATCCCATCCGTCTTCCTTACCGCCGCCATTACACACCTCGGACTTATGCCTGCTAAAATTCTTTAAATAAACAAATAAATAAATAATGCACTTATTTAAATTCTTTAAATAAAATAATTCTTTAAAATTAAAATTATTTAAATAAACAAATAAATAAATAATGATGGATCATTAGATCATCTCGTTACAGTATTGGGTCTAAAATGGGGCATGAGTTCGGAGAGGTATTTAAGCCTAACTAGAAATACTTTGACCAGTGTCAGTTTGAAGAAATTTGATTGGCTGAACAATTGTGAGAATGGAAGGTATGGTGTGCTCATAGTTTAAAAATACTATTCTTAAAGCGCAAGTTCTCCTTTATCTATGATGACCTATTTATAATGACTGGGAGGCAAAGAGCTTCCTTAGATGCGCCTAAGGGCTTGGCCAGCAGCAGGCATGTAAGGTTGTTTTTTTACTTCTTCCCTTTAAAACCACAGAGTCCTGCACCATATCACAAACTGCCCAAAGATCCCCTTCATTTCAAAAGCAGTTTTCTTTGTGCTGTGCAGAGGAGTTGTTCAAGAAACGCAAGCCTTAAGCCCCTTTGGGCACTCTAAACTAGTTGCTTGATTCTTTTGATCCTGGCCAATATGTTTGCAGTTACATGGTGTCTGTTATATCTAGTACCTTCCAAGGAAAGAGCAGTATTTTTCACAGAGATACTGGAATTTCATTGACTTTTAAAACCTGTGCAGTTAATTTTTCAGCTAAACAAGACTTGTAAGAAGTGGAATGCTAAAAACAGTTTAGTAAGGTTGCTCTTAAAATAGTATTTGAGACCACGACACATTTGTTTGTACTTTTTTTAATTAAATTTCAAGTATTTCTGTGTTTGAGAAAACCTCATGCTTTATGAAAATGAAGGGTGCATTCTGCAAACCACTACAGTATTTGATTTTTAAACTGGTGGGACTAAACAGTCTTAACATGTAATAGCATTCAAATGTATACCTGTAATATTAAATATGTAACAGCCCAATCCTGCTGGAAACCCCCCCCCCCCGATGCAGCCACGCCAATGGAGCACACGTTCCATCCTCAGGAGGGGGCAGTTGGAAAGGTCTCCTCGGGTTAAGTAAACTTTTGTTGCGCCTTTTCTGGTAAAAACCTGCAGATCTACACTTGCTTAGCAGGCATAAGTCCGAGGCGTGTAACGGCGGCGGTAAGGAAGACAGATGGGATTAGGATACAGGTGCATGTGAGTGCTTCCAATACCGCCCTTGGTCCACCTCCCTCTCCACCTGGGACAACCCTCGTTTCTCCCTCTCCTTGCTTTGTTCTGCCCCTGCTGCCATCACACCTACCTGTGCTGGGCCTCATGCACTGCTGCCAGTTGTGGCAGTGCACTTAAAATGGCCAGCGGCCATTTTATGACAGCGGAATATTGTAAACCCTGGGGTTTGTCTGTTTTAATTGTTTTAATTACTTGTTTTTAATTATTTTTTATTGTGTATTATGTATTTTAACATGTTCTTAACTGTAAGCTGCCTTGATTGCCCTTATTGGGAGAAAGGCAGGGTAGAAATCCATTAAATAAATAAATAAATAAATCCCTGCACGCGCCAACTCAATCCTACATAGGATTGGGCTGTAAGTCTCCAATTTCAATGTCTATAAACTAATTTCTTTGTGACCTGGCCTTGGCATTGGTTGTTAATGTATTAGGTTACAAAAAATATTAGTATGTAAAACATAGCACGGTTAAAAAATTCTTGGAAGGTCTATAGCAATCTATTTATACTGCCACATGAATTAGAGATAAGCATGTTTAAGGTGTTATAAGGTGAGATCCAGTCACTTCTGAAACATCGTTTCAGAAAAGGTGCAGACTTCACATTGTTTTATATGCCCGGTTTCCTGTATGCAAACTTGCCACTAGAGGGGGAGCAGGATACAGTTGTCAAATTTCTTGTGTTAAGCAATTAAGTGTTTTTATATGATATATAAAGTCTTCATACAGTGTTTTTAGATGTAGCGTATATGTAATGTTTTATGTAAATATATCTTAAACCTTTTAAATAGCTACAGAGTACATATTTGAATATTTTGTTTGCTACAAATATTTCCTTATAAGTCAAATTGAAGTGTAAATGTGGTTGCTCTAGTTTTGTTGTTGTTGTATTATTTATATTTTTTGTTTTCAACAAAAAGTTGGCAAAACAGTTTGCCCAAAGGGATCATAATCTACAAAGATGCAGAAGAAACACCAGCAAATAGTCACTAGAAAAGACACTGTGTTGAGGTGAATAGGTGTTCTGCCCCTGATAAATATAAGATGAGCACCACTTTTAAAAAAAAGCCTCTTTGCCCAGTTCCAGTTGTAAAAAATAGGAAGACATTGGCAAAATTTGAAATCTCTAAAAAGCAAAGTATGGTGTCTTTTCTCCCTCTCTTCTTATAAATATGAATACATTAAATCAATCAATATTTTTCCAGATGTTTCTACAGTGGATTTTGATGCCATTGAACTGCAGATTTTATCAGATGCTTTGAAGAGGTACTTTATGGACCTGCCAAATCCTGTTATTCCAGCATCTGTTTACAATGAAATGATTTCTACAGCACAAGGTATGAATGTTTTTACATTCGTAAAATGTATGAAAGTGGTAGTGTTTTTCTCAGCATAATTAAAAAATTAGCCTTTTTTAAACAAAAAAAGTCCCCAGCATCAGCAATGCAGGAATTAGTTCTGTTTTAGCATGCCTATGATGAATGACGGACTCAACCTTGGGGGAGCAGGGGGTGGCGACGGCCGACAGGAAGCTTTGGCGTGGGCTGGTCCATATAGTCACGAAGAGTTGGAAGCGACTGAACGAATAAAGAACAAAAGCATTCCTATGACATGGAATACACATCTCTGCTGCCAATCCCTGGCACACAAGGCTCTATGAATGATCCATGTGGTTGAAAACATGTTTCTTGCATGGTCACTTTACATTTTTAGGTGTATGCCTAAAATGCATACCTTACCTTACCTTACCTTTTTTACCTTAAAAACCTAATGTGCAAAATGGATCTTAGTATTAAGAACACAATGTGTCTTGGCAAGGACCATATCTGTACAAACACTGGTTAACAAATCAAGGATTTGTCTGTATGCAGAAAGAGCTAATTGTTAACCTTTTATCACCACTTGCAAGGTAAACATATTAGAGGAGACAGGATTCTTTGGGCAATTATGGGATGCAGTGCAATGCAGACATGCCAATAAAGCTCATCTCTTATAATAATGATTTCAGGCAGTTGGTCTTAAAAAACCTTTTCGGTGGTGGGCTTCAGCTGGAAATTTGAGGGACAGGATATTATTGCTGGCCTAACCTTGACAGCTAAAACAGCGCTTCTGAGGCTTATCTGCTACATCTCAGAATTAACCAATCATGTGTGATACTAAGCAAAAGTCAGACTTCTCCCAGCACATGCTGAAGGTTTTGTGGCTTTTAACCAAATGATTCTTCTGTTTCAATTTGACTTTTGTATAGTTGGTCTTTTCTACTCCCATTTGATCACTAAAGTTTTTGCTCTTTCGAAAAAAGAAAAAGAAGCTTATACAGGTTTACTACAGGGATTTGCTGTTTTTTCCTGCAAAGCTGATTTTTTTTTCCAAGCAGCTCATTTACACTATTGTTGAATTATTCCAAGCTTATTGGGATACATTAATTTCTTTGCAGAAGTGCAGAACTCAGAGGAATATGCTCAAGTGCTGAAGAGGCTCATCAGGTCACCTAATATACCTCAACAGTATTGGCTCACACTCCAATATCTGCTCAAACATTTATCCAGGCTTTGTCAGACTTCGGCCAAAAACCTGCTGAACGCAAGAACTCTAGCTGAAATTTTCAGCCTTCTTCTCTTCAGGTCCCAGGTAGCAAGGTGAGATATACATTCATGTTGCTGATTACAATACAGAATCTTTAATTCATGTTCAATACATGTTATAATATATGGTTACTATTTTACAGCTCTGACAATACTGAACACCACATCAAAATCCTAGAAGTGTTAATTACCAGTGAATGGAATGAGAGACAACCTGCACCAGGTAAGAAAATCTGTATTTTGGAAGTGGGTGCATTTAGAAGCAAACGTTGCAATTAGTTTTGAGGCCAGCAGTTGTCCATGTTATGTTTCTTGAGGCAACAACACAGGGTGTGTGTATTAAAGTACAGGATCTGTATTTGTTTTTCATAATGGTTTTTGTTTTAAGCCACACAGAGTTTTTATTAGTGGCATTTCCCCCTTGCACTTTCCGTTTTAATTGTTTTTGAACTGAAATTTGAGACGGCAAAAGATTTTTCTTTCTCTTTTTGTTGGCCATTAGTTGGCTGCTTGTATAGCTGAAAAACAAAATAGCCTGTTCAAACTTGCTAGCCTCAGAGTGTTAGTAATACGTACCTGCCAATGCACCGTTTTTCATGGGGTCGAGCGCACCATCCCCACAAGGCACACTGATGCCCCAGCCTGTCCACGTGGCAGTCGTGGGAAACCTCTAGCTGTGCATGGCAGCAAAGGAGTAATGTTGATATGCAAATATTACACCTTCCTGCTTGCTCAGTTTTGTGATAAAGCACTTATCCAGGAAGGAAGGAAGGGAAGGAAGCTCCTGTGTGCGTATACCCAAAGTTAAGATAGGCCATCAAGGGCAAAGCCCAATGGTAATCATGTTTGTTTGTGTTTGTGTATTTAATTCTGCTGCATGATGCACAGAAAGTGGTGCTTCTAAATTAGTTTGAAGTGCTGTTGAAAGTGGTCCAACACGTCAAGAGGTACTTACCATACTAAAACGAGGGTGTTGGGATTCAGTAACAATGGTAATGGTGATACTTAACACCATTAAGGGGTTCACATACTTTTTCTTGCAACTGTATATAGTTATTTGAGTGTGTAAAATGCTTCATGTGTATTACTTTTAATGTAGTCTTTGTAATAATCCTAAAAGGTGAGAAAGTAGTATTATCCCCATATCACAGCTGGGGCACTGAGATGAATTGCCTTGCATAGGGCCACCTAGTGAAAATTCACAAGAGAGGCAAGATTCAGACCAGAAAAGTCCTGATTTGCAGCTCAGTCTCCTAGTCCCTAGGCCAGCGGGTGGCACAGTGGGTTAAACCGCTGAACCATGAGCTGTCGATCAAAAGGTCGGCAGTTCGAATCCACGACGGGGTGAGCTCTCATTGCTTGGCCAGCTCCTGCCAACCTAGCAGTTCCAAAGCATGTTAATGTGAGTAGATAAATAGGTACCGCTTGCGGGAAGGTAAACAGCGCTCCGTGTTCCAGCCGCATGCTATGCGCTGCGGCAAGGAGAGTCATGCCGGCCACATGACCACGGAGGCGTCTTCGGACAACGCTGGCTCTTTGGCTTTGAAATGGGAATGAGCACCACACCCTAGAGTTGGACACGACTGGACTTAACTGTCAGGGGTCACCTTTACCTTTTTACCTCCTAGTCCCTATGCCATACCAGTTTTTTATTCGGATTGAAAAGTCCTGACCTGGAAGCTCCCTTCCCATGCTTTCACACATGCTCAGTGGTACTCCTTTATTATTTGCTGAAATGCTTCAGGGCTATCATTCTGGTATGCAAAAGTAAGTGTAGGACTAAACCCTAGTGAGCCATGGCTCAAATTAACAATCTCCTCTCGCCCCCCCCCCCCCAAAAAAGTTCACTTTTAGTATAGTGACCTGATAAACATTAATTTACTTGCTAGAATAAAGGATATTTGAGAGCAGCTGGGACCAAGCAGGTTGCATCTTTAGCTACATAGTCATCTATAATGTCCCTTTGAGACAGATTTCATTGTGAAATAATCACCCCACCTTTTCTGAATCTGAACACTGACCTTGTTGTAGTGCAATGCTATTTGTTGCTGTATCATTACCTAAGAAAGTATTCTTACTATTTATTTATTATTAAGAGAGTATTCTTATGTATGGGATGATTGTTCTCCCACAGAAGTAAGCAGAATCTGATTTTTAATTATTTTATCCCACTGTTTGACTATATCTACTATGCAATCCTACGTAAGGATCTGGTGGGCAGCCCACGGCCATCTACCCGATCCTGTTCTCCGGCGGCTAGGGTGCCGCTGGAGCGGAGTTCTACTCGGGGAAGGGGACGCTCATCCCCTTCCCTGAGTGTAAATGGCACCCAGGCCGATCGGCCTCCTCGGATTTCCGCCAGCGAAATCACTGGTGGAAGTCGGAGTAGGCTGTGTAACAGCCCAGCCGCTCGGATGGGGATGGGATATGGCCAAAGCCATCCCCTGCCCCCTTCCCAACCGACTGGGCCAATGGCCCCCTCCCTCTCCTGCTACCGCCAGACCGTCCCCCGCCCACTGGATCCTTACCTGGGTCCGGTGGCAGCTGGGCGAGGGCTCCGTCGATGGAGCAGGGGTGGCCAACCTTGCTTCCCTGCTCTCTAGTAGCAAACGTGCTTTACGGCACGTTTGCAACTACTTCGGGAGGCGGAACTGAGGATTCATCTGGATTGCGCTGTTATTGTATGTGGACTGTTTTAAAAGTTGGATTTGTTGTAAGTCATTTTGAACTGTGGGAAAGAGGGTTAAAATATTTCAAATAAAATAAACCCTGAGTCTCATTCATGGCATAATTACAAGGCCCATGCAGTATCTGCAGATATGCACAGTGCAAATGCAATTAAGAGTAATCTTACTAAGAAGTATTCCTGTGTCACACAGTCCTTGGTAGAGACTGGGAAGGATGGGAGAGGTGAAAAAGAATAACTATAACTGCATATTTATAATTTTGTAGTGTGTTTGATACATTTCTAAGAGTCTCTCGCAATAACCATCATGAAAACTGCATGTCACAAATGCATTACATATTTGTCTGGCTATCGATATCACGGCTGACAATACTGATCTACATTTCAGGGCTCTTGTAGGGATTACTGAGACAATGTATATGAAATAGAGCTCTGAGTCGATTAATCTTTAAGATTAATCAATCAAATCGTTTTTAATTGACTAAAAAGCTAATCGGGCAGCCTGTTGTGTTTTAAGTTAGTTATTCATAAGGTAATTTTTTTCTAAAATCTGTGGGCGCCAAGTGCCATTTTGAAAAGTTGCTATAGTGCAGTAGGTAAGAGACTGAGCTGTGAATCGAGACGTCCCTGGTTTGAATCTTGCCTCTGCCATGAATTCACTAGGTTAGCCTTAGGCAGGCCAGTTCTTCTCAGCCTCAGCTGCAGTAAAGGGATAACAGTACTACTTAACAAGGTTGTTGTAAGGTTTACGGCAAAATTATGCATCTGATCTGAAGCACTCAAAAAGAGCAGAGGTGCTGCTCACTGCTTTTTTCATTTTGGATTTTCATATTCGTGTTGCTGAATATACATTTATACAGTGCATTTCAAAAGTTAACAGCACTTCACATTAAGGCTATCCAGAAAAGTTTTTTTTTTTAACAATTGTCTAAATAAAAACAATGCCATAGCTTTAAAGGGGGAAAAGCACTTTATCTTTGGCGTGTAGATATTGCAGTAGGCCCCATTATCTTCTGTGAGTCGTGGAATGTCTCATGTGCGTAACGGACTGTGGAGAAGAAGGTGTACTCATTAATTTAGATAATGCTCATGCTGCAGAGCTTTCTTGTGTGCTTAGGTGTATATTTGCAGCTGTTGCAGAATGATGCAAGATATAATCATGATAGGGGGTCAGAATTCCCAGTAGGCAAGAATTACCGTAGGTCCCTTCAGCCAAAATGCTGAAAATGTCCTTGGGTCTGCTCCTAATCTTGGAGTCCTCAAGTTTTTGACAGCTCTGTCAAGATGGAAGCTCAGGTGGCTCGCTCTCCGACACAGGGGTGCAGCCAATCCACTTCAACCTAGCCAGGGTCATCTGCTTCTTGTAAGATCTGAATATGTATCGTATTTTATTCCGTATTGAATCAGGGACAAGAATGTATGGACAGACCTTGTCCTCCATTTTACGCAGAAATGTGTTCTGCCCACGATTGACACTCCTACGGCTGTAAATGCATTGACTGAAAAAAATCAAAAACGTCCAGAGAGTTTTAAGCCCTGGAACAGTGCTGAGGGGACCTCCAAACAAATATTATGAAAAATGCTGATGATGTTGTAACAGATGTTTGTTGTGTTTCAAATGGATTTAATTGAGCAGTAAACAGAACAAGGTAATACAGTGATGGTAGAAGAATGTGGCATAAGGTACTTTAAAGCTGTGCCTTATAAATTTTAGTATAAATGTTTATCATGAGTCACCTGAACGTAGAAGAAATTAATGACTGATTTGGCTTGGAAAGCAGTTTTTTTAAACCACCACCACCACCCCGCCGCGCTCTTTAAGCTAGTGTACATTCTAATGTTCATCCAGCAGAGGGCTCTCCACCTAAGCTAATAATAACCAGGTTACATAACAAACAATATCTTACTGAATTGTGAAGCCCACATTTTATCAATATTTTTTTCTTCATAATAAGTGGAAAATATGGAGACCTCAGTGATTTTACTGATATCAGCTGTATATAGAGTCACATAGATGATCGCTGCAGCTAAGCTGAATTGTGCATACTCCACTCCACCCCTGCCTTTTAGATGCTTTGTGGGCTCAATTCACAGGTGCCATCTACCAAGTCTACCAATGCCAGACATGCAAGGCATAGTGGATTCCCTTAGAGGCTCTTCATTTCCTGCATGTGGGTAGAACCGTGTGTGTCCATTGCCATGTACAGTAGTTGAATGGGGCCTATAAGTGAAGTTAAATCTCAGATGTAGCGATAGGGTTGTGCAAAGGCATAAATGGATATTGATCCCTGATAACATCCTTGCATACTGGGTAGTAGGTGGGAACTGATTTTTGTCTGAATCATTACAGCCTAAGCAAAACCAGAAGCCAACAAATATTGTGAACTAATAGCAGTTTTTGTAATTAAATGGGACAAACTGAAGCAAATGGTAGTTATGGTAATTAAGATGCTTTCAGGTGGGAGATACAAATGTGTCCCTAGTTATTTTTCTATTCCCCACTGAAAGAGCAAGAGTCCCCTTGTTGTTTTTCTCTCTACACTAAAACAGCAAGTAGCCAATGTATTAGGTAGTCAATTTATTACCTGTGCACCCCCCAATAAGCACACTAGACAAAGGCTTGAGTTATAGGGCCACTTTATTAACTTTAATAAAACATGATAGACTGCAGCAGGGACTGGAGGTTTTATTAAACTGAAACTTTATTGAACTTAACTTTAAAAAACCCCAAGCCACAAATACCAGATATGAAACATGAGAATGTTACTGCCCAGATTCCGGGTTTCCTTGCTTCCTTATTCTCTTTCAAAACCGTTCAGCTACAGTCTGATCCCAGCCTCATAAGTATGTACTTAGGATGAAGGATACCAACTGCTGCCCCAGTGCAGGGTCGCAAAAGGTGTCGTAGAACAGTTGTAATTGGATAGGCTTCGGTGAAAACTTAAAACACACACACACACACACACACACACACACACACACACACACACACACACACACACACACACACACCACACACACACACACACACACACACACACACACACACACACACACACACACACACACACACACACACGAGCCCCAAACATCTGGTAGGATTCCTCTTCTATCATACTTTTCTGCTTTCTTTGTTTAAACCTAAATGTAATAAACTCAGTTCCCAATCAAATACGGTTCCTTCCACACCTTCGCTTCCCTATAAATGTGGAAATTGGTTCTGTTTGTGGCCGTAGCAGGGAGGAAGGAGGGGAGCAGTGAAAATAGGCCACAACTTTATTGAACCAGCAGGTGTACAAACAGTTGGGTGGCGAGAGGGCAGGGACCCACGCAATGTCGCTGTCGCACCTATCCCAGCTGTAGGCAGGAAAGAGGGAGGAGTATGACGCAAAACAGGGTTCATGCTCTGGTTGATGGCTGCTGCCCAAAAGCGTCAACCCCCTATTTACCCTTGCCAGTCTCAGAAATAGTTTTGACTCACACAGCTCCCCAAGGCCTGGTAAGGAGACCTTTGAAGGTTTATAGGAACCACTTCACCATCTCCGTTCTTGAGCTTTGGTTGTGACCAAAGAGAGTGACCTATCCTTAAATGACCCCCTCCCCCATGAGAAATGCAAAATGTGCAGGACCCCTGTGGGGTTGACTCCCGGTTCCTGTCCCTTTTGGGAGTAGGCTAGCACTGTTCTTCCTCCAGGTTCACTCATTCACTGCAGCATGGGTCCCCTAGTCCCAGTGGAATTGTCTTCCAGCACCTCTTGTGCCTTCGCACAATGCTACCCCAGCTGAAAACCTAGAGCACATTCCAAAGAATGCAACAGATAACATGCATTTTGCAATAAGAAAGCCCAAAACAGTACACTGATATGTATACTATCTGGCTGGTGTGAGAAATTTTTCTGGAGTCCTGTACATGGTGAGAGCTAACCAGGAATTGGCGCTCTTTGCCCCCTTCTCCTTTCAGTGAAGGCTTAAGGCTTTCTTCTTCTTCCCACTTGTTCCTGCATTTTAGTTCATTTATTCTAGTTCATGGAGGGTACATGATATAATGGACAAATCCCGGAGTGAAGTTTTCTCTCCTTCCCTTCACCTCATCAGTACACTGCCACTTCAGACACAGTCAAATAGATTTGACCCCATCACTCCCACGTCAGAACCTTCCCTTGTAGAACTGCTGAGGAGGACTGCATTGGACCCACATAATGTGCTTGCTTCGGGTATGTGAAGGCTCTGTGGCAGTCAACTGGAACGGGGGGGGGGGGGGCGGACTGGCGCTTCCAGTTGCCTTTAATTTGATTCCACAGTTCAGGGCTTCATTTTATGGGCCTTTCAACGACACCTGTCCCGGTGAAAGTGTGTGGGAGGTGGTGCAGTGAATGCTAACAAGTCTCTTCTGCGCTTGTGGGCTCCGGGAAGCACAGAACTTTACAAGGGAGGCTTTCATTCTATTTTTTTTCCCCCATGAACTAGCTCAGCCACTTCCTGTATTTGGCTGCTCATAATGCTTTTCTTGACACTCATCTGCTTCAATGCTGCGTGCAGCAGCCAGCTACAGAGACTATTTTAAGGCCCCTTACAATGGCCTTCTCATTTACTTGGCTAAAATGAGACCGGTTAGTCTTGCATTGGCCACTTGTTAGCTGATGACAACTCTGACTTTGACTCCAATTTCCCCTCCCCCACCTGAAATCCCTTGCTCAGCAAATATTTGAACCTGCCCGAGTTAATCATGAAACTGAGATCTTTATCTCAGAGAGACGTGCAAGCTACTGAGGAGCGTTTTTTAAAAAAAACCTGTGCTAAATCAGTGATGAAACAAATGAGCAGCCTCCGAGCACAGAAGTTGATTCTTTCCAAAGTGAAAAGGACTTGGATTTTTTTCCCCCTAATTTGTGCATGTTGCAGCTTTTTCTTCTGGATTTAAGGAGTGAGAAAGAATTGGTTACACTTTCAGAGCTGGTTTTTCAGAGCAGTCTTTCTTGGATTCAAGGATAGTCTTATGTTCTTGCTTTTTTATTTTTTATTTTTTGTTAGTTTTTTCATTTTGTAGAGCTGAGCAAAAAGACCCCCTACAATCTGGGGTTTTCAGGTTGTTAGATTCAAGTACTGTACTTAAAGGGTGAACGTGTGCCATGCACAGTTTACAAAGTAAGTGACTTTTGATTTAACTGTTGGGGGGGGGGGTGTTCATTCTTTTAACGGCATGTGGCTGGGAGGTGTATATACATGTATTTATGTATATATTTAGCAATAATAGATGCTATAGTAAAAGGGATCACCAAGTAATGCTTTTGTAGTTAAAACTGTGGTAAAGTGAAAGTTGGTGTTGCTTTGAGTATTTTGGAACAGTGGAAAATCACCTGTCTGTCGATGCCTTGCCTGTTCTGGTTTGCAGCATGGTGTCACAGCAAGCTGGACTAGTTTGTGTTGAGCAGTAACCTGATCATACAAGTGTGACTGTCTAGAATTGAACCAATAGTAAAACCTCAGTGAGAGTGTGCTCTTTTTCGATTCTGGTTTTCCCAAGTTGAGCACCATTTGACGAAAATGCAAATAAAACTGCAGTCACTGGCCCATCCGACTACGGTAGCCAGCCATATATGTGTACTTTATGTCTTTTGTAACCTAATTTAAGCAGTGTACCTTGGCAACACAGCTATTTGGATAGCAGGTGGGCTAAACCCTCCAGTTCAGTGTTTGGACTTGTGTCTGGGACTGTCTGAAGTGTCCTGTTACACGAGGCAAATGGAAGGAATCTCTGGAGCATGTCCACCTAAATGGATAGGGGGCGGGAGGCTACTTCAGGATGTGTTGAAGCATGGCTATTACAGGGCAACGAGTGTGTGCATGTTTTTGCTGGGGTTGGTACTGTAACCAGGCCAGCACTTGTCTCCAGGGATAAAAATGGTCAAGAGGTCGTTTGTATGGGCAGTACTTAGTTAGGAGATGCAAATAATTCTGTTCATGGTGTTCTGCAATACACATCCCTTAACAATTACATAGGGCAACAATGGTGCTCGTGAGTGGCATTCTTTTTTGTGTCTGGTTTCCTGCTGTGGTAAAAATGTGAAATAGTCAGAATCCATGGCAAGTTATATAATTAACAGGAGTCTTTGGAGGAGGCTGAGCAAGAAAGGATCCTTTTGTTGTTGTTAGTTCACTTTAGTAGGGTTCATGGGGGAAGACTTCAGAAATATCAGGTCGAATACAGAGAAGACTGTCCAAGAATGCCTGTTCTTTAGGAATGGTCAAAATGGCAAATGTCTTGATGAGACCAGGTCAAGAGAATCGGTGTGACTCAGGTGTATTGAAATATCCCTCTGCATTTTGGCAGGTATTTAATGCTTGAGAGGCGGACTTGATGATCAGAATGCTATTTAGCTTTGACTCACTGCAGGGTAGATATTCTTTGTTTGGAATATTAATAAAGCTTGATTGGCATTTTTAACACGGAGAGACTGGATTTCTACCTTAAATATTTATGAATGATTAGACAATTGTTTGTCCACCGCTTCAAAACAAAAAATGCATGCCTTGGGGACATTTTATTGAAAACAGTACAAAGCTGTGACTATTTTAGGCATTCCTATCACAAAAGTGTGCAAAATTGCACTTTTGCCACTTCCAAACTTTCCCTTCCCCACATTCCCCCCCTCCCATTAAAAAAAATATGCTCACGCTAGCTTCAAAAATGTGCATCAAAGGATATCAGTCAATAACCTCTGCTAGATGGAAGCCTCCGAATGCTGTGACTGAGAAGTGATCCGGCTCTCTTTAAACCAAGAAATTCGACTGTCTTGAAAGAAAATGCTTCCTGCGGCAGCATATCAGCCTTTTGTCAACCTGCCAGCAGTGGAATGTACCAAGCAGCAGACAGAAAAGATTAAGGGGGAGGGGGGAGGAGAAGAATCAGTGTAAATTGAGAACAGAGTCAGTCGTCTTTATAAATAAGATCAGGTGCCGGTCACAATTCTGTTAAGTGTCTCTTCTTTCTGAAATGACAATTGTTGAGAGATTAACAATGAAGAACAAAAATGATGAAACAGGAGTGGTCCAGTGACATTATTTTTGACATGATTGGCTGGGGATTATGATGTAATAGGTTACAGTGCAGCCCCTTGTAGGTTTTAAAATGAATTCCAAGACACCATTACAAAGAGATCCTGACTGTTTCCTTATAACTGAGCTTACTTGCTGAAACTCGTACAAATGTACAATACCATCTGGAACATGGAAGAACTGGACATAGACTATACTAGGACAGATATAAATTGTGGCACGGACTTGATGTTTTACATAGAAATGGACCCACCAGGTAATACTGCAGTGTTATTGTGGAGGGCTAGCATCTTCTGGATGTTACGATAGCTGCTGCTCAAGCAGAATCAGATGTTTAGGGGTAACTTACTTTGATACTAAATTAAATTTGTGTTTTATTGCATGGAAGAAGGAGTCAGCAATAATTATTGTGCAAAATTCTTTTTGGCTTACTTAATGAAACTGTAATTGTAGTCATGTGATTTCTGTTTTAGTTTCTTCTCTCACCTGTAGGTATGGTTGTTATACAGTTAAAAAGAGTGTGTTCTGTATCATGACAGACACAACATGCTTTAAATTGGTGGGGTGTGTGTGTGTGTGTGTGTGTGTGTGTGTGTGTGTGTGTGTGTGTGTGTGTGTGTGTGTGTGTGTGTGTGTGTTTTAAATGCTAGCCTTTAAAATTAGACACTTTTAGATGTTGGATCTGACCGTTTTTACTTGCAATCGTTTGCAACATAGAATAGGAAAATCATCAGGCTGAGTTGAACCTCTGAAAATACAGGATTCAATTTGATATGTAGCTTTTTATATGCATTGATGTATATAAACAGGATTGAATTTCCCATTGAATTTTAAAACAGCCTATTTGATTATTATGATTATTATTGGGTTTTTTAAAATCCTGATTCCAGTATTGTCCCCCTTAGCTTGTGAGCCAGGAATGCTGCAGTCTCTCTTCTTTGGCACCCATTGGTGTATGCATGCAGCTTTGACATTGAGCAAAAGGGATGTGGTTTGTTAATCAGTCTTGCCATTTGGAGCAATTTTATCCTACAGAATGCTAAGATTAACACCAGGGATATTTAGGTCACAGATGGGTTCCTTACAGTGTTTTTTTGGCAGATCATCGTACAAAGTGCCAGAGGATCAGAGAAACTCAATTCCTCTCCTAAAACATACAGCAGTGCTGTGGATTTGCCGATGGTTATTACTCACAGTGGTGGCAGAGCTAGAAAGCAGAAGAATTCCTCTTGGATGATTAAATGTCAGGGGGTGGGGATGTGTGTGACCGGTTTTATTACTTAAAATAACGTAAGGATGTTAATACATAGGATGGTAAATGAGGGGGAAGCAAACTTCAGTGTACAGTATATCTTTTAAGTCTAGATTGGAATGGTATACGAGTAGTCCTCCTTGACTGAAAGCATTAGACTTTTTCCAGGTAACTAAAGTAAATAAATAAATACATGGTTGTTGTACCTGCTTAGTTAGGAATTAATTCTGTCTTCTGCATTTCTGGGGGCGAGGGGGAGGGAAGAAGGTGAAAATGGTGCTAATTAAAAACAAAAACCAAGCTGTATGAATGACTTCTAACACAGACAAATTTAAGTTGATGGTAATGTGATTTCTCATTTTAAAACATATGTTGCCTAGTTTATACAGGTAGGCTAAAAATATGATTTCCCTTATTTTTTTTATTTTTTTTGCAGCACTGCCTCCTAAACCTCCAAAGCCTAATACTGTAACAAATAACGGTATGAATAACAACATGTCTCTGCAAGATGCTGAGTGGTACTGGGGAGATATCTCAAGGTAAGGACAACATGAGGACACCTTTATCTTGGTATGAAGATATTATTACATGCACATGCATTCTAATAGCCTGCATACTCACACTTGAATAAAGCGTAGTTTTATTAAAACATTTCTAGCACAGGTTTAGGTTGCGCCATTTTAAAGAGTTAAAAAGTAGATGGTAAGCAATTAGAAATGCAAAATATACCAAAGTTAGATATTCCAAGATTTCTCTGTTAATTTATTACAGTTGTACAGATTGTTTGTTTTCAAATATATCAAGAGTTCTGACACATTTATTTTTACTTCTAAAACTGACTCTTGATGGTTACTTAAGCAGATGTCCAACATCTGCAACATGTCCAACATTTGCACTTTCTTTGAAATGTAGACTCCACTGTAGTCTCCCTTAGTACAAACGTCTTCAAACAAAATAAAAAGTAACGTGTTTGCTCTGTAGAATATAAAAACATTAACTAATTTGATGCAAGCCTCTCCTATTCTCTTAGTAAAAAACTAGTATTTTTAGAATAAGAAGCTAAACCAAATGTTGCTTTTGATTCTATTGTAGAGAAGAAGTAAACGAGAAGCTTCGTGACACTGCTGATGGTACCTTCCTGGTACGAGATGCCTCCACCAAAATGCACGGGGACTATACACTTACACTAAGGTAAGGACAGTTGAATCCCACACTGATGATGATTAGCTTAGCTATCATGTGGCTTACATTTAAGCAAAATTTTGGACATAAATATCACTGACTCTTTTCCAAATTTTATTCACAGGAAAGGAGGAAATAATAAATTAATCAAAATATTTCACCGAGATGGAAAATATGGCTTTTCTGATCCGTTAACGTTCAATTCTGTGGTTGAGCTAATAAACCACTATCGGAATGAATCTTTAGCTCAGTATAATCCCAAGTTGGATGTTAAACTACTTTATCCAGTATCCAAGTATCAACAGGTAAAATTACTTCCCCCACCCCTTCTGTTTGAATTCTGAAATATTAGAAGATTATCTTGTCATAATTGAGACTTAGGGCCCAACCCTATCCGTCTTTCCAGCACTGATGAAGCTGTGCCAATGGGGCATGCGCTGCATCCTGCGGTGGAGGGGGCAGTCATGGAGGTCTCCTCAAGGTAAGGAAACATTTGTTCCCTTACCTCGGGGCTGAATTACGACTGCATCAGCGTTGAAAAGTTGGATAGGGTTGTGTCCTCAATTTGTGAGGAGTCTGGGGTAAAGGCCTTTAAAAACATTGTTACTGTTGAAGCAGCAGTTAAGTTCTATACACAATTCTCAACTCTAAATTATTACTGAGAAGTTATGTACCGTACATAATAAATGCAAATTCCAGAAGAGTAGCTGTGTGAGTCTGTGGTAGAGAAAACAAGGAAGAGTCCTGTGGCAACTTAGACTAACAAGCTTATTGTGACATGATTTTTTTTTCTTGTACACAAGAGCCATTATATCTGAAGAAGTAGCCTCATTCCACAATAAATACATGGGGTGCACATCTGCTTTTGGTGGCAACATTATAAGCAATGTGTTCTGTCATGTGCACAATCCATTTTCTTGCTATGTGTAACACATTCATTTTTATTCCTTTACATCTTTATTTATGTAAATGATTTATTTGGCATCCCTTTCTTGCCTCATTATTGTTTTATAATGATACTGTAAGAAACCATATCTTCACTGGATGTCTTGTCATGTGCTCATCCTTCCAGGATCAAGTGGTTAAAGAAGATAGCATTGAAGCGGTTGGAAAGAAATTGCACGAATATAACATTCAGTTCCAAGAGAAGAACAGAGAGTATGACAGGCTCTATGAAGACTACACAAGAACATCTCAGGTGAGCAGTGTTGAATATCCAACCCTAAGCCCACTCTGCCACAGCAGGGTCCATTCATTTCAGCAAGCTGGTGTCAACAAGTAATTTGAGATTGAAACTTCTTAACATTTCAGAGATTTTTATCCATACTGTTTGATGAGCGTTGAGCTTCCTGTTTTAAAAGAAAAGCCCATGGTTTGGATAGCTGAGCAGATTGGAATTTCTTTGACATTTCTAAACCACTGTAATCCAGTGACTTGGGAGCAGTTCTTTCAGGCCTTCGCTATCCTGAATACTCATGTGCTTGGCTGGCAGATGTTCTGCTCTCTGGTCATTTTCAGGTGTAATAGCACAATATTGATTAGCTTTCAAAATAATATGCTGTTTGAACTGAACTACTCACTACAGCAGGAAAAGAAAGTGTCCACTCTTAGTTAATTAATGTTCAGCAGAGACTGAAAATACCAGGATGGTGAAACTGCTTTGTAGATAGGGGAGAAGAATTCAGCATCCTTATAGTTTGGAGAGGGTTGACTAGAAGACATGGAAGCTTGAGCGTTATGGGGAGTGGGTAAAGTCATTTCAGGCGGTGAAATGCAGGTTCCTTTTAAGAATCCTGATTTTGGATTGTTGTAACTTTGTATCCGCATACACATCTCTGTTGTGATTTAACTACACCTAGTTTCATTTATGGGAAGAATGGCTGCCCCATACTTCCTTGCCATACATAAGGGAATATGTTGGAAGTCCTATTTTATAAGAATACTCTAGTCCATTATTTCTGATCAGGAGAGCAGAAATATATACGGTAGCATCCAGAGCAGTGCTTCTGTGAACACAAGTGCTTTCTCAGAATGAAAGTAGTATTCTGCTCACACAAAGAGCTCTTTGGGCAAGTGGCTTGTTCTTTCCATGCACAGAGTGCACTTCTATTCACAGAGACATTAGTCTGAATTCTGCCCATAGTATATAACTTTAGTGCTCCTGAAGTGCTTCTACTTTTAACCACTGAATTTTCCAACAGCAACCTAGAAAGAATTTAATGCTAGGGAAATAACTCTATATTACCTTCAGCAGTACGCCATTGGTCAAGTGCTTGTATGAAAACAATCCGAATAAAACTGTAGAAATCTAGCCAATTTATCAGATCATTGCAACATTGGAATCTTGTGATTGTACAAGTAGTGTTGTTAATACTGAAGATGAATGTGCATGTACCTCATACGGTTCCTTGCCTTTGCTTTAAGCCTGCATAAATTCAGTAAATGATACAAGGACTACGATTAAAAGAGTTGCTTCAGGCATACCCGATTGTTGGTGGGGTTTTTTCTTTGAATGGAAAGCAAACACACACACACACCCCATATGGCATAGCACAAATGGCTTGAATGTCCATTCAGTTTGCCATGTTGGTATGGCAGCAAGGAGGGTATCTGCTTGAGAAACACAAACTCAAAGCCTCCTTGGGCGCATCATACTAGTTGAGGGGTTCCTTGGACCCCAGCCGTAGTTCCATCTTTTCTGTGCATGAAAATGGGTAGACCGCCCCCTATGCCACTTTTCCAGTATTACAAAAAAACCAAAACACCAACCACAGGTGTACCTTCAGATATAGGATAACCAATCGTTGTTGGAGTCTTATTGAAACTGAAGTTCTAACTTTTCTCCCCTCTAGGAAATTCAGATGAAAAGAACTGCAATTGAGGCGTTTAATGAAACCATAAAGATATTTGAAGAACAGTGCCAAACACAAGAAAGATACAGCAAAGAATACATAGAAAAATTTAAACGGGAAGGAAATGAGAAAGAAATACAAAGGTTGGTAGCAATATTTAAGATGTTATGTTTAAAAATATGAAACTGTCTGAAAAAGTAGAAATAGCCAAGTTGAGTGGTGTAGAAGGATTTGGCCTAACCTGCCACATTCTTTACTCCAGAATTATGCACAATTATGAGAAGCTGAAATCTCGAATCAGTGAAATTGTGGACAGCCGGCATAGATTGGAAGAGGATTTAAAGAAACAAGCTGCTGAGTACCGGGAGATTGACAAGCGCATGAACAGCATTAAACCAGACCTTATTCAGCTAAGAAAGACAAGAGATCAGTACTTGATGTAAGTAGCTATGAGTAGCCAGGCCTTCCGTGCTCTATATTTACAGTGTTGAATTTTTATGAATGCTACCTTGACTAACCTTGTCTTCAAAACTGCTTTCCAGGTGGCTTACTCAGAAGGGTGTTCGGCAAAAAAAATTGAATGAATGGCTTGGCAACGAAAATACAGAAGAGTAAGTATCCCAAAACCTCTTTGAGTACTTGTGGTATCTCAGTTAAATTCTACTTCAGTGAATTTTCAGGAGTAGAATAAATGGTCCCTTACAATGAGCTGCACTGTTGGGAAAGAGATGCTTTGTTTCACCAGGATCATGAGCATGGCCCTCAATGTTACTTTTTCTGGCAGTGGAGCTAAGATTGGAAATGGAAACTAAGATTTCTGACTCCTTGACTCCACAACTTATTGCTTATCTGCAGACTAGGATTAATAAATAGGGATAAGGTCCTCCATGGCATCTAATTCTCTGTTCAATTAATGTGCAAGGAACTAGAATTGGTAGGTTTTTGCTATGATCAGATAACCTCATCTAAAGACTCAACCTGAGGTATTTCGGTGCTGTTCAGTAAAGGGAAGTGGTTGATGGACATGCAAGAATTTCCATTGCACACATAGCCCTGCATGTGTGTTGAAACCACTGGAAAAGAAGCCTACACGCAACCCTATGCATGTCTGCTCAGAAGCAAGTGCCATTGAGTTCAGTTGGACTTACTCCCAAGTAAGTGTGTATAGGATTGCAGCCCTAGCCATCTTTTGTATCTAAATGTGTGGTTTGCAGCCGCCATCTTAACTATTTAAAGCAACCACATGAGAGTACAGCAGGCTTTCAACAATCTTTGGGTGTTGAAGAGGCGTAGGGGTGGGGGACGGTCCACCCCAGGTGGCGGGCCCCTGCCCCAAGCAGCACAGCAGGTGCAGCAAAAGGCGGTGGCGAAAGGCACCGTTTTTCAGGCCCGTAAACAGGCCTTTTCCGGCCAAAAAAAGGCAGTGTGTGTGTTCCAGCTGGAAAAGATAAAGGAGTGACATCACCCTGGAGGGGGAGGTGCCAATGACATCACGGGGTGTGTGTCACTGGCTCCCGCCCCCGGCACCACACCCTACCGTCTCCACCCCAGGGACTTGCTATGCCTCTGGGGTGTTGGTCACATATCCCTGTTGGAAGGGTATTCAAAGTAGGCAACCCCTGAGTATTTCAAAATGTACGATTCATTTAGCCTTCATTTTAAACCAGATAAGACAAAACAAATTACATGTTAAGACAACACTGGGGAAGAAAAGTATGTCCCAGTATTGTTTACTCCCTGTAAACATGAAGAAACAGCATATATTTTGGGTCTGTCACTCGTTTGCAAGACCATTTTGTGTTCATTGTTGGCAATAACGTTTTGATCAGTAAATGGTTCTGTGTAACTTCCCTGTAGGATTAACTAGACTAGTACCTGAAGTGACCAGATCACCTCATGTTAACCCATTTCATGTTATGTTGTGCCAGCTCATTGCCATTACTGATGGCAATACTGAAAGTGCTATTTAAAAACGTTATAGGTATATTATATTAATAACTACCGTAGTTGTCATAATGTCAAGCTGACAAGCATTCTGTTGATCATCAAAGCAGAAACCTTGCAGAAGTATTGATCTTTAACCTCATAAAGACTCTTGAAAATAGTGAAGGAGCTAAATTTTCAAAGCCTGGACTAAATAATTTGAATGGAAGTGTCACTAATTATGTCTGGTTCTTAATTTTTTTTTTGCTGGTGTGTTTTTTTTTAACAGCCAATACTCTATGGTAGAAGATGATGAGGATTTGCCCCATCATGATGAACGAACGTGGAATGTGGGAAATATTAACAGAAGCCAAGCTGAAAATCTATTGCGTGGAAAACGGGATGGAACATTCCTTGTTCGAGAAAGTAGCAAACAGGGTTGCTACGCCTGCTCTGTCGTGTATGTATCCATATGTTTTGCTCTATTTCTAAAGCAGTGGACAGGATAATTCCTGCTCCAATTTCTGCTAAGAATTTTCTCATTTAGTTGGGGGCAGAATAAAATGTTTTGTGTATGCTATTGAAATAAACCCTTTTTTATGATACCATTTAAAGTTTTAACAATTGTACACCAAATCACCCCTTTTTATGATACCATTTAAAGTTTAACAATTGTACACCAAGAGGAGTTCTCAGTGTTTCTACCCTCCCTGAAGTTATTGAATTCCTTCCCTCAGAAGATTAGCCAAAGTTCAAGCCAGAGCACCTACCTGTTACCTTTCAAGTTTTTTTTTAAAAAAAAAACCTTTTGTTCCCAGCGGCAGCGGGATGTCACCGACATCACTGCACGTCGCCACCCCTCTTAAGGGAGTAGCGGCCGCTTCCAATTCTGCTGGCAGGTTGCGACCCACCAGTTTGAGAACCACTGGTTTACCACATCTTAAAGGCTTGAAATGTCTGTGTAACAACTTCAGGACATAAAAAAGTAAAAAAAAATGAGTTTGCCCCTTCTGTTTTTATCTGGAGATGTGTTTATATACTTGTCCACTCCACTCTACTGCATGTTCTTGCAGTGTTCCCATCATGTGTCGCTCAAGTATCCATGTTGTCTAAATGCTCACTGCACTTTTCTGGGAGCCCAGCCAAGTGACCTGCACTATGTGGGTCTGTCCTTCATGTTCTAGTGAAGACATTTTTACATGCTTTTTTAAGCATTTCAGTCATTAAATGGATGATTCAGTAGTACGTAATGGATTGATCCAAAGAACAGTGAGCAGAAAGAGGACATGACTTAGTGCTGTCCCATGAACTCTTACCCCAGTGCTAGTGGGAGGCTTCTTGCAGGGCAGGGCCACAGTGTTATGTACAATGTTATGTCCTTACAGTAGGAGAGACATGGGGCTGTATCCGAACTAGCATGAGTGCAGTGGTGCTCCTGCAAGCCATCTTCCCTGCCCTTTCCTCTCTATGTCAGCTCCCTGGGTCTCCCCAAGAAACTGCTACTGCGGGTTGGGGGAACCTTGAGAACCACATGGGATGAGGCACAGGGGACTGCAGTGAGAAGGAGGAATCTCTAGAAACCAGCCACAGGCACCACCTGCAACCGTCAAGACTTTGTTGAACTAGATCAAACGATTACTGATTAAAGATAAGAAAAGTAATGGCGGTAATTTTAGGCTACACGGGACAAATAGATCCAAGGATGTATTTGTTAACTTATTTAAGGAACAAGATAATAAGAAAAGAAAAAAGAAGCAAGCATACTGTATCTTTTTTGACAATGTTTTTTTTTTTAAAACCACTCTGTTTTTTTTTCCATTTAGTGTGGATGGTGAAGTAAAGCACTGTGTTATCAACAAAACCCCTACTGGGTATGGATTTGCAGAGCCATATAACTTGTACAACTCGCTGAAAGAACTGGTGCTACATTATCAACACACATCGCTTGTGCAGCACAATGACTCTCTCAACGTCACACTAGCCTATCCAGTATATGCACAGCAGAGGCGATGAAGATGTGAATATTCTGGGGTTTGTCTCTTTTTATTAAAATGCCCACAAAGATAACTCAACAATCTTGAGGCCTCTGGGTAAGGAATGCTCGTGAATTGGAGCTGAAGTGTCAAAGCCGTCTGTCTTCAGATGGGACTGAAGCTTTCTTTACAACAGCAGTGGGAGAGATCACAGCTGAGAGCTGTGAATGCACATTTTTAAACTCAAGTGCTTTTTTATAAAAGAAAATAAGACTAAGCAAAAGAAAACTCCAAGGAGAGAAAGAGAGAAAGAGAGAGAAAGCAAAGAAGTGCTACACCTGTCTCCCTGCAGGGACATAGAGGCCTTTTAACCATGGTGCTTGTTGACCATCTCTTTGAAGCTTTAAGAGCTTAAACGTTGGAACTCTGCAGACCCCAAAGTGCAGCAGGGTCTGTGTGCGTGGCAGCAAAATTTCTCCGTCGCGACTTGGGTGATAGAGCTGTGCGCAATGGATGCGGAGGCCCAGCGCTGTGGATTGCTGGTTTTCTGGTGAATGATATGTAGCAGAATGGCACTTTCATTTTTAAGGGACACTTTAAAAGACTTTGATGGCAGTATGACCATCAGAGAAATGGACGCAGTAACAGAAGTGCCAGGAAGTGTTTTTGTTTAGACGTTTAAAATCCTGTTTTAAGAAGATATTTAAGACTGAAGAAAACTGGACTTTTGTGGCATACAGTATATAAATGTACATAGTACTGGATAACTAACTATTATAGATGGATACTGTCAATACCAAACTCATTCTGTTCACTTTTCGTTTTGCCAAAAGCTGAATCCTTACACTGCTATGCAATACTTCATTTTCTATAGGCTGTATTTCAGTTTCAAGTGTAACTAGAGGATAAGCTTTTTCTGGTGTGTTTTTGTTTGTTTGTTTTTGTTTTTGGTCGTCTCAAAATGTTCTCTTAATTCATACTTTTTTTTGTTAATTTTCATTTTGTTCATTATTTTTCCTGTTTTTTAAAGAAATGTACAGGCTGCCAGTAAAAGTTGGCTAATGAATTAAAACTATGAACTATTTTAACAGGGTTTTTTTTCCTTTTGTATAGAGTATTGGGCTGCTAGCTCAAGGTTAAAATTCATTATTTCTTTTTTGACTAAATATTTTGTTGGGCAGTGCCTGATAAGCTTCAAAGCTGCTTTATTCAATAAAAATATATGAACATTGCAAAAGTATCAATGAGTCCAACAATATTGTTTGAAGGTACCTTCAGACTATGCTATCCCACTATGTTTGATTCAGATAAGGGTTTATATTTCTGTCCTGGGTTCTGATCATGTTTGGAGGAAGAGAAATCTCCACCTTGTTTGAGTTCTAGATAAACAGATGGGAAGTATTTGCAACTACAGTAGTTAAGTCAAGCTTAATTTTTCAGACTGAGTCATGTGAAATCCTGACCAACATAGACACTGCATCAAGAGACTTCTCATGTTACATGGAAGAATTTGTGTTTTAAGTATGTGTGCATTATTTGGCTTCAATAGTTCATATTGTCCTGAATAACAGAGTGTATAATAAGCAGAATTTTAGGAAGTCCTGTTTATGTGACACTTTCCACAGATTAATCTTTTTTGTTACTTTTATATCTCTGTGAAAAAAGTTGTCATCTAAAAGGGCAATTTTAAACAAATCAGGTACCAGTGGGTTAAAGTTAATGAAAGAAACATAAGACCTCAGTGTTATAGTACTTAACCAAATTCTTCATTTCTTGAATACCACAATAAAAATGAGAGTTGTATTTTATGTTTTACAGATAAGTGTTAAGGAACTCTGGTAAATGTTATTTTAGTGAAAATTCAAAAAAGAAAATAGATCATGTGGAATTTTGTTTATGATTTTGACCCTTTTTAGGCAATCTTTCCTTCTTAAAATGAAACTTTAAGGACTACTTGTAGATATATCTTTATCATTTGGTAACACTATGAATAAATCAGTTTGTTCCTTCTATTTCTTTTTATATCTGATACTGTGAGGAGTTTTTTTTATAACCTGTTGACTTTGCTTTCCTGCGGAATGTGGTTTATTTCAGCATACTTCTGAGTTTGATGCAAACTCCTTAAAAAGCCAACGGGGATTTTGCAGGCTCCACAGTGCAATCATATGCATGTCTACTCAGATGTAAGCCCCATTGAGTTCAATGAGACTTACTCCCAGGTAGGTGTGTGTAGAACTGCAGCCTTAATAAAGTATTCCATGGGAATTGCGGCTAAAACCGCAGACTGCAAGCTTAAACCACCTTGCGCAGTATTAGCCTCACTTGAGTCAATGGAACTACTCCAAGGAGGAAGGGCTGGGGATCACATTTCATCTTGTGAAGCAAAGATTAACCCAAACTTAAACCAATTTTAATCAGTTTGTTGTTTCTTCCCACTAGACCTCTCAAGAGTATAACAGCATAATGGTGGTGGTAATTCATTTTTCCTCTGTTTTGACTATTGTTCTTAGAGGGCAAATGTATTACCAGTCACCGAATAGCAAATAAGTTTTGATTGTCGTATGACCAAAAATGCACTTTGATAGAGAGGGAACTAATTGCCAAACAGGTGGCTGGTGGTGTCTGCTGTGATCACCTGTTTGGAGAGGAAGGAAGCTTTAATCTAGGCCTTTGGGGACAGGAGAGTATGGGGCCTGAATTCAGTCTCCCCCCAGCCCCAGGTGACCAGCACTGTTCAATCTGAGACCATGCCTATTTGTTTGATGCTGTGCACACAGTGCCAGTCTCGTATTGGGAGCCTCCTGTGCAGCCTCTCTAGTGCTGGAAGCAATGGTTGAGCCTTGGGGATCTGCACGCACAGCATCCTTTTCAGTGTGCAGTTCCCAAACCAGCAGTGGATGCTCATGCAGAAGCCTACTTCTGCGCATGCATCTTCTTCTACTCTGAGGAAGCAGAGAGACAAAACAAAAATTCCTAAGCTACAAAGGTAACTTAACAGGGCTGCTGGAATATAAACTGCCATGCTTATATCATGATGCCTGCATGATACAGCTATTACCGACAAAACAAGTTATAGATTCCTTAACTTGAAGCTTAGGTTCGTGGTCCCTGATGTACTTCTGTATATTGTAATGAGAAGGCCATGTTTTAAGTGCAGCTTTCAGCAAATAGAAGCATTTACTGAATTTTTCTCCAAATTTTCCATTTATCCAAACTGATTGGAAGGGGCAGCGGTGGGGGCAGTGTTCTTAATTGTTTTTGTGTGTTTGGATTTTATTGTTGTGTTATGTGTCATTGACTGCCCTGAACATTCTCTGAGCCATGTGACGGAAGACAAATAGTAAAAATAAAATATATTCCAATAATTGGAAGTTTGGATAAATGCGAAATGCTTTTTCCAATGGAATACGTTCAAGTCAAAGAACTAGGATTTTCTTGCCAATGAGATATTTGTAAGGAGGAAAGCTGCTGTACAAGCTGTCATTGTACTAAGGTGAGCATCCTAACTTGTTTCAAAAAGGAACACACAAACTTCTTTTGCAAGATATTCTCTAGTGAAGAGTGAATGACCTGGGTGCATTTGTTTGAATTCAAGTAACCTGTTCGAAACACGCAGGGAGCTTGGAAAGGTCACCTTTGAAGTTTCTAGAATTTGTTTTTTAATTGTGTAAAGCCAGAACTTCTGTTTTCAGTGTCAGCTGTTATGTAGAAAAAGTGGCTTTGTCTTGTAATTAACAATGAGCTACAATGCTTGAAAAAAATCATTCTGATGTTTTTCAGTGGAGAGAACATCAATGAGTTTTAACACAGTGCTTTTTGCTATGCATGGTATTCGTTTGGGAAAGCGATTCCTAAGATGGCTTTTGTTCAGGATCGCTTTCAGAATGGGCAGCTCCAAGCACAATGCCTCTCATGGGACATGATGCAAGATGCAATATTCCGTTAAAAAAATACAAAAAAATTAATCATTTTGGTGTAGGAGTTGATTAAAAATGGGCCAGATAGAAAATTAGAAAAACATTACATTGCTATTTGTCCTGTGAGACTGCATTAGCTGCCCAAGATGCTGCTATTTTTATTCTTAGTTCTTTCCCCCTAAAAAAGATTAAGCTCTGTTCTGTACAATGTCTTTAAAACATTAAAAAAAAATCCTTTGTTTTTAATTGTTTTTTTTTTAGGGAGGCAGAGGCTAAATGGGTCAGTTGTAAATTGCCTTTAAAAGGCAATATTAACAAATGCGCCTCCTTAAAAAATGTGGTTGGCTTTCTGGAATTGATGGAGCAGTGTCCTGTTTTTCAGTTGCTTTAAAAATTGTACTAGGTCTTCAAACAGAATAAAGATTGTTTTGAAACTGCACTTTACGCATTGAATCCTCCGTGAGGGCACTGGTGTCTTGCTGACTTTCATCTGCTTGTTTTCTATTCTGATTGAATAACTGAAAGTGGGGAGGAAGTAAAGGATGGAAGCATATGCTTTATTTCCCCCATCCCCCCCAAAAAAAATCTCAACAGAGACGTTACAATGGTGGAGCGCATGGTTCACTCGAACCCAGGCGCTCAGCGGCGGAGCACGTGGAGCAGAAGCTACAGGCGCTCGGGCAGGGCAGTCACCGACGCGAAGCGCCGCGTTGTCGGCCCGCCCTCCCTCCCTGGAGCCCGTTACGCTCCGAAATGAGCGGAAAACGGGCGGGGGCATGTCGACGTGACGCAACGCAGGCCCCGCCCCCACACGCCAGGCGCCGGGAGGGCGCCTGACATTTCTGAATCTCAAACATGAAAATAAGTTAATTGACAACACCACAGTAGTTGAATTGTTCAAATGTCACCCCCCCCCCACACACACACACAATGTGGTATTTTAGTACAACCACATTCGCCCCAATGGCGTTTAGACAAAACAACATGTGATTCTTCCCAGCTCAAAGCTGCTGCACACTTAGTCCAGCCAAAAAACACATGAGCCAAAATTCTGGCTAGGACTCAGAGCACAAATACAAAATACCACTGGAGATACCTAAGCCTGTGGATGCCCCAAAGGTAGTTCTTTTGAGTTGTGGTCTCTGCCTTTCACTGATCCTTTCTCAAGCATCTAAGGCAGGGGTGGCCAACCTTCCACCATTAGGGTCTCTATGTTCTTAAGAGTTGTGTAGAAGACAGAATCTTGGCAGCTGCAGTTGCTGATGGTGCTGCTAAAGCATCTGCACCTGCTGAAATGCTCTCACCTATATACAACCGTTAAAGGGCCAGGAGCATTCACGTTGAAAGGTTGGCCACCCCTGATCTAAGGCAACCTCTGCCCTGTGGACACATTCAGATCTCTCAGTTTGCATAGACCTTCCCTTCATGACCCCTCTTCATTTGGAACCACTTGTTTTGAATGTTTAAAGGATGGCAGAGGTGGAACTAGAGTCTGTGTGTGTGTGTGTGTAGAGGTGCATGCTTGTATTGTGAGTGGGGACACATCTAGTGTGTGCAAGGGCAGCTCTGTCGCCAATGTAAAATTAGCAAGGCTGCCTTGTACAGTACACACACAAAGTCAGCACATTGGTCCATCTAGCCTAGTATTGTCTCTCCTCTGGCAGCAGCTTCCTGGATTCTCAAGCAGAAATCTCTCCCATCACTTCCTTGGAAGCTGAGATGCTGGGTATTGAATCTGGCATCTGCTACATGCAAAGTGTGTGCTGAGCTATGGTTCCTCATCCTCTTTTACTTTCATTTCCAGCACTGTTGTGATCATTGATCTTGCTTATATCTCTCCAAAGATCCCAAGGCAACGTATGGGGGGGGGGTTTTATAATTTTATCTTTGCAACAGCTTTGTAAGGGAAGTGAGTCACTCACCCTTACAAAGTGAGTGAGTGACTGGATTCAGGCTCCCCAGTGATCCTGGTAGCCAAGCAGGGATTTGAATATTGAGTTGTCCAGATCTAAACCCAAGAGTGCAATAACTACCCAACACAGGCTCTCTAGGTTCTTCTTCGGTGGCTACTTTTGGGAAGGAGGGGATGCAGAAAAACAGTTCCATAAATCACTGCAGAGAGAGAAAACGGAATAATTTAATTTCTCCTTTGCAAATGTTTATCTCCATAAGTGTCATTAGTCTGTGCATTCTAAACACCTGTACAAGCCAAAGATCAGATAAAATGTAAATTGCATTGAGACAATTGCAATAAATTGCAGCCTCTCAATTTGTGGCCAGTCAGAGTCATCCTGTAAGCCTTCTAAAAACTGGTAGCAAAGGGAGGGGGCATCACAAATGTAGGGGGGGGGGCTGCTGCCAATACACTCCAATCTGAGCAGTGCTTCTTGGACAGAAACCAAATGCAAGTTACCTATAGAAACGGCAGTACTATGGTTAGGTGAGCAGAAGCTGGGGTTCTGCACTCTGTGCATGTAGTTCATGCTCACCATGATACCACAAAGGTGTCTTCAGTTAGTCTGGCCTGGTGAGTGTGGCTGGAAGAAGTGGAAAGAAAAAGAAGCAAGGACTACTATTGTGAACAACAACAATGCAGAATATCTTACCATAGTTGGCTTCTTGGAACAGTTCATGCTGGAAGAGAACGTTGTGAGTTTCCAGTCTTGTAGATATTAGTTGGTTCTATAATAAATGTATTGGTTCACTGGCTGTATGCAGGTTGCTCAGTGGAACCAATATAAGTGCCAAGATGAGTTTTTCACTACTTGGAAAAAGAAAAACCAGACGTTGAGGCAAAAAAATATTGATAATGATAATGATAATATACTGCTCTTCAACCAAAAAGTTCACAAAGCAGTTTAGATAAATAAATGATTCCCTATCCCAAAAGGGCACACAATCTGCAGAAGACACACCAGCAAACTGCCCCTGGAAAAGATGTTATGCTGCAGTAAATAGGGATAGTTGTCGTGTCCCGTCCCCCCATTAAATAAAAGAGGAGCATCATTTTTTTTTTTTTTTAAAAGCCTCTTTGCCCAGTTATTATGGTTCCATCACTTCCGATTCAAAAATTTTGTTGGTCCTTCTGAGATCGATTATGCTTTAGAAAAATTCACTTACGCATCAGGCTTACCATGCTTCCATGGAAACAGTTGTGTGGATAATTGGTGCTTCAAACCAGAGTACTGATCACACTGCATGGAGCTCCTGGGAGGGAAGGCATAATGAAAACGTCATAAACATAACACCTGGTCACACTGATGGGGGTGCAATCTCCGAGTCCACATACAAGTGTGTAAATGTTACATGTATCTAACATCTGTACCAAGCGTGTATCTAGCGCTTGGTACATTGAAAACCTCTCAGAAACTCGAAAGGAGAATTTGAATTGGTTCCAATCCACTGATCACCTCATTCTATATGGGCACATGACCAAAAGCTCTCCAGGTGCAAACGTCCACAGAATACCGGTGGTTGTTCTCTCTAGTTCACTGCAGGCTCTTTCTTAAACTCTCCAAACAATTGATCAGCCACCAAACTATGCAGGGAAGCACAGATGCTTGACCCAAAGCAATCCTCTTCCTGGGAGGGGCAGAACCTGCCTGTCACTCACTGGAGGACCAGCTGCAAGATTTCCAAACATGTAGTTCTTCTCATTGTAACAGACCAAGACAAGGTCATGTGTCTCTGTTTCTGTTCCATACGCCAACTGGAATCATACTAAACCCAAATAATGCCCTTATTGCTTCATGTTTAACAATGCAAAATCCTGTGTAATGTTAAACGGCTGGCCTAAAGGGCCGGCCACTGTATCCTAAAGCCATTCTGGGCTGTCCCGGCGCTGCTCGAGTGCACCTCAGGAGAAGGGGTGTAGGCAAGCCTGGGGACTCCGCCGGACTCCTCGGATGCACACCAGCTCCAGAGCTGGCATGCAACTGGACAGGCGGTGTAAGGCCAGTGCAGGCTGGGAAGGGGCTTGGGATATTGCTGCTGATATCCCTGCCCCTCCCAGCCCGGGCCAGCTAATGGCTCCCCTCCCTCGCTGCCCCGTCCCTACCCCTGTACCAAGTGGCACAGGACCAGTGCCGCTTACTCTCCTGTAGTCGCAAACGTGCTTTACGGCATGTTTGCAACACTTTAGGCCAGCGGAGCAACAGCTCCACTGGTCTAAAGTGACACAGGATTGCGCCGTAAATTAGTATTCAGATGACAGTGTTATCCTGGTTTAACAGGGGAAAGGATGGAATTAAGATACACTGTCACATTTATTGTTTCATTATTACTTAACTTACATCCCTCCTTTCTGCCTAGACACAATCGCTTCGCTCTGCTTGGGTTAGTTTGTTCGTTCATTCCTTCCTTCCTTCACGCCAGGGAACTGAAGCTGCTTGGGCTGTCTAGCTTTCTTTGTTGTCATGTGGCAACTTAGTGCCATTCATATGGCATGTATAGGATTACTTACAAGCATAATCTCTTTCCTCTGGGCTTCATATCTATATGAAATTCATTACACATTCAGTATACTTGCCTTATAATAAGTCATGTGACTCCATCTGCAGTTTTGGAGCATTTATGGCTTAGATTGAAGTACTTGCTACACTTACAGCCCAGTCCGATCTTAATCCCTCCTCCCCCCCCCCCCGCCGCTGCCGCTGGAGTATAAACACTGGGTTAGTTGACTAATGCTCTGCCTCATTCCATGGCAACGTCATGTACACTTGTGTGGGTACAGGTGGACCCCCATATCCTCTGGGGATATGTTCCAGGCCCCTCCGTGGATACTTGAAACCGTGGATAAGAGCGAACACCCCCTCCATGGTTTCCTGAGGCCCCACCCCACCCTGCCTCCCCTGCAGGCAGGCATGCTTGCCCACCCAGCTCTTATTTTTCTTTCAGCAAGCTTTGTTTCTTCCTTAAAACAAACAGAGAAGCAGCCTCCATTGCAGGCAAGTAGAACGAGACTAAGTCCTAGAGAGGCTCTGCGAGGTTTCTGTTAACCTTGCAGAGCCTCTCTAGTACTTAGTCTCGTTCTACTTGCCTGTAATAAGCAGCCAGAGGCTGCTTCTCCTGTTTCTTTAAGGAAGAAACAAAGCTTACTGGGAAAAAAGTAAAAGCCTGGGGGGGGGTCCCCACGATCCGTGGATAACTGAAACCGTGGATAGCGAATCAGTGGATATGGGGGCCCACCTGCATTTTCAACACAAAAATGATAGACAAAGAAAAGGAGGTAGAAGGTTTCGAAAATGAAGGAATGGAACAATGGCTAGGAAGGACAGTGGAAGACTTTCATTTGGCCAACTAGTAGAACTCTGTGCCTCTTTAATGAGGTACAGAAAGGCCACTCTCATTGGGTGGTCTTTGGCAAGTTATCACCTTGACAAGGCTGCACCTCCTGGTTTGGTAGCAGATGGCGAAGAACATGCCATCTAGACACACCCTTCTTCATGTTCTACTGGTACTGATGGAGAGCTGGGGTTGAGATTGAGACCTGCCAAAAACCACCCAGTGTAAGTTCGTGGTCCATCAAAGATTTGAACCCAGGTTTCAGGCTTACTCTGAAATTCTACCATCTCAGTCAACCCACTGCTCCCAGATAGTTTTCTTCTGTCTACCGTATATCAGGAGCTTAGACTTATAATTGCAGAGAACTCAATAGAGGGCATTAAAAATGGCTATGGAGAAACAACTGGGACAAAGCTATTTAGAATGAAAACAGCTGTTGATACTCTGGGAAGGGATAATGCATGCAGGAAAAATTTGAACTTTCCAAAGCTCTTGGAGGTCTAATAACATTTGAATCCTGGGATTACTTGAATCATTCAAGGAAGATCCACAGAATGCGTTAATTGTTTGTCATTGTTATGTGCCAGGCAACCTATGAAGTTGAAAATCCAAATGGTTTCTAAGCATCTTCAGGGCATAGGTTCTTCAAAAACTTGAAAGGAATGCCTACATTTAAAGCAACGGTTCTCAAAGTTCTCCCCATGAGTTGGGCAGAACTGTGAGTAACTGCGGGGACGGGGGGACGGTGGGCCCGGGATAGCAGTGACACTCCCAGGATCGCACCGCTGCCTGCCGGTGGCAAAACGGGCTATTTTTAACTTACAATCTTCGCACTGGCCCTCCGGAGCATGCGGGGAGGCCCACAGCCCCTTCTGCGGGCCTCCCCGCGCTGCCGATCTGCTCTCTGCGGCAATTGCGACCCACTTCCAGTTTTCATCCGAGACGTTTAGAAAATGAAATGTCCTGAGGCTTTCCCCCCCCCCCCCCTTTATTTTTCTCATTTCCTGGAAGGTGCTTAGTTCACTGCTAAGAGGAAGTACTCTGCCCTTTTTCAAAATGGCACCTTTGCACACACTGCTCAGGCAGTCAAAGGATGCCAGTATTTCAAAGGAGAACCATACAGGTTTCAAAGCCTGGATAGTCTCCACGAGAGCAGGCACTCTGGGAGGAATAATGGTGTCTTCTCGGTAGTCCATGTTAAGAACTCTGAATGATACAAATGCCATGTGAAATAATAACCATGTTCAAATATCATGGAGGTTCTGAGATGGACCATTGAGGTGGAATATTGCAGCCTACACATGCTACCTGCATATGATAGACCAAGGTGGTCCAACGCGTGGCCCACGGGCCGCATGCGGCCCCCGAAGGTCTCTTCTGCTACCCCAGGACAATCTTGGAGTTCCCCCCCCTCCCGCAGTCACCCACGCTCACCCACACTCCCCTGATGATCGGAATAGCAGTCGGGAGCCAGCCACCTTTTCAATCATCTGGGGAGCGTGGGCGAGGCATACTAATGAGCAGCTTTTCCGTCCTTCCGCTTCGGCGTCTCCCTCCCCGGGCCACGGCCAGCCAGAGACATCCGTCCCGGCCGGCCGTCAGTATGAACTGAGAGGGTTGAGAGGCTGCACCTGCCATCTCGTGACCATGGGTCACGAGATGACAGAAAAATTGTATTTAGGGTCACGGTCAAAAATGTTTGGAAACCACTGTGTTATATCCTGTACTATACATATTGCCAAAGCTTGTGCATTGGTCATTATTATTAATTACTTTTGCATCAGTCATAATTAATTAATTAATTAATAATTTAATTTATTGTGCGGCCCCTGGGTTCCGTGTCAAAGTTCACATGCGGCCCTCGAGGTACAAAACGTTGGACCACCCTGTGATAGACAATACAGATGCTCAAATCAACATGTGAAAAGGCAAACAGATAAAATGTGAATACATTGTTTGGACTGGTCTTGATTAGCAAGCATTAGGACAGGGACTTCCTAGTGGTGACAGCTTATCTATGGAATTCCCTCCCCAAGGAAATCCACTGGACCCCCTCCTTGGCAGTCTTTAGAAGAGAAGTTAAGAGGCTTTTGTTCCTAGAAGCATGATTTTTACTGTGCTTTTTCAGTGCTGTTTTGTTTGGTCTTTTCACTGTTTTTGTGTATATTTTCTTTTTTGTGAGCTGCTTTTTGGTTTTTACCACAAAGCAAAATTTAAATAAGTAAATAAACCAACGTGTGCTGAAATCTCAGAGGCTCTGGGAGAACTGAATCAGAGAGAGGGGGGACTTCAGTGCTATATTTGACCTCCCCATGACTAGCAAAGCCAGAAGGCCTAGTCCAGAATGCGCTGACACGGAGAGGTGGTCTGCTGCTCTCTTGATTCGAGGGTCAGATTAGGAACAGGAGGTTCACCACTCAGCCATGAGAGCACGGAGTGAGCTGCCCGAGTCAGTCACATGCTCTCAGCCAATCTGCTCTCATGGGATTGTTGTGTGAATAAAATGTGAGGGGAGAGAACCTCGTACTGCTCTGAGCTCCTTGGGGGAATGAATGAAAGGATGAAAATATAATGCAACGTGATAAATTATGCAAATCTGACAATGTGCTTCATGCATACAGGTCACAGAATTTAGCTTTTTTTGTGAAGAATTGTTTTAGTGTGGAATACATGCTGCTACCCTGTGGTCGGACACACACACACACACACACACACACACACACACACACACACACACACACACACACACACAGAGAGAGAGAGAGAGAGAGAGAGAGAGAGAGAGAGAGTTATTCAGGTGTATACAGCACTTTACAAAGGATGAGAATTTTTATCATTCTCAGGTCCCTGCCCTGAGGTGCTTACAATCTATACATCAACACAAGGAAGGTAACATAGTAATGAAAGAAAAATGGAGGTAGGGTAAACAAGGGAATAGTATGTGACTATTTAACTTACATGTACTTCAGATTACTTATTGTGTGTATGGATACTAAGGGGTTGTGCCAAGAGTTATCTTGTATATACTTAATTTTCCCTCTTGTCCTGTGCCCCTAACTCTGTGACCTTAAAGTCCCCTTATCCTGGATCAATAGGAACTGTGCAGGAAGGAACTCTGTAAAGGAAGGAACTCTCATCCCACCTGGCCAAAGCCAATGTTCGTATAAAAGCGCTGATGTACATTTTGCCCTTGTCTGGGTGGCGAAATGGTTGATTGCCTTCCAACGAAATCAGAACGACCCAACATCTCACCAGACGAAAGAACAGATGTGCCACTCGAGTCACATGACGTTCTCCAAAGAATCATTCTGGTCTGGGTTAGGCATCGTGGTCTGGTGCTGAATGTCTAAAGACATTTTCTCTGGAGAGGACTGCTACGTTGCTCACTGTTACCTGCTCGAAGATTGCTGCATTTAGCTGTGCATGATCACCATCCTAGTCAGGAGCATTGAATGTACACACACAAATTAGTACCTATACAGCCTTAGCTGCATGGGGAAATGGACTGTAGACTGTCAACACAAACAGATCGGGACATGTTCTTGCGAAGTGCCAGCAGCCTCTTGCAGCAAAGGCAATGCAGGCCGACATCATTTTGAGCAGTTCTCATCTTTTACCGAGAGATTCTAAGAGGCTCAGTTTGGAACAAGATTAAACATGTTCACAGCTGAAATCTAAATGGGTTCTGCATCAACGTCGAAATGGTGTGCTTAACCGCTGATCCCTAATGCAGCCTATGCGCATCCCACAGCAAATGTTCTCCCCAGCTGCTGTTCCTCCCATTAACAGAATGGGAGGAAGAATTAAGGAATCATTCGCGCTGAACAATCTGAAGCCCAGGCTTCAGTAGCTGTCAGTTTGTAGGCGGAAGACTATAATAGATTGGAGAGCAGCAGGGATGCTAACTTCAGGTCAGCTCCAAAAACAATCATAATATTTGGGTGCTCTTTTCGTAGTGTTGCCTTGCTATATTTGGAGCCTCCTTGTGCTCACAGTTTCAGGCTTTGCTCAGCATCCATGAGAACTAGAAACTTTATATAGATACAGTAAATAATCCCAATCAGCCCCCTCTTGCAGCTGCTTTTTAACAAAAAAACAAATAAATAAAAGATGGCGAAGATGCATTTATAAACACATCTCTCTTGTCTAGCAGGATCCCATGGGTCATTTGTTTCAGAAATAAATGCGCCTCAGGCCAAACACAGAGGTTTAGTTCTTTGCTTCTACACTGATTCCCGGACTGACTGCCCAATCCTGTCCGCCACCATTGGCACTGATGCAGCCGCGCTGACGGAGCATGTGCTGCATCCAATGGTGGCGGTGGGATCAGGAGGCCTATAAGTAATATTTTTACTTACCTTTGCGTAGGACCACTGATACCCTATGGGTCTCCTTGGATCCATGCCAGCTATTTAGCTGGCATAAGTCCAAGGAAAGGGGGTGTGGCAGGCCAAAAAAATGGGGGATATGTGTCCACAGGCACAGTTAGCATCCTTGTTGGCTTTTCCCTCTGCAGCGAATAGAAGCTTTGTGAGGGAGCAGTTAGCAACGTGGGAAGCTGCTTGAAACTGAGTCCGGCCATTGGTCCGTCCAGCTCAGTACTGTTGACACTGACAGGCAGCAGCTCCCCAGGGTTTCAGTCAGGGCTTGTACTTTGCCATACCTTGGGCACTGGGTACGGAGTACTGAAGAGGCCCCATTCTGAGTGCTCTGCACTTTCTGAGGTGCTCAGTGAACTGGCAAGAGAAAGGTGTTCCACCGTCAAAAACAACCCATTCCTGGTAGCGACACCTTCTGAGGAAGCCTCAGCAATCAATCTCTTTCCTCTTAAGAATTCCCATCAAATATGACATCCTTTCATCACCAGGTTAAAATGTTCCTGTTTTCCCAGGCATTCAAACATTTTTAGATCAGCTTTTAGCTCATTGTGTAGAGATGACCACTGTCAGAGGCGTTGCTACGGTGGGGGTGGTACTGTAAGTTCCGTGCCATCCTAGTCCCCGTTTACTCCCCGGTACGAGGTGGCCCCACCCCCTCACTGTCAGAGCCATTCAGTGTGGCGAAGGCAATGGGCACTCCTGCCCGTTGCCTTCACCGCACTGAATGGCTCCAATGGCGAGAGGGCGGGTTCACCTCGTACCGGGGAGTAAACAGGGACTAGGACGGCGCAGAACTTACAGTACCACCCCCACCGTAGCAACGCCTCTGACCACTGTTAGAAAATGCTAGTTTAAATGTTTTAATTGTGTGCTAGAATCTGCCTTGATCTGCTACTGGCAGGCAGGATATAACTGTTTTACATAAACAAATTTGCCTCCTCTCCACACCTATGTCTTATTTCCCCGCTTCCATTCCCTCTTTATAAGCAATTCAGGCAGATTTGCATTTAGAGAGACGGGTCTGTAGCCCTCATGTCTAGCCTGGCTCCAAACTTATACAGGTAAAGCAAAAGGTCAGAAGTCAAATATAACCCCCCCCCCTCAGTTTCCAAAGCTGAAGATAGTGATAGGGAGGGAGGAGTTAACAAATAAAAAGGTCATGAGTCAGGAATTAAGTACATCTCTGCAAATAATCCATACATCCAACGGTTGACACTGACAGATATGCTTAATCTCATCTTCTCGTTCTCAAAATAACTATTTCCTGTTTGGATTGCAAAGCAATTCCACATCCAGATAAGATAAATGTTCAAGACAATCATATGCTCACACCCGAAGCCTTCCCCCACAACTATTGCAGAGTCACATCATTTACAAAGCCATGTTGTATCAGTCAATTGATGCCTTGATCCAGCCAGCTAAAGGAGTGAGTGGGCAGTGCCCACGCACACCCCACCAGGCCACCACCTTCCATTCCACCTGTTCACCACCTGAATTGTCTGCTTCACCCCCACTTCATGAGTGGGTTGGCCCTGGATCTGTGAGTCTGTGCAGAGTTCAGCACATGTTGCAGGAGTTATCGCTTAACTCTATCACAATACACTCCCAAACTCTTCCTACCTCCACCAGTTTGCCTTCTCCTCTCTGCCCTGCCCCACTCACCTCCCCAGGTTCCTGGGCAGGCTTTGAGACAGTGGTGGTGGCCGGCCAGCCAGCTGATCAACAGTGGGTACAGAGAGGGCAGTTCTTCCCCACAACCCCTGGCTTGCTATGGACACATTGGCATTTGAGGAGGGGAGAGAGTCCCTACCATCCCTATAGGCCAATTGAGATGTTACCAGTTGGGAGCATCCCAATGTTGCCACTGGAGAGGGAGAGGGGAGAGTGAAGGGGAGATAGGAGGAAGAGTCCATGAGAGCGTGTTTTCCTTTCTCCCCTTTCCAAGGGCTATTAGGGTTACTCCCAGGGGACTTCCGCAGAGGACGTTTGGGAGCAACCATGCAACTTGCAACAACCCCTAAAGGCTCCTTTGAAAATCTAGAGCTGTGTTCTGACTCTAGACTTCGAAACTCTCAGTTTTGACTATTCACTTTGAAATAGTGATTTGGACAGGACAGTAAGGTTTACATCGGATTCCAGGACAGATCTTTACAATTATTTTTTATAGAGGCACAATGACTAGCCAATTCTAATGGGCTCTAAATATAGCATACAGTAATTAATAGTAAATGGTCAATAATAGCAGTGAGGGGAGACTGAGATGTTACGGACTTTCATGGAGGTCCCATTTTTAGGAAATGTTATCAGAAGTTTCCCACATAGAAGGTGCAATGTTTGTAACCTACTCATCATGTGGATCAGCCCGATCACATGGAACCCTCCAATCCAGTGTCACATATTCCCAGGCGGCAGAAAGACACTCCATCTGAATCATGAGACCTAAACAGGAACAGAGGGTTGGGGTATTATGGAATCCGGTGCGGAATGCACCACCTCCTCAAATTTCGGTATTTATTTCTAGGTACGTATACACTGCCTTTCAGCCCTAAAAAAGATCGCGAACATGGCCCCAAACTAGCAGATCATATGAACATTATTCCGATGGATGTCTACTCAGTAGTAAGTCTCGCCTTGCTCATCAATTCCTTTCAAATGACAAGGTGCTAGGAAGGAACTAAGTCAATGCAGGAATAGGAGTGGGATATGAGTTGTCTGTTGACCCCTGGCTACACAACCCAGGCCCTCACAGCATTGGTTATATAGCAGATGATTAACAGAGTCCAATAAGTAGGATTCAGACTTCGCCTTGAAATGTCTACTCTGATTGTCTACAATTTGGCAAGTCTGGAGTATGTGCAGCAAGCAACAGTATGTGTAACAAAGACAAGGGCCTCAGTCTCCACCTTGTTTACTACACTCTACTACTCCGATGAGCTCAGCTGAATATTCATTTCAAGCTTTATGCTTATTAGTCTCATCTCCAAACGAGAACAAGTCTTTAAAGGTGATCCCATCCCCCATAACCTCAACTATATAAGATGTTCACACACATCATTTACAGACAGTTTTGTCACCTTCTTTCCCGGACATCTCTAGTTTTTACAGTAACTAGTGTTGGGTTTGTTTTTTTATTATTTAAGCTGTAAATGCACCCTTTTATGTCAGGGTCTTTTTACTGTTTATGTCACCGCCAATCACTGCATTGGTCCCAAATTAACTGCTTTATTATTTAGCTATAACACTTTTAATACTGGATGCAAATTAGTCAACCGAGAATGGCGGGCATAGTATATAAAAATTAGGAGATTTCCCAAGGCTACAGTTCCTGCCCTTGCTGAAGGGATCCTGGCTACTGCTAAAGATAAAAGATACAAAGTGTAAGCAGAACTTAATCCTGGGGGAGTAGAGAGGAAATATGGTGATGTACATTCCAGGAACAGTGGCTTTTGTGCTGTCTGCATTATTGTTACCAACCATTGTCAGCTAAAAGAGATGTGATGTGTCTGATTTTCAGGGCCTCCCCTCCCATTAGTGAGGTGAAGTGGCCTGTCTCCAGCAAAGGATTTGGGGGTACCATGTCTGGCAGCAAATTACACAATTTATTATGCATTTTTACCACATGAACATAAGAACATAAGAAGAGCCTTGCTGGATCAGGCCAAACACCCATCTAGTCCAGCTTTCTGTATCACACAGTGGCCCCACCAGATGCTTCCGAGAGCACACAGTCAACAAGATAACCTGTTTCCTGTTGTCACTCCCCTGCACCTGGCACAGAGAAAACCCACTTCCCAAACCAGGAGGTTGCTTATGGCTTGTACCCTGTGATGGTCTTTTCCTCCATGAATCTATCCAAACCCCTTTCAAAGGCATCAAGGCCAGGTCCCATCGCCACATCCTGTGGCAAGGAGTTCCACAGATGAATTACACGCTGGGTGAAGACATATTTTCTTTTGTCCGTTCTAACTCTCCCTCCACTCAGTTTTTGTGCATGTCTCCTGGTTCTGGTGTTGTGCGAGAGGGAGAAGAACTTCCCTCTATCCACTCTCTCCATCCCATGCATAATTTTATACGTCTCAATCATGTCCCCCCTCAGGCGCCTTTTTTCCAGACTGAAAAGCCCCAAACGCTGTAGCCTTTTCTCACGAATCATTCTGGTCGCTCTTTTCTGCACCTTTTCTGCACTTTTCTGCTTGCCATTTGGATGTTCTTCCTCAAGCATCAAAATATCTTGGGCCATTCTTGATCCTTAATTATGAACCAAGACTATTCTATTTGTTAAAAAATGAAAAGTTGAAACTTGCCACTTGAATTTTCCTGAGATATTATTAGGACACGAGGGTGTGGATGTTAAAATTCTCATCCATGCCAGTACTCATTCATTTCAATCACATTCATGTCATCACAAAATTCCACCTGTTTCATTTTGTCATATGTTCCCTGTTGATTTCAGTGGAAGAACCAGCTTCACAGATCCTACATATAACGTTGCTGTTTTCAAGCCAATCAGCATGAAATTCTAGGACTCTGCCAAGAGATCGCACCTGCTAGAGAAAAAGGAAATAGAAAAGAATGAATGAGACCTAAATTGGACCAAGTGGATCTCTGCTCACGTGGGACCTGTTCATTCCTATTGTGTATGATTGGGCATAAATGCCAAATTGAATGAAACGGCCCAATTAGTCAAATTTTCCCATTCATCCCAAACCAAATGCATTCCCCTAATGTATCATTTTATCTCAGGGTCAATTATCTCCCTATCTTTATTTTCAAACACCCCTGCAGGACCATCAAGCATAAGCATTAATAAGTGCTAGATTTGATGTGGTTCCATCTCAAGTCCTGTCAGGCAGATTTTCCAACATCCCACTCTCTGATCGTCATTGTCCCTGTGGTTCTAGGGCTGTGGAGACTATTTTCCATATATTCTCTTATTGCAAATTTCATGGACACTCTCGTTTCAAATACCTGAACCCCACACTTGTCAAATACCCAGGTTGCTCAGATATTTTAAAATTGTCGTATCTTGACTGAGACAGTAGGAAATGTAAAAATGTTATTGTCAGTAGAGTGCCTCTTTCAGGTTAGGTTTTATTGAAAATCTTTGTTTTATTATTATTATTATTATTATTATTATTATTATTATTATTATTATTATTATTATTACATAGCCCAATCCTATTGCTTTACAATGTCGCTGTCACACACTGCTGGGTTGCTGTTACAAACAGCGAGCAGTGAGGCACACACAGCAGTGGCTGCTGGAGCTCCACAGGCCCAGGTAAGATGCCAGGGGAGGTGTGCCATGGGGGGGGCAGGAGGAGGACAGGGAGAGTTTCAGGGCAGATTGGGGAATGGGCAGGAGGCAGGCCGGGGGAGGGGTGAATCCTGGTAACACCGGCATGCACCAGGATCCTCTCCCCGCCCCTTCCCTAAGTCCCTCTTCCTTTTTCTCCTCAGACTTATGCCAGCTATAGAGCTGGCATAGGTCCGAAGAAACCCAATGGACATAAAGAGGCTTACCTGGAGGCCTCAAGAAGGCTTCCTGATCGCCCGCCCACCATTCGCTGCAGCACGCACCTCCATGCTGCGGCTGCATCAGCACCAATGGTGGGGGATAGGAATGGGGCATAAGGGTGGTGTTTTTTTTTTGTTTTTTTCCTCACAGGGGACCTACTTTAGTTTCAAATTGTATTAGGCTTAGCAATTCAGAAGGACATTTGTATTTCATGATGTAAGTAAAGGGCAGTGATGTAGACTTGAGTTTTGGGACTTGGATTTGAGTCAGACTCAAGTCGTATCAATGATTTGACTCGACGATTGTAAAAAACTTGAAAGACTTGACTCAAGACTTGGAGCCTTTTCCAAGTCAAATTTTATTCAGGTTTAAACCTGTTTTCCCCATTAAATAGATAGGGACTCGCAACCAAAGACTCGGGACTTGGGGGCAAAGACTTGGGACTTGACTCGAGACTTGGAGTCAGAGACTTGATCCACATCCCTGGTAAAGGGTTAGAATCAGCAACATCAGAGCATGCAGCAACACAGTGAACCCACCAAAGTTTTCTCTTCTTAGTCATACCAGCCAGGCACATCAAGCAGGCTCAATGAATCTTGCTTGAGTAACAAAAATGGCAAGAATGCCAGCGTATGAGCTTCAGGATTCTTTATACAAATGGGGGACGTTTACTCATATAACAAAATGTCCAGTTATTATGAGTCTTTGCCCCAGCATGACTGACAGCCATCCTACCAATCAGAGCAATGCATTCTGGACCAATCAGCACACATCTCCTACCTATTAGATAAACCTATATCCTATAGTGCTGTTTGGCGAAGCACTCAGCTTTGGAGAACGTGTCCCCCATGCTATTGGACGTATTGCTGTACGTTTAAGGGCAAAAAAAGAGCCAAGCTTAGCTGGGTAATACCCAAGAGCCATCTAGTCCTGCCTCCTGCTTTATACAGTGGCTGGCCAGATGCCTCTGCAAAGCCCACAAACAGCGCATGGAAGCTGTTGCCCTTCCTCCCCACCAACTGGTACTCAGAGGTACTGTATACAGCTTCTTCTCAGCATCATCTAGTAAAATGCTGGTTTATTGGAAGCAACATTTTAGTTTACAAAGCATAGCAAAGAATCTTGCCAGATTTTTACCCCCAATTTAGCACAAAGGGCCTGATTTGAGCACAAATTTATCCTAAGCCACAGCTTACATTGTGTTTTTTTTTCCTAGTTCTTAAAGCTGCTGCACCAGCAATGCCTTGTTCAAAAGATATTTTTAAAAATCGCTACGACAATCATCTCTCAATGGTTGGTAAAAAAAAAAAAATACAGCTGCAATTTATGCTCCCAAATAATACTACCTTTATCTTAAGGCTCTTAAGGAGCATTTTCAGTAATAATGGCTGATTTAGATAGATTCCCATGGTGCTGGATCATTGCTGATGACATTAATGGTTTAAGGCTCCCTGAATGTTGATTGATTGCCGTAATCTGCTGAAACTATTTCAGGACATAGATTTATTATTATTAAGCCTATAAAATGGTGTCAGGGTCAAAGCAAGTTGATGATTTGTTTTGTGATGCAGACATTACAGAGGAGAAGATGAAATCTTTTAATAAATGTGAAATGTAGGAGAGAACAATGTTTCATCTTCTTCCGCTAGAAAATCTGCAGCTAGCTAATACAGATTGTGGCAGCACAGGGAAGGTGTGTTTAGAGAGGCTGTCTGGGGAAAATAACCTTTAAGTGCGAAGTAAATGCTGTGCAGGAGTTAGCACCAGAGACACCTTTTGAGAGTGTTGCCCTACAGGTTAGGTCTGTGGTCTGGAATCTCCTGACACAGCAATCTTGCTGCGGCTAAGTACGCTGGAATTTGGTTAGTAACTGGGAGACCAGGTGGGACTTCCATGTGTGCTGTTGCTGAAGAAAGGTGGGGTATAGATTAAACATATAAATCAAGTTACTTGCCTTCCTTCAAGCCACAGAAGCAGATCTAGTTTGGTCTCATCAAAATTCAAATCCCATTGGTTTTTATAAACCCAAATGTTTGGACCTAATCTGATCTGACGTTCGAAAATCATTGTTTCCCTTTCTCTTTCTCTGTCTCTCTAAATTTATCTCTTTCGAGGCAAGGAGGCCAAGTTATTTCCTGACTCAGTATGAAAGTCAGGGTAGGGGTTACAAGTCAATGTGACAACAGACGAGATCATCATTCCCGAGGGAAAGGAAAAATGTGGAAGCCCAGACCTGAAACTTGAGCAAGCATTTTAAAACTGCACATAAGCATAAAGTGTGCAGCTGGTGCCTTGAACACAGGGAAAAAAATATGTTTAAGGTCAGGTGCGTTTTGAAGTGAATGCAGAACTTCGGAGGATTCAGGGCTGCTTCACACTTGATGGGGCAGTCGTTTTTTGGTGTCGTGAAAGCAAAATACCATGGGTTTTGAAGCTGCATTTTTCATCAAACCATTGATGTCAAGCCAAAATTGTCTCCTCGGAGACCAGCAGTGGTTCTCCAAGGTTCCAGGCAGACATCTTTGCAAGCATCAATGCCTTAAATCTTTGGATGTGGACCTGCTACGTAGTGTATTGGGACTCTCTGCAAACAAAGCATATTTTAGTTCACATTGCTTTACAGCCCTTTCTATATAGAGCTGCCAGGGATCCATCAGCAATTGTACCTCCACAAGGAGCATTCATCACAAATTTCTGAGCATTTTCAGGTGTGATGAACACATGAGGCGTGAAGGGGAGTGGTACAGCAAACGTTGGTGTATATACCAGTGTCATCGCTCTTGGGACCTGGAGCAGTACTGATGAGGGAAGGGGAAGGAGCTCAAATGCAGCTCTTCAAGTGCTTTCAGACTTCCATGTTACTGAATGGAAGAGGAGCCAGACTGCAACAGCTCCCACGCTACTGAAGGTAATGTCTGAAGAGGTTCCTAAGTGGACCCATCAAGGACTTTGTCCTTAGAAATGTTGGCTTGAACTGGGGTTTGGGACGGAGATGGCCTTGGTCGCCTTGGTGGATGACCTGCACCGGGGACTGGACAGGGGGAGTGCATCCCTGTTGGTCCTGCTAGACCTCTCGGCAGCTTTTGACACCATTGACCATGGTGTCCTTCTGGGTCGGCTGGCTGGGTTGGGGCTTGGAGGCACCATCTTGGGGTGGTTCTGCTCCTTCCTGGCTGATAGATCCCAGAAGGTGGTGCTGGGGGGTGCTTGTTCAGCACCCTTGACCTTGAGGTGTGGGGTGCCACAAGGGTCAATTCTATCCCCCATGCTATTTAATATCTATATGAAGTCGCTGGGAGAGGTCACCCGGGGGGTTAGGGTAGGGAGTCATCAGTATGCTGATGACACCCAGCTCTTTCTCTCTTTTCCACCTGACTCCAAGGGGGCGATCAATGTCCTGAATCGTTGTCTGGAGGAAGTTGGGAGCTGGATGGGGGTAAACAAGCTGAAACTAAATCCTGATAAAACAGAGGTTCTTTTGGTCCAGAAGTCTACAATTCAGGTATTGGACCATCGCCCTGCTCTGAATGGGGTTGTACTCCCTCTGAAGGAGCAGGTCCGCAGCTTGGGGGTTCTCCTGGATGCGCAGCTGCTCCTGGATTCCCAGGTGGTGGCTGTGGCCAGGGGGGCTTTTGCCCAGTTTCGGCTGGTGCGCCAGCTGCGACCGTACTTGGATCGTGCAAACCTGGCCACAGTGACTCATTCCCTAGTGACATCTAAATTAGATTACTGCAATGCACTCTACGTGGGGCTGCCTTTGAAGACTGTTCAGAAACTGCAACTAGTGCAGAATGCGGCTGCTCGTGTGGTTGCCGGGGCTTGTTGGTTTGACTCAGTCGGGCTGTTGCTTCGGTGGCTACACTGGCTGCCGGTTTGTTTCCAGGCACAATTCAAAGTGCTAGTTTTGACTTTTAAAGCCCTTTACGGCTTGGGACAAGGGTATTTGAGGGACTGCCTCCTTCCTTATAATCTGACCCGTACTCTGAGGTCATCAAGGAGGGGCCCTGTTAACCATGCCGCCATTGACGGAGGTGAGGGGGATGGCGGCGAGGAATAGGGCCTTCTCCGTGGTGGCGCCCCAACTATGGAATTCCCTCCCCTGGAATTAAGAACAGCTCCCTCCTTAGAGACCTTTCGGCGGGGCCTTAAGACATTTTTATTCAGGTTGGTGTTCGATGGCTGACATGGTGGGCTGGCTTTTTAATAAATGCAATCATAAGGTGACCCACTGGGTTTGTTTGTTTTAATTGTTTTTATTGTATTGTATTTTATTATGTATTTTAACATGTTTTAATTGTAAGCCGCCTTGATTGCCCTTGTCGGGAGAAAGGCGGGGTAAAAATTCTTTAAATAAACAAATAAATAAATAAATAAATAAATAAAAACCTATATGCTCACAAGCAATGTGTACGAGCAGCATCATAACGCTGGGATTCCTTCCACTGACAATATTTATACAATGTTTAATATGGCATTCTAGAATTATTATAACATGTTGCTTTACTGAAGTGTTAAGAATTACCGGTAAATAACAAGAAGCCCTCATTATTTTTTTTTTTAAATGAATCAGCTTAAATGCACTGTAGCAATGCACTACATAAATGTGATTTATGATGGATGGGAACAATTCTTCCATAGAGATCTATATGAATCAAGGGTAAGAGATGCATAATTTGTGTCTCTCCTTTGCATTCTTCAGTTTAGCTAGATCATTTTTCCTTCTCAGTCTGTGTCACTTTGACTCCTGCAAAATTTAATATTGCCTGCAAAAGATTTGAGGTTGAGACAAGAGGTAAAACTGAAATTTCTTTCAATATTGTTCTGAACAGATACAATAATCGCCTAACAAAAGAGAATTTGTGAAACAGTAAGCCACTTCCAAAGGGGCTTAATAATATTGTTATTGTTTACTCCGTTATCCAAAAACCTTTTTTCCATGGAACTAAAGGCAATATAGAAAGGTTATCTGGACAGTCTTCCCTTCATACACTGACCAGCCCTAGGCCTGCTTATTTTCATCAAGACTGTGGCAAATCATGACCAGACTACCACAAGTAAGCACTCTTATGTCTCAATAGGAAGATAGTTTGCCTAGAGAATAATTATTATTAGCACAATCCACTCCAGCCAAACTCTTGGCTGGATTGTGCAAAGCCTTGTTGATTTCAGTTGGAAAGGATTAAGAACAATAGAAGAGTCCTGCTGGATCAGACCAAGGGCCCATCTAGTCCAGTTTCCTGCAGTGGCGTAGGAAGGGGGCGGGAGGCGGTCCACCCCGGGCAGCACAAGTACCACACAAGGTACCTGTATCCTGTTGCCACTCCCTTGCAACTGGCATCAAGAGATAGCCTACCTCTAAATCCTGGACGTTGCATGCAGTCATCATGACTTGTAACTTGCGATGGACTTTTTCTCCATAATTCTGCCCAATTCCCTTTTAAAGGCATCTAGGCTAGGTGCCATCACCACATCCTGTGGCAAGGGGTTCCATGGATTAATTACACACTGGGTAAAGAAATATTTCCTTTTATCTGTTCTGACTCTTTCACCAGTCAATTTTAGTGGATCTACCAATTCTATTCATCCCATACATAATTTCATATGTGTCGATCGTGTGCTCCCTCAGGCGCCTTCTTTCTAGACTGAAGAGCCCCAAACATTGTAGCATTTCCCCATAACAGAGGTGCCTCAGCTCACTATCATATTGGCCACTCTCTGCTGTACCTTTTCCAGTTCTACTATATCCTTTTTGAGATGTGGTAACCAGAATACTCCAGCTATGACCTTACTATTGATTTGTACAATGGCCTAATAATATTGGCCGTTTTATTCTCAATCCTTTTTTAATGATCCCAAGCATGGAATTGGCCTTCTTCACTGCCGTTGCACACTGGGCCAACACTTTCATCAAGCTGTCCATCCCCCCCAGATCTCTCTCCTGATCCATCACAGACAGCTCAGAACCCATTAGCGTATATGTGAAATGTTGGTTTCTTGCCCCAATGTGCATCACTTTGCACTTACACTGAACTGTATCTGCCATTTTGCTGCCCATTCACAGGATCATGCCCTTTATGGAACTTAAACTTGCTCACATTTTCTTTGGATGTTGTAAATATATAACTTGTTGGGCATTTATTAACACAAGCTGGCCAACATATTTCATGCAATTCATAAGGAAGGCATTGGCACACCTAGGAGCCATGAGAGGTGCCTTCAGAGGTGGCTAATGGGCACAGGGTGTCACAGGGTGTCAAAGGTGTCACAGGATTCACCTTGCCTCATGGGCGGAGCACTCAAATGCCTTCTGCATGTTTTTGGCTCCCATAAAAGTGTATTGTCCTATTTGGGCTGGTGGATTTTCCCCCCCAATGGACTAACATAGCTACATACAATTTTATGAGCAGTTACAAACTAACTGATCAGCAGAAACTAGTAAAACTGGCAAGAGATTTGATTTAGATGCGCGTGCACGCGCGTGCACACACACACACACACACACACACACACACACACACACAAAATGATGGGTGAAGTGCCCCAGGTGCAATTTGGATTCGAGTCACCAGTTACAAGCAACACTGGAGTATGCTCAGGAAAGTAAGCTCCTGAGAAAGTGACATACACGTGCACCATCAAGGAACAAAAAAAGAACACTTTTTTTCCTTTCAAAAAATTGTTACTTAGACATATGAAAATGTATGCAGATTTAATCAATTAAGTAATCAATTAGCACTCAGGTGATTACAATTTCTTTAATCAAGTGACAGCGCTCATCACAAGTGTTCTCTGCTTCCAATCCTGTCCCAGCACTCCTGAGACCTGTTTAATAGCAGCAACTGGATTAGCATGACGCAGGCCATGGGAAAAGACACCCCTTTTCATACCATATGTAAACAATTAGCCGGAATGCTAGCAAAGGCTCAGCTCTGAAGGGTGCTGTTGTTACAGAGCTTTCTTGGAACTATATCTATGTACACTGTAATCTCTATAAAGCGCCCTTGGGCAGGAAGCCATGGTAGGCAAGCTGACTGGTTCACCATATTTTATCTAAGAGGCTTGCCTAAGTAACACGATATCCTGCAAGTACAGTACATGAAAGATCTATAGGATGGAAATACCAGGCCCATGTAATAATCTAGTACTGGGGACACAGTATCTCCCTCCTAATCAAGATGCTGAGGATGGTCTTGTCTTGGAAAGAAATATCAGGGAGACGTCCAAAAGGAAAAAGTGTTGTAGTAATGGGTGACTTCAGTGACTCTCACAGCACTTGGTAAATTCATGTTCAGGTCATGGCAAGGAGAAAAAAATGTCTACATACACTAACAGCACAAGCCTAGGCATGTCTACTCAGAAGAAGTAAGTCCCACTGAGTTCAATTGGATAACCTCACAGGTAAGTGTGCATAGAATTGTAGCGTGGAAAGTTTCATGACTGGACACAATTCTCAAAGAGACAGGAAATATGGGTTTTACAGCCATGTATTCTTGTGAGAAATAAAATACTTTCAAATATACTGGATGTTGCAGCATTTCTTTCTTCCAGCACGTACCTGTTGGGACACAGACAGAAAGGATCCGATTAGCAGGCAAAAAGTGAAAGTCTTTAATTCCTAGTTGCCAACGTTTCCTCCTTTTTCTGAAGGGCTTTGTCAAGGCAGCACAGCGAAATCGCTGTGCATAGAATTGCAGCCTTGACTGTGCCTTAGATCAGTTGGTTTTGGAACCAACCAGAGGGGAGATGATCCTAGACATACTATGGTACCTACTACCCAGGACCCAGTGCAAGATGCCAGTTGTAACCATTAGGGAACAGTGACCATAGTGCTTTCCAGTTCATCATACTGTATATATTGTAAAGTTTCCAAGGAAGTCCAACACAGACACATTTGACTCAAAAGAGGGGCATTCTCAAAAATGTAGAGACTAGTGAAAAGGAAGCAGAAAAATAAAGTCAAGAGGGTCAAACCTCTCCAGAGGGCATGGAGGTCATTTAAAGCCACAGTAATAGAGGCTCAGCTAGAATGTATGCCACTAAGTCGGAAAAGTTCCCCCCCCTGGTCCAGGAGGAGGCCAGCATGGCTCATCATGTATAGAGGCAAGGAAGCTAGAACAGGCAAGAAGTCTTCAGAAAATGGCTTGTCCAAATAAAGAAAACATTAAGGAACACAAACTCCGGCAAAAGAAGTGTAAGCTGACAATAAGGGACGTGAAAAAGGAATATGAAGCATGCATGGCTAAAATTGCAAGGCAAACAAAAACTAATTTGATATACCGTGCCTATATATATAATTTGATATATAGGCCAGCGGGTGGCGCAGTGGGTTAAACCGCTGAACCATGAGCTGTCGATCGAAAGGTCGGCAGTTCGAATCCGCGACGGGGTGAGCTCTTGTTGCTTGGCCAGCTCCTGCCAACCTAGCAGTTCCAAAGCATGTTAATGCGAGTAGATAAATAGCGGTACCGCTTGCGGGAAGGTAAACAGCGCTCCGTGTTCCAGCCGCATGCTACGCGCTGCAGCAAGGAGAGTCATGCCGGCCACATGACCACGGAGGCGTCTTCGGACAACGCTGGCTCTTCGGCTTTGAAATGGAGATGAGCACCACACCCTAGAGTCGGACACGACTGGACTTAATTGTCAGGGGTCACCTTTACCTTTACCTATATCAAAAGCAGGAAATCTGCCAGGGAGGCCGTTGGACTGTTTGATAACAAGGGAATAAAAGGGAAGCTAAGCTGAAAGAGGATAAGGAGATTGCTGAGAAGCTGAACAAATTCTTCAAGTCTCTCTTTACCACAGAAGATGTAGGGCAGCTACCCAAGCCTGAATGGACTTTGTCAGGGAGCGCGTCTGATGAGCTGTGTCAAACAGAAGAGGTTCTACAGTGTACAGAGAAATTAAGCAGTCACAAATCTCTGGGTGCAGATGGCATCCACCCAAGAGTTCTTAAGGAACTTAGATGTGAAATTGCTGATATGTTAACAAAAAATTGTACCTTGACCTTTAGATCAGCTTTAGTGGCAGAGCCAGTGGCGTCGCTGGAGGTGGGGTGGAACGCTAAGTTCCGCACCGCGCTGACCTCTGTTACTCACCGGCACGAGGTGGTCCCACCCCCTCACCTTCAGAGCCATTCAGTGGGGCGAAGGCATTGTACAGGAGACTCCCTGCGTGTTGCCTTTGCCACACTGAATGGCTCCGAAGGCGAGGAGGCGGGGCCGCCTCGTGCCGGTGAGTAACGGAGGTCAGCGCAGTGCGGAACTTAGCATTTTGCCCCACCTCCAGCGACACCACTGGGCAGAGCACTGAAAGATAGCCAATATAACACTGATATTTAAGAAGATTGGGGGGGGGGGTTTTAAAGGCTAGCCTGCTTAATGTTTGTTCGACATAAACTGGTGGGAAGCATAACTAAGAATAAAATTATTAGGCATCTAGAAGAAGACCAAGCCTTGCTGAAGGAGAACAAACATAAGTTCTACCTCACTAACCTTCTAGAGTGAGAGTGTAAACAGGCATGTGGATAGAGGCAACCTGGTTGACAATGTATACTTGGACAGTCAAAACGTTTTTGACAAAGTCCCTCTCCATTCCATTTAGTTCAATGGGGCTTACTCTCAGGTAAGTATGTATAGGACTGCAACCTTAGTTGCAGTATGTATGTATAGGATTGCAACCTTAGTCTCTTATCATGAAATAAGAGATCATTTTTTTGGCATTTGAATAAATTTAAAATCTTTGCTTTCAATTTGCAGACATGTACGGACGGTATATCTCTGATGATAGTAGTGCAAGTCCTAGACTTTGGAACAGGGAATCATAGAGCTATTCCCTTTGCATGAATGTGTATGTGTGAGCTCATGACATGGTGGACTCCATATGGCTGGCAGAGCGAACTCATGGAGGGAGTTGCTGCTCATTAGAAGGGAGAGGGGGGTAGCCTTTGAGTCATCTGCCTCCTGGACAATACAATGCCTCCTAGTGTCATGTAGATGGCATCGTACCCCCTTTCCAACACTGTCACCTGGAAATGTCAGGGAGTGGGACTACACCTGAGACCTCTTCCCAATGCACCCCAGCTGCTCCCTGCTTCTCAGTAATGCCTGTCAGGAAGGATGTGGGTCTCCCTCTTCCCCTTCAGTCAGATACTTGTGACATCCAAGTATTAAGTTCCACCCCACATCTCGCACAATCCACCATGGATCTCCTGGTTGCTCTTCTGGATTTATGGCATTCATGAAATCCGAGGTGATGACGATTATAAGCACCTATCAAACTAGATGCTGTGCAAAGGTTTAAAAGAACCGAGGCCTCAGTCTAGATGCTTATTCATTTCTTTCCTACCTTTTGCTAGATAGTCTCAAGGTGGCTATAATGATTTATTTATACAAGACAAAAATGGCTATGATCCAGAAAGCTGATTTAAGCGTGTGCATGTTTGTGTTGCGGCTTCTCATTCTGCCCCCCCCCCCCCCATCATAGGTCCTTGCATACTATCGGAAACTACATTTGAAACTCTCCTCAAAACTGGTTTTTCGAGCAGGCGGCTTATAAGGCTGCTGCTGTTATGTGGGGGGAAGACATAGAAGCCCCAGTGTATGCATGAGTTCGGCGCATGACCTTCTGGATCTCAGCCCAGATCAACACATTTAATTATAAGAGGCAAGGGAGTGACTAAACAAGGGCTGGGTTGGAATGATATCTCATGCTCTCAATAGACCAGAACTTGTATATCATTCATTCAGAAATGATCACACCTGAAGAGGGGTGGTGTTCCGGGTTCAGGAGATGGAATATATGCAAATGTTTTCAGCAGGTGGTAGACTCCAAACTCATAATTTGATCGAGATAGCAATCTCCTTATAATACATGATAAGAAAGGTAAGTGTTGCTGAGCAGTACAGTATTTCATCACTGTGTCTTTGATTTCCTTGATATAGATCAGAAACTCCGTGTTTTTAGCATAATAGGATCTCATTTGTTCTAAGTGCATCATAAAACTGTAATTTGGTCTCTAAAAGACTATGCTGGATTCAGGTTTGGCAGGGCCAGAATCAGGGGTTGGTGTTGTTAGGCAGCCAAGGGCCCAGGGCCCTCATGTTCAGGAATCTATGTATGTTGCCTTGAGTTCTATAATGGTAGAAATGTGAGATGTAAATGTAGTAAAAAAATATTCCCAAGAACTTTTTGTTTTCAGATGACAGACTCCAGCAAAATGGAATCTGTTCTACAATTAAGGCGAAGCAAACAATAAACATGTTAGAAGACTACCTTTTCAAGAGACGCTTCCTTATTTTCCCTCTTTTAGTGCCCATTTCCATGGAAACAGAACAGAAAATGCCATTAGAAGAAGCATGCAACCTATATTCAGGACTGACAATGCATTCCTGCATTAAATGAATTTTAGCTGCTGGAGGTCAGTGGAAACAGGTAAGTACAGTGTTAGAAAATCAAGTCACAATTTATATGAAGGAACATAAAGTAGCTACTGCACTACATTGGGAAGTGTGGCAAGGCTCATGGGATTATGAGGTGAATGGATATTCTTCACACACACACACTGCACTCCTATGCATGTCTACTCAGAAGTAAGGCCCATTGTGTTCAATGGGGCTTACTCCCAGGAAAGAGTGCATAGGATTACAGCCACAGACACATAAGTCTCTAGTATGGCCACAATCCAGCACATGTTGAGCCCCTGAAATCATTGCACTTAAGTATGCCTAACTTTGCACATAAAAACACGTCAGTGTAAAAAGGGCCTTGCTAGATCATGTCAACATATTCCAGAATCCTGTCTCCCACAGTGGTCACCCAGATGCCTGAGGAAAGCCCAAGTGGAACATGTAGCCTAGTAGCCCTCTCCCGATGGTGCTTCCCAGCAACATGTATTCAGACACACACTGCCTCTCTGAACCTGGATGGACAGAGTATTTATTTATTTATTTATTTATTTACAATATTTCTATCCCGCCTTTCTCCCCAAAGGGACCCAAGGCGGCTTACACAGGAATAAATACAAAAATACAAATAGATAATTACTTTTTAAACAGCAAAAAAAAAAAAAACAGTAATAAAAACATCTAAAAATTGATTAAAAATTACATTTAAAACAAGATCATAAAAACAGCAGCACCCCACCCATACCAGCAAGATGTTAAAAAGGCAAAGGCTCAGAAGGCTTCTTTGAACAAGAAGGTTTTTAGGCCTCGCCGGAAAGTGTCCAAGGAGGGAGCAGTTCGTAAGTCAAAGGGGAGGGAATTCCATAAGGTCAGTGCCACTACTGAGAAGGCCCTATTTCTGGCCGCCGCCCCTCGCACCTCCCTGGGCGATGGCACTCGCAAAAGGCCCTTCTCTGATGATCTAAGGAGACGGGCCGGACTATATAGAAGTAGGCAGTCTCTCAAATATCCTGGCCCCAAGCCGTATAGGGCTTTAAAGGTCAAAACCAGCACTTTGAATTGGGCCCGGAAACGAATCGGCAGCCAGTGCAGCTGTCGGAGGAGTGGCCCAACAGAGTCGAACCGCCTACCTCCAGTGACCACACGGGCCGCCGCATTCTGCACTAATTGCAGTTTCCGAACCGTCTTCAAGGGCAGCCCCACATAGAGCGCGTTACAATAATCTAGTCGAGACGTCACCGTGGCATGGATCACCGTAGTCAGGTCTGCACGATCCAGGTACGGTCGCAGCTGGCGCACCAGCCGAAGCTGGGCAAAGGCCACCCTGGCCACAGCCGCCACCTGGGAATCCAGGAGCAGCAGCGGATCCAGGCGGACCCCCAAGCTGCAGACCTGCTCCTTCAGAGGGAGTGCAACCCCATTCAGAGCAGGACGATACTCTAGTACCTGCATTGTGGATTTCCGGACCAAGAGAACCTCTGTCTTGTCCGGGTTTAGTTTCAGCTTATTAGCCCTCATCCAGGTCCCAACCGCCTCCAGGCAGCGCTCCAGAACCTCAACAGCCACCCTGGAATCAGGTGGAACGGAGAGATAGAGCTGGGTGTCATCAGCATATTGATAGCACCCAACTCCAAATCCCCGGATGACCTCTCCCAGCGGTTTCATGTAGATGTTAATGTATGTAGTACATTTAGAGTATGTAGCCATTTAGACTCCGATGGCTTGCAGCCCAAATATTCCCTTTTCAGGACGTTGCAAAAGATGATTTATCTTTAATACATGTGCATATACATGCGTGCATGCGTGCGTGCATGCTTGTGTGTGTGTGTGTGTGTGTGTGTGTGTGCGTGTGTAGCACTGAAGTAGTCCATGCATGCTATGCAGCATTGGGCCTTGTGATGCAAGGAATGAGCACAAGAAGCCAATTTAAGATGAGCAGTTAGGCTTGTCTGTTGCAGCATTAAGGCGGTTATCCGCGATGATAGATATGTATATTGCCATGTACAGAGGCAGTCAGAACAATAGGGGTTGGAGAGCTAACAGGAGAAGGCCATCACCCTCATGGCATCCTGCTTGTGATGGCATCTGGCTGGGCATTAGTGCAAAGAGAATGCTGGATTAGATGGGCCTTGCAAGTCAGGTCTGTTCTCATGTCCTTATGTTTAAAGAGTGCTGGGTCACTGGTTTATTGCGGCACAAGCTTTTTGAGACAATAGCCTGATTCATCAGATATATGGTGGACTGGAAATATACAAACTAGTCTTAAAAAAGCTTGAAGTAAAACATGGCAACCCTCCGTTTGCCATAATAACCCAATGAATTCTACGAAGCAGTGATCTTGCAATGGCAGAGAGCGGAAGGCCAAGAAGAATGCCTTCCTCCTCCTTCATTTCCCAGCAACCAACACTGTATTGCTGTTTGATTGCAGGGAAAATGCGGAATCCTTGAGGGGAGGCGCCTGACTCTTGCATGCATCACGTGCATGTTGTCAGCTATAAACTGACCATCCATCCAGAAAGGTCCTATGACATCAGTGAGCTTTGGAAGGTGAATTTTTTGCTTGGCAAAAATGATCCTTATAGATATGAACCACGATATACTGTACAATGGACAACACTGCCATGAAATGACAAAGTGAACGGAGGGCGTGTTCAGTAACTGCACTTAGCATTCAAAAGGAGAAACACATTGACTCCAATCACTTCTGCCTGTTCCTTCTCTTCTCATCCACACTTCTAGCCAGTCTATCATCATGAGCAGGACTCTCCATTTGCCCTACTGTAGGCAATAAAGTGGGACACACACACACACACACACACACACACACACACACAGAGTGAGAGAGAGAGAGAGAGAGAGAGAGGGGGGGAGGGAGGGAGGGAGGGAGAGGATCTCATCTTACACACGTCCAGCACGTTTCAATGTAAACATTCACTGAAGTCCAACAAGCAATCTTGCTGAATGTGAGCATCTCTTCTTTTCAGAGGCGTTTCTACGGTAGGGCCCCTACCGTAGAAACGGCTCTGCTTCTTTTTGTCTTTGAATGCTAAGAACGAGGTGTTCTCCTTCTATGTATTTTGCATTTCTTTTCTACCCCAATTGAATATCAGTTTGGGGAGGGTTTTTCTTCTCCTTTTTATGCTTTGCCATTCTTTTTTCAAAGACATGTCTGACATGACATAAAACCGATTATTCCTTTGAACCGATCTCCACCTGTATGGGAAACACAAGCAGTTGAGTCATCATCTGTATGGGAACTTGGGTCTAAAACGGCATGATCCTTATCCTGCCTTTGGCTGGCACCCTCTGCTCTTTTCCCAAAGATACTAAACAGCAGAATTGGCTGTACATTTCTCTAGGAAACCTGGAGGTAGATGAAGAGAGCCAACTTCTTCTTGGGCTTTTGACAAACCTAAAGAATATTCTGGCGCTGCAGAGTTTTGAAGGCTTTTCAGCAAAGCAGAGCCAAGTTTCAAATGACTCAGGGTGAAGCTTCAAAGAAGCTGAGTTGAATTATGTTTCCACCTTAAACCAATCTAAAACCTGGCAGTGTGGATGGAATTTAACATCAGATTTGGGTTTATTTGAAAGTGAAACTCACATGGGAATGCAAGTACATGTAACCTGAACTTGAAAAATGGTTTCTAAGAGGCCTCGTGAAGTCCAGGTCTTAAGTATTATGCTGAATCTGGCCACAACGCTCTGCCATCAATTCTCCTTTCCCCTGTGGGTGGCTTCATGATCGTTATTACAGTTCCGAAAGACGATTCATTTCTAACAAGCGGTGGTAGCAAAATGAGAACGACCTCATCTAGCCCCCAAAAACGTGTTTTTCATGAAGAATTTCATGAAGCTCTTGATGGTGGAGAGAAGGGCTACAGTTTGCGTTTGAATCTTTGCTGTCTTCGACGTAAAGATGGATTGTGCTTGGGCACACTTTAATAATAATAATAATGATGATGATGATGATGATGATGATGATGATGATGATGATTCACTGAGAAGTTCTCCTGCACCAACGTGAATAGAAATTAAGATGAATGGAAGCTTTACAAGACCACTTGGACTCTTGAGCAGGTCCCACTCATTTTAGTGGTGTTTAAATTCCTAGTGAATGGAAGGGTGCCCCCTTGCCATTCCAGGAGTTCAGTATATAGGTAACAGTATTATGTGGGATTATAAGACAAAAGAACAGAGAGGCAACAAATACAGTAGATGGAGGAATCTGAGGTAAATACCAAGTAGTTGCAATGATCTTAGAGTAGGTGGTCCAGCTGCCTTTCAAAACTGCCAAAAATGCGCATGGGCACTAAAAATAGCGGTAAATAACCATTAGCCTCATGTGAGCATGATGTATAATGTTATCTATCCAACCAATGAATGGGACATTGGTCTTACTTCAGGAGGGAATTAGGTGTGTTGTGGGAGGATCAGCTGATCACCTTTTTGAAAAGGCTGGAGACAGACTTTTCAGACTGTTGAATGCAGTTTGAAACGGAGATCACTGCTGGTGGTGTGCACACCTTTGGCAAGTCTGGTAAGCAAGTTTTCCAGGTTTTTAAAATCTGCAAAACCTACAGCCCAATCCTACCTAAATTCCAGTGTGGCAATGCAGCGATCCCAATGAAGCTTCCTCTGCATCCCACGGGGGATTTTTGGCTGCTGGAGGTCTCCTCGGGGTAAGAGGACATTACCGCCCCACCCCCCCAGCTATGCTACTGGTGTTAGCAACTCATACAGTGCCTTCATCATTGCCCAGAGTTCAGGGATGAACCTTGCACAGTATGTCAACACAGCTGACAATGCAATTCTGAAACCGTTGTTGGGGTGGGGGGCCCTATGATTGCCTGAACGTTTTCCTACTGGCAAGCGGTTCCCTGTCAGTGAGTTCCATGGCACAAGTTTTTAACCTTATCTCGGAAAAAGAAACCTCTTTTCCTGTTCACCTTTATCCCTGCTGTTTTCAAGAGAACTGCTTCCAAATCCTTCAAATACTTTTGCAAATCTTTCCCAGGCACCAAGATGTCACTGGACGACACGCTTTGCAACAACGGATCCGTGACATGGGGTTCTGGCCACGTCATACGGTAAAGGGTTCTATTGAAACAACCATTAATATTGGCGTTAATAGCCACATCCTGGTGAAAGGAGGGCTTGGTAGCTACTTTTTGATAGACCTTTCAAAGGACTTAGCACATTGTTGACTCTCAGCCAGCTTGGAAAACAAATCTTGGAGTTTTGCAATAGGACCCTGCAGCTCATATTGAATTTACTGAAAGTCTGAAATCTCCACAAATCCAGACTGAGCCGTATTGCTTAGGCACACACGCGATGGGAGTCACATTCAGGTTACGAAGCAGTTCGCTCTTGCATACCTCACAACATACAGCACTGGGTGGGTCTTAACAAAGTGAGATGCGACTTCCATCAAAACTGCCATTCTTTATGTAAGGGTAGACAGAGGGCAAGATGGGTGCAGTGCCTAGTGGTTAGTTACTAGTACCCACCTGCCTCCTCCCCGCTTCATCCTTTTACCTGGGTAGTCTCGGAATGAACTGGGAAAAGGAAGTTCTTGCTTTCGGTTCCATCACTCAAAGCTAAAGAGCCCAGCAGCAGGAGGCTATCATGAGAAAAGCCTCCCTCCAGCTTAACAGAGAGCCCCCAAATCTGGGGAGGGGAGCCTTAAAATCAGATGGTAGCAGAATGTGGGAGGACCAGGAGTCATAGGAACCAATTCCCTCCCGAATTAACTGAGACCAGGCTAGTGACACAATAAAAATACAAGAAGTGTATTATATCAAAGCAATGAAGGGGGGGGGGAGTAAGGCACTGATAATTCCAATGAGAAAAGGGGTGGGGCGGCAAGGGTTGGCAAGGATGCTAAAATGCAAGCAACAAATAAAACCAACCCTGATGCAACTTCCCTGGGTTTTTTCCCTACTCTACTGACTTGCACTATTTGAGGTTCCTGGCCCTTGCCTCCACCCTTAGCAAGATGGGCAGGCAAGCCACCATGAACCCCCATCAGATGCTCCTGGTGTCAGACTAGGGCGAATGTGACTCCACTTTTTATAGCCTGTGTGCATATTAACCAGTGTCGCCTATAACCAGTGTGCATATAACCAGTGCATATAACCAGTGTGCAAGTGGTACTAGGGGTACTGGAGGAAGGGTTACCTGAGGCCCTGGATTTCCTGCTCCTAGAAAGTCCAGGTGGGCTTCACGCTCCAATCAGCTGTCACAAATAAAGTTCTTTGTTTACCAAGCAGCAGGAAAACTGACCAGTCTGCTGCTTCACCAATGATGGCTGCAGTTGAGCAGATGACGTGAAGCTCCTGGTGCTCTGCCATGAGATGGTTACACCCGTGAACTGTTCCAATACCAGCAAACTAGGCCTAGTGGCTTCCAGAAGCTTCCATAGCTCCATGGCTTTGGGCCAAGAGAGTTCATCTATATCGCTGGCAGAAAACAAACACATCTGAAGACAAGTCATCACTGGAGAGCCCAAAATCAATTGCCCTGCCTTCCATCCCTGCAAGGAAGCTGCAGGCTCTTCAAGCAAGCCAAATACTCTGCCACAGAATGCATTTTGCTTCCCTAAGAATCTGCTAACTATGCCTAGGCTCAGAAAGGCTGTTTCAGCAGCTCATATAATGTGCCTAGAGGGGTATTTCCAGGCAAGGCTGGAAATATATATGGCCCTCCATTTTGACTCAGACTGCACCCTCTTGGCCATCAGAGACTCTTTATTGTTGTTCAGTCGTTAAGTCGTGTCCGACCCTTTGTGATCCCATGAACCATATCCCGCCAGGCCTTCCTGTCCTCCACTATCTTCCCGAGTTCGCTCATTTTCATGTTCGTTGACATGAAGAGTTTCATGACTCTTTATACTATTGCAAATAACAGGAAAATGTCTCAGATCCCGTCCCAAAAGTCAAATCTGTTCCCCCTAACAAGGAATCTATTTTCCATCCGGCCAGCACTTAACCTCTGCCAACTTCAGCCCAAATACACTCTCAGGAAAGATGTGGGGTTCTTGCTTGTTGCCTCATTGTTGTACTGTGATTTTAGGGCTGTTCTCCAGCTGCCTAGAACAGATGTCAGCCAGGTATGAAAGAATAGGAACAGGGTATATGGCATATATGGCTTAGGTGAGGTCCACAGGGAGGTCTGAGAGAGTTAGAGCAACTCAGGCCCTAACTAGGCCAGATGGCAGGAGATCCACAGTTGGATCCTGTAATTGGTGCTGACAACAGGTTGCTGGGAGCCCTGGGGCAAAGCTCTGCACTGGACCCCTGCCCACCCCCTTATGGAACAATGGGCACATCCACTGCCACTGGTACTGCAGGTTCTGAGCATGGTCCAGCGTGCTTGAAGAAGCAGCCAGTGGGCAAGCATGAGGTGGCAGTAGAAGAGGAGGTTGGGATGACAAGCAAAACAGAACAAAGCAAGGGGGGACCAGGAACTAGGCAGGGGGAGTGCATCCCTGTTCTGCTGGGTCTCTCAGTAGCTCTCGGTACCATTGACCATGGCATCCTTCTGAACTGCTTGCTGGATTGGGGTTGGGGGATGCCATTTTACAGTGGCTCTGCTCCTTTCTATAGGGTAGGTCTCAGAAGGTGGTGCGGAGAGACTACTGTTTGACCCCCGGCGCCTTTGAGCTCTGGGGTCCCTCAGGGTTCCATCTTGTCTCTCGCACAATTCAACATCTACATGAAATCACAGGGAGAGTTTATCCAGAGGTTTGGATTGAATGTGAACTAATAAGCTAAGAATGAATCCAGAGAAGATAGGAGAGTTGATTTGACCCCTCCCCTCCCTGCCCCGTTCCAACCTCTCTCACCCCCTCCTGCCTCCCCCACTGGCTTGCTTATTATACCCCACCTTTCTCCCGACAGGGCAACCCGGCAGTCTAGCAATGTGCGTGGGAAGTGGCACTCCAGCAGTATGCTACTCGGAGCAGACTTTATGGCAAGATGCACGTTCTGCCAGCAGGGCAAGCCAATAGGCTTGGTCTGTTACACCTTAACTGGTATATTTGACAACAGATTTTTCACTGAGGCAACAATAATTCTCCTGGGCTTTCTCCTTCAAAGGAAAGGTTGATCTCCAAAGACTGTTCTGAACATCCCACTGGAAAGGAAGGAAAGAGCATAAAAAAGGGACAATTTCAGCTCCATGCTTTGGATTGAGCCTATTGTAGCATTTTGCCGCAACATTCTTGTCCTAATGATGCATCCATTTTCTTCCTGAATGTCATACCTATGCCAGGAGTCACGATGAGTCAACCTCCTCAAAGAAATGGCTTAAATAGCCAGATTGGTTTAAAAATAAAACATTGGATACTGTTTGTGTGTTTTTGTAATCAATGCCTTGGCCAAACTGTACTCGCACACACTAAGGGGGCTAGATATGGATGATTTAAAAATAAAAAATAAAAACCAGACCTTGTAATTTTCCTAAAATTAAATTAGTCCAGAAGTCTTCCCTCCCTCCCAGAATTCTTAACACACAAAAGTATGAAATAGGAACTGCAATATTCTGGAAGCAGAACTCATCAGTCTTGTTACAATATATGTATTTATGTTGGCCATTAACCTGAGGAGTTGAGTGCTTGTCCATTATTTAAATTTTATTTTAATACTTGAAGGTTTTAAACAGAAACACGTGTATCTGAGTCACAACATACATCACTATCATCACATTTCAGCTGGAACATTCTGATCAAACTGCATCATCCAATAGTAAAGAGATTCCAGTTCTCAAAATCTGTGGACTCTTACACTGAGTTATTGCACCAGAATGCATCAACAATCCAGATTATAATCCACAACATGGATAATTCTCCGTCATTGTCATTGTCTTCTCTCCCCCTGCCCCCCCCCTCTAACGTCATCCGTTGGGGTCAAATCACACATTACAAGCCCACATGGTTAGTGCTTCTGTGTTTACTTTTTCACAGTAAAAAGCATTTGGATCAGGCCCCCAGGATCAGGCCTGTGGGGAGGGGGATTGTGCCATGGTCATGGGAAGGAGAAAGAGCTGCTGCCACATACCATTAGTACAAATGGGGGCTTTTATCCTTGGAAAAAAAAAGCAGCCCCAGGAGGCTTCTGTCAGGATATACTGTAGATGGTGGCAGGGTAAGGCCCTATCCCCACAATGGTGTCAAGTCATGGGGCCCAATCTGGCTGCTGTTTACTGTGTGAAAAAAACAAAAACACAGATATGCTAAGCTAGGCTTGCCATATTTTCCTGATCTTCAACCAGGACACCCCCCCCAATTAAATAATTAAATGATTGAAAATTAATTAAATAATTAATTAAAAAAATAAAATACATAGAACAATACAAGCACGTCCACAATTTCTATTTAGTTAGTTAGTTTAAAATATAGGAGGTGCGAAGCGCCCCCTATTGCTGCGCGAAGCACGCTCGCATTTTTAATTATTTATTTATTTAGCCTACAAACTAAATAAGTAAATAATTAAACAAAGCAATTTAATTTTCAGAACCTAAGGGGGCGCGAAGTGCCCCCTATTGCCGCACAAAGTGCGCTTGCATTTTTATTTATTTATTTAAGTTAAATAATTAATTAAATAACTTACCCCACCATAGTCGGCAGTGATGCTTCTCAAGTCTTCGTCGTGCCGCTGAGATCCGTGCTGCTGCATCCTCGTCGCACTGCTGATCCGGAGACAGACTGCCCAGAAGCTGGCTCGTGCGGGCCCGGGCAATCTGTATCCGGATTGCTCGCTGTCTCACTGGCTCAGGCCCAGGCAATCTGTCTCCAGATCGCTTGCTGTCTCACTGGCTCGGAGCCGGTGAGACAGTGAGCGATCTCTGGAGACAGACTGCCTGGGCCCGCGCGAGCCTCCCGGAGGTTCGTGCGGCCCCGGGCAGTCTCACGTTCGTCCGCTGTCTCACCGGCTCCGAGCCAGTGAGACAGCGAGCGAACGGCCTACTCACCCGCTCGCTCGCCGCCGCCGCCGCCATGTTGAAAATAGAGTTACTTACCCGGGCGCCAACAACTTGGCTCTCACGAGATTTCGCAAGCCAACATGCCGGTGCCCGGGTAAATAACTCTATTTTCAACATGGTGGCGGCGGCAATCCGGGATCGTGCCCATACCTCCCGGAATGCCAGGATCCGAGCCCGAAATTCGGGATCATCCCGGGCATTCCAGGACGTATGGCAAGCGTATGCTAAGCACACATTTCCTTCAGTGTGTAGTTTGACTGTTTGCTCTTAGCCATATACAAGACATCCAGCCCCTCCCTGCTTTTTACTAGTCCTTAATAGTAGGACAACTTATACATTGCTAGATAGTAAACACCTCAATCCTCTACTCTTAAATTGGTGAGCAGTTCTTTCTTGAAGTCTCCGGTCTGCCTGAAATAGCTTGACTACATTCTACCAAATAAAGTCACCACATCCTAACAAGGCCAGCCCATCCATGAAGTAGGCTGTGGTGGCTCTCTCAGGCAGCAGATTGGAGAGGGCACCCACTTCCATTTGCCTGCCACGCGCCTCCACTGCTTCTCTTCCTCCTCCTGCTCCCTGGATTGGAAAAGGAAGAGGGGGTGGAGCAGAAGAGGAGAGTGGTGGGCTAGAGTGTTGGAGAGGCTCTAGTCCTCCATTCTCCTCCACACTTCCACTTCCGCTCTATTAGTCTCTTCCTTTTTCAAATGAGAGTGAGAGGAGCAGAGACTGGCACATCACCAAGTAATGGGGGGGGGGCAGCATTTGGCATACCGCTTTAGGCACCAGGAGCCAATCCCCTGGCATCAGGTAGCCGGTGATGAGAAAAGCCTTTGCCTGGGGAGCCACTGCCAGTCAGCGTCATGCTGGACTAGATAGACTAATGGACTGATGGCCCAACCTAGTGCCACTGGAACGAGATTTCTGATGGCGCTAGACGCTTTCTGGCTGTTGCAGAAGGCGACACACAAGAGCACGTTGCCTAGCCACCACTGCAAGTGGCAAGCAGCCAGTGGCCATCTCCATACACCAGCAGACTCTGGATGCCCGCCAACCCCGGTGAGTACACCTAGCTAGGGGCTGGGAGTGAGGCAGGGGATGGGCAGAATGGGGCAGGGGCTAGGCGGAATGGGCAGCGAAGGGGGTGGAGAGGAGAGTGGATCGGGACCAGGAAGGAGGCAGGTTTGGCGGCAGCAGTGTCTGCCAAATCCTAACCTCCTTCCTGTCCTCGATCTGCCTTACCCAGGTCCACACGGACTTGTGCCAACAATACCATTGGTGCAGGTCTGAGTAGACCTGGCGGACCAGCATGGGCTTACCCTGGGGTGTTCCCTCACCCCAAGGAGGCCTCTGGAGGCCCAAACACCCTGCGGGATACAGCGGGCCCCACGCTGGTGCAACTGCGTCACTGCGCAGAGTGTTCGGATTGGACTCCCCCCCCCCCATCTCAGGCAGCATCATAAGTGATAGGAAGCTGCTAAGGTGCATCTTTGGGGATGGGTTTTGGCACTGAGGGCTGTGTCTGTTTCTACCTTACAGGAATCATTAAAACATTATACTGTATTTCATGAACATTCTCGCCATATTGGAGATCGACATTTGTACTGCACAACTCCAGCAAAATAGTCTAGCGCTTGCTCTTTCTTTTCATCGTCTGTCAACATTCTGGTCAATGACAGATGTGAGACTCTTCTGGTTGCTCTCCTATCTACCTGTATTTCCTGAGATTGGAGGGCTTTCAGGTCCATGTCAGCACACCTTCACCCACCTCCCCCCATGAAGAAAGATCCTTGAAAATGTTTTAACAAACCCCTGACCACATGACACTCGTGACTCGACTGGTTTTGGTTTCATCTCCTGACTCCAGCTTCCTTTGCTCCAATTCAGCCTTGGGTTGGGGGAGGTGTCCGTGCAATGCTGTTTCACAATCTGGCTTCCTGCATTCTCGAGACTTCTGAGTTCCATTTCACACTGACTCACTCATTTGGGAAAGGACAGTCATATCTGATTGGCTGAACCCTTGGACCTGTCTGATATGTTTCTTGCCAAGCAACTAGCAAAGAGGTCACGCTGGGAAGCCTGCAAAGGCAAGCTTATATGTGAGCAAGGCTTTTTCCTGTAAAATGAGGACACATTAACCAAAGGTCCAGAGTACAGAAGGACTGTATGAATGGAAATGTCTGATTACAGGGTTAGTGGCTAGGTTAATGTTTAGCAAATATATTTGGTAACAAAACATTGCCAAACCAAATTCTGATAGCTTTAGGATTTCTCCTGAACCATATCTGATTTTTGCAAGAGCAAATTTCAACTGGGTTTTCTCCCTGCCGTTTATTTTATGCATCTATGATGAAGAACATTAATTTACATTTAGGAATGTGAGCTAGACTCTATTTTCTTATGCTATGTTTTACACCTAAACAGTTTACATTTTAAGGACAGAGCTCTTGATTTGTGGCGGGGTGCCCAGAAGGGGAGCCCATTGCACCTCCTTTCGCACATGATTCAAGAGTTCTCAGGGCCAAGATGCCCAGGGATAACCCAAGACCTCCTGGTGCCGGAGGCAGCCTGCCAAATGCTGCCCTCTCTTCTCTGGTAATACGCCAGCCTATGCTCCTCCCACTCCCTGGATTAGAAAAGGAAAAGGGGGTGGAGCAGAAGAGGATGTGTGGACTGTGGAGGACAAGAGAGGGCTGGGTGAAAGCATTGGAGGCTCTAGCCCACCACTCTCTTCTCCTCCATACTTCCTCTTCTGCTCCATCCCCCTCTGCCATTTTCAATCCAGGAGTGGGAGGAGCAATGGAGGCAAGTGGGCAGATGCAGGTTGGTGCCACTGAGTCAGCTTCATAAATGGGCCAGTCCTGAAGAAGCCACAAATGGCAGGTTTGCAGCCTTACAAGTCGATGTTGAAATGGCCCCAACTTTCCTACATTTTTGTTTTGTAAGTCCCCAGTAGCCTCCCATACACACAGGTGGCTGATCAGGTCTACACCCACCCATTCTTCAGTGCCAGGTGGCGCTCTCGGATGCGTCTGCTTGAGGCAAGCTTGCAGAAAATCAATGGAAAAAGGAGGAAAGACGTTGTCAGGTAGTGACCTTTCACAAGGGGTCTTTTTTCACAGCTGGTCTTGCAGGGTTTACCTGCCTGGGATGTACTGCAGGAAGGGGAGCACTTGCTCTGGGTCATTGGTATTGGGGAAAGGAGTCTGGAGGGTAGAGCTTTGTCAAATGGAGGGAATATGGACAGTGTGGGTGAAAACATTATAGATGCGGCCCTTGGGTGTCTGCTTGGTAGCAAAGTTGACCCTCCAGGACATTGGGCTTTCATAAGAACATAAGAACATAAGAAGAGCCCTGCTGGATCAGGCCAAAGGCCCATCTAGTCCAGCTTCCTGTATCACACAGTGGCCCCACCAGATGCCTCAGGGAGCACAAGACAACAAGATACTTGTATCCTGTCGCCACTCCCTTGCACCTGGCACAAAGAAAACCTACTCCTACAACCAGGAGGTTGCTTATCCCCATCATGGTTTGTAAGCTGTGATGGAATTTTCCTCCATGAATCTGTCCAATCCCCTTTTAAAGGCATCCAGGCCAGGTGCCATCACCACCTCCTGTGGCAAGGAGTTCCACAAACCAATTACACGCTGGGTAAAGAAATATTTTCTTTTGTCATTTTTAATCCTCCCTCCACTCAGTTTGAGTGGATGTCCCCTAGTTCTAGTGTTGTGCGAGAGGGAAAAGAACTTTTCTCTATCCACTCTCTCCATCCCATGCATAATTTTATAAGTCTCAATCATGTCCCCCCAAACCGCCTTTTTTCTAGACTGAAGAGCCCCAAACGCTGTAGCCTTTCCTCATAAGGTAGATGTCCCAGCCCACTAATCATTTTGGTTGCTCTCTTCTGCACCTTTTCCAGTTCCACTATATCCTTTTTGAGATGCGGAGACCAGAACTAGAAGCAATACTCCAGATGCGGCCTTACCATCGATTTGTACAACGGCATTCTAAATATAATCACATTAAACATATAATTAAAATTATAAACATATTGCTTCAATTGAACTAACAGAAATTGCTAAGGTGAAACGTGAAACATCTCAAGATGATGTCTGGAAAATCCTTTGCAACCCCTAATGCTTTTCAGCTCCTATGCAGCTTCTTTCTTTGAAGGCTTAGGAGTCCCCCATTTCCTTTAGTGGGGAAACAAATCCTTCTTTTGGGAGGTAGCTATCCTGTGCCCCAAACACAAAACTATGCACTCACAGCATGTATACCCTTTCCTAAAACCTCACTTCCCAGATCCATCCCCTCAACCGTATCTGGATTGGATGTTGTTGTTCAGTTGTTAAGTCGTGTCCAACCCTTCATGATCCCATGAACCACATCCTACCAGGCCTTCCTGTCCTCCACTATCTTCCTGAGTTCTCCCATTTTCATGTTCTTTGCATCGGTGATGCTGTCTAACCATCTCATCCTTTGCCTTCCCCTTCTCCTTTTGCCTTCAATCTTTCCCAGCATCAGAGTCTTCTCCAGAGAGTCCTCTCTTCGCATTAGGTGGCCAAAATAGTTGAGCTTCAGCCTCAGTACCTGTCCTTCTAGGGAACAGTCAGGGTTGATTTCATTTAGGATTGACTGATTTGATCTCCTAGCAGTCCAAGGGACTCTCAGGAGTCTTCTCCAGCACCACAGTTCAAAAGCATCTATTCTTCGGCGCTGGATTGGATACCATGCTATAGACAGGAGCTTGGAAGTATCCTTCAGTCAGGCCATTCTCTGCCTGCTTGTGTGGAAGAAGCCGCAATCCTGCAGAAAGGCACAATATTGCCTGCTTCAGAATGGGCGAACAGAACAGGTAGGAAGACTTCAGGGAGGGAAGGGTTGGTGGACTTTCCAATGGAGTTATTTACTGCAGTAGCTTTGTTACAGGGCATGTTGATAATAACCTCACATATTAACTGCAGGCTTTAAAGAAGCACGTATAGCTGGAAACATTACGCAGTGCCCCTCCGAGGTAGGAGATTTTCACCTTTTGTGATTGGTGCAAGGCGTTTGAGCACTATGAAATCAAATTCAAGGCAAAAAGACACCAACACCCACAGAGGACTACTTCGTGAGGCAGAAAAGGAAAACACTAAGCAACAGTCCCCCAACTGTGGCCTGCATAAATGGCATTGCCTTAATTTCAGCCAAGTCTATAACAGTCTTGTCCTTCACCCTGACATCTTTATACTGAACATCTGTTGCTGATACAGCATAACAAGTTCTCTTGTTTACAGTACGTTGTTGAATAAATATAATGACAGGAATTTGCAATATCGACAAACCCTCTCCTCAAAGTACTCCGTTCATAAACCCTCAGCTGAAAGGAAGTGCAGCTCTTAGACCAGAAGACAGAGTACTTTGGAGATCGTATTCGAAATCTACTTAGCACTAGGGTCTAAATAGCAATGCTTAAACAGCCAAATAATCAGGGTTAGAGGTTTAAAAAAGCTCACATGGGATTTCCATACCACTAGATGTGTGCATACTGTGATTTGGCAAATGTGTCCCGTCCCCCCCATGCTGTTATGTATACGATGCATGCTTTTTTTCATTTATCATATGTGTTTTTTAAAAATACTTTATTATCTCTTACACAACTGATAGTCATATTGTGCCTCATTAAATTTTACATTAAAATAATATTAACTGTAGCTGTCTTTCAGGATTACAGTTATTACAGAAGCATAAAGAAAATCGAAATACAAAGAGGGCATATTATAACAAAAAATTTCTTTAAAAGTTAGTCCAGAATTTAAAAAAGAGTTATAACATTCCATGTTTCTAAAACAGTATTTTCTCACTAAAATCTAACTTGCAAAATTCACGTACTGAACTTTGAACCACTGTGGGCGTTTTATGTTTCCACTGAAACACTGATGATTTTTCTGCTGGCCAAACACTTCTATTCAGCTAAAATTGCTTGTCTTTGGTTAAAGCTAATTTAATGAAAGACACATTTGTATCCTCGAGGAACTCAGGGCTGTGTGCATAGGACTACCACATTTTATCCCCACAACTACCTTTCAATAAATATTTGACTGAGAAAAGCCAACTCAGAAGTGTACGAAGTGGTGGGGCAGGTGGGCAGTGGGCCCCTGGGCGGCACATGGGGGGTGACCATTGCATGGTGATGGCGGCGAAAAAGACACGAGTGGGCAGGCAGTGGTGAAAAAAGATGCGTGCTGTTTGGCCCGCCTGCCCGGAGCCTTGGAAGGCTTTGAGCAACCACGGCGGAGGCTGCGGTGATGTCACTTCTGCCAGGGGGCGGCACTTTAGTTCGCAGCCCCCTCTCCCGCCAGGCATAGGTATATCACTGATCCAACTGGCCTAAACTCAGCCAATGAGTTTCATGGATTTGAACCCACATCTCTCTTGTCTAAGTCTGACACTCTACCCACTCCAACACACTGGCTCAATTTTTGAGACACGCAATATGTGAAACCAGCTTTCTGGTTGGACATTCTAGAATCTGTTTTGGAGCTATCTAAAATATTGGTATAAGAACAATCCTCAGATGCTCCTGAACAGGTTTTTCTTTCTAACTGCCATTCCTCTGTACTTTGCAACAGTTTGCATAAAAAGCAAGTGGAAAAATGATACCCTGAATAGCTTGATCCTCAAACTATTTGGGCCACAATATTTAGATTTAAGCCAAATTAGACCCGTTATGGAAGAACAGCTGTGCTTGCCTAATGTAGGAAAAAGGATCAAGAGCCCTGAGGCACTCTAAAAGCTTAGGAATGTGTTTTAGCATAAGTTGAAGGTGGCCAATGCATGAAGCCACCTGGAATGGAGAAGAAACTGTTTTATCCAGTGAAGGCCTTTGACTTCAGCACAGAGGCGTTGCTACGGTAGGGGCAGTACCGTAAGTTGCGCCCCATCCTAGTCCCGTTTACAAGCCAGCAGGAGGCAGCCCCGTCCCCTCGCCATCGGAGCTATTCCATGCAGAGAAGGCAGCGGGCAGTCCTGCCCCTGATATACAGTAGTTCTCTTTCCTTCATTAAGGACTTTCCCATAAATTCATAGCTATTGCCAACTCAGTACCTCATAGCAATCTGACTATATATATATATATATATATATATATATATATATATATATATATATATATATATATATATATATATATATATATATATAAAGGTATCCCTCGTGTCCGACTCTAGGGTGTGGTGCTCATCTCCATTTCAAAGCCGAAGAGCCAGCGTTGTCCGAAGACGCCTCCGTGGTCATGTGGCCGGCATGACTCTCCTTGCCGCAGCGCGTAGCATGCAGCTGGAACACGGAGTGCTGTTTACCTTCCCGCAAGCGGTACCTATTTATCTACTTGCATTGACATGCTTTGGAACTACTAGGTTGGCAGGAGCTGGCCAAGCAACGAGCGCTCACCCTGTCGTGGGAATCGAACTGCCGACCTTTCGATCGACAGCTTATGGTTCAGTGGTTTAACCCGCTGCACCACCCGCTGGCCATATATATATATATATATATATATATATATATATATATATATATATATATATATATATATATATATATATATATATAATGAACATTAAAACATTGGTTAAATTATTAATAGGCTTGTCATTTCAAAATCATCAGTGCTTCATTGGAAAGATATAAATTCCTCACCTTTAAAATGCAGGTGGTCTTTAAAAAGTCATCTGAGAGGAAAAGCTTTTCTAGACTAAATCTTTCCTGGCAGTCATTGCATATGAACTTCCAGAGTGCTGTCTAGAATCCAGGTGTCTTTTCTCAGGTAATGTTTCCATTACAATGAAATAATTTTCCAGACAAAATAATTTGTCACTGGGAAAGCCAGGTTTTTTCCCCCATTTCTGCCTCTGACTGGCTGTGGCATGTCATCTGAGATTTGCAATGTTTTGGGCTATATCTACAATACCATCTTAAACTTCCTTCTTCCCAAGGAATCCTGGAGATGGTCATTCCATTTAGGATAGAGCTCTGTGACAGAGAATTCTGACACCCTCGCCAAATTACAATCCTGAAGAGGACATAATAGTAAGAAGTCAATATTTCCACAATATTTCCAGTGTTTGCAATGTTCGGCATAGCCTAGGACAAGTGAGTTGTTTATATTGGGCCTGCCAGTATATGACTCCACAGTCAATCCTACTGTCCACACATCCTTATCAATTCACCTGAATAGGGTTTTAAACATCTACTATGACTTGTAAGTACATGCGTGCACAAACACTGGAGCCTTTTTGCAGACATTGCTCTTGTTTTCAAACATACCTTCACAAGCACAAGAGCCAGAAATATGGAACTTGGCTGCTTTAAATAAAACACACAAAATACTCATATTCTTAAGGATCTACACTGTAATGTTTTGTGTCACTGCTTACTAAATTCTAGAGCTGATCCAAAAATTATCTTAGAGGCCGTTTCTGTGGAATTCAGAGGTGCTGAAGAGTTTGGGGGTGCTTGTGAGGGGGAGAAATTCTTGAAAAGTTTCTTGTAAACGTTCAAGGGGGTAGCTTAGCTTATCACTAGCGGTGGCAACGACAGATTTATATATGTATTTATTTGTTTATTTTTCACATTTTTATATCACCCTTCCTCCAAGGAGCTCAGAGTGGTGTACATATTTCCTCCCCTCCTTTTTGTCCTCACAACAACCCTGTGAGGTAGGTGGGGCTGAGAGATAGTGACTGGCCCAAGGTCACCCAGGAAGCTTCGTGGCTGAGCGGGGTTTGCACCTGGATCTTCCAGGTCTAAGTCCCGACTCCCAAACCACTACACCATTTTTCTTTTCTGCTTTTTTACAGTTTACTCTATATATTCTACAGGTGGCAACAACAGCGCTAGTCATCACGACAGTGTCATTCTAAGGGAGATCCGGAGGGAAAAAAATTAGCAGCTGCCAGTCATCTGAGATGTTTCTGAGTTTCTCAAGAAATTGCTAAAATTACACCACCAGCCTCATTTTTACTGCCTGAGAATATTGTGGAGAAAATGGGAGAGGCATTTCAGATCAGCACTGTGACAGATGGGAAAGTCTCCTCGACACTGGTAAGTAGTGCACAAAAAAATATATAATGGTACCTTCAAGATCTTCCCCCCGACTCTTCCCAAAAAAACCAACTTGGCAAATGTAACTTTAGATGCCACTTTTGAAAACATCCCCCACCCCACCCCGCCAGGTAAGGGTTTGAGTTGCTTAAAGGTTCACAGTGGGTGGAGTTACACACCACCAAACTATGAATAAAGAATCTGATCTATTTTGCTGGAGATAGTTGGTTAGACCATAACAGGCTTATCGCATTGGGTATATTGAAGCACAGAAACCGTTGTTTCTTATGTGCCACAGAAGGATGATACATACCGGTAAATTGATACAGACACAATGAATATGTTTCTACTCTATTTATTCTTTTCTGCTTAGAACAGCATACTATTTTGGTTATAGGTGCTCAGCCTGCCGGAATAAAAGATCTTTCGCAAGTGGCCAAGATGTTCTCTCCTGAAATATGATCATTTTAAACTCAAAGAATATGATTGCACTCCTGGCCTGTGAAACCAGGGCTGGGAGACAGTTCCCTTGATTACAGATACAAGAAAATTATAGTAATCAGTCTACGGCTTTTAGATCTGGATCACTGCCCTCTTGTTCTGGTAAGGAAAGTGACAATTGCAATAAAGCATGTTGAGGATTAAGTCTTTACCCCCAGGAGCCTTTCAGAACAGCTATCGGTAAGGCAAAGGAGACAGTCTTATCAGCTGACTCACAGCCTGGCTCTTGAATCTGCCCAGTACAGGAATGCTAGTAAAAGAGGAACAGGGTCAGCGGAGCAAGATCGGCAGCAAGGCAGGACCAGTCGTACTTGGCAAGTCGGACCAGCAACAAACCAGCAATCAAGTCTTTCAGCAATGTGGTGCTCATTGCATCAGGCAGAGGAGAGGCAGAGAGCATCACATGTTCCAGAGGCCATGGAAAACTCGATGAGGATGAAGTAATCAGTGCGGGGAAAGAGCCTTTCAGTCACGGACTCCAGTGCATGACTTCACGGACTCCTGTGACAGGGCCCGAAGCTACTTTTTAAATATATATATATATATATATATATATATATATATATATATATATATATATATATATATATATATATATATATATATATATATATATTGATATAATATTAAAACAAAACAATACATCATACATTCAAAAAGTTACAGTGAGTGTGAAGTAGTAAATCCTACTAGTCTACTATTCTCTATTTGTAATATCCAACTAAGCCAAAATAACTTCAACATTTTATTCATTAAAACCACATAACATCACATCATTTTTTTCTCTCTCTTTCTCTTAAAAAATGAATAAGTGGTTTCCAATTCCTCAAAAAAAGATTAATTGACTTTTCATTAGTTAAAATTGTGGGTTTGTCCATGCCAGCATCATCCAAAACTTTTGTCCACCAATCTTCCAGTGAAGGTATTTCTGAATTCAGGGCCTGAAGCGATTATGCAGCACTTCCAAAGGGTGTAACTCTCACTGCAGGTTCTTTCTCGTCCCCATTACAAACCCCAGCCAGCCTTGTCTCTGGAGATGGTTTTTCGGAAATACAATGTTTTCATGATCCTTGTAAGGTAGAAACAGACGCAGCTCTCAGCTGGGATGTGGATCAAATCTCTGACTCCCAAGTCTCGAGTCAAGTCCCCCAAGGCTTTGCCCCCAAGTCTCGAGTCTCCAAGTCCCGAGTCTTTGGTTGCGAGTCCCTATCTATTTAATGGGGAAAACGGGTTTAAACCTGAATAAAATTTGACTTGTCGTAAAAGGCTCCAAGTCTCAAGTCGAGTCTTTCGAGTCTTTTACAATCGCCGAGTCAAGTCATTGACGTGACTTGAGTCCGAGTCAATAGACTCAAGTCTACATCACTGGCTCTCAGTGCCAACACCCATGATGGAAACGTGGCTTCATGGTTTCAGCATGGTTTCATGGTTTCAGCTGCTTTCTTTCACATATGAAGCTGCCTTAAACTGAGTCAGTCCATCAATCCATCTAGTCCAGCATGACTCTGACTGCCAGTGGCTCTCCGGGATCTCAGGCAAAGGCTGTTCTCATCACCGGCTATCTGATGCCAGGGGATTGGTGCTGGGTCCTCATGCATGCAAATATGTTCTCTACCGCTATGTTATGCTCCCCCCCCATCAGGACCAGCCCAATGCCTCCTGGTGCCTGAACCAGTATGCCAAATGTTGCCCCCATTACCTGGGGATGTGCCAGTTTCTGCTCCTCTCACTCCCTCATTTGGAAAAGGAAGGGGGAAATAGAGTGGAAGTGTGGAGGAGAATGGAGGACTAGAACCTCTCCAACACTCTAGCCCACCACTCTCCTCTTCTGCTCCATCCCCCCTCTTCCTTTTCCAATCCAGGGAGTGGGAGGAGGAGGAGAAGGAGCAGTGAACACAAGTGGGCAGATGGAGGTGGGCACCCCCTGCTAATCACTGCCTTCGGTGCCTGCCTCAGTCAGCTTCATGGCTCTGCTCATGAGAAAACATACTTACTCATTTCATTTTTGTTCCACTCTTCCTCCAAGAAGCTCAGGGTGCTGTACATGCAGAGGAATAGCTAGAACTGCTGGAAGTGACATCACTGCTGGAAGTGACATCACTGCTGCCGCCGCTCAACATGGATTCAGAGGCGCAGGGCAGGAGGGTGGGCCAAACCAATCGCCTTCTCTGGCGCTGCCACCTGCTCCTCACGCCAACGAAACAGTGCGATTGCCGCCCCCGCTGCCTGCTTTCTCAACCCCCTGCGTGCCGCCCGGAGCCTCCCGCGTGCCGCCTGGGGGGCCCCCGCCCCCTCCAGCCACCGCCTCTGTGTACATGGCTCTCCCCTCCACCCCACGTTATCTTTCCAACAATGCAGTGAGGTAGGTTAGGGTGAGAGTAGATGACTGGGCCATGGTCACCCTGTGAGCTTCATGGCTGCCTGGGGATTCAAACCTGGCTCTTCCCAGCCTAAGTCCAACAGGCTAGCCACTATCTGACACTGGCTCTCAGGAAAGAACTCTTCACTGTGAACAGTAACAGAGCCAATGTCAGAGTTCTTCCCTGTGCACGCAGCTACTCACGCCTGTTCTCCCTGTCTCCTACACAGAGGAGAATAGCAACAATGTGTTGCTGAGGAAGCTGAGGAAGCCTCACACAGGCAGGATTAGGTTCAAGAGCCTATCTGCCTATCGATGGAGTCAACCGTCAACCCTTGCTCAACTTAAAGTACAACCCACCCCCACCCACCCCATTGAAAATTAGGTGCTGAGTAGGCTTACAATTTGTGGAAGTCCATTCAAGTTGTTCTGACTCCATGTTTGTAGTCATTTTGGTGCACCAGAATCTGGAGCAATTTCAAACCAAGTTTTACTTCTCGCTTAATCACTCTCTGCATTTGGGTTGTCAACTAGCCAGAACCCTCCCAACCCCCCAAAAAAACACCCTGATTTGCTGCTCCTGCCCCTTTAACAGGGATCTGATACACAGAGATTAGCAGGCAGGGCCAACCCAACCATGAGGTGAATCTCCAACTCCTGCCCTGGCTATACTTGTCCTTGCGCCATCCGTTGGCTTCACCCAAGGGCAGGAGTGGCTCCACAGAGCACTTGCTTTCCAAAGCACTGGGGGAGCACACCTTTGGGGGTTTAACAAGCCTTTTGCCTTTTTTACACATCCCCCCCCCAAAAAAAAACAAAACACCTGGAGTTGACATTTCCAGTGTTTACCCCATGAATGTCATCTTGGAGCTTTTTTCTGAGAAGTAGACAGAGATGGTAGCACCATAGGAACTGGCAGGTACTATGCTGTATGAGCTGATTAATATGAAGCTATAATTTTGTCATGTACTGTAGGTGGACCACCTCATTATATTGTCTAACGTTTTGAGCAATGAGCCAGGGAAGGGCTTTTCCCTGCTGAAAGGTTAAAGCCATCGAGATCCATCTGCAATACAGAAGAGACACTTTAATTTAGATAATGTTTGAAAAACAGCAGCACAGCACAGATAACTAAGGGTTGAATGCAGGCAAAGTTGCTTTTAGTGTTTGCAAACACAACACAGTAAAAGGTCACTCCATCTCTAATTGAATTGTTGGGGATTGTGCTAATCTACCTAATGCTCTGTTTGTAGGTATTGTATCATATTAAAGCGCATTGTGTCATAAGGGCTAACATTCAAATTATGGTCTTTATTGCATTTGTGCATTTTGTAATTAAATGAGTGGAGTATGAGAAAATTGTAATGGCTTTATATTCAGATTCATTCTCTATTTATAGCTGAATATTTTTTACTGATATACATCCTACTGAGGGACTGATATGCTGTTGTAACCCTTGAGTCCATCTCTATAAGCAATGTATGCTATAAAAGGGGTGAGTTTTTTCCTATATTGGTTGCAGTTAGTTGGAGGTGACTTGGAGCAAAATGCTTATACGGTTATACACTCAAAGAGACAGATTAAAATGAGTGGCTCAACAGAAATTAAAATGGGTCGATTTTGGCTTAGTTGGATATTATATGTAGAGAATAGTGAATAGTATGCTAGTAGGATGTATTGCTTCACGCTTGCTATAACCTTGCGAAATATGTACTGTTTTATGTTTTAATATATTAATAAAATAAATATATATATTAAAAAAGAAGTTAAAATGGGTCAGAGCGATAGTTCCTTGTAATCATGTGTTCAGCATGACACTAAAAGGCTGTGGTATGTCCCAAAATGATGAATTATGTCAACTGCTGTAATGGATACTGTGGAGGGATAGAATGGATTTCTGCCCCAACCAGAAACTGGGCTGTAGCTACTGCTTCTGCCTGGGACAGGTGCATTTCAGACCCATTCCAGAAATTTATGGAAGGTAGGAGTAGCACAGCCTTGTACGTCCTTGAAGCATGTGCAGAGAGGCCTAGCCTAGAGTAGGTTGTGGAATCCATTCCAGAGCAGATCCATTCTACTTTCTGCCTAAACGTTTTGGAGCAGAACCTACCTGAGATTGAAAGCATGGTTTCAAGTGGTTTGTAAACAAACATGGTGAGGGATCCTGGTGACAAGGGATCTCTTGGTGAATTTTGCTCACTCTGTTCCATAACTCCAAAGTATTTTCCTGGACTCATCATCTATAGTAATGTGCAAAGAAGTAGTTACCAGGAGTTGCAAAAGTAACACCTTCTATGATACCATTTCCACCAATTCTAGCCAAGAATGCTTGAATGATAAGAGATGTTGTGCAATAGACTCCCTAAAGTCAAAATCAAGATCCTTCATTAGTTTCCAAAAGCATCTGAAACCCTTATTATGGATCCCTTTGGAAGAGGAAATGTATTTTCAATAATGCTGAAACCCAGAGAAGGTTCATTCCCCCAAAATGTAGCTGCTCAGTCATCAATGCAAGCCATCACCAGAGCTTCCTAGTTTAAATAAAATATACTGGTAGGGTTCTGATCAGCGGCGTATCTTGGGCGGAGCAGACGGAGCACTGGCTCCAGGCAGCAACTCAGGCTGGGGCGGAACGCCACACCGCCCTGAGTTGCCACACCACCCTGCCCACCCTGTCTCGCCCGCCATGTAGCTGGAAATTCCAGCTACACGGCGGGTAATACAGGGCAGCAGGAGGCCGCCCAACCGGCCCCCGGAGGCTCCGCCGTGTCCGTGCGGCTCCGGAGGCCAGGAGACGGCCTCCGCACGTCCTGCCAGCTTGGCCCCTACTGCCCAGGCCTTCGTCGGTGATTTCGCACATGCGTACAACGCATCGGCTTTATAATTATTGACCAGGTATAAACTGAGAGTCCACTGGATTAAAACATAAGCTTAATGTTCATGGTGAGTAAATATATTTAAAAATTTAAATGCTTCTTAAATATTGTGGCTCTCAAACATCTCTCTTGCGGCTCTCAAACACCTGAAGTTATCACGTGTGGCTCTTACGTTAAGCAAGTTTGGCCACCCCTGCTATATACTGTAGGCTACAGCCATCTCCTTTGACACAAAGTTGAACATGTTTTTATTACCTAAGCAGTTACATTTTCATTGAGTAATTCATTTGTTATTTAGGGTGCTTAGGGTATTTATTGTCTTGCCTCCACGCTAAAGCAATATCTTTGAGCTTAATATATACAACATTACTGTCCAAATTGATTATCTTGCTGTGAAGGTAAGGCAGACAATTGCAGAAGTATTATCCAAATGAAAAGATAGTATCATTTTATATCTTCTTCTAAATGCTATAAGTCTGCCAAAGAAAACCCACTTAAATCTAAAATTTGCAGCATGAAAGCATTTTTCAAAACAAGGCCAATTTTGTTATAAACTAGGTGGAGAGGTTAAATTACTTTGGAGAGCCTTGATTCACTTCTCCACTTTGACAATCAGAGGGCTGAGCTGAAATCAGAGAAACAGCAGTTTGAAGCGCAGGTGATGACACGACGAATCCGATGGCATGCTTTCCAGTCAGCAGAAACGATGTGAGGCAGATGAGGGATGCAATGTGGCACTTTCAAAAAAGGCGGGAAATGAAGAAAGCGGAACTCATTCCACAACATTGCTCTCCTCTCAGAAATTACAGCTCCACAAAACATGTGGGTTTCTCAGTCTAGGCAGGGCCACTCAGAGGAATTTTATCAGGGGGTACAGTTTCTTTTGGGGCCCTTCCCTTCACGTGAATTTGGCTCCTGCTCCTGGGCCCCCTTTTTGACCCATTTTTGGCCCTGGGCCCGGGTACGATTGTACCCCCTTAACCCCCCTCTCAGAGGCCCTGAGTTTAGGCTCTCTGAAAATGCTTGGTGTTGGATGAATTTGGAACAAGAATTAAATCAGAGGTGGATTAACAAGGGGGACCTCCTTCCTTCCCCTCCTTTTCCAAGTCCTCTTGTGATTTTATTTCTCCAACCTGAGAGCAACCAGAGGGCTGATTGTGTGTTTGGTTCTCTCCACAGGCAAGAGTGGTGTGAGGAATGGAGGTCTGGATCAGGGAGATTTTCCTTGCATCTTACATAGAATGGAAAGTGCCCCTTCTGAACCTCCCTCTCACTCGTGTGTGTGTGTGTGTGTGTGTGTGTGTGTGTGTGTGTGTGTGTGTGTGTGTGTGTGTGTGTAACATTTAATGCTGCCCATCCTCAAAAGGGCTCAGGGTAGTGTACATGGTTGTCTCCTTTTATGCTCACAAGAATCTTGTTAGGTACAGTAGACTGAAAGGCAGTGGCTGGCCTAAGGTCATTCCATACGCTTCAGGGCTGACGTGGCATTTGGACTCCACTCTCTTCCGTCTACATCCAGCATAGCAGCTATGATGATACCACACTGGCTCTCATCAAAGCCACATCGCTAAATTTCTGTTTCTATTCTTTTCATTGTTTTGGCCATCATTTTCACTTTTTCAGACATACGGATGGAAAAACTTGTTAAAGGCATGTTAAAATGTGCTATAATAATTAGAGCTGAAACAAAATGTACATATATTTTAAAACTGGCAACACTTCAGAACTGGACTTTCTGAATTTTGGACTTTTTCTAATTTTGTTTTTTAAATGTGAGGGATAATTCCAATTAAAAACTCCTTCATGTTTTGCTGATGCATTTTAAGGCATTAATGGTATCAGCTTGACATGTTTAATATTTCTCCAGCCTTAAAAAACATAAATCAAATAGAATCTAATTTGGGAATGCTGAAAAAAAATCAATTTTGAAGACCAGAAATTCTAATTCTTGCAAGCAAATTCAAGCAAGAAATTTCTTGAGAAGGTTTTCCCTAAATTAATTGTGTTGTAGTAATGACATGAGTTTAGGATTATTCAGTATTCGAATGATAGGTTTAAGGATCGCAAGGAACCATAAGCTGCAAACCTATGCACACCTATCTGGGAATAAGCCCCCCTAAATGTAGTGGGACTTTTGGTCTGTTTCCACATTCAAAGCTAGCTCACTTCCTTGCAAGAGGGCAACAGCAATCACTGATGCATGGACACTGAGGGCATGTCTACTCTACAGATAAAGGCTGCATTTGTTTTTTAACTAGAAACTAGCAGGAAATGAGGTCACTAGCATGCCTCTAGCACGCTTCTAGCTCGGTTCAAAAACAAATGAGAAAATGGTGTCAAACTTTACTTCAGGGTGCTTTCAAGTACATCACATTATGCATAGAGGCGTTATGCATGGAGGCTGCCATGTTTAATAGCTTCGAGATTGAAGGAAAGGTTGTGAGCGTGGCGAGCATGCTAGAAGCTGAAAAACATATGTGACCCTAGTGTGCTAGGATGAGATTAACATTCACCTCTCCAGACCAGCGCTACTGGCGCTGCTAGCTGAAAAGCAAACGCAGCCTTAAACTAGTTTGATTCCCTCTCCAAGGGACTCTTGGGAACTGTAGTTCTGTGGCGGCAAGCCTGAGAATGCCATTGGACTGCAGTTCCCACAGCACTTTGGGAGAAACCCTGAAAGATAAGCCAGTAGAAAACAAATATAAATAGGTAGCATAGGTGCGCCCTAAGGATAACCTCTATGACCCACAGGCGTAGTGAGCAAAAGGTTCTTTGGGAATGAGAAGGGCGGGGGGTGGGTGGGGTGGAGAAGGTGAAGGAAGAGGAAGAGAGAGACATTAGGCACAGTGCTAATCTGTAATGGAAGCAGACCCTGATTTGGGAACCTGTATAGTGAGGTAAGTTGTGATTATCTGAATTTGCAACAGAAATCTGACACTAGGGCTGCAATCCTAAGCATGCTTTGAGGTAAAGGTAAAGGTGACCCCTGACAATTAAGTCCAGTCATGTTACAAGAACACAAGAAGAGCCCAGCTGCTGGATCAGGCCAAAGGCCCATCTAGTCCAGCTTCCTGTATCTCACAGTGGCCCCACCAGATGCCTCAGGGAGTACACAGCCAACAAGATAACCCGACTCTAGGGTGTGGTGCTCATCTCCATTTCAAAGCTGAAGAGCCAGCGTTGTCCGAAGACGCCTTCCTCCGTGGTCATGTGGCCGGCATGACTCTCCTTGCCGCAGCGCGTAGCATGCAGCTGGAACATGGAGCGCTGTTTACCTACCTGCAAGCGGTACCTATTTATCTACTCTCATTAACATGCTTTGGAACTGCTAGGTTGGCAGGAGCTGGCCAAGCAACAAGAGCTCACCCCGTCGCGGATTCGAACTGCCGACCTTTCGATCGACAGCTCATGGTTCAGCGGTTTCACCCACTGCTTTACTCAGAACTAAATCCAGTTTTGTTCAATGGAGCTTACTGCCTGGTAAGTGTGCATGTATAGTATACATGCACACTTACCAGGGAGTAAGCTCCATTGATTATAGGATTGCATTTTTGGGAAGATAACTTGAAAAGTGAGTATTCGGAGTAAGAAAACTGATGGAGAGGCCTTGTCTGAATTATCTAAGTGAAAATGTCCTGCAGGAATTCAGTAATGTAGCTGATGGAAATTGGTCCATTAAGGAAATGTCATGTTTGCTTCAAACGAAGGCAACCTCAGTTGCTGCTCCCAAGGAAATGTCAGTTTCTAACAAGAGATACACTGTTCAAGAGCAGCAATAGTGAATTTAAGAGTTTTACACAAAACCATTGAACCAACAAACTAGGCATGTCCAAAGGGAGCGCTACAGAAAACACAAAAAAAGAGATCAAGAATATGGTTAGGTTTAAAGAAGCATAAGGGAGCTCTAAGTGGGGCAAATACCCTCAATTGAGGAAGTTTGTTTTGTGCGCACTGTAATACCAGAAAAACTTGTCTGTGCCCTTAGGTAACTCTAGGGCCTTACTTAATAGTACTTTGTCATTATTGCCTACAGCAGTGGTTCCTAAACTCGAGACTTCAGCAGTGAATTCCAGGTCGATCGTTTCAGATAGGACTTTAGGATTGCCACTTGGCTGGTTTTTTAATGCCCAAGCCCTATTTTAACAGCCTAGTCCTTATGGCCTGGTTTGTTTTTTACAAGAATTTGAGCTACGAGAAGCACTGAGGACCACAGTTCATATGCCATGAAACAAAAGGCCAGATAAACTGTTCTTCAAGAAAAGGCACGGTTCTGACAAGGTCTCCAGGAAAGCCACCAATCAGGAGAAACAGGAGGCAGCTTTTGACTGGGCAAGTCTTGAAATGGAACAAGGACTCCTGCTAAGAAGGCACTGGGAAGTCAAGTGGTTCAATCCCCTTGGACTAGAGCAGGGGTTCCCAATCTTTGGTACTAGTACCACCAGTGGTACTTCGGCTGACTGCTAGTGGTACTCGGACCACTGGACCACTGGAACCCCACTCTGACGCAGTGCTTTTGGTGGCGTGTTTTTGCTCCCAAGGAGCTCCTGCCTTTGGCCAAGCCTCTCAGGAATGCTGAGAAATGGCCCTCCCACCTACCCAGAGTCTCCTCCCTGCGGTTTCTGGCCTCTGAAAACCCGGAAGTAACTGGCGATGATGTCATTGCCAGTCACTTCTGGTGGTACTCAGAAAGAGAGTGGTGCTGGAGGTGGTACTTGGCTGGGAAGGGGTTGGGAACCCCTGGACTAGAGCCAAAGGTGCCGGTTCAAGACTCCTCCGTGATCATAGCAGTGAGTAGAGATGGCAGATGATCCCGAGGAAGCTCCTGGAAAAAAAGAACTGTGCTTGGAGAAGGTTGTGATGTTCTTCATGGTCCCTACAGGCCGCCTATGGGTTTCCTTGGACCTATACCTACTATACAGCTGGTGTAAGTCCAAGGAGAGAAAGGGGGAAGTGGGCTGAAAAGCAGGGCATGGGATCTGGCCTGCATGTCTGCCGCTGAGTTCTATCCCTTCCAGTCTGCTCCCCACCCCCTGCATTACCCGATTCATCCAGAAACTCCCCCTGCCCTCGCCTCACTGCCCACCAAAAGCCTCCCGCCAACTTACCTGCCCTGGCATAGTCCGTGGCCCGCAGTAACACAGCTCTGATCCACAGCTCTGGCGGTGGGTAGGTTTCAGGAATAGGATTGGGCCGTTAGAAGTAGACGTGAGTTGGCATACACAGGACTGTGCTATAATGCCCTGTTGGGTCACCCCCAAAATCAACTCTTTCTATTCTGTGCTCTTTCAGACTTTAGATGGGACACGGTATGTGAATGTTCCCTCACTGAGGAAGAAACTCTTCACATAAAAAATTAGCAGGTCAGGGAGAAGGATAGCCTACAGCCTTGGACTCCACACACCCACGCAATAAGTCTCTCTCCAGGTTTCTGTGTCTAGCGTTCTGTGGGCACTGCGGAAGGAGTTTTGATCAAATAGGGCAGGAGGTGTGGCCTGGAAGGAAGTTGAGCCAGTGCCCTGCCTGAAGAAGCTAAGCAGGGTCGACCTCGGTTCTCGCTTGGATGGGAGACAGAAGCTGCTGATGGACCTCGTGGAGACACTGAGAAGTCACCATGAGAGGGTGGAATGCGGAGGAGTCAGCTAGAGAGAGAACATCTAGACAACCGTCTGAGTGCAAACTGCGGTGAACTGTGAAGCTTGGAAGTGCAGAGCACAAACCAGAAGGAGGGCTACACTCGGAAGGGAAATATCTGGGGTATGGAAAGGTTCTATATATGAATAGAACAATATTGTAAAGACCCTTCGGGTCTAGAATAGCCTGCCTGTGTAAACCGCCTTGAATAAATCTGATGAGAAATCTGATGATGAGAAAGGCGGTATATAAATACAGAAAATAAAAACATAAAATAAAAGGGAACATTCAGTGATGGAATCCTACAGTATGGAATGGAATAGTTTTACTGAAGCATTGTTTGTGTGGCCTGGTGGTAAGAAGGGTAATTACCAGGTCAGGTGTGAAGGTCTGTAGTGAAAGTTGCGATTCAGACCTACCATGAACTGAATATACATTTGACGAATATACATCAGTTTCAAGAAGACTGATTTTCCTAAAAAAAATAAAAATCCGATGAACAAAGAAGTTAAATTGTCAGTATGATGAATCCACTAAAGCTTCACTCATGGGTTTAAAAAGCATACTAGGTAATTAGGCATGCTATTCGCCTCCTGGAACAGACTCCTTTTGTGCTTGGCCACAGGCAGATAGAGCTCAGACAAGTCAAACTTGGAGTGGCTTCCCTTTCTCCTCCACCAGTTCAAGAACAAAAGGGAGGGCTCAATTCAAAGCCCAAACAAAACCCCTTATCAGATCCCCAGAGCTCATTTCACAACATGGCTCTGTTGCAATGGCCTGCGTGTACATCTGCGATTAGTGGTTTGAGCAGAGATGCAAGTGATTCTGGCATACACTCTTCCCACTATTGATGTAACATCCAACAAATGTGCTCTGCGATCGCTGTCATCTTGAGCTGCTTCTAGTACAAGGACAAGATCAGCCTATGGGCTGGCTCACTTCCAGAGCGATAGCAAGGTATTTTGGCACCTATGGTGAAGCGAATGAAGTGCAGCCTGGATACCATGAGGAAGACATGAATTGCCAACTGCCCTTTCACAAGAAGCCATTGGATGCATGAAAGTGCTTATGAGTTACATCATCTTCCCCTGTTTTCTAGGCCCTACTCACTCTGTCGCTAGCATCCCAAGCACTGGAGAATCTCTTCCGGTCCCTGGCAACAATACTGAGCTAGATGGATCAATGGACTGACTCCCTACAAGGCAGCTTCCAATTATATTCCTATGTTCCACTGCCACCCTTTTCTCTCCCCTGTTTAAAGACTAGAGAAAGAGAAGAGCTTTTATCAGCAGAGGCGTCGCTCCGGTAGGGGCGGGGCTGTAAGTTTTGCTCGGTCGGAGTCCCGTTTACCGAACGAGCAGGAGGCGGCCCCGCCCCCTCACTGTCAGAGCCATTCCCCTGCGGAGAAATCAGCAGGCAAGAGACCCTGCCTGCTGCTTTCTCCGCAGGGGAATGGCTCTGACAGTGAGGGGGCGGGGCCGCCTCCTGCTCGTTCGGTAAACGGGACTCCGACCGAGCAAAACTTATAGCCCCGCCCCTACCGGAGCGACGCCTCTGTTTATCAGGGATGTGGAAAAGTCTCTGGTTCCAAGTCTCGAGTCAAGTCTCAAGTCTTTGCCCAGAATTTTCGACTCCAAGTCTCGATTCTCATTTTGAGTTGCGCAATGCATTCTGGGATGACCTTAGACGAAGGAAGGAATCGCACAACCAGGAGGTGCCTCCTGGTGCACAATTTCATTTTGTAAAAGCAAGAAGACACAGTGGTTTGGTGCGCAAATGCACCCAAAGATAAAACCAAGAGTTTTAAAAAACTTTTAAAAACTCCCTATCGCCCCCTGGTGACTCAAATCGCAACTCAGCCGAAAAGGGGGCAAGCTGAGTCCGAGTCAGTCGCTCGTGGGACCCGAGTCGAGTTCGAGTCAAGATGCAACAGCGACTTAAGTCAGACTTGAGAATGAATCCCACGACTCGAGTCCCCAGCCCTGGCTTTTATAAAGAGGGCGGCTAAATAATGGTTTTGCTGCTGCTGTTTGCTGGTTGTTTTATCCTGGCTTTTACCTTGTGAATGCTGATTGATTGCTTTTAAAATTGCTGTATTCGAAGGTGTGTTTTTTTTTAGAGAATTATTTTACTGGAAGTTTTATGTGAGCCATCTTGAGAGCCATTGTGCAAACATATAAAGTATAAAATAAACAGGGAAATTAAACAATGGGCATGAAACATTAATCTAGGATAGTGGTTCTCAAACTTTTTAGCACCGGGACCCACTTTTTAAAATGACACTATCAGGACCCACCTAGTTTTACGAGACTTTAAAAAAAAAAAAAGGTGATCTTATTTATTTACAAGTAAGGAGCTCAGCTGCTTGCAGGGTAATTAGCAGCTATCTTGCAAACTGCAGGAGTTCAGCTCTTTGAAGGGCAATTAGCAGCTATCTGATTTTTGAATAGCCTCAGGGCTTATGGCAATTACTTATCTGATCTTTCCATCACCTGGGACCCACCAGAAATCAGGTTGCGACCCACCAAGTGGGTCCCGACCCACAGTTTGAGAAACACTGATCTAGGAGATGGGGTTGTCTAAGGCTGCAGTACGTACCAGCTGAGGGGCTTATTTCTGAATAAACAGAACCAGGCTGTTAGCGCCGCATCTTATGACCTTTCCATCAAAAATACTTTTCTCTCGTACTTAAAAAAAAACCACTTGTGGCTGCAGTGGATCCTGTTTTTCTTTTATAGCAGAGTATCCCTGAGCCAGTTCTCAGGTGACAAGCCTCTCTTTATTTGTCCACCGATCCCTTTGCACCTCAAAGAAAGGGTTTGATTTTGATTCCACTGCCATGATTGGATTGGTGATTGCTCTGAAAGTTACATAGGGGTACCTACACTGGCGTCACTGCAGAGGGGGCGGAGCTGTAAGTTCCTCCATGATCTGAGCCTCCGTTACACGAAAGAATGAAGCGCCCCGCCCTTCTGAATGGGCCTTCTGACCCATTCAAAGCAGTGAAACAACGCGCCAGGGAGTCTCCTGCACATTGTTTTCACTGCTTTGAAAGGGTCGGAAGGCGCGGGGGCTGGGCACTTCGTTCTTCCGTGTAACGGAGGCTCCGATCACGGAGGAACTTACAGCTCCGCCCCCCCCTGTAGTGACGCCAGTGGGTACCTAACTGCCTGTGATCCTTTACATAAATTGTTGAAGTACAGGAGTGAAGGGTGCAGACTGCATCACATTTGCAAAAGGCAAAAATGGAAGGGAGGAGCATAGCCACTCCCACTGGCTTGAGAAATAGGTGTGGATGTGGGAAAGAGAGTGTTTGGTGAGAGTGATTGTGCTTCGTGCTCGCACGTGCCGTGTTTTCTCCCTCATCTCTTGAGTTTGTAGTGGTAATGCTCCAAATGCACAGGGTTCTGCTTTCAAAAGAAGGTTCTATACAATATAAATACAACAAGATGTACTCACACTTATGACAATATGTCTGCTAAGAGGGGAATCTTTGGGGAGGGGCTGTAGCTTGTGGGGGAAACACTTGCTTTGCGTACCAAGGGTCCCAGTTTCAGTCCCTGGCATCTCCAGGTAAAGCTGGGGAAAACCCATGTCTGAAACTCTGGAGAGTCATTGCCAATCAATGTCGACAAGACAGAGCTAGATGAACCAATGGTCTCACTCAGTATAAGGCAGCTGCATAGTTTTTAAGTGTTTCTGCTGGGAGCCTCACCATTCATGACTATCCAGTGGCTCTCCGACCCAACCAGTCTAACTGGAAATCAACAGAGCCAGGAATGATGTGTAGTGTTGCCAGTACCAAGGCTCTGAGATCCTGATGCAAACTGCTGAGACTCGGACTTCCCCCTTGGAGTACAGGGGGAGAAGATGGAGGTGAGAAGGTGCAAGGGGAGGCTATGATGCCTTGGGAATGGAGCCACATGAGCTGTGAACACCTCCAGTGCCTCAATGTGGGGCAATTCAACTGTTCTCACAGCAGCAGCAGCAGCAGCAACCAAAGGTACCCATCACCCCCAACCTGAGCACACAATGAGGAGGAGGAGGTAGCTCTCCCACCTGGAAGTTGCCCCACTGTGAGTAGGGGACATCTTGGCAGAGTTTACTTCAGGGTCATGCCAGCTGTGACTGGACACAACAGCCAGAGCAAATCATCAGTGATGAAGTGTGTCCCCAGGTTCCAACCTTGGTGTAGGTCGCCCAGCACCACAGCCAGACCAGGGGTTGCATCTCAGGATACTGGCAAAACCTCAGGGCAGAATGACACCATGGTGTTTAACTGTATTTCAGATGTGGATGTGGCTTCCAAAACACTGTTTCAGTTGCAAATAAAGAGATCCTTTAAAAGGTCTGTTGAATCAGTCTGCATGTGTCACAACATGTGTATGTCTCCAACTTCTTTCATGGTAAGCTTTATATGTTCTTTTGATGCAAGGAAACCACAGATAAAGTTTAAGGGTAAGCCACAAACCATGCTGTTTACAGAACTCTATTGTGGGCTTATTTTCCATCTGCCTTTTCCTGGAGATGGTGTAGCAAACATTTAATGTGAATTCAACACCGCTCAGTTGCCCTGTCTTTCTTCTTTCATGAAGATCTTTCTGTTCTCAAAGAGACAGACCATGAAATATTGAGCATTAGTTGTTCATGGTAAGTCCGTTATGTATTTTGGCAGTGCCCAAGATCTCAGCATAATGTGCAAGTTCAAAGCATAGTAGAAACCTACTCCACTCAAGAATGGTTGGCTAAAAGGTGGCTCACATTAGCAGCAATGGCCATTGGTTTTCATCAAGCGTGGCAGAACGACTTGCGTTTTTAACCCTTTAAAGTAAAAAAGGAACAGCAGGGTTTCATTTGATAGCTGCCTGTGGTGGTGTCTTGTTGTTTCACACGGAGTCCCAGATGATCATGTGCCATTCCAGACCATTGTGGGGAAAATGGCTGCATCCAGTGGAGAGTGCCCTGCTGTTGTGATGGCAACCATTTTTCTCACGATACTCGAGAATAATCAACATCCAGAGACTTGGAGGGAGGGGGGGAGGAATGGTTGTGGCCTGTTACTTTTAAACTCTAAAAGGCTAAAAGAAAGAAAGAAAAAAGACCATCTGCACTAGAGGTAAGCCCTATTCTGACAGTGAATGAGTTTCCAAATAAATCTAATGATACAGCAACCATTTGTTTTATTCAGGAACTTTCCCATTCATTTCTAATGGATGAAAAAGAACTCAAACGGGCTCAATTTGGACATGTTTTTCATTCATTCCAACACAAACCCACATCTCTAGTTCACATGTTACTTGGAGCCACTTTGACTGGCATCCTCTGTTACCAAAATTGCCTTTGTAATTAGGGGAATAGCTTAAAAATGGCAATTTGGTATTAGGCAGTGACCTTTCGACCAGCTATACCAGAGTTGTGCTTCCAGAGTTCAGTTAAATAATATAGAGGACACACGTGGTTACTTTCCAATATTTACTAAATAGTTCAGGCAAGAATCATACAAAAAAAATACAACCATACACATCATACAGAGAACTAGGAAACTTAGATAGAACAACAGAAAATTAGCAGGTTCTGGCTTTTTACTTGGGTATATTTACCTAATCCTGGAAAGTTCACCTTGGCTGCAAAGCTGTGTTCATGGCATAAGTCAGCATTGAATGAAAAGAGGATAAAACAAATTGGGTCTGAACTGGTAAGACTAGCAGTCTGTAGAATGACTGAGAAGTCAAGTTAAGAGTGGGGGGGTGGAAGGGGGAAGAGGGAGGGAAGCAGAGAGAGGGAGAGAGCAGGATGGAGCACAGAGCTCACTAGTGTCCAGAATGCAAGAGAATTAGCAGGCTGGCAGCCTGTGTTTTTAAACCTACACACAGAGGAGTTTTTGGCTCTTACGCTGCAAAAAGAAATACCTTGTTTGGGCTGGAGGTAGATCCGTGGGGGTGGAGACATACATACACATACATCAGGACGGAGGCTGAGGGGGGATGAGGGGAGATGGCTCAGCCATTAAGGAGACAAAAGCAAAGTCTCTGGGAAGTCCAGGATGCATCATACCAGGCGGCCTTCTGTATTGTTTCTTCCCAGGAACATATTTAGCATAACAGTGGGGGTTCTTCATACTGGTAGACTGGACACTTAGCAAGTCTTTGGAAGAGAATGGAATGTGCCTTACTATGTGCTTCGGAGCGTTTTGGTTCATGGCTGAACTGGTGGAGCTGGTCAGATTCTTCCCCTCATGGCTTCTTGGCTCTAGGAAAACCTGTTACAGCATGGCTTCCATTTCTAGCTCACAAGTCATTGGCACTCAAAGTCTCTTGGCAGCATTCTCATTTTAACAAGTCATATGGCAACACCTGCGTGCATGACAGTAACCTTGGCTGGTTCCACACTGGGGTCTTTTCAAGCTGCTCTTCCACTATCAGCTGAAAGTGGGATAAAAATGGTATTTCCACATGGCACTGTTTTGTTGACTTTTGGAATGCCTGTCCACACAGCAAAAGCAAAATACAGTAATGCCTGAGCGGGACAAACACATCACTCCCCGATTGATTTTTTTAATCAGCATGAGTCTGATTTAACAGTGGAAGGAACAATCAACTGGACCTTTTATGTAGTGGTCTATATCAGGGGTTCTCAACCAGTGGTACTAGTACCACCAGTGGTACTTCGGCCGACTGCCGGTGGTACTCGGACTGCCAGACCCCCACTCCGACGTGGCACTTTTGGCAGCGTGTTTTTGCTCCCAAGAGGCTCCTGCCTTTGGCCGAACCTCTCAGGAATGCTGAGAAGGGCCCTCCCCCCTGCCCAGAGCCTCGTTCCTGCATTTTCTGACCTCTGAAAACCTGGAAGTAACTGGTGATGATGTCATCGCCAGTCAGTTCCGGTGGTACTCAGGAGAGTGGCGCTGGAGGTGGTACTCGGACGGGAAGGGGTTGAGAACCCCTGGTCTATAGAGATCTGTTCCACCCCCCAGGGCTGCCCTGCAGCTGGCTGGTTCTGCATGCTCACCTCTTCTCCATTCCACCCAGGGATGCTCAGAGGAATGCTGTGCAGGTCCATGAGGGTGAGTGAGCAAGAGGCGGAGCTGCTGCCTCCACAGCCCCCCCCCCCATTGCTCTGGGCTACCCTGTTCATCCATCTCCTCATCACAGCCAAGCCAGCACTAGCAGAGCCTTGCAAATGGAGGGGGAGCTTGCTCAGAGAGCACAGGCTGCAAAGGGAGGCTTCTTTCCACATTGGCTCTGTTTCTCCTCCACTTTGTTCTCAGGGGACAGGGGGAAATCCCCCTCACTCTAGAGTCCTGCAAAGACTTTTGAGGCACTGCAATGCTTTGTAGGCTTCTCCACCGCAGACTGGTACAGGGTGAAGCCCCCACCCCACCCCCTCTTGGAATGCCTGCTGAGGGGAGCAACATTTTTGTAAAATCAAGTTGGCTTAAAGCAACAGCAGCAGTGAAAATGAATCAGCAGCGCTTGGCCAGTCCACACGTGGCAGGCTTTGCCGGGGCATTTTAAGTCCATCGGAGACAGGAAAGTTGCCACAAAACAGATCTGCGCAATAACAGAACAGCTCCCAAAAACCAGGAATGCAACAGTCGACTAACAACATTATCTGACCTTTCCATGAAAAGAGAGTGGACAAAGGGTGGTCATTCTTGAACCCAAATGCAAGTCGGGAAGCAGCCCTTGTGCGAGATATTCCACTGCAGCAGCTTCATTCACCTCGGACACTCCAAAATACTCCAAAATATGTAAAGGCCTTTTGGAAAGAAGCAGCAAATTGGCTGACCTGACGTCATGTCTGAACCTGACATTCCTTTCTGAAACGCTCTCGAATCTGCTGTGGCTGGGATGAGGAGGCAGATTAGACACTAGTAAAGCACCACCCACTTGGCCATATTGCTCCCAACACTGGAGGGTGTTTGAAACAGTTGTCTCTCATTTTCCATTCTGTTCAAGCATAAAGTTTCTTCTGTCAGCAATCAGGTCTCATTAATTCCCAAGGTCTTAAAATGACAACATGCAGCCAATTGTTTTTGTTTTTAGATGTGAAGAACGCACACAAATTAACGTCTGCACCCAGAAATTAAGGTAAGGCCATATGCAGCAGATCAGGTGGCGGAGTTCACAGAAAAGTCTGGCAAGCATTTAAAAGAAAAACTGTGGGCATTTAAGGGTAACTTTAAGACATGCACATTGGTGTGGCTTTGGCAAAGATCCATGTGCACCCGCCTCACACATTCGGTTGCTTTTGTGAACAATTCCACTGAATGAACAATGTATCCCAGGGTAACATGTGCACCTGATTGAAGGTGCTGGACCTGCCTTCATGGAACATGAACATGGGCAGAACATCAACCCAACAGCATCAGCATCTTTTTGGTGCTTCATGATGAAGTCTCAATAGATTCCAAATTTCCACTTGTTACATTCAAAAAAAATTTTTTCAAGCTGAATCCACCTTCCCCAAGATGGATCCCCAGGGAAAATGGCTGCTCTTTATTAAGAACACCATGCAAAAGAACAGATCTAGGATGAACCGGACTCAAGATCAAACTGAACATGATGTGGAAGATCCATGATCAACTCTCCTGATAATGATTTCCTTTGCTTAAAGGCAGCCTACTTCTCTGACAAATTCCTCTTCCACGAATGCCATCATTAGCCACAGAACTGATACACAATTAGTACAATATAGTGGAACAGGTAATAAAGTAGAAAAAATCAGATGCGCTTTTTGTTAATTACGTTACAGGGGAAACGTCTTGCTGATTTTAAATTTAAAGAAAACTGTCTTAGAAACAACTGCCGAAACGCTGGAAGTTTTATACTTATATTTTAATAAAACATGAACATGGCTTTAGACCTCGGAAGCTTTTATTCTACTGAACTAAAGGAAACAACTTTATTTGGATTTTACAAAAGTCTAGGTTATAAGATTTTGGTCCCAATCCTACCCTTGACTGGCTTGAGGAGTGCAGCGGTCTCCACTACATCCTGCAGGCCGGCCAAGGACCATGGGACATGGAGAGGTAAGTAAAACAAATTTTTACTTACCTACTGCACTGCACCATGGTCCCTCCTGGGTCCTACTTGGATCTGCACCAACTCTTTTGCTGGTGCAAGTCCAAGTGGACCCAACAGGGTGGTGGTGAGGGCAGCCAGGGAACATAGGATATCGGTGGTGCCATTGCTGCCAATATCCACTCCCTACCAGCCCCTAACATGCCCCCCAGTGGCCCTGATCCTCCCCCTCTCCACCCCAATCCTCTCCTTTCCCACCCACTGCCCACCCCTGTGCCAACCTATGGCAACCAGGGGAGCCAGAGGAGATGCCATATGAATGGCACCACTTGCCATTTGCAGTAGTGACCCAGCAGCATGTGACAGTGGCCCAGCTTTTACGCTATCAGAATGCGTCCTGCGCTGATGGAACACAAGTTCCGGCAGCGTGGTTCGCAGATAGGATACGGCAGTAAACATTGAATGAAGATATGCATATCCACCAGAAACCCTGCAAGGACATTTGATGTGAAGAATACAGATGCAAAAAAAGGTTAACTTTGATTTGCAGCGGTGTGATTGTAAGGGCACATGTGTTTATGTACGGGGACTTTTACAAAGCTTCTTCTACACTGTGCATGTCCATGTATCATATTGGTAGGGTGATAGATTGTTTCTCTTCAGTATCCTGGGTTTATTAAGAAACCTCCGAATAGAGAAGTAAGAGGCTTACTTCTGTGGTTTGAATGCTTTCCTTTCCTTTATATTGGTTTTGAAAATAAGAGAAAATCACTTCTGGGCATAGTGCAAGGCAATTTTTGCACAATTTGCTTTTGATCTGTGTGTCCACAGGAGAGCAGTACAAGATGAAGCAATAAGTGCAAATGAGTTTAGTAAATCGACACACCATTGAGAGTCTCCTTGATGCTGCAGCCCCGTCTGAAGCAGAGCATTGTAATTTCTCCCTTCACAGGACCTTACTTGCTGCCGGAACTAAATTGCTGCCTTTATATCACCAGGAGCTGGGACATTTTCTCTTCCCATTGATTTCATCCTTCTATCTGAAAAATCCACATTCTTTCAATGTGGTACCCTCATCTGCAGGAGGAAAAAAAACAACGGTAAGGTAATCTGTTACATTTCTTCCCATTTTCTACATTATACTGAAAAAGAAAACAAAACCAATAACTTGGAGCAAACACTGAGCCAGATTTTCAGGCAACCCTATAAATAATTCTGCTAAAGCCCAGGGCAGGCAATTGGTCTTTGTCTGCTATGAATCCAGTGTCAGCGGGAGAAAGTCCCTTTAAGTACTAGCTCCTCCATGTGACCAAGGCTAGCGGTCCTGCTGCTTTGCTAACTTCCACACTTGCCTTCCAGGTGCCAGAGATTAATGGCGCAATGCTGCGCAGCTTTACGCAGCAAAGCGGCGTGAACAGAGTCGCCGTCGTGCCGCCGCCGCCGAAATGCCACCATGGGGGTGAGTGCTGCCCCCTTCTGCCCGGGGACGGACCGCCCCCCGCCCCATTCTTACGCCACTGAGGTCATTGCTGGGATTGCCTCCCATATATCCACTCAGAAACTCTTCCATCTTGGTGTGTTATTTGAGCTCTCCATAGGAGGTGGACATGGGACTCCCATTTCCCACTGGCAACACTGGCAGGAATGCCGTATTCTTCCCGCCAGCGACAGCACAAGGAGCAACACCCGCAAGAGCAGGTAAGTCAGCACAGGGGGTGGAACAGGGTGGGGGAAGGGTGGGAGGAGGGTGGCGAAGGCGGCGGGTGGATCTAGTCCAGGGGTTCTCAACCTGTGGTATGCGATCAGCAGCTGATAATGGGCAGCGGAAAAATGAGGGGAAAGTGTTTTTTTCTGGCCTGTGGCGTGGCCGGAAAAACGGGTAAATTCTCCTCCGTAGCTCTCCCTACCTTTTCTCACATTTGCTCACATTTGCTCCCTACCTTTTCTCACCATTTGCTAATTCTTTAGGGGCACATTCATCTTCTCTTCCACCAGGACAACTTCACATTCAGACTAATGTTGGAGCAAATGCACCTTTAGTGCTTAGATCAGAAATGCTGAGGCTCTGCTGTTTCAAACATTTCCAAAGCTCACCAGCCCCTAGACACACTGACAAGTTGCATGAAAACTTGCCAACAACAAAATGGAAAATGAAATCCCAGTCTTTAAACGTGTACACCGTTGGCACATTAAACACACTGTTCAAATGGCACGTGGCCAGACAAACACTTGGAAGAACTTCGTCTGGCAGCCCTGCCTCACCCATTCTGCCAGGCCGTGTGACCTCCTTCGTCTTCTCTTTTCAGACCTCTTCTAGCAAGTGTCCCCTACGGAAGCAGTTATAATACAAATACTGAACGTTGATATAGCACTTTCTGAGCGTACCAAGTTTGTCACTCACAGGTATTATTTTGAGGATGTCGTTACAACAGCCCATCTGTAGTTTGCCTAAGATTGCAGTTTTCCTAAGATCACAATCTCTGCAATCCCTTAGCCACTCCATGACTCCAGCTCCATTCAGCTTGCCCCATTCATATGTAGGGCCAGGGTCCTAAGGGAATGCCCTTTATAAAATATAGACATGCCTCAGTCCAACCCTTCCTTTGGGTCAACAGGATTTCCCCCTAAAGGCTGAATCCCTTGCCTGATTTATTTATTTCTTCATTAAAATATGTGTAGCTGCCTTTCTATCCCATCAACAGTGTTAACTAGAACAGAAACACTATAATATCATCAAAATACAAACTAATAGAGAAAACAAGTTGAGCAGATAAATGTTCAGTTAAAACTAGTTCCCCAAGACGGAGAAAACAGTACAATAATCAAAGCATACTATTTTGACTCAGTGCCACTGCCTAAACACCATCAAGGAAGAGGCAGAGGAGTCTTCCAGGAAAGATATTTCCAGCCGCCTGGGTTCCACGAGTGAGAAAACCCAGATCTGGGCCCTAATTTTGTCCTCTTAGATAATCTGCTTCTCCACCCTTCCCTTCCCTGCTGAGAGTTGGTGGCTTCGATCTGGCACATGTGACAAATGTAGCCAATGAAAGCTTCTCCGATCTGCCCCATGGCTGCCTGCATCACTCCCCCCCACCCCTGGATTCTGTTCTTGGTCACAGCAGAGTATGGCAAACAGGCATATCCCAGGAACAGCCACCTGTATCTATATCTATGACCTAGAAATGGCCCATGCTTATAAAAGGTGGAGGGACCCTGGAGGGGGGACACTGCTCACAGGTTGGCAGGATGTAGCTTCCCATCCTTGGCTGTGTTGAGCTTGGACCACAGCTCTGAGCCACACGAGAGAAAGAAGTCCAGGTAGTCATGCTTCATGAGGATGTCGCATGACTTTGTGGGGCCATGCCTGCCCCCAGCCGATGCGGTGCCTGGAGTCCGTCCCCTGAGGTTGTGCTGGCAATGGACTTTGCTCAACCAAGAGTGGATACAAGGCAAAGGCTGCTAGGTATAGAGCGGCAAGAGGACATCAATAGATCCCCACACTTTTTACCTGCAGAGGACACTAGTTATAAAGTAGCGTCAGCAGCTTATCTGTCACTGCTAGAGTTCCCTATGCATAGGAGGGCCTTTTTCTTGGCCAGGTGGAGAGCCCTCCCTTCGGCATTCTTGGAAGGCCATTTTAGAAGGACCCCAATATCTGAAAGGGTTTGCTCGTGCGACTTGGGAGAAGTGGAGACAGTAGAGCATGTCCTTTTTCGCTGTTCATTTTATCAGGGGCTGCGTGCTAGGTTTATTGCCCACTTTATTAAAAAATATCCCAGTCTGACTGATGTGGAGTTGGCCAAGATGCTTCTTATGGGGAAAAGTTCCTGGTTTACAACCCAGTGTGCAAGCTTTTTGGCAGCTGCTTGCAAAACTCGCAAGATTATTGTCAGTATCGAGGGAAAATTCTAATGCTGATTTGTGCTCTGTTTATCCGCCCCCTCCCTTTGTGTAGCATCTCCTACCTGTCATATCTTAGGCTTGGCTGAAAACTTCTCCCTTCCCTTGTCATGTGATGCTTTTTGGATGTTGTGTTATGTTGTGCTATGTTGTATTGGTCTTTGACCATTAATAAACTATTGATTGATTGCCTGGAGTCCAGGTGGGCTAACACTGCCACCAGTTCCCTGATGCTGTCCGTAGAGTGCTGGAGAGGAAAGGGAGAAAGGGGTGTTTCTGCTGGAAGACCATTTCCCTTGCCATGATTCCAAACTGCAGGGAGGAGCCCTGCCCCACATCCAGCCCTGCCCTATGCAGACAAGAGCTACATGTGAGAAGAATGCCCCCGGAGCATAGCCAGCACATGTGTCAGTGTGGGGGGCGTGGTCAGCTGGCATGCTCCTGCTTCCCTCACCTCACATTCAATGAATGTGGGAAGAGTAACAGCACAATCCTAGGCATAGACAACTCTAGGCATAGGCATAGGACATACGTAAGTCCTGCCGTGTTCAGGGGGGCTTACTCCAAGGAAAGTGTCCTAGGATTACAGCCTAACTTCTGAATAAGGCTATAGGAAGAGAGACCTATTCAATGTGTGCCTATTTCATAGTGGCGTCACGATGGCAGGTGTTGAATGTTGAGCCCGAAAGAAAGGCGATGCTTTGCTTAACTACCCATTGGGAATTGGGTTGTCTTGATAGTCACGCTTGTGGTGCTGAAAATGAAGCCTCCTGGAATCCCCTTTGCCAGGTGAATCAAAGCAGCCAACCTCCTACCTGGAGAGCCAGATCTGTGAAGTGGTCCAGGCCAGCTATACTCTACACCCAGGCCAGGATCACAGATCTTGACTTTGCTCAGCAGTGTGACTTAAACAGTCAGATGAGAGAGAGAGAGAGAGAGAGAGAGAGAGAGAGAGAGAGAGAGAGAGAGAGAGAGAGAGAGAGAGAGAGAGAGAGGTTAACCCCATCTACTGTGCGTTCCTAGGACAAAGGGAGGCCTGAAACAAATCACCGTTGTCTATTAAAGATAAAGTAGAATTGCAACTAAAAGTCTCTTTTGTTTGGTGCTTTGAAAAGCTCTGCGCCAGTATCTGCGATACTGATAAAACACATTGCGAGTCATTAAAAAAGTCCAAAGATCTCCTTTCAAGTTCTAAAACCAACTCACGCTATTTGCCCTAATTTTTCCAGCCAGAGTTCTGAACTGTGCTTCATTCTTAGAAAGAAGGGAATGAAGATTGGCTCCATAGAGGGCATAAATAGAAAGTCTGTAAGTTCACAAACGGACCACTCTGTAAGAGGTGACACAAAAGACCCACCCCGGGGCAGTCTTTCAGTGGTGAAAGATCGAATATAATTAGACAGCAAGATATTCACTTGGATGGTCTTAGACAGTGATGAATGTGCTGTGCTCTTTTAACCCAATGGATTTTCTTTTTGGAGTCAAATAAACTCAGTGTGCCTGACTTCTAAGTGGTGAAACAGTGCTGATGGCATTTATTCAGTCATAGTAATTATCCCATATAATGGAGATGCATCAGAGGTAGGTAGAAGAGAAACTATTAGTAAGTATATTTATCACTATGGCGAACAATTAATCGGCACAAGGAACTAAGGAATCACACAGATTAAAAAGCAGAGTAACTTTCTGGTAAGGTTCTAATCACAGCTTTCTGAAACCTGAGCTGAATTCTCTGCCCAGTTCCTAGGAAGCAGATCCCACTGAAACCAGAAGGACTTACGGTCTTCTGAATAAACCAACATGGGATTGGGCAACAATACCATGTCTTCTATTGTGTTTGCATAACAATGATGTCATTGAAGCATCAAGCAGGAGGGCCGTACGAATGTATTGTTGCGTGCGCCCCATTTTCCTGGGCGGCAAGAAGCTCCAGGAGCCACAGCACAACCCAGGGGGCTTATGGCATCTTTGTAATATGTGCTCTATGTACAAATGTACCAGCTGAGCATTGGACAGAGTGGGTAACAGGCTCCTGTAAACTTGTTCTAAGCACTTAGCTGCCAGCTCTTCCTCTGAGCTTTCATTCCAGCTCGCGGCGCCCCCCCCGCCCCCAGGGTGACGCGCACCCTAGTGATGCCACTGACTGGGTGGAGAATAAGCACAACCCTCCATCACCTCCACCCCTCACCAAACCAGTCGTCCGCCGTTCCTAAGAAAGTACCAGCAACTGTCTGAACAAATCCTAATTTGCAAGTTAAAAAACCTACTACAAACCCACCCGACAGATATTCTCCATCATTCGTATAAAACTTGCCTAGCATCCCAGGGGGTCGCCTTTCCCTGGCAGCTTGAAAGCGAAGTTGCTCCATTATTTATTCAACTGCTAAGCAGATCCTCACATGACTGGTCAGAGAGTAAAAGTTTGATTTTGCCTCCAGGCACAGTAGCCTTTCCAGATGCACCTTCCTTTCTGGCAACTTTTCAAAAGCTGCCTTGCAGATTAAGATCATTATGCTGCACTGACCTGCAGTGCCTGGATAAATTATGTACAGAGGGAGCAGGCCTTTCCCCCTCCATCCTTCCACTGGGCATCCCGTTCCTTTTCCGTCTCACAGAGGATGTGGGACAAACGGAGGCCTGAGCAGTGCACAGCAGAGCACAACTAGCGCAACATCCTCTGTGAGGCTGGCAGGGTGCTCTTCTTTATTTCTGGATGCATTTATTTGTAAAAATGCTTCCATCCCACTGTTCTGTTCAGGAGAACCCACATACACACACGCATGCAGTTAACAATATAAAAGCAACAATTAAAACAATATAAAATAAAACAAGCTAAAACCTCAAACCAATACACATTAACAATTAAAATTACTGGCAGTTCAGTATCAAATATGTACACACACACACACACACACACACACACACACACACACACACACACACACACACACACACACACACACACGATGTAGCATTAAGCCCAAAGGCTCATTGAAAAAGCCTGATACTAAGATGGAGGAAAAAATCCCTCCCTCCATTTTCTATCCCAATTGTACACAAAAAGTATTTTCATACATTGCAAGGCCTTCCATAAACAGGATCAGAAATGACTTGCATTAAGAGCTAACAGAAAAAGAGGGTGAGTAGCAGGCCACAGGACTACCAAAGGCTAAATAACAGGGGTGTACCAAAGGTGATGATGGATGAGAAAGAAAGCAAAGGAGAGGCATGCTTCTGCAATGGGCAACAATACTGTGCAAGGCACAAAGTATTGTCCATTCCCTGGCTCTCAGTTCAATCAGCTGACACCCCAAAAACATGGCAGAACCTTGTCTATGAGACATTATCAGTGCAAAAATGAGCCATCTCTGCCTTTGACTGCCTCCATCATCTGTCAAGCAGGCCACAGAAGCCCATCCACGCTGAAGTATACAGTATTTCGCTGAACTTTGAGTGACCTGCTTCCACTTTCAGACAAAGTCATTCTACAGTACAAAGGAGGCATTGATTTTGCCAGTCCACAAACCCACTAGCTTTTGTGCAGTCTCCACTGTTATTCCGCATTGAAAGCAAGGTAATCCACCTGGCTTTGTCTTGTAATGACAAGAAGATCATGCAACATGTCTGTGGATATGGAAGAGGTGCACGAAATGGCACCTGTGGCCCCCCACGTCCACGAACTAATCAGGAGCCAGATTGCTGTTCAGACATTGTGAATGTGTGTATCTCTAGGCTAGCAGGGTTGCACCTGGTGGTCTTGTCCCCATCTGTTTGCACATTTAACAGAAGCTCAGAAAGAGCCTATGTGTATCCAAATCTTGCATGCATAGGCACTGTCAATGCAGCCTTGGGCCTGGCCTGTTCAAGGATTCATGGTCCTCTGAGATATGTATAGATTTTCAGATCTTTACCAAATGCACAGGCGAAGGTAAGGGCCAGAAGCCATGAGTAGGCACAATCCCACACCTTCTGTATGAACAACCCATGAGCATCTGAGTAGGGCTTGATTCTGATGAATGCATGGAGGTCAGGGGCTCCCCATTCCACACATTCATATCCTTGGGTGTGTTGTGTGAACAGGGCCCTATGTCACTAGCCCTGTCCAGACGTTTGCTCTCCATGGGAAGCAAACACATGAGAGGCTCAGAGGGATAGTGCAAGCTGAACACTCCTGCCAGTGGCATGCCCGGGGCCCCTTACCCCTTGCACTCAGAATTTGTCTGCAGAGGCCAACGCCAGCTGAATACAAGGAGAGCTTCTCCCTCCTATTGGAACCTTGCAATGTTCAAGACTGTCAATCCTGGGGAGAAATTCTCCCCACATTCAGTGTTTGAAAGTGAGGAGGGTGGGGATGGGCCTAGCTGACACATTGTCTGAGCAGAGGCAGTGGCGCCCCTGGAGGCTGTGGCTCCCAGGGCGCTGACATCGTGACGTCACGTAATGTCATGACATCACAATGTCACATGACGTCTGGGTTCAAGCGGAGATCGGCTCCCCTTAGGCTTGGAGTGCAGCTGCTTTTTCCACTGTGATCCGAGCCAGACCTGAGGACAGCCAATTGGCTAGGGGAGGGGCAGCAGGAGGAGGCGGGCTCATGATTGGCCTCAGAGCAACCGCTTCTTCGCGCACCCTTCTGGCACCTCCTCCTCGGCTTCTGGCACCCCCACAGTGCCAGAAGCCGAGGAGGAGGTACCAGAAGGGTGCGTGAAGAAATGGCCGCTCCGAAGAACACTATGAGGTGACAGCCACCATCCTGGCCTGCACCTCATGTGTCACCCCCATGTGACCCTCGGAGTGTGGCACCTGGAGTGGTTCGCCCCTGGGCTATGCCACTGGGCGGAGGGCATGGTTAGCAGGCACGATCCCGCTGTCCTCCTCACACATTTGCTATCCATCCCTGAGGGTGTGCAGAAGGAGTTATGCAGACTTAAATGAAATTCTGTAAGTGCTGAATCCAGAAGTCAGTGCCATTTGGATTAGTCCTGACCAAGGCATTAGCAGATGGTGACTTTGGGACAGTACCCAGCATTGTATGTCTGGAGACGAAGACGATGAACAAAAAACACCAAACTGAGGATGTTCCCAATAAGAAATTCATGAAGCATCTCAAATTTGAATCAGTTCTGCTTGAAATACTAGTCTTAAAGGCAAGCACAAGCTTTAGGAGAACTGAGCAATAATTTGAAAAAATATTATGGGTGTTTAAAAAAAAAGGAAAAAGGAAATTGATGAAAAGTATTAGTAAGATACATTTCCTGAATTAATGTTTAAGAAGGACATCATTATAGAAAGTTTTTAAGGTTGTTAATATTAAAAAATAATTAAAAAGTCAAATGTTTGGACCATTAATGTGGCAGAGTATGTTGCCAGTAATTGTCAGGTGCTTATTTTTTTTCCTGTTTTTGCATTTCAAGCAAAGGAGATTCAAATTTGAGAGGATGCTTCCAGGTTTTGCCCCAGGGACTCCAGTAACTGGATGCTAGCATTGGTTTGGGGGAACCAGTTTTCCCTCTCTCAGAGTCCCCAAATGGAAGCCAAAAGTTCTCTTACGAGAATTTTAGTTGATTTTCTGTGCTGTTTTCCAAAACCTTTCTATTAAAAGATTCTGTAGCATGTTGAAAAATACCAGAACGTTCATTAGCTTATCAGTTAGAGCCAATGCAATTGTTCAGGGAAACACAGGTTGCAGGCCTCTCAAGGGCCTACATTAGCTCACATGTTACAGGCCAGCAGCTATTCTGCCTGTGTGACCCTTGCACATTTCATTAAGCTCTTTTGCAGGATATGCGAAGTCTCCACATTAGAGGTTACCATCATTATTTGACATCATGGTAACAGAAGCCTCAAGCTCGGCGCTACCTTGGATTAGGCAGCAGAGCCTAATCCCGCTGCTAGTGCATAGCCATTATCCCTTATTAGAATAACAGATGTAGCACAGTGCCAGTATCAGAGGCATCACTCCGGTAGGGGCAGTACCATAAGTTGCGCCCCGTCCTAGTCCCATTTACCAAGCCGGCAGGAGGTGGCCCCGCCCCCTCACTGTCGGAGCCATTCCCGTGCAGAGAAAGCAACGGGCAGGGAGTCTCTTGCCTGCTGCTTTCTCCGCACGGAATGGCTCCGACAGTGAGGGGGCGGGGCCGCCTCCTGCCGGCTTGGTAAATGGGACTAGGACGGGGCTCAACTTACGGTACCGCCCCTACCGGAGTGATGCCTCTGGCCAGTATGAATTCCATGTGCTTTCAAACTCTTTTTCAGTTCTGTACATTCAGAAGGAACAAATTAGCCATTACTGCACTGGCTTACCTTTGGCCCCCTCCAGTCCCTTCAGGGCAGGCTAGAAGGAGCTGCTGGTTAGTCTATGCAGTCACAGTCGGCCATGATGATAGATGATGCTCTATGGACCACAGAGTGCATTGACTGACTCATGGGATGCAAACGGCCCAAGAGCCTGAGATTTCCTACCCCTGGCCTGTATGTAGTGACACTCATTGTGTGCTGTGTCCGAATTCAGCCTGCCACCGCAGAGAACGTAGACTGGCACTGGGTGCCAGGGTGGCACTGAGGAACTGGCTGCTTCATGTCCCTGATTCTCTAGCTGACTCGGCACCGGCCGATGCATTTTCTAAACTGTGCCAGCTGGTAATGGTCCCCAAGGGACCTTGCTGCAGCTGGGGATAACTAGAGCATAATTACTACCGTGCACCCCATCTGGCAGGACTGCAGACTCTGCAATTGAGAACATAGGCGCTGATGACAAGATGCAGCGAAATGGCTGAAACCCTTGGGAACTGAGAGCGACACAAATGGGATGGCATGCCTTTGTGTTGACATTCCCATGCCAAACCACCCTGCTCTGCCTCTCCAGTCCCTGCAGAAATTTTCTCCATGCATCCTCCTTGCAGTTCTCTACGGGCTTATACATTCTTTTTTAAAAGCACATTACTGCTTTCTACAGCAATTGCCACCAGACCACTATTATTTGTTCCCACAAACCAATAACATATTGCTGCTGAACTCCTAAGCATGAGGATGCACTGTTCTATCAATAAATCAGTTAGGTTAAAAAAAGAGACATTTCTCCTCTTTTGCACAGGAGAGAATGACTCTTCCACAATTTTGCCTAGTGAAGATGACTATACCATGGAGAAAACCAGCTGGAATTGTAGGGTTCTATACAGAACAATATTGTAAAGATCCTTATCGGATCTAGATAAGCCTGCCTATGTAAACCGCCTTGAATAACATCTGAAGAGCAATCTGAGGATAAGAAAGGCGGTATATAAATACAGAAATAAATAAAAATAAATAAAATAAAATCAAGAAAAACTGCTTCCGAATGATTGTTTCACCGATATGCAAATATTTGCAAATTTAGTTGATTGATTAATCAATCAATTTATACTAAGTCAACAAAGAGGCCAATCCTAGGCATGTTTATTCAGTTCTACTACTTTCCATGGGACTTACTCCCAGGAAAATATGCCTAAAATTTCTTTAAATAAATGACACCTCTACCCCTCACATAGGGCCCGTGATTTTTGAATCAACGTCCAGACACTTGAGACATCCCCACACTCAGGGCACACATCATATTCACGAACCAGGTTTGCAGCGATGATAAAGCATTCAGGGGGAAATATCAGATAGGCAGTTAAACCCCCCCCCCGGGTTTGAAAATCCTGAGTGAAAAATCTGAGTGGGGGGCGTATCTGTGGATCCGCTATATCCACAGATTCACTTATCCGCGGATCGCAGGGGGTCCCTGACCTCCCCCCCCCGCGCCCATTACCTGTATTTTAGCTGGTATCGCTGACGCCAGGTAAGGGGGGTTTCTTGATTCACCAAAACACTATAAGCAGCAAGTTGCTTATAGCGACAAAGCAGGCAAGCAGCCTGCATGCTAGAAAGTCTCTGTTTAACGGAGACTTTCTAGCACACAGGCTGCTTGCTTGCCTGCTTTGTCGCTATAAGCAACTTGCTGCTTGTAGCGTTTTGGTGAATCAAGAAACCCCCCTTACCTGGCGTCAGTGATATCAGCTAAAATAAAGGTAATGGGTGCACGGGGATAATGTTCCCCCTATCCGTGGGTTCCTTGTATCTGCAGAGGGGCAGGAACTTATCCCCCGCAGATACCAGAGCCCTACTGTATATAACTTGGAAATCTTGAGAGTGAATGCTGGAATGGTTTTTGCTTGCTTGCTTGCATCTACCCTTTCACAATATTTGGGACTACATCTTCAAAGCTGCACAATAAATGAGGATCAGAAACTTGATTTTAAAAAGGAAAACCAGAATTCTCTGGATTCTGACAAAACTCTGCAGACTGCAGAATGATACTTCTGCAGACTGCTTGTGCCTGCAAACCACAGGTTGCCCTCTGCTGTAATAAATAATGCTGATATATACCTGATCCATCCTACAATTGACCTTAGACTTTTTTTAAAACTATAAAGAACTGCCAGTGACTGATGCTTTGTTTCCTGCTGCTTATATCTCTTTTAATCCAACAGACTTTGCTCCTTAGACTTAGGACAATGCATTTTGCGTCTTATCTCTTATAAGGAATCTTATCAATCAGAAGGTTTTTTTTTAAGAAGTCAATTATATGTAATGGCCTGCTTTTATCTTAGCTTTTATTGATCTCTAGGGTTTGTTTTTTCCCCTGCTTTAAGAGAGCTATTGTGAATGCCTAATGTGGACACCTGCTTTTGCACAGGTGCACTGACTATAGAAAGCTTTGAAGAATAAGGTCATCTGGCTTGAATTAGACACTCCAGCAGGTTGAAGAGCCAATGGGGTGGTGCATGTTGAAATGTTTACAGTGCTAACGAACACATTTTCAGTTTTGAGGCTTGCATGTTTCAGAAGACTAGCTGCAGAGTCCAAAATAGCAATCAAGGTAGAAATAGCAGCAAAACTGATCAACTAGACATCGACATTTCTAAACAGAGAAACTCTGCAACGTGACAATTTCAGTAGTGCCATTCAAAGGCAATACACAATTCAGATAAAGGTACATAATTTACTGTGACCATTAGCCATACTGGTCTCCCCCCCCCCACTGAAACACCAACAGAGTTGCTGGTGATGGGATTATTTGCCCTGCATTCCAAGCACATGAAAGTATTATTATAACTATGTTAGTGTAAACTGTTTCAAGAGGTGTTTGCTAACAATTAAGGCTCACTCTTTAAATGTGTGGGTCAGTCCCTGTGCTTGGGTTTCCCCATGTCTTTTTATTGACCAAAATAAATAGCCACAGAGGGCCATAATCAGAGAATTAGGACCACAGCATGGGGGAGGGTTATGTGTTTCTTCCCATACCATTTTCCCACTGAAAGTCAGCACCTGACTTGCCTCCCCCCCCCCACTGCTATTTGCTGCAAAGTTGCTGCAAATAGCAGTTCGGGGGGGGGGATTTCAGGACAAAAAATGCAGGAGAAAAGGGGTTAAAGAAAGTGCCCCTGTAGTATGACTCTGATCCAGATTGACATCCCCCACAGCTGCTTTTGGTAAACATGGAATCCCAAGCATGAGCTTCACCCACATATTTAAAGTAAATCTACTTTGGCCTTCTGGTGTCACCCTGGACAGATATAAAAAGCTGCAATCTTATGCACACTTAGTTGAAATTCAGTGGAACTTGCCCCCTGAGTAAGCATGGTTAGGGGGATAATGCTGAAAGTCTTTATTAACATTTTTTTTCTACTATCTTCACACCAAACAAGGGTAGGTAAGTGCTGCCTCCAGATTATAGAAATCTAGTTGATCAGTTGTACGAGTAATTAACTAATAACTGATTACTTATTTAACAGTGCAAGCCTATACATGTTTAGACATCAGTCCCATTGTGTTCAATGGAACTTACTCCCAGGTAAGTGTGTACAAGATGGCAGCCTAAGTCTGTATATATTTGCCTACAAAACAGTTCTGAAGAAAATGTTGTTCATCACTAGCGTCACTACAGGGGGGGGCGGAGCTGTAAGTGCTGCTGAAATCCGAGCCTCCCTTACACAGACAAACGAAGCAGCCCCGCCCCCTCACCCTCTCAGCCTTTCAGAGGCTGAGAGGGGGCGGGGCCGCTTCGTTTGTCTGTGTAAGGGAGGCTCGGATTTCAGCAGCACTTACAGCTCCGCCCCCCCCCCCTGTAGTGACGCCAGAGTTGTTCATGTTTTTAGCTGATGCGGTCAAATGTTACCAGTATCAGGTACCACCAGAGGGCCAAACCACTGCTCGCCCATCCATGATGTGTAGGCTTACCAGATCTCCAACCGGGACAGAGTGCTAGACCTTTAGGTGAAGGAATGTGGGCAGGTGTAGCTTGTTAAACCTGAGAGCACAATCCTAGGCATGTCTATGCAGAAGCAAGCCCCATTGTGTTCAGTTTTAATCATTGAAGGCTGCAATCCTACAAACAGTTACCAGGGAGTCAATCCGATCAAACTCAATGGAATTCAACTCAATATACTTTGAAGTAGACATGCAGAGGATTGCTCTGTACATGTTTTAGCCCTTGTAGCTTTGTGGCTGTAGGTGCCCCCTGTGCACTGCTGTGGCCACTTCTACATATATCTCTAGGAATGGCATGGGAGTTATGCAAACAGGCGCATGGTGGTATTCAATCAGGGTGAGGAGAGAGGATCAAATGATATGGGGTAAATGGGCTACAGCAAAGGGAGAAGAAGCACATCACAGCGCAACACAGTCTATCTGCTCAGCAGGGACCAGGCACCATTTGACTTCTCCTCCCCTCCCAGCTGTCTCTTTCAGCAACACCCAGTTATTATGTCGCTTGAATGTCCTGGTGTCTGAATTGACTTGTCTTCTTCTTGCCACCGCATCAAGGCAGGGCCTGGGTCTTTTTCTCATCTATGTACAGAACATAGAAAATATTAGTGGCAACCATGATGATCATCATCGCCTTAGTAAGGTTCCCTATTTTTCAAAGATGCTTCCCGAATTCCAAATACAGACACCAGCTTGGAAATCACCACCCAATAGCAGCCGAGCAGGTCCTCCTTAGACTTAGGGCATGGTTTTCAGTCCAATCCTAACCAAGAACTGAAGTCGAACTTACTGCCCAACTCATGTGTATAGGATCACAATTTGATGCAATCTGTCCTTGACAAAAGCAGTGGTAGTTTTGCGATTGGCCTCAATATGAATGTGGACTACACCCAATGTTTTATTCCAGCACGCAGCACCATGGATTTTGAGATTTTGAGAATCTTCTTTAAGCTCACATCGGATGACTAGAAGTACCGTGTTTTTGAACCTTTTAAAAAAACATTTTCACCCAGCATTCCTACCATTCAGTGACTGCTGATGGAGCAAAAGCATTATATAAACCAAGGAAATTGAAAGCCAGCAAATCATATGGCCAGAATCAGGAATTAACCCCAATTATTAGAAGCAACTCGAAACCAAATGGCAAAGTCAAGAACTAGCGAGAAGCCCCCCTCGGGGTTAGCGGGCTTAGTTTCTAGTAATTTGGAAGTAAATTGTGGTGAAATCCTAGCTGTCCAGATGGGGAAATCGGGTTAATCCACTGAGAGGTATAGAAACATTAGAAAAGGAGAAACCAGATTGAATATACCATGTAGGAATTGCCAGAATTGAGAGCATAAGGCTCAGAATTAATAATAACATAACCTCATGGTGCCTGTTTCAAAAAGGGTGGTGTTAGCACTGTAAAAGGAAGAAAAATATGAAGTCTGCACTTCTGTACCACACAAACAAAGGGGGACTATTCCAAGATGCTGTGGAGAGTCTTTAATGAATGGAGCCAACACATTTTAAGCCAGAAGGGCTCGTGATGAGAAAATTACAAAGTCACAAAGAAAATAATCCTGTTGGACAAGTACTATATTCTTATCTTCCCCATATGCACAGAGTCTTGAAAGGCTTATATTATATTGTTAAAATTAATTCCGCTATGCAATCAAGCGAAAAAAGCTTAGTCAGGGCGAGGACGTCCGTGAAGTGAGCAATGCGGCTTGTGTCAGCCGAGGATGGTTGGGAGAGTGGCCTTCACCCCAAGTCTGTCGCAGCCTCCCTCCAGCCTACTGCAGACAGAGCCGCATCAATCCACTTCCCTACCCACTCACTTTGCTCCTTCCTCACACATCCCCTTTAAACTTAAAGGGGACGCACTAAGAAGGAGCGAGGTGACAGGGGAAGGAAGCCAGTTGCCACTGCCTGAGCAGTTTTTTCAGCATGAGCAGCAGTGACCCACTTCCCTACTCCTCACATCATTCCTTCTTCCAATGGTGTTGCTATCAGTGCTTTTAAAACACATGTAGCATGCACACATGGGAGAAAACAGGCGTGTGCAGGGATCCAGTGTTATGGCCAGTGGTGCAATTATAGAACGTGGCTGCAAAAGGAAAACAGAGACGAGGGTGAAGGGGCACAAAAGTTTACCATAGGGCTCAAAAAACAAAAAAAGGAGATTCAAATTGTTGTGTTTACTCCATGCTGGCCCATTTTGAGCCATTGGTGCGGTCACACAACAATAAGGTAATGGCCATTGGGGGTGCTGGGGGGGTCGCAGAAGATAGCATTTGCCCCCATCCGCGGTATCCGCAGGGGGCCAGGAACTCCGGGGCCCTACTGTACTGGTCTAGTCCTTTGCTCTCCTAGCACCAAATACAGATGTTTAGATGTGTGACCCCTGCATGCATTGAATCAAAGAAAATTAACAGAAATAAAATATTGATCATGTAACAACAGTCCCTTTAAGTTTAAAGGGACCACACAAGGAAGGGGTGAGATGAGGGGCCGGGGGAGCAGCCTCTTACCTGCCTCCTTCTTTGTGGTCCCCTTAAATTAGACTTACCATCGTCCCGGAAATGACCGGGATTGTCCCGGCAATGGCCATTCGTCCCCCCGTCCCCCCCGAACTGACTATTTGTCCCGGCCCCGGCCCGCCGGCTGCATTGCGGCGGGCCGGAGCTCTTCCGAGACTGTGCTGCAGCTGCAGCGCGTCTCTGTCTTGATGATCTGTAGTCTCGCGCGCCTGCGCGAGACTGGAAGCGCTCGGAAGATGTCCGAGTTCACTTCGGATGTCTTCCGAGACGTTCCAGCCTTGCGCGCATGCGTGCGAGGCTGGAATGTCTCGGAAGACATCCGAAGTGAACTCGGACATCTTCCGAGCGCTTCCAGTCTCGCGCAAACGCGCGAGACTACAGATCAAGACAGAGACGCGCTGCAGCTGCAGCACAGTCTCAGAAGAGCTCCGGCCCGCCGCGATGCAGCCGGCGGGCCCGCCGCGATGCAGCCGGCGGGCCCGCCGCGATGCAGCCGGCGGGCCGGGGCCGGGGCTAAAAGAGTTTATCGGCGGAGGCGACAAGGGACCGGCCGGCGTTCTTCAGAGTCTTCCCGAGCCCTCTCCCAGGCGGGGTCGAAGTGAGCTACTAAATGTTACTAAACTGCTGCCCCCCCCGGCCGAGGGTGTTTTGTAAGGGGGATTTGGGGCTGGAAATTCAAACCAGGCTCAGTTCCACCTGCAACATTCACAGCCTGCAACATTCCAGCCTGCAACATTCACAGTAGATTCTCTGAATCAGAGATCCATAGTGGGACGGGGCTTCCAAGGAAAACGCACATCGGATCGGCTAGTCACACGAGGAGGGGAAAAAAAAGCGAGATCCAGAAGGAAATAGGCGCTAGGGCAAGGATGAACTTTGGAACAAGAAATCGCCTGTGTTGCTGGAAGGGGGGACAGGGGGCACATAAAATAAAGTAAAATACACAAACAGTACATAAAATAAAATACACAAATAAACTAAAATACACAAATAAAATAAAAGAGCACAGTCTCACAAAATAAAATACAGTATTTTACCATTTATCACTCTGCACATGCTCAGAGGCACGGAAAAAGGTAAAATACTGTAATTATTTTACAGTGGACACGCCCACTTCCAGTGGACACGCCCACTTCCGGCGGAAGTGACATCACAGTTTTTGACCCGCCTTCTTGTGATGTCACTCCTGTCCCCCTTGGGGGTGCCAGAAATCTGGTAAGCCTACCTTAAATGAAAGAGAAAGAGCAAGACATGCTGGGAGCTTCCAGCAGCACCCACACTTCCTGTTTTGTCAAGAGGATTGTGTGGGAAGGATCGAGGTAAGCAGCTTTTTTCTTTTCTCGGTGGGGAGGGGCCATCCCTGGTCAGTGCTCAGATTATGTAGAAAGAGATGGGAGCTACATCTAAAATCCACCAGCCCCGCCCCTAACTTCCTTCAGTTTTAGCCAAGTTATCCCTCCCTTGCAGACTTTCAGAAACAGAAGCTTCATAAGCATCACAAAAGCCAAAGGTTTGGGGGCAAATCAGGGTGGAGATCAGGCTGGGGCGGGAGAGGGGTGGACCTCACTGTAGCCAACAGAGGCGTTACTACCGCGGAGTGCACGGAGCAGTTGCTCTGGGCGCGGGCGCACGCAGTGTTGGGGCATACTTACCCTCGCGATGTGTCGCCTCCGCTTCGGCCGTCTTCTTTTCAGCCCACCCTCCCTCCCTCCCTGGAGCCCGAACGGCTCCAAAATGGTACCGAAACCAGCGGGGGGTGTGTGTTTGGAGCCATGCTGGGCGCGTCGACGTCACGTCTCTCAGGCCCCGCCCCTTGATCCGGGCGCCAGGAGGGCTACTGACATTACTGGTAGCCAAGCATGTCAGACCTTAACCCCCCTTTCTGCCCCCAGAGGCTCTTCAGACTTACTCCAGCCAAAGACCTGGTCTAGGTCTGAGGAGACCCATTGGGGACCAGGCAGTCTATAGGGAGGTAAGTAAAAATGTCTTTACTTACCTCTCCTGGGCTGTCTGGTCCCTTGCCAGCCCACTGCATGCAACGAAGGCTGCATCAGTGGTGCCACACACTCTGGGCTGGCCTAGGATAGGATTTGGCCTTCAATATGGTGACAATACTGTTATTGACACATGCCTTGATGGCAGTATGCAAAAGCTCCAGATGAATATACAGTCTTAGATTTTCACGGCTCCTGCATATCAACGAATTAAAAACAAAAAGATCCAGGTTATTCGGCAGTTTAATAAAAGAATTAAAATCAGACAATTCTTTCACTGACGTTTCATACGACTCCAGTGTCGGCATTATCAAAGTGATATTTTCAGATGTTACACAGAACACTGAACCTCCAGATGTTGTTTGTAAAAGGAAATGGATGTTTAGTTGTCAGGCATCCAATCACAAACAGTATTATGCACCACCACCCACCAGAACCATCAACCATAAGGCAATGGGCTCTAGACAAAGTTGGCACTGAAATTTCAAATTTCAGAGTTCCTCCCAAGAAGAATGTTCAAGGTAACCCAAACAAGTTTCAATAACAGCACAATCCTAACCAACTGTCCAGCGCTGGTATAGCCGTGCCAACAGGGCACACACACTGCATTTTGCAGTGCAGGGGCAGTCATGGAGGCCTCTTCAAGTTGAGGGAACATTTGTTCCCTTATCTTGGGGCTGCATTGCAGCTGCACCAGCGCTGGAAAGTTGGTTAGGATTGCGCTGTAAGAAACATGACATTTCTGAAGGGGGGGGGCTGTTCTTCACTTCCCAAATTCCAGGGCACTGATGTCATGTTTGTCTGCTGCTCTTCTAAAACAAGAACGTATGTAACAAATGGAAAGTATTACTTACAAATTATTTTATACTGATGTGACGTTTTATTTTATACTGATGCAATTATACCAATGTGATATTTTATACTGATGGGATTTTTTCTGTCATATTTATTTGCTGTTCTTTTACAGTCCCTATTTTATTAGGCCTTATTTTTTAGTTTTGTTTTATTATACATTGGTTTGTAGTGTGTTTTATTTTATATTGTCAACTGCCTGGAGCTTTGTAATACAAAATTCAAAGGTGGAATCTAAATATTCATAAGAAGTAAAAGAAATAAAAGTTGCAGCCAAAAAAAAATTAGACACATTCCTTACAAGTTCCACAATATTTATTTATTTATTTATAGAATTTGTACCCCGCCTTTCTCCCACAAGGGCAACCAAGGCGGCTTACAATAAACCGTATATTTCACACAAGAGCAGTCTTAACTTTCCCTGGGTACCTGCTTGTGTAATCAACTCTAATGTGCGAGCCAGAGTGACAATCACTGATATAATCAACAGCAAGTTTCAGATCTCTCTGTGGGGTACAACAGAGTCCAGTCTGTATTATATTATATTTTTTACAATATATTTTATATAAAATATATCTGTATTACAATATATTTTATATAAAATATAAAAAGAACGAATCATCTCAGCAGGATTAAAAGTCATAAAACGTGTAATTAAAATATTAAAACTTAAAAACACAACAAGTGTATTCAAAATGCAATAAAACTATAAAAAAACAGCATGACGTTTCATTCATTCAGCCATGAATATCATCAGATGCAAGCTCTGGCATCACTACAGGGGGGGGCAGAGCTCTAAGTGCTGCTGAAATCAGAGCCTCCTTTACACAGACGAACAAAGCGGCCCCGCCCCCTCACCCTCGGAGCCTTTCAGGGAAGCGAAAGCAACAGGCAGGAGACTCCCTGCACTTTCTTTTCGCTTCCCTGAAAGGCTGCGAGGGTGAGGGGGCGGGACTGCTTTGTTCGTCTGTGTAAAGGAGGCTCTGATTTCAGCAGCACTTAGAGCTCCGCCCCCCCTGTAGTGACGCCAGTGGATGCAAGAGCTTAAAAATGGCAGCCAAGGTGGTAACAGTGTAGCCAGTATTTAAGGGAAATTATGTAGCCAGTATTTAAGGGAAAACCATACACATCTGCTATGATGAAAGCAATTATCTCCAGAAGCCAGCAATTATCCCTAGGAGGCAATTAACCACTGGTAACGTATCCTGCCAATACTCACATTCCCTAGTCTCTAGAGTTTACCCAACTTCACTGTAGTAGCCCTGCTTAAAGACGAAGTCCAGATTCTATTTATAACTGACAGTTCCTGCTTCTGATTAAGGACCCTGTTGCCATGTTTTAAAATCTCAATGGCTTCCAAACTAAATCTCTTCCTATAACCTTTCAGTACCCCCAAAATTAATGTTTTTTTCAATATATATTTATTTTATTAATAAACTACTAAACAAAACAAAACAATAAAACAAAACAATACAACATACTATGAAAGATTACAGCAAGCGCGAAGCAATAAACCCTACTTGTATACTATTATATATTTTCTACTTATAATATCTAACTAAGCGGGATATGGTTCATGGGATCACGAAGGGTCGGACACGACTTAACGACTGAACAACAACAACTATATCTCTAATATACTATTCATTAAATCCACATTTCATCACTTCTTCTCTCTCTCTCTTAAAGAATCTATAAGTGGTATCCAAATATTCACAAAAAGATTAACTAACTTTTACTTTATCTAAAAATCTTAATTCCCACTTCAAATATTTTAATATATAAAGCCACCACCCCATTTTTCTCCAAATGTATTAAAATAAAAACCTTCCAAATTTTTGTTTTTAAAAAAAAATTCTATATCCCCTTTTTACATAAGATTCTTGAAAACAAATCAAATCTTATTTAAGTCTTTTCAAATAATAAAGCATTCTTTTTCTTTTATTCACAAAAGGGTTAACTAACTTTTCCTTTATCATCTAAAAGTCTTAATTTCCACTTCAAATATTTTAAATTTATTAAGTCAACCCATTTTTTCGTCTTCAATTTTGTTAATTTTCCCTCATCAAAAATTTTCCATCACTCTTTATATGAGTTTCTTAAAAACAAGTCATATCTTATTTATTTGTTTTTAATAATAAAACATTTTTTCTTTTTGTATAACTAACTCCAGTAATATTCCCCACAAAAAAATTATAATCCCTTTTTAATTTTGACAATTGCCCATTAAACCTTCCATCCCTTCCCCTCTCCTCCTTCCTCTTCTTCTTCCTCTTCTTTCTTTCTCTTCTCTTCTTCTTCTTCTTTCTCTTCTTCGTCTTCCCCGAAAGTCCCTTGCTTTTTGAATTGTATCCACTTTGCAATTTTTTCCACAGGATCCTTCACCTCTTCTAAATTCCTCCCCCGAAAGACAGACTTTTTCTTCAGCACCTCCACGAAAAATATATAACCAAGTCTTGATTTAACTCTTGGTACTTCCTCTGCTACAATCTCTTCCACTAAATCTTTATCTTTGTCATTATCTTTCTCTTTATCATCCTCTATTTCCATCGTAGCCTTTTCGTCCTTTTCCTTCACTGCTTGTTTCAGTTCTGCTTTCATATTCTGAAATTCTTCTTGCAAAATTGCCATTTTTGCATCAAATCTCCTTTCCCATTTTTTTAAAACAATACTCCAATTGTGTAGTCATGCTGCAATTTTTTCACCAGGTGCCAATCTCTTTTCTCTTTAAAAAAAAGAGAGGTAAAAATAAAAAGCTTCTGCGGTTGCCCACGTGAAACAGAAAGATTAATTGCCAAAATCCATGAACTCTGACACGGAAGGTTCATATTCTTTTAGCAAAAATGTCAGGAATGTCAATACGTAGAAGGAAACACACACACACACACACACACACACACACACACACACACACAAAAATCCCAAACAAATTTCTCTTGCCGGAACAGTCTATTTAAAAAAGCTTCTTCATATCTCTCCTTCTCCTTCTCTTACTGTTTTAATCTTCCATAAGTACAGAAAAAAATAGATAAAGCTCTCCACTTTAAAACTTTAACTTCGTCTTTTCCAACTTTCACTTTCGAATGTTCACTTCGCCTTATCGCAACGTATTAATTATTTTTAACGTTAACTCTTATCTCGACTAATTTCTTCAACTCATAAATCATTTCTACGCCTCTTGCCTAAGTAAAGCAAAGCATGTGGGAGGTGGCTTGGCTTACGATTCATCTGAGGCCGGAGCTTCGATGGTCATCCATTCTTCCTCACCGACAACCCAAAACTTCAGAGCCTTTGCCTTGAAGTGTCAGAATGAGGGCGATTGAAAGAAATGTGGTTTATCTCTTCGTACTCCCTTTCAATCCAGGGGTAGAGTAATTAAGTCCATCAGATGTACTCCGTCGGTACAGAGCGATAGGCGGAGTTGTCAGCCTGCCATGTCCTCCTAACCGGAAGTCTCCCCCCCAAAAATTAATGTTATGACCAGTAGCCATTGAATGTTCCGCTAGGGCAGACTGTTCCGAATGTCCTAGTAGCCATTCTGTCCCATATAAAATGTTTGCAACAAACTATCTAAGAGTACTGACCCAATACAAAGAAGCTACGTGGCTGGGTAGTCTGGCCACATCATTCACAGAAGCCAGTGGGTCAGTTTACGGATGATACTTACTTGACAAGAGATGTGTGCACTCACAGAGCATGCATGGTCTTGACCCCACTCCTCGCATCTAGAAGAATCTAGGGCAGGGGTTCTCAACCTTTGGAGGACAGGGTACCCCCTATCACGGTCCAATTTTCTGAAGTACCCCCTGCTATTTAGCTGCTAATTAATTGGATTAATCAATTAATTAATTAGGTAATTAATTGTTAAATAAAAAGTACTAACACAATTTTAAATGTGAAAAAATGTATTATTTAAGTCGTGTGTGTGTGTGTGTGTGTGTGTGTGTGTGAGAGAGAGAGAGAGAGAGAGAGAGAGAGAGAGAGAGAGAGAGAGAGATATGCAGGGATCTCTTTTTTCTCCAAGTCACACTTCCCAAAATCAGCTCCTCCTTCCCCCACCCCACCAAAATACATTTTCCAAAATACAAAAATAAGCCCAAAAACAAAATCAGAGAGACAGAAGGGCTCCAAAAATAATTAAAATTTAAAATCCATGTTAATTAACAATTAGCTGCTGATGGGGCAGATAAGGGGCAGGGCTTGGCGTACCCCCAGCAAGAGGTTCGCATACCCCTAGGGGTACCCGTACCACAGGTTGAGAACCCCTGATCTAGGGCTTTTCCTGTAATCATGGGGGAGATGCAGTTTGTCTGAACTACCCCTCTACAAACACACTAAACCTGTTTTGGTCTATTAATTTGTCCATTTCATACTGCACAGCTGTATTACAAATTAAGCTCTACTTTTTCCAGAAGTTCTACTCTGGCTTGGAATGTACCCTTACATTTTTGTTTCGTCTCGCGTTTGGGTGATGGGTCGTGGTCTACCTCCTGTGTCTCAAGATGCTCTGCCATGCTGCTTCTCTGCTCCATACTGTCGCGCACGCCCCAGTGGATTTTATTGTTTTTAAATTTGTTTAAATTTGTTTATGTATGGTTATGTATTGTTTAATTTTATTTTATGTATTTTAAATTATGTATTTTAACCTTTGTTGTAAGCTGCCTTGGGCATTTGCCTTTCGGCATAGGAAAAGGCAGGATATAATTTTTTTTAATAAATAAACAAATAAATAAATGTGAAACAAAATTCTGCTCATGCAGCGTCAACATTCAGCAATCCGGGCACTGCTAGCCACTTCATAAATGCATCACAACATGCTATTAGCTCCTTACTTTAAACTGCAATTGGACTGGTTTGGATGATACTATATCACCTGAACCAGCTCCATGTGATAAGAAATGAACACATGGAGCACATATAGTCCTGACTCCTCTCTATGCACCCTGGAGAATTCTGAGCTTTTCTTTTAATTACCTAGGGGCAGTTCATCCGAGTCCTGCACACATGCAATGTTGTTCCTACCCAGCTACCTTCCAGAGTCAGGCTAGGAGAAACTGCTTAAAGATGTGAAGGGCAGAAGAAAGGCAAAGGAGGGAGTAGTCATAGCTCCCCTTCCCTTTTCAGGGAAAGAACAGGGCTCTGCCCCTAGTTTATAAGTGAACAGGTCAGACACATGCACAGCTGCCCCATGACGTCTAGTTTGACCCTCAGCTATTCTGCAAACTCAAGCAATTCAAATGCTGCACTGCAAACACGCATTTGTATGACTTCAAGCCTTCAAGCCATAAATCCAGCAGCAATGCCTACATCGTTTAAAATATTTCTGTGACATAACTCAGCATTAGTAATGCTAAGGAGGGGCTCTCTAGAAATCAATACACCATGCAAGTGAAAGGGGAACATGACAGTGAGATCATACTTGCTTTCTGAAAAACATGACTTCATCATTAAAGGGAGTGTCCTTGCTGAATGTTTGAGGAAATGCGTGTCGTCATGTATTCCATTCTGAAGGAAAGCCGTAGCAATAACCCTGAGCTTCTGATCGTTTAATTCACTCGGAAGACAATTCAGGGAGGGAGCTACTTCATTGTCAAAGCTGAAATCTGAAGTTCGCATATTTCATACATTCATTCATTCAGCAACTATGGAAGGAGCAGCAGAGTTCCATTCTTTGCAGGCTGCATACTTGGCATCTGTGAAGCCACACATTTAATCCCCTGCAGCGGCAGCCAAACCAGGGCTTGGGATGGGGGCCCTGAGATCTGGTAATCTCAGGGTTTCCTGCAATGCCATTGCGAGGGTGGATATTGAACTGACCCCATCTTTTGTGAGACTAGATTTTATTGGACGGAGGATGGGGCCACTGCTCAGTGGTCGAGCCCATGCTTTGTATGAAGAAGGGCCCTGGTTCAATCCCTGGCGTCTCTAGGTAGGGCTGGGAAAGAAAGACCTATCTGAAAACCGAGAGAGCTACTGCCAGTTCGTGGCTACATGGACCAATGGTCTCATTCAGCATGAGGCAATTTCATATGAATTACTAATGGTTGTGCTTAAAAATCTGACTGTAGAGTGCAAAATAGAGCAGAAAATAGAATTAGGGGGAAACTGCGTTAGCTACTACCACACACAACATATTTGTGACCATAGATTTGCACCCTTAGCAGCACAATCCTATACTTGTCTACTCAGCAGTAAGTCCCACTGAGTTCAATGGCACTTACTCTCAGATAAGTGTGCACAGATTTGCAACCTGGACTTAAGTGTATTATTGCAACCAAAATAGCCGTTGCTCACAAATGGAGGAAGCCTATCCAATGCAAGAATGCGGAGTTAGTGCTAGATGCTTTTAGGGACTTGGGGCAAAGCCCTGCATGGAGTCCCATGGCACCCCCCACCCACCCATCCCCTGATGAGTGCTTTGGCTACCCTGTTTCCCTGAAAATAAGACCTCCCCCGAAAGTAAGACCTGCCATCATTTTTGCATGATTTTTGCTGGCAGTCATAAATATAAGACCTCCCCTGAAAATAAGACCTAGCTAGGATCATCAGCCAGGCGGATGCGACCCCCCCCCCCCGGCACTTACTTTGACTAATTAAAGCTTCATTCTTTCCCGAGGGTGCAAGGCTCTGCAAGGCCTGGAAGGCCTGTACTTGAGTCCTCCACCATGGAGATGACATGCTAGAGAGACTCTGCAAGGTTGCAGCCTCCTTGCAGGCCTTGCTGGCCTTTCTAGCACATTGTCTCTATGGTGGAGGACTCAAGTGCAGGCTTTGCAGAGCCTTGCACCCTCGGGAAAGAATGAAGCTTTAATCGGTCAAAGTAAGTGTCGGGGGGGTCACGGGGGTGCTGGGGAAAATAAGACCTCCCTGAAAATAAGACCTACTGCATTTTTGGAGCCAAAATTAATATAAGACACTGTCTTATTTTCGTGGAAACTCAGTACTTCAGCTGCCACCACTACTGAAGATCCAGGGGTCAGTTTAGCTAATGGGCATGGACCCTTGGCCAATGCCTTACTTGGCTCTCACGTGCATTAGAGACTGATTGTATATTAAATTACAGCATATTTACTGCTTTTGGACCCATTTTCATTTTTAAAAGAGCCTATATGTCAATACCGTCTGTCTCCTGATGAGGAGGGGAACAGCGCAATCCTAACCAACATTTCAGCACCGGTGCAGCCACAATGCAGCCCCAAGGTAAGGGAACAAATGTTCTCTCATCTTGAAGAGCCCTCCATGACTTCCCCCCCCCCACTGCAAAACGCAGTGTGTACCCTGCTGGCACGGCTACATTAGTGCTGGAAAGTTGGTTAGGATTGCGCTGGAAGGATTTCATGACCCCTGTCTGAAACCCTGGAGAGCTACTGCAAGGCCGTCTGGCTCTGCATGTGTCCATTTCATACAAAGAACATCACTCAAAATGCATTCAGACTCGATGGCGCCTGGCAGCTCCTGGACGGAGGGGGCGGCCCGCCCGGGCTTCCCCTGCCCGATTCGCGGTCCTCTCCCGCTTCCTGCCGGCCTGTTTGTCCCTGCATTCCAGGGCCCCTGGCAACAGTCACCTGGAGAGAGTCACTCCTGCTCCACGTGTGAAAGAAGAGCATCGTGGCCCCTCTTCTCCTGCTGCCTCCCGTCTTGGTCTTCTCGCTTTTGCTACCTCAAACACCCACCTGGACCGTAAGCTTGCCCCTGGCTGGCACTTTAAAGACTGCAATTCTATTCTTTTTAATAAATTTGTCTCCTGTATCCGTTGGATACTGTTGCTGCTTTTTCACAAGCCTGTTATTTTAAGAATAGCTACAGACCATTTGTTGCCATTATTTCTTAAGCTGAACTTTTGAGTTCTGTACTTCCACTTGCCTAAGTTCCTTACATTTTATTTTCCCCTAATCCAGCAAATATGCTTTTGGCAAGAGCCTCTTGAACCTTCCTGCATGCTAAGTTCGCTTTTCAGCACATTTTGTGTTGAATAAAGACATTGCTGGTCCTTGTCTGTCAAATTATGCTTTCTCCCTCTAATGCTTCCTTCATAGAAAAATCTGGGTAGAGCTGTCCTCATTCTGACCCCTGCCAGAATACACAATGCAGCAACTGTAACAGTAAAAAAAAAGAGAGAGGAAAAAAGAATAAGTTCTTCTATAAATACGTTTATAGGCAACAAAGGTGATTTACTGCCCACTTAGTTAATCCCTATAAAATGGCACAGCCGAACACCTTTAAGCCGCATGCATACAAATGATTAATTAAACACGCAGTTAAATCGCTTGACCTGGCAGAATTCAGACCATTAAAACCATTAAAGTAATGGAGCTTCCCCTTCTCTTTAAGGCATAAAGGCTTTTGATTATTTTTATATTTGTTTAGATACAAGCCAAGAATGGAGGCCTCGCCTGAGCAGTAAGAAACCCCTATCTGGGTTAATATTAACCACGTTTACGTCTTAAGATAGTCATAATAATATGATGTTGATTCCGGAAAGTGTTGGGAGAATTAAAAATAAGCGAGGCTGCAAGAATACGACTCCAATCCTATCCACACTTATTTGAGTAATGGCCCTCTTTGAATTCAGCGGGACTTATTTCTGGGAAACATGTTTAGAGGATAACATAGCACATCCTCAAGGGGACTTTTGAATAATCACGCAAAAACATTAGGCTGTTAATCAGTTTAATTCGCACATCAACTTAACACTTTAGTCAATTAGTAGGAGCTAATCTTACAGTGCTGTTAATTTGTGGGGATGAGAGTTAAGGATACATTTGCTAATTTTATTAGTCTATTTTCATGCTACCTTAATAGGAAACGAAAAAGAAAACACTGAAGATGTGGCTCCCACCACTATTATGAAGAATTATTAAGAATATTGATATACCGCGTTTCAACAGAAATGTTCACAAAGCAGATGACAGACAAAATCAAATGATTAACAATGCAATCCGACAACTTTTTTGCCGGTGTAACCATCGGCCCAGCGAGAATGGGAGGTCCCAGAACGAAAAAGGGATTCAAATCCACTCCAAAAGAGGAATTCAAAGGGGATTTGAATCCGTTTTCCGTTCTGGGGCCTCCCGTTCTCGCTGGGATTCAAATCCACTCCAACGGAAAAGGGATTCAAATCCAGAACGGAGAAGGGATTCAAATCCACTCCAAAGAGGAATTCAAAGGGGATTTGAATCCCTTTTCCATTCTGGGGCCTCCCGTTCTCGCTGGGCCAATGGTTACACTGGCAAAAAAAGTTAAGTCAGATTGCGCTGTAAATGACTTATTTACAATTAAATTAAAACTGCCACCTATCAAGAAATCATTTCAGATGTGACACTAAACCATGTCCCAAGGATGAGCCAGGTGGGTTCACACACATTTCCTCTTCCCTTCTGCTCCTCTTGTAAACAGGCAAGGAGAAGACTTTCACTTTTGTCCAAACTGCAGTTCCTCCGTACAAACATACTTGCAGAACTCATTATAGTTAGCTAACCCAGGATATCAAACCATGGCTTAGCATTATGTCTGAATTAGAACATTGCGAGACCTTCACATTACATTAGTGCACTTTTACACCTGTTTTCTGAAGTGCCAAAGTCATGTGGCCAAGAATAGGTTCTCCCTAGTCTGACTTTACTGCTCCTATATTGTAGCAAGAGCACAGAGGAGACAATAACAGGGATGCTTGCTTTAGCATTGGCAGTAATGCTGAGGCAACGTTCATTCTGTCCGGTTAGCATGAATTGTCACCCACATTTTTCTAGTAGACGAGGGTGCCTTAAAAAGTTTTAATGCACAAACGTTCTTGTGTGGTCTTGTAAGCAAATTCAGCTCCATGCACACCTTTATGAGCTCCACAAAAGACAGGACACAACCCTATAGAAACTGCTAGCCCCAAAGGAGGGGGGGGTCATGGCATGTGGAATGTCAGCAATAACCGTGCAAGGTATGCCCCATGCCTGCTTTCTAATGGTGGCATGCCACCAGTAGCCTTGACATGGCACAGCTTGTTGGCATACCACTGTGTGGGGGGGGAGGCACATGATATGCTGTCTATGTCAACGTGCCGCATCCCACAACATTCTGCAGCCCTCCCCCCATTCAGGCCCTAACAACTTGCTGACAGTCGACATAATGTGATGGATATGCATGTATGGGACGCCTGGGAGACTTCGCCTTTCAAATGTCATTATCTTCACATAAGGTCTTAGGAAATGGAAGGGATCCAAGATGCAAAATGTCACGTGATCTTAGTTGAGAACACACTTAAATAAATAATAGAAAGAACAACAAACACTGTCAGTAAAAACTCTGCATGTACAAGTTGTCCTTACTATATGACAATTCCGTCAGGACGCGTGGTATTCCAAAATCCTGTTTCTTTTCCTGCACTGCAATGTCTTATCTGGAGCTTATGTTAGCTGTTCAGTGGGAACAGAGATTGCTATTATTGCTGCTGTGATTTTTTTTAAAGTGTATAATTATTAATACACATTTACGTTGCAATCTAGACATTTACAAGCAAAGCTGGATCCCAGTTTCAGCCATAGGGATGAAGCAATGCGATTATAAGCCAGAGATCTGCTCAAATTATACACCATGCATTCAGCTGGGCTTTTGACGTCTGTGTCTGAGCACAGCCCCCTCTTGTGCTATACGGGAAACCAGCAAGCTGCAAGGCCAACCAGCAATGAGGCTTGATGAGGCAGGTTGCCTCAGATGCTAGATGGGCGCAGGTGGCTCCACCCATCCACGGCTCCACCCATCCACGGCCACCCATCCACAGCTCCACCCATCAGTCACATACTTCACCTAACCCTCATTTCCTCCCGTATCTGTTCTCTCCTCTTTCTGCCACTCGGTGTTTTGAGGTGGAGCAGCAGATTGGAGCAGAATAAGGAAGCCAGGAGAAGCACCACTCCATTTCCACTGCTTCTGGCCCCACTTTGTTGTTCTATTTTAAAACCCAGTAGCAGAGAGAAAAGGAGGAACAGGCAATGTGGGGGGGGGGGGAGGTAGAGGCGGCAACAGTGCCGCCACAGCTGCTGCCGCTGAGGGGGAGGAGGAAGCAGTGCCACCATCACTCATTGTTGCTGCTATCACGGGGGGATGAGGTCGCGGCGCTACCACCACCTCCCCATCATCACTGCTGCTGTCACCATTGCTTCTGCCTCTAAACCGAAGCACAGGAGGTGGTAGTCTCTAGGCACAGCAATGGTGGGGAACAGAATTTGAGGGGCAACTCAGGTGCCATTTCCCCTTGGCCCAGGCCTCCGAACCACTTTTGAAACTCAAGGGAGACGACAGGTGCTGCAACGACACCAAGAGACCCATGTAGGTGGCTTGTGCCTCCCCTTCTTGCTGCTAAGTTGTGGGAAACCATCAGCTAAGCAGACGTTCAAAGGTTAGGACTTGCAGTATCTATGACGTCCAGGACTAGGGTTGCCAGGGAACTTAGCTGATGACTTGAGGTTAATGGTGTCGCAAGGGTGTGTTCAAAGGCCACATCATTCATTGGCAGGGAAGGAGTAACAGCCAAGGTGTGTAAGGAGGCATCAGAGAAGCAGGAAAAACCATCACTGCAAACAGAGAGTGAACCAGATCAGCAAGACCTCGGCTGTTGCCCAGCAAGAAGCCAAGATCTGCCCTGGAAGCACTTACAGCCCCACTACATTAGGGAGTCAATGGACTTTGTGGTGATAGAACAGTGCTGGAGGCCAAATGTAAGCATTCCATGTGCACCCCATCACATGTAAACACATTTGCCACATAAATTGGCCCATTCATGTGTACATTGACATGATCGTTTAAATAAATGGCCTAGGAGGGTCCATTCCTGGCATGATGGTTGTACATGCAAAGTGTTGACTTGTGTAATAATTGCATTTATATGTGATCATGCACTAGTGGAATGCTTACACAGGCAAGTACTTGACCCATGTCCACTGGCAGGTGTCTGAGGAGGACACATCATACCCTTGCTGAAGCTAAGCAGGTCTAAGCCTGGTTAGGTCAGTGCATCTGGGAAGTCCTAAATAGGCTACCTTCAGTTCCATGGTGGAAGAAAGGTGGGATATCAATGTAAACACAATACAGTTCTGACCCTCAAAGTGGTTTATCACAGGGGTTCTCAACCAGTGGTACTCGTAGCACCAGTGGTACTTTGGCTGACTGCTGGTGGTACTGAGACCACCGGATTGTCAGAACCCCACTCCAATGCAGCACTTTTGGCACTCAGAGGCGTCGCTCCGGTAGGGGCGGGGCTGTAAGTTTTGCTCGGTCGGAGTCCCGTTTACCGAACGAGCAGGAGGCGGCCCCGCCCCCTCACTGTTAGAGCCATTCCCCTGCGGAGAAAGCAGCAGGCAGGGTCTCTTGCCTGCTGCTTTCTCCGCAGGGGAATGGCTCTAACAGTGAGGGGGCGGGGCCGCCTCCTGCTCGTTCGGTACACGGGACTCCGACCGAGCAAAACTTACAGCCCCGCCCCTACCGGAGCGACGCCTCTGTTGGCACTGTGTTTTTGCTCCCAGGAGGCTCCTACCTTTGGCTGAGCCTCTCAGGAACACTGAGAAGGGCCCTCCCACCCATCCAGAGCCTTCTACCTGCGTTTTCTGGCCTCCCAAAACCTGAAAACCCGGGAGTAACTGCAATGATGTCATCACCATTCACTTTCAGTGGTACGCAGCAGGAGACTGGCACCAGGGGTGGTACTCGGCTGGAAAGGGGTTGAGAACACATTATCACAATGGGTCCCAACGTGTGAACCATGTATTGGGTGATCCTGAGAAAGGCATGCCATTTTATGAACAAAACAGGGCAAAGGTTCTGCGGTCCGAGTGGGGAAAATGCATGGCGGCAGAACTACTCTGCACCTACCAGATTGAAATGGAGGAGAAAACTACCTCTTGACTCAGAAGCCCTTGGAACAAAGCAATTGTTTCATATCTTCATCTGCTCCTCTTCCTTCTGCCTAACTTCTACCTGGGGCACTTTCTGCTCCAGCCTCATTCCAAGCTTTGAAGGAAGCCCAGAAGTCATTCTTCTTCCTCCTGGCAGCTCAAGCGCTCCACATTTGCTTGAGTTCACAGGCAGTTCACTGGACTCTCTGAGCAGCGAGTTCAAACCCTTGAATTTAACCTGTAAGAAGGTCCTGGTGGCCGTCTCAGGCAACCCGGTTACTATTTTAATCCTTCACAATATTGTTCAACTTTCTTTCTGTCTATATGAAAAAAATTCCTCTCAGGGAATTTTCCCCAAACAGTCCAAGAGGACTAAAAGCAATGAGATTACAACTACTTTGTCTATTGCTTTTTAAAAAAAAGAATAGAGTTGAGTGTCACTTATTATGGCACAATCCTGAGGGAGAGAAGCACTGGCACAGTGCATGCGGTGCTGGTGCAAGCTGTCGCAAATGTGCAGGAAAGCACTTTGCGACAGCACTGCAGCTCCTGAGGCTGGTGAGATGGCCCGCACTGGCCTTTGCGCTCCAGCAGAAGACCCAGCGCACGCCGGAGACGGTGAGTTCCACGCTGAGTGGCACTGGGTGGGGGAAGGGCAGGGGAGGGTGGGGAGGGAGTATAGGGGTGGGGAGAGGGCAGCGACAGGGGCGGGGTAGACGGATAGGGCCCTGGAGGGGGTGAGAGCAGTGGCAGCTGTACGCATCACATCCTATCCTCCTTCCCGGGCTTGTTTCTGCTACACGGATCCACTCAGACTTGCATCTGCTATTTAGCTCTGGCTGGTCTGAGTAGATCTGTTACGAGGGGCTGAGGCTTTTTGGAGTAGAGGCAAGGGGACATGTTCGGACACCGCTGCCACTGAACTTGCCCCCTTCCTGGTCCTGATCCGCCCTCATCTCCCTACCCCCATCGCCTTCCCGTTCCACCCATTCGGGTAACAGAGGCATACCCCCAGGTAAGGGAACAAATGTTCCCTTAACTGGAGGAGGAGACATCTGTGACTGCCCCCCCCCTTGCAGGATGCAGTGCACACTCTGGTGGCATGGCTCCATACGTGGGGGGGGGGCTTAGTTAGGATTGGGCTGTAACCCACTTATCCCAAAGATATTGACTGCCAGTTGTAGCGGAATTTTAAGCAGATGATAATTAATAATGGAGGACCAGGAAGACTGGCAAACAAGGAAAAAGTATGGATTTATTGTTATGCAGCACAGTGGACAGCACCCCAGGAGGGGATACTGACCCTTTGCTACAAGTGAGCACACTTTTTATACCTTCCAGAACTGACCATCACATGCTTACAAGAGACTTGCATGATCAGGTGGGCATACAGGTCTTGAGGTGATTACTGATTGACATTTCTTAGGGACAACGAGAGGAGGTAGCTTTACAATAGAATCCGACACCCCAGTACTATAAAATCTGCCCCACCCCACCATCTGATTTCCTATCAAAACATGCAAATCAATCTAATATCTGTACTTAGAATGACATAGATCAAGCCAATTCATACATTCGGTTTACATATTCTACAATCTGGGTTTTCTCACTGAGAACATTTTTTGAGAGAGAGAGAGAGAGAGAGAGAGAGAGAGAGAGAGAGAGAGAGAGAGAGAGAGAGAGAGAGAGAGAATAGGGGTGGTAGCAGTGACTTTCCCCCCTCTCTACCAAATTGCTCATGTCACAATGACTCAGCCCTAATTTTGGAAAATCTCTGGATGATAGATTACTTTGGTTTGCACTTCCAGCATGTGGTTTCTTTTTTCTTTTTTTTTAGATTGCCGAATAAGGATGATGATATTCTGCTTGAATCACACAACAAAAAGGGAGGCATATTTAGCTCAAAGAGATGAGTGATGGGAGTTGTATGAAAACCACTAATCTGAATTGGAAGCATCCGTTGGGCTCTCTTCTTCCATAGTCTTTCCTTACCCTCTTTCCTCCCTTTTCCTTCTGTGTTTGTTTATTACTATAACATTATTGTGCATTAGTCTATTTAGATTGTCAGCAGGGATGTCCACCATCAATTTTATTACATGTACCTTGTTTTTAGGCTCTTAAATTTTGCCCCAATGAGTGCTTTGAGCAACGTCTGAAAGAAAATAGTTTAAAAAAGGGCTTCCCCCAATTTTTCTGGATTTTTTTTGGTGGAAATTAGACAGGTGAAACTATTTTTAAAAACAATTTTCAGAGTTCTAGGGTCACCCCACTGACCCCCCCATGAAGAGCAAAGATCACTGTTTTTAGGGAAAATGAGGTGCAGGAATTGGTTGAAGGGTACCCCCTCCCCACTGAAATTAGAAATGACACTTTGGCTTTTTTTTTTTCATGGCCAGGGCCCTGGCTTTTGAATCCACTTTGTTTGGAGCACCTCAGGTGCAGGGGAGCAGCTGTACACAGCTGTAAGCAGGAGCAATACCAGGCGTTGCTCAAAGCACTCATTGGGGTTATATGGGTAACAGAATAGACCTATGCAGCCATTTTCATCATATTGCATCATTTCCTATACTATGTGAGTGGATTTCTGGCTTTTTTCTCATGGTCAGGGCCCTGGCTTTTGAATCCACTTTGTTTCCAACACAAAGGTGCAGGTGATCAGTTTTACAGAGCTGTAAGGAGAAACACAAGGTGTTGCGCAAACAACTCATCGGTCACACGGTGCTTAGAGGGTAATCTAATGCTATTCCTGTAAGTTAGCTGTTTGTTTCTGGGTGTTTTTTTTCTATTCCCCCCTCAGGCTGAGCCTAGGAGGGGGTGAAGGTTGGGGCACTAAGAATTCTGTCTCCAGCCTCAAACTGACTGTTTGCAGGGATCTGCCAGGTGGCTGTGTTATACTGATTTTCAGCAGGATTTCTGCAGGCAGCTCAATGTAGATGTTTATTTCTAGGGTTTTTTTCTTTCCCCCCTCATCAGGCTGAGCCTATCACAACAGGGTTGAAGGCTGGGCTACTCAGAATTATGTATCCAGCCTCAACTGAGTGATTGCAAGAACCTGGAAGGCAGCTGTCATTATATACTGATTTTTAGCTGGACTGTTGCAGGGAGCTCAGTTTAGCTGTTTATTTCTTGGGGGGGGGGGTGTCTTTCCCACCCAGACTGAACCCAGCCTGGTGACAGTATTTTTCCAGTAACAAGTGCATACAAGGGTCAGGAACTAGCCTCCAGCTATGTGGGGGTGGGTGGAATAACAGCCTTTGTTATAAGGCTGGCTGTATAACAAAAGGCGTCTGCTTTGCTGAGCCGGGCATTTAATTTTTAAATACCCATCAAAAACTATCTTTGCAAGACATCTTGTAAAAACAAACTCTTAAGAGCTATAACAACAAAACTCTTGCAGGCATGGACTTGTAACTTCGTACACACTGTGCTGAAACATGCCCCTAAAGAACCCTGAAGCACAGAAGTTGTGTGTTCAACACAACTACGTTTTGGGAGCGTTTTTGTGCTGAACTCACAACTAAAGCTGCAGCACTTACAGGGTTTGAAGGGTCATAAAAAAACCCCTGGCAGGCAGGGACTTGTAACTTGGGGTACACTGTGCTGAGACATACCCCTAAAGAACCCTAAAGCACAGAAGCTGTGTGCACAACACAACTATGTGTTTGAGATCTTGTGTTGTCAGGTCTATGCTTTACATAGGAATGAATGGACAAATTTGTTATGCTTTAAACCCCAATGAGTGGTGAATGCAATGCCTATGCTACAGGTATATGGAACACCTGGGAATTTTTTTGCAGGTGGTTATCTCTTTTTGGGGGTCCCTTAAACATGTGGAACACACTGACATTTGGGAGTTCTGGGAAACTCTGACCTTGGGGCACAAGGGGTTGTTAAGAAATAATAATAATAATAATAATAATAATAATAATAATAATAATAATAATAATTAATTAATTAATTAATTAATTAATTAATTAATTAATTAATTAATTAATTAATTAACCAACTATAGGAACTGCTAAAATTCAGACTGCAATGAGCAGTCCAGATGTCAGGAGGTCAGGTCTAAGTACTGTCAAAGTCCTGGCCAAAATATCTGGAGAGAGGCAGCAAGTACCTGGGGCAGGATCAGGAACCAGTCTGACAGCACAGACAGCTAGCCTAGTGACCTCCTTCAGATTACGATTAAGGGAGGATGTCAGCTATATAGATCAACCAGAGGCATCAGTTTGGCTTTCTGAGATCACCTGATTCCCATGAGTTGCCTGCACTGAGTGGAAGATTGATCGTTTCCAAGATCCCTTCCAACTCTGACATTCTACAGTTGAATGATTTGAGGACCAGGAAGATTCTGGGCTGTAGTGTAATTAGCTTGGCCTGCATGCAGTTCCCTCCTCAAACCAGCAAGAGTTATGGTCAGAGGGGAGGGGAGGGGAGGGGAGAAGCACCTGATTGGCAAGACTTCTGGTTAAGTCCCATGATCGGAGGTCCTTAATAGGCACAAAAGAAAGCTTTAGTCCCATGACAATTCACATCTACTGGAGAGCTATCCAACTCTCCTTGGAAACTGGCAGTTTGCCTTGGAACTAGGTGATTTTCCTCTTGTACATAGGTTGTCTTTGCCCAATTACATTACACTGGAATGGTCTCAGCAGGCTATCCCAGACTTGGAACGACGTCCATTAGAGACATGGACATCTCCTTCTGATTTTTATTCTTCTTCTGGGGCCAGTCATCTCCGACACAGCAGGAATAGCCATCACCCTATTTATAAGCTGACGTCATCATGTCAATGCAAAGGAGAGATACTAGGCTTCTCTGTTTCTTACATCACGTTGTAGGACAACACTTACAGTACAGAGACAATGCTTCTTTTCATGATGTTAAATTACCTTTCGTAATAATATCCAACTCACAGATACCATGGAAAAGTTCAAGGTTGCCACATTCAGATTGCCACAAGTTAGACCTTCTTTTTAAAAAAAAAAAATTAGAAGGAAAAACACCTGTTTTGTACAAAATGCACCTGTTTTTGTCTTTATAAAGCTGATCAAAGATTACTAAGGAAGAAACTGGCATGGCTTTAATGACATCATTGACCCTGGTTGGGCTTGCATTTTGGTCAATAGCACACCTTGGGGGTCCCAATTCAGGTCAGTACCATAGTGGTGGGATAGAAGGACTTTCAGCAGAAAATAAGCATGTTGGGAAACATTTACAGCATAAAAACTGCACAGGTGAAAAGTGGTTTTTTTTTTTGTAACCCTCTCACCACACATCACAGACTGAACTGGGCTCCTAGCAGCAGATCTTTTGAAATGTAAGAGGGCCATTTGCAGTCCATTTCCTTGTTAAGGCCTTCAATCGGTGACCGCAGGCTTCATGTTATGTGTTGGTTGGAGCTGAGAGCTGTTGAGCTCAGGGAATTACAAGCTGGTAGGTGTATGGGAGATGGTTGTAAGGAGTTATTTTCTTCAAAATAATAAATAATTCACTACTACAAGATGTAACTTAGGACCATTTTTCCAAAGGTTCTGCTTGTGAATGTTCCAAAAGGCATCTGACTAGCCAGGGGTGGAAACAGAACTTATGGGCTTCGATCCTCATCCGCACGTTCTCCTTATGTAACATAGGATGCCAGACAGTGGTTAGGGGCAGGACAGAAGAGGGTGCCCTAATACATTGTTTTGAAATCAGATATTGCTATGCCATGGAGGAATGTCATCGCTCTGCTTCACACTCTAGCTTTCTATATTGCATCCCTGCTGGTCCTTTTGGATCTCTTGGCAGCTTTCGATACCATCGACCATGGTATCCTTCTGGGTCAGCTGGCCGAGTTGGGACTAGGGGGCACTGCCTTGCGGTGATTCCGTTCCTACTTGGCTGACAGGTCTCAGATGGTGATGCTGGGAGACGCCTGTTTGGTGCCCTGCCCCTTACAGTGTGGGGTGCCACAGGGTTCTATTCTGTCTCCCATGCTTTTTAACATCTACATGAAACCGTTGGAAGAGATCATCCGGGGATTTGGAGTTGGGTGTCACCAATATGCTGATGACACCCAGCTCTATCTCTCCTTGCCATCTCGCTCCAGGGAGGCTGTGGAAGTCCTGGAGCACTGTCTGGAGGCGGTTGGGGGCTGGATGAGGGCTAATAGGTTGAGATTGAATCCAGAAAAGACAGAGGTCCTACTGGTCAGGAAAGCTTCAATGCAGGTACTGAGTCATCTGCCCGTTCTGAATGGGGTTGCACTCCCCCTGCAGGAACGGATGCACAGCTTGGGAGTGCTTCTGGATTCACAGCTCTCCTTGGAAAGCCAGGTGGTGGCTGTTGCCAGGGGTGCATTTGCCCAGCTTCAGCTGGTGCGCCAGCTGCAGCCGTACTTGAGTCGATTGGACCTGACCACGGTGGTCCATGCCTTAGTGACTTCAAGACTGGATAACTGTAATGCGCTCTATGTGGGGCTGCCCTTGAAGATGGTTCGGAAGCTGCAATTAGTGCAGAATGTGGTGGCCCGGGTGGTTGCTGGAGCTAGGCGGTTTGACTCTGCTGAGCCACTGCTTCGGCGGCTGCACTGGCTGCCCATTCGTTTCCAGGCCCAATTCAAGGTGCTGGTAATGACCTTTAAAGCCCTTCATGGTTCGGGTCCAGGATATCTGAGGGGCCGCCTTCTCCCATACATCCCGGCCCGCTCACTTAGGTCATCTGAGGGGGCTCTCCTGCGAGTGCCACCTCTATCGCAAGTTAGGGGAGTGGCAACATGAGGGCGAGCCCTCTCTGCTGTGGCGCCACAACTGTGGAACTCCCTGCCAGGGGTTTTGAGAACCACCCCCTCCCTCATGACTTTTCGGCAAGGGCTCAAAACATTTTTATTTCATCTAGCGTTTGGGTGATAGGTCGTGTTCTGCCTCCTGTGTCTCAAGATGCTCTGCCAAGCTGCTTCTCTGCTCCACACTGTCGCCCCCTCCCCTAGTGGATTTTATTGTTTTTAAATTTGTGTATGGTTATGTATTGTTTAAATTTATTTTATGTATTATTTTAAATTATGTATTTTAACCTTTGTTGTAAGCCGCCTTGGGCATTTGCCTTTCGGCATAGGAAAAGGTGGGATATAATTTTTTTAAATAAATAAAATAAATAAAAATATTCTTTCCTTTTCCTTCCTTAAAAATGACCTTGGGACAAAATTTCCAGTGGAAGACACTGCAGCAGTCAGCAAAAAAAGAGGAAGATATCCAAGAATAAAACTTTTATACATTGTCGCCACATTCACATAAGAAGTCGTTGACAATGCTGTTCTTTCGAGATGTCTTGTCTGTGAGCTTTGTGATATGTGCTAAAATTCCTTTCTCTGCCTCTAAGCCTTGAATGCACATATTGATTAGGACAGTCAGTGTGTTATGTGTTCTGATGAATGACTGGGTGACTGAACAAGACCCACATTGTATTTCTAAACTACTGTTAAAAATAAACTTTCTGGGTCATGATTACAATGGAAACTTAGCTTCAGACCAACAATTTAATTGACGCTTGAATGTTCGCAGCTCAGCTTCTTTGAGGGAAGAGGAAACTATCAAGTTGGCTTTGGTTAAAATGACACTTGGATCATAAGATCATGAGCAAATGGTATAGAAGGGTGAAGACAAGGAAGTGATACTAGGCGGCCAAGGAATAGGAGTCGAGAGGCAAGATTGCTAAAGAAAGGGTGCAGAGTAGGCCAGAGCCAGCCCAAGACCTCCTGATGCTTGTGCAATTAGCTGCAGCTTTTGGCTTTTAAAATCCATTTACATCTTTTTCGTTTTGCCAACATACCAGCATACACTTTGCATTGATAAAACACTGCTAATGTCTTTCTGCAATCATATCTATGATCGCATCAAAATTATTTTTGAGTTGAGAAATATTTTGGAAGCATCCATAGGTAGATTATATCTGAACTATCTCTTCAAGTGTAAAAACAGAACATTTGGGTTGCAAACCTATGCACACTTACTTGGGAGTAAGTCCCATTGAACTCAATGAGACTTACTTCTGAGTAGACATGAATAGGATTGGGCTGTTAAGAGTTTTGGTTCTGCTTTTAGGGAACTAATTATGAATTGTGTTTTAGTGTCGTTTTGATGTGGTATTAAAAGAATTGGTTATTTTTATTGTATTGTTTAATTATCTGTGTTTTATGTTCCTTGCTTTACAAATTTTAAGAGGTAAGAGATCCCCCAGCGGGCTCCGGGCGAGGGGGGCCATTGGCCAAGCCGGCCCAGGAGGGAGCAGGGATGGCGTCTGCCATATCCCCGTCCCCGTTCAGGCTGGCTCGGCCATTACATGGCCTCCTATTTCCACCAGCTATTTAGCTGGCGGAAATCCAAGGAGGCCCATTGGGCCTTCCCCGGTTTACACCAGGGGAAGGGGACGAACGTCCCCTTTCCCCAAGTAGACCTCCGGGCCACTGAAGAGCGACCCGGAACGGGGATAGGATCTGGCAGGCCACCCACCGGATAGTTACGTAGGATTGGGCTGCCCATTAATTAATAACGTAATTGAGCTTCATGACAGACCAGAGGGGTTGTAGATCAAATGGCTGAGCCCCTGCTTTGTATAGAGAAGGTCCCAGGTGGAATCCTTGGTAACTCCAGGTAGGGCTAAGAAGAACTCTGTCTAAAACCACAGGTAGGCAGTTCCAATCAATGTTGACAATGGAAAAACAGAGCTGAAACAAATGTGCTCCCAAAAATTCACTTCCGAGTTCTCATCTACATATTTTGATGGGAAATATTCACCAAATTTAATATAGGCATTTGGAGTACAGAAATCTTCTAGTACAGTGATGTTTGAATGTATTTAGAAGATGATTCACAGGGGATTTTCATATTTGACAGTAATTAACTGTGTCAGCATAGAAGAGTTTGTACTTGACACCCGCCAAAGTCAAAGCAATCAAGAAATGTCAATAAATCTAAACCTGCAGCACTGTACACATTTATTTGGGAGTACGTTTTCACTGAACTTAGTGGGACTGACTTCAGATTGTCCTACGCAGCATTCAAATTTGGGGTTTGGAGGCAAATTTTGAAATGGCATTTCAGCAGAAGAAACAAAATAAAGCCACACTTTCAGCCCAATCTTCTTGGAATTTAGCGCTGGTGGAATGAGCATTTTGCCAGCACTAAATGTTGAAAAGGTGCCGTAAAGTGCTTTTCGGCAGCACGCTCAGTAGCGCACTGCCAGGATGCCAGTGGGATGGCCAGAGCCTTCCCACGTGTGTCATCAGCTCTCCCACCACCCGCCGGAGAAGGTAAGTCAGCAGGAGAGATGGGAAGGGGTGGGGGAAGGGTGGGACACAGGTGGGGAGGAGGTGTAACGGGGTAGGGAGGCTGCGGGAGGCAGTGGATTCAGTGGCGATGGCACATGCCAGATCCTATCTCACTTTCCTGCAGCCGCCTCCCCACCCCCTTTCTCTCCTCGAACATGCGCTAGCAAAATCACTAGTGCAGGTCTGAGGAGACCCATTGTGGAGCAAAGCCTACAGAGGTGTAAGGGGTTTTAAATCTCCTTTCGTCTCTGATGCCTCCCAATCTGCCCCACCCCCAGATACAGCATGCCTGTTTTTGGCACGGCTGCACCATGCAGGGATGGGGACGGGGGACGGACGATAGGGTTAGGCTCTTAATGCCATTCAGTTCAAGGATTGCTACTTAGTTCATCTTCCTACCATCTTCCTCCTCTTGCTCCTCATGTTTGACAGAGAAAGGGAGGAAAGCAATGAAGGGCTAGAAGACATTGCGTTTGTGGTGATCAGGTGCAAGGTACGAACCAGGACTTGGCCACATTTGTACAAAACACTTTGATGGTGCTCAGGCATCCTTTTCAAGCATTGCCATACCTGTAAAGTGCTGTTTTAACTGGAGGGATGGAGAAAAATGAGGGGGGGGGACCCTGGACAAAAGGAGCCGTTTGGTAGAATCACCCTTTGCCTACTTACCTTTTTCTGAATGATGTATTTGTCATCAAGGATCTGGTAAACGTTTTTCCTCTTGACTTTCTACTTAATTCTCACAGTCCATAAGAAAAGCGTGCAGAATAGAAGCTTTTCTGGTTAGCCTGTTGTTAAGAAGTCAGTTTATTGAACAGCTCTGAAGGAGATACAGGAGTATAAAACAGTTTCCAGAATGTTGACTCCAATGTCAGAGATAAGTTTCATAATACACTAAATAAAACTTTATAGGTACACGATAAATTGGGAAAAGATTATACATTCTGAAGAAAAGAAACTTGGACACATTACAAATTGAGTGTAACCTTTCCTTGGCATGCAACTCAAGCTCCTTTTTTGTTTTTGGTTTTCATAAAAGTTCAGAAAATGACTTAATAAAATGTATTCTTTGCAACCAGAAGTAGCAGCATGTTACCAAAATAACACTATATGATAACAGAATTCCTGTATACCCAAATGCCAGTAACCTTATTTTGCAATGGTGAAGTAATTCTAGACAGAATTTTTGTAACTACAGTACTTCAAGTTTGCTCCTTTGAGTTTAGTGGGGTTAAACCATCTTAACAGCACAATCCTATGCATTCTACTCAGAAGTAAGCCCCACTGAGTTTGTTTGTTTATTTACCGTATTTTTCGCTCCCAAAACATAGGGGGGGGGGAAGCGTGCGTCTTATGGAGCGAAGTTAAAAAAACAAAAGGAAAAAACTTCCCGGGGCTTTGGGGAGGCCTGCGCAACCGGAAAACCGGAAATGGCTGAAAATAGCCATTTAGCGCCGAAATGAAGATCGGGGAGGCCTGCAGAGGGTCGCGCAGGCCTCCCCGAAGCCCCGGTAAGTATTTTTCCTTTTTTTTTCCCCTTTCCTTTCCTTTCCCTTTTCCCCCCCTATTTTTTTGCTCCATAGGATGCATGTATCCTATGGTGCGATGCGTCCTATGGAGCGAAAAATACGGTATTTATTTTAAAAATTTATACCCTGCCTTTTCCTATGCCAAAGGCAAATGCCCAAGGCGGCTTACAACAGAGATTAAAATACATCATTTAAAATACATAAAATAAGTTTAAACAATACATAGCCATACATAAATAAATTAGAAAAACAATGAGAGTTACTCCCAGGTAAATATGTATAGGGTTGCAGCCTCAGTGGTTTATGGATCACAATTAGTAATTAAGAAAAAAAATTATATACTGCTTTTCAACAAAAAAAGCTCACAAAGCAGTTTACAGAGCATAGTGAATGGTTTCCTCAAAGGTGTTCCTACGGTAGGGGCGGTACTGTAAGTTGCGCCCCGTCCTAGACCCCGTTTACAAGCCGACATGAGGTGGCCCCGCCCCCTCGTCCTCAGAGTCATTCCTTTCCCTTCCCCCCCCCCTATTTTTTTGCTCCATAGGATGCATGTGTCCTATGGTGTGATGCATCCTATGGAGCGAAAAATATGGTATTTATTTTAAAAATTTATACCCTGCCTTTTCCTATGCCAAAGGCAAATGTCCAAGGCGGCTTACAACAGAGATTAAAATACATAAAATAAGTTTAAACAATACATAGCCATACATAAACAAATTAGAAAAACAATGAGAGTTACTCCCAGGTAAATATGTATAAGGTTGCAGCCTCAGTGGTTTATGGATCACAATTAGTAATTAAGAAAAAAATTATATACTGCTTTTCAACAAAAAAAGCTCACAAAGCAGTTTACAGAGCATAGTGAATGGTTTCCTCAAAGGTGTTCCTACGGTGGGGGCGGTACTGTAAGTTGCGCCCCGTCCTAGACCCCGTTTACAAGCCGACATGAGGTGGCCCCGCCCCCTCATCATCGGAGTCATTCCGTGCGGAGAAGGCAACGGGCAGGAGACTCCCTGGAACGCCTCTGGGTTCCCTGTCCCAAAAGGGTTCACAATAAAAAAGACGCAGAAGAAACACCAGCAAACAGTCACTAGAAAAGACATTGTGCCTGGTGAATAGGGACTCTTCCCCTGCTAAATATAAGAGGAACACCCTTAAAAAGAATCCACCACCTCCTTCCCTCTCCCTATCACTGTAGCCATCTGTTAAATAATGTAAACTTGCAAATGGAATATAGTTCCACTTAGAACATTCTCATTATCTAAAACCTTCTCACAGCTATTTGAATTAGAGGTTTCAATAAGTCTCACGCACTGTCTCCAACACAAATCTTTCAGGAGCAGCTCTTGATTGACCATGCGCCGCTAGGCTGGCCATCCCTTTAGAGCCTAAAAAAGTTGGAGACATTGAAGAAGCAAGGAACTCTTTCCCCTTCACCCAGTACTCACTCAGCAGTAACTTAATTCCTTCTCTAAGTGTCGTCAATTCCCAGGAGGTAGATTTACCCCTAATAGTATACTAATGACAAGGGATGTGTGAAAACCGCCTTCCACAACCAATTAACATGCAAAACAAATGTGCTAATAGTACATCCACAAAGGAATCTCCTACAGCTCCCTAGTCACACCTTAGCATGCAGCCAAGAAGCATAGTAAGCACTTCTGGTGGGTTAAGGGGGAGGTACAATGTGGCTTGGGGTTTCTTTCTCATCGAGAGGCAGGATACGGTGTCCCAAGGCAGCACATGGCCTAGGTCATGACTGCACTGAACAAATGCACGAGTCACTAAAATTCCTCTATGCAAAAGCACCTTTGCCATTCAATCCTAAGCATGTTTGCATGGAAAGCCATCTCATGGATTTCAAGAGGACTTCAGTCCTGGACAGTGTGGTTAGGATTGCACATCTCCATCCAAGCCTAAGCATCTTTACCTGGAAGCAAGCCACATAGTGTTCAGTGGGGCTTGCAAGCAACTCTGCACTTGACTGCAACCTCACAGCACAATTCTGAGCATTTTTACTCAGAGGTGAATCCCATTCAATTCAGTGGAGCCGACTCTCAAGTATGAACGCATAGCATTGCAACCTTAGGGTCACCATGACACATTTTCTATTTTATCAAGCCTAATTGGGTCTGGAACTGAGGAGACCTGATTTTAACTCCCCTCTGCCCCCAATCAATGAAGCTCATAGGCTTGCCTTGGGCAGTTCACTATTTCTCACCCTAACCTACTTTTCAAAGAGTTCTTGACAGGATAAACTGGGATTGTGCTTTTGGAGGAAGTGTCAGATATCTATGGGGTAGCATGAAAGTTATTCAACAGCCAAAACTTCCTGGTTATCAATACTTCTCCACCCATTTCCTCTACTTTGTGACCTCAACGGCAATGTCAGCCAAACGGTCAGGCTTGGTGGTATGCTTAACCCGGAATATGCTTAACCACATGCAATTTTTATTGTATGTGCTGTATTTATTATAGCATCATCCTTGCACATGGCACTTTACAGAGTAAAAACATAAGTGGTACAAATCAAATCTGGATTATGTTATTATTTGTGAGGACCTGATATTTTTCTGTTATTTATCTATTTATTTACAATCCTATACGTGCCTACTCAGAGGTAAATTCCTTTGTCTTCACAGGATTACAGCCTTAAAATATTTATATCCCGCCTTTCCAACCCTGGTGGAAAGTTTACATCACTTACATCACTAAAAAATAAAACAACAGTAAGGCACATTAACAAATCAATCATGCAACAAAAAAAATCAAAAGAACACCTAGAATAAAATAACAGCTCAACAAATTCTGTCCCTAAAGGTTGAACACAGCAAAAGAAAAAAAATAATCAACCAAAGGCTTAGCAGAACACAAAACTTAGCTATCCTAGATAGCTATCCTTCAAAAAGCCAGCAAGGAGGGGGCAGTTCTAATGTCAGCTAGAATCAGTTCCACAGGCCAGGAGCCACAACAGAAAAGGCCCTGTCACACAAGGTACTGCCAACTGTATATCCACTGCACTGGTGATGGTGTGCCCACAATAGGACTGTCTGTGATTACTTCACAGGATGGGCAGCCTCATATAGGGAGAGATGGTCCTTCAGGTATCTAAGTTCCAAATTGTGAAGGTTAACAGTTATAATGCTGTCCAATAAAAACACTTGGGGAAGGTGAATTTTACTTCCCTAGGGTGATGACACCCAGATTTGTGTGTGCCAGATTTGTGCTGGCTAAACTGTCCATACTTTTTTTTTTCATTTGTTGATAATTCTAGGGCCTTTAAACTTACATGCAATGAAGACATTTCACTAAGATGCCCTACAAGAGTATAATTTCATTCTATTGGCATTAAATGGAACCCAACCAACTTTCATAAAAGTCTTGGAATTAAAATCAGTTATTTTCAAATCCTTTTAAAATAATTTATGGAGAAACACAGAATAGACTTGAGCTATAAGAACATCATTAGGAAAATTAACAAAATAGATGACATACTCACTTATGCTGCATTGCTGAAAGCCTGTTGAGTAAATATTTTGGAAAATGTAAAGACCAGCAAAAAAAACCACAACCCAAAGAATACATAATAACTATACTCAATAGGTTGGAATCATGCTTTTACACTTGTACTATTGTTATAGTAGTCATCTGTTTGATTATAGCCAGGATGGTGTAGTGGTTTGGGAGTCGGACTTAGACTTGGAAGATCCAGGTTCAAATCCCCGCTCAGCCACGAAGCTTCCTGGGTGACCTTGGGCCAGTCACTATCTCTCAGCCCCACCTACCTCACAGGGTTGTTGTGAGGACAAAAAGGAGGGGAGGAAATATGTACACCACTCTGAGCTCCTTGGAGGAAGGGCGGTATTTAAAAAATGTGAAAATTATAGAAATGCATTAGCGATTAATGCCCACGTTGCCCTTCCAGCACAAACTAATCTTGCGCAGACTGGCTTCAGAGGTACGTAACGCATTGTGGGTGGGACAGAGGAGAGGAAGCGTGTGTGCCTCCACTCACTCTTCCTGTGTCATTTCTGAAAGAGGGGATGTGCAAAACAGAGCAAAGGTCCTTCAACGTTTGACAAGCAGAGGGAATAAGGAGGATGTCCAATTCTTTTTCCCTTTTCGTACAACGCAATCCTATCCAACTTTCACCACCGGTGTAACCAGTGGTGCAGTGAGAAGGGGAGGCCCCAGAATGGAAAGGGGATTCAACTCCCCTCCAAAGGGGGATTCAAAGGGGATTTAAATCTCCCCTCCCCTCCAAAGCCTCCCGCCTTGCCCTCCCCCACTGGTTACACCGGTGGTGTAAGTTGGATAGGATTGCGCTTGAGATAGGTTAGGCTGAGAGATAGTGAGTGGCCCAAGGTCACTCAGGAAGCTTTGTGGCTGAGTGGGGATTTGAACCTGGATCTTCCATGTCAAAGTTCAACACTAGAACAACTACACCAAGGGTTGGCAACTCCATGCCACCCACCCACCCACCCACCCACCCACACACACACACAGCCCAACGTGGGGCCATTTATGCCCATTACAATGGCAGTACCCACAGTAAAGGATGAGAAGATGCAGAGGTGGAGCATTCCCTAGCCCTCCCTTCCATCACTTATGCATAGTATTGCGTCCACCCCCACCCCCATATATGTATCTTCATAGGGAAGTATTAACTATTATGAAAGGAGGCCACACAGAGGTGCCAAACCAACTCACAACTTTATTTAACACAAGGGACTACCGGCATATAGCTGCAGGCAACACAAAAATGGAAATGGAATGAACAGTTGCCTGATAGCTGAGCGCCGGCGCTCCTGCTATGGCAAGCTGGAAGGGGCCAATACTCTCAGGCAGCACTTGTCACTTCTTTCCCAGCATTTGATGCATATGATCAATTCTCTGGAGAACAGAAGAGAGAGGCAGGTTTGGAAGAAGCAGGTCTGGCCTCTCTCCTTGCTCTAACCCAGGGGTGGCCAACCTTCCACCATTAGGGCCTCTGCGTTCTTAAGAGTTGTGTAGAAGACAGAATCTTGGCAGCTGCAAGTGCTGATGGTGCTGCTAAAGCAGCTGCACCTGCTGAAATGCCCTCACCTATGCAACTATGTAAAGGGCCAGCATTCATGTTGCAAGGTTGGCCACCACTGCTCTAACCCCTACACTGGTACAACAAAGCATGGGAAGACAAGAAGGTGGAGGTGGAAAGTTCTTCTTCCACCCATTCCTACTATGGTTGCTAACTCTCCAAGACTGTCTTGGAGTCTGCAGAAATCAACAACAAACTCCAGGAGTTTATTGAAAGAAATCCTGGAGTTTTAAAAATGGCCTTACTTTCATCATGTGTGTGTGTGGGGGGGGGGGGGGATCTCCAGGAATAGCTTCAGTAAAAGTTGGCGGCCCTACTCCCCACCCATCCATCATTACTACAGGCCATTACTACATATGTAGTGAGGGACCAGCCCCAACAGTCTCTGGTTCAGATGCTGAAATCTAAAGACTGTGTTCCACATCCCATATTGTCGTAATTTCTTAGGAGACGGCCTTTGGAGAATTGTGTCATCTTCCAAGAGCGCATTTTATATAATTTCTTGGTGTCATTTTTGACTGATCTTCTGAAATTCTGCAGCAACTGTCATAAAACAAGGCTGGGCTTTTCCCCATTTCTCCGAGATCATTTTGAAGTGACTCACAAGACAGAAAGAAATACTGAGGTGACTTCAGCATTATTTATGTTTCTGCTTGGCATCATGAGAGAAGCAACTGATTTGCTTTTAAGATTGGCACATTTAAGAACGAACATTAAAGGCATTAAGCCCATATTTAACCACGCAGAGCAGCTGTTTACGAGATGAATCACATACTTTACACATTCTGTGAAATACAAGCTACAGATTTATGTGGCTGCATCTGCTACATTTGGAAGGCTTTAGTAAGTATGCATTTAACCATCATCTGAGCCCTGAGAACCATTAGCTATCTGAAGGTTACTGTGAAATCGGTCGTGTTCTCCTTCCTTGTAATTTCCTCATATAAAGGAAGGAAAGATGATTCCAGGACAAAAGAGATGAGGAGGTGCTGTTGATCTTAGTCTTCATTTTTATTCCTGGTCAAATAACTCCAAGAAAGGCAAGATCTAAGGAATAATATGTCTATTGTTTCAGGCAGCCCATTCCAACGCAAGGGCTAAGCAGCACAAGTCAGACATAAAGTCCACATAAAGTCAACATAAGGTGTTTACGGCGAAGTTATGTCGGGACTGCGTAGTTTATGTCGATTTTATGTTGAAGTTGTGATGTTCTGCCGTAAGTTCTCCCTAAGAGCTATTCCAGCATAAAGTCAGCGTAAAAGTGGGCGTGTCAGGGGTGTAACGTGGGTGTAACAGGGTCGGCAACCAATTAACGTTGGATTCCAGACCCTGGTGAGCACAGACACGCCCCCTCCAACATAGAAGCTGACACAAATTTTATGTCGACCAAAAGGGTTGACATAAATTCGAGGAGACCCATAGGAGCCATTTTACCTTACCCACTCCAGCCCTCTCCTGAAAATTTCTAACACCCTACTCCTGAGTTAGGTCAGAGTTATGTCGGAGTTGTGTCAGCAAGGTCTGGAAACCGACAGAGTTATGCCAAAGATAGGGAGCCTATCAGCACCCAGCCTCTTTCCCACAAAAGCCCAGCCCCAGACATCCAGTCTCTCTCTCTCTCTCTGAGCACGTGGCGTGGGGTTCTGTCCCCCAGCAGCCACAAAGTGGGACTTGGTCAGTGGAGGGCAAAATTCACAAACACCCCACTTCTCTCTTCTCTTCTCCTCTCTGCCCCCCTCAAGGGCAGAGAGGGCTGTTCTGGCTGTGGCCAAACTGTTTACAGCTGTGCCTGGGCAGCTGCCTCCATGCTACCATTTGCTAACCCATGTCTTTCTCCCAGCCCCTCTTCCCTCCCCCCACAGGCAACAACACCAGCAGGTAAGAGCAGGGTTTGTGCTGACATGTGGTCTGACTTCTGTCTCTTTGCATATAGAAATATATGATACATGCCTCTTTACCAATGTGTTGTCTGATAACTGCCTGCTTTGCCTGCTATGATATGCCTCTTTACCAATGTGCCCTCTCATGTCTGCCTGTTTTGCCTGCTATGATATGCCTCTTTACCAATGTGTTGTCTGATAACTGCCTGCTTTGCCTGCTATGATATATAGCATACATGCCTCTGTACCACTGTTGTGTCTGATTGCTGCCTGTAGTCATGTGAGCAGACAATGCCACAAGTGTGGAACTGTTAGCCTTATGTAGACACCAGTTATGTAGACACCTGTAATGAAGGCGCTTCCACCGAAGGTCCGCCCGTAATGAAGGCGCTTCCAACGAAGGTCCGCCTGTTTCTGTGTGGCTTCCGCCCAAAGTCCGTCGGCATAAGAGGCGCCTGTTTATGCATCACCTTCATCTGCGGAGCGCCCCCTGTGTCCCTATCGGTCTCTGCAGACCCCTCTCTCGGAATGTGTCTCCCACCAACCTTGTTGTCTGTCTGTCTGTCTCTGACCCACCCATGCCCCTCCCCAACACCCCCTGTCTGCCTGCCTGTGTGTCTGCCTCCCCTCCCACTCCCTGATGATGGAGGCTGGCAACCCCCCACCCCGCTGGAGCGCCTGCCGTGAGGGGCCGTCGTCGCCCCATCTGGGGGTGTGATGAGCTGCGTGAGCCCTTCCCGCTCACAGCAGACAAGCCCAAGGCATCTCTCGGTCTTGGCCGGGGCACAGAGCAGAAGGCACGACGGGATGCCTTCTTTGTGGGCATTGCCCCGGCCCTGGAGGCCCAGGGCTTCAGGCAGCGCACCTGCGAGTCATGTCAGAGGCAGTTCCAGACAGCATGCGACCCCCCCTTGTGTGTGACGTTCCCACCCCCTCCTACCCTTCCCTCCCCCGCTCCCCCCCATGACTCCCACGTACAGCCTCAACGTGGCATGGGGGTGGCATCGCCTTCTGCAGGAGAGCGGGGACGGCCACTCTCCCCTGCAACAGGTGGCTGATGCACAGGGTGCCCTGTGGCGGTTGGCAAGGGGACCTCGCTCACCTGTCACCTGCCCTGCGCCCACCACATGACTGGCGCAACCCCCATGCCTGCGGCCGGCCCCTTTGCGACCGGGCTGCGACAGACCCTGCGGCAGGTGCCATGGATGGACACTGACACATGCAGACACAGGCCTACACATGCCCGAGCCGGACACCGAGCCTGGAGAGCCTGCCTGCCTGGGAGGTAAGTGTTTCCTGGATCCTGGGATGGTGCTGGGCCACAGAAACTGCAGCCTGCCTAAATCAGGCATAACTCTGACATAACTCAGACATAACTTATGTCGAACTTAGGCTGAACTTAGGCCACTCTTATGCCAGACTTGCGGTGGAGTTGGGTTGGAATGGGCTGTAAGACTGTTGCACAATTCAGCTGACACAACAAAAATGGATAGGAAAGCTACTCATAAGAGATACTCATAAGAAACCTGTGTGGCTTTATCCCACTCAATATTCACCAGTGTTCAACTGTATGTAGTATCACAATCCTGAAGGCAAATATAAGAAATGTAAGACACTAGCAGTCTATTCAATCGACTCGAGACTTGGAGCCTTTTATGACAAGTTGATTTTATTCAGGTTTAAACCCATTTTCCCCATAAAATAGATAGGGACTCGCAACTCGCAACCAAAGACTTGGGACTTGGGGGCAAAGACTTGGGACTTGACTCGAGACTTGGAGTCAGAGACTTGATCCACATCCCTGATGTGTTCAGTGTAACTTCTGAAAAGGTCCCTGCTCGTATATGTGTATGTGTGAAGGGCTCTCTTTGGGATCCCAAATGTGGGATGAGATCTCCTCGTACTTAACATTACATGTGCAGGGTCTTTTCAGGCCTTACAATGATGTATGTAGGCCAGGGCAGAGCCTGCCACCGCAATGCCACACTCCCCACATGCATTCATCGTACATGTAGATGTCAGAAGCATTTACAATCTTCAGAAAAGTTTCAAAAATGCAGCTATTCTTTTTTCATGAATATTATTATTTATGCAGAGGTTCAGTTCTGCTATCTACTCCATTACTAACGATAATCAGTCCATGTTAGATCTAGATGTGGAAATATCTTGCAGCTGAATTTTGGGGGGGGGGACTCTTCTATATACATTTTTTATCATCTTCTCCCATTAATCTTGGCATAGAATCTCAGCAAGATTATTGCAGAATATTACATCAAAGTTATCTAGTGATCAGCAATCTGACTTTTTTTCGAGAGCATCGCTGTCACTTTTATCTGATGGTCAACATAGCTATTCACTCCCACACATCTTTCATCTTCATTTTGGCTCCCGAGCAGATTTATATTCTTGGCATTCTTTTCTTGTCTGATGAGTTTGAAAAGACTTGGATTGTTGTTTTGTCCCCAGGAGCAAAGCAAGAGCTGGCTTAAACTGATAATGACACAATTTAGCTGCCCTATAAACAGTCATTTTAGCTCCATGATATGTAGCTGCCGCCTCAACGTTCAAGCAATGGAAACAACGTAATTATCAGCCAAGTCTAGATGATGAAAAATGGCTTGCATTAGGAAACAATCTGAACCCAAGGAAACTTCAGCTATCAATCACTGGCATTACAATGCACTTGCCTCTGTATGCAAATTCAGGACATAGATGAAGTCAAATTTGGTGGAGGAAACACACACACACTTTTCCAAATGTGTTAAGCAGAAAGGCTATCCCTAGAGCAAAGCTGTGGCAACTCTCCACTTCAGTACACAAAAGAGCACATGCCCCAGAAATTATGAATTTCTGTTATCCCAGCAATTCAATCCCACCACAAGCAGTATGAAGGAGGAATATAAAATGAACAACCGAGTTCAAGCTACAGTGTTTTTGTCAGCTCAGTCATAGATTCAGTGTGGCAGTCAAGAATCAGACAGGCACATGACGTTTCAAATTATTAGCTACAAGAATTTGGCAAGGCAGCTGATTGGATAGGGAAGCAGAAAGAGACTGTGGGTCAAGCCACACCTTACATGGAGGAGGAGGAGGGTTGTAAACCCCCCCCCCCATGTTCCCACCTGCACTTCTCTTGAGCGTTCATTTAGATCTGATTGCCTCAACGCGTTTGGCTTGAAATTATAGAACTAGTACAGTGGGCCCTCCTTATCCACAGATTAGCCAACTCTATCGCTGGTGTGCTTCCGTTGCGCAGCAATTCTCCCTACAAGCTTCCATAACATCAAAGGCAGCTACGCATTACAAAGCTGTCCAGAACTGGATCTTTGTTGAGAAGTGACCACAGACTCAGCTTACCATATTTTGAGGAACCCAATCCGGGACCCTGAGCGTCCCGCCGTGCAGGCGAATAGTGCGACTGGAGGTTTCTGAGTCACCCGATTCCCAGCTGAGAACCGAGTGACTGAGCAGGCTCAGAAGAAGAGGAAGACGCGGCACAGGCACAGAAGCCAAAGAAGAAGATGCGGGCAACCGGGCAATTCAGCTCCGAAGAGACGTAGCCCAATGAAGCCGCGCACGTGCACAGCGCGACTGGCAGCCATTTTTTAAAAAACAATTATTCGGTGAGAAAAAAAATCTTTTTCTTTTTGGGGGACCCTGGGACGGCTGCCATACACCCCGGGACGCCGGGACAGGACCCCAAAATCTGTGACTGTACCGGCCATTCCGGGACGTATGGTAAGCCTACCACAGACCTCACCACGCAGGAAGGTGAGGCTCACTCAGCAGCTTTCAAGCACTGTGAAGAATAGCAGGTGTTGCCTTTTTTTTCAAATGCTGTTTTTTAAAGGGGGAAACAGAAGTACCTCCATGATGAGGCCAGGTATGCAAATTTCATGCCACTTTCCTAGAGAGATTACCGTAGGGCGGGATCATACTGGACAAGGAAGGGACTGATGGGAGGGGCAGAAGATGAGTGGGAGGCCTGGGGCTTTGTGCTGGCACCCTGCGAGCAAAAAGAATAAGCCCAGCCTTGCTTACTGCATTTTTCCTGTCCCTCCACAGAACTAGAGGGAAACTGTAAAGAATAAAGGAGAGCAAATACCTGTTGGAATCTAAAATGGCTCCAGGTATTCTTCTTGCATTCTGTTTCATGACATACATTCTGCTTGCTTTAATAATAAAGAATCAATGACATTATCCCATCTCCTTCAAGTATGAATACATCATATAAAGACTTCTCGTTATCTCAGAAGAGTCCAATGTGCCTAATAAAAGTAAATCAATGTAAGCCTCAGCCTATACAAGAACAGTATCACCTCCCTCCCCCCCCCCAACAGGATTCAGGTCTTAACTCAGAGAAGGATATCAAGAGGTGGCAGATTGATGAGGTTAGAGATTATAGTTTCCAGGAATCGATAGTCTTTGATTACATTACCATTACAATTAAAGCTTCTCTGACTTCACTATTATACTTTGAAGATAATGCAAATCAAAAACCATGTGGGATTTGCTGTGTGCAAAGAACAGACTTCAATGTCTAGTGGCCCAACTCAATGCGATTGCAACGGACCCCATCAATCTACTCAAAACGGAAGCCAATGTGGTGTAGTGGTTAGTGTCTCAGTTTAGAACTTGGGAGACCTGAGTTCAAATCCCTGCTCAGCATGAAGCTCGTTGGTTGACTCTGGGCCAGCTGCCATCTGTCACTTTAACCCACCTTGCTGGGTTGGTGTGAGGACAGAGATGCTCGTATGCTACCCTGAGCTCCTTGGAAGAAAGGTGGGATAAAAGTTGTTTTAAAGAAACAGGTTACCACTGACTCAAGGGGTTGAAGGCAATTTGAGGAACTCCCCCCCCCCATGCTTTTTCTCACTGAACTTCCTCTCCCCAGCTGTTTTTCTCCTGAAAAAAACAGCTGGGGAAACACAGTTTGGGGGGGGGAATGGTTCAGCACCTCATTGCTGTTCCCCCTTATTCCTTAAATCAAATCCCTTGTAAATAATGGCCCAAGTTGAGTTATGATACTGTCATTTCTATTTTGGGACTTATATCTAGTCCAGTTGCTTAGTGTACAATCACATACAGCAAAGATTCTGCCCAAACTGAATACTGGCTACCAATCCAGACATTTTCCTGTTGAGAAGATGACAGCAGGAAACTAATACTAAAGAACTTGTTTTTCCCGTTTAAAGAAAATCCATGACTGTACCCAAAATTCCACTGCAATGTGGAAATATGTGTAAACAGCCAGAGCCCAGGGAAGCTGGTGGATGCCAGGCCATTAGTTTCAGCCAGTATTAGATCTGACGTTAGCAGCGGGGTTTTTTCTTTTCAGCTGAACGCCAGTCCTGCTACATGAAATAAGAAAGCTGCCACTGATTGATTTCTTGCCCTTTCTGTCAGGTAAACGTTTGTTCACTTAAGGACCTAGACTGCAGGACATGATCACATTACATACGTGTCCCCAAGCCCTATCCATTTCATGGGCTTCAGCACCAACAACAGCCATATTCACTGAGATGTGTATAGCTAACAGTGTGAGAAGCGCCAAGCTGTAGCTTAAGGGAACCCAAATCCTCCTTCCCTGGTGGGACTTTGCACATGCACAGTCCTTATCAGGACCTTTTGGTGGGTCATGTCTCCTGTTATGAAAAACGATGGACAGTTCTTCTGCATGCTTGGAGATTCCCCCAAGAATGCAGCGACCTCTTGCCTATGTTTCACTGATCAGCACCGGACCACTAAGTTTGTTATTTGAAGAAACACGTGGGACCAGCCACAGAATGTTGCAGGCCCCCAAGCCCCCATTAATGTCCGGGGCTCAGGCCGGCATGGAATAAGAGCTTTGCAGCAAAGGTCAAGCCTCGCAGTGCAAGGAGATCTGGAAGATTTTCAGGAAGAGGAAAAAGATGCCTGGTTTTCTTTCTGTTCATCAGATACCTTCCCGTTGTACTGTATAGCACTGGAGGGTGTTCAGTTTGGAGGCTGGTAACCACTAGGGCAGTGGTTCCCAAACTGGGAGGCGTGGCTCCCAGGGGAGCCGCGGATACCAGCCAGGGGAGCCGCGGAGTGCCACGGAATCTTCTCAAAAAACAGTGCAATGCCAATTGGCAGGCATCAACATCAATCATGTAATGGGGAGCCGCGGCCAATGGTCCCCAATGGTCAAGGGTGTCGCAGGTCAAAAAAGTTTGGGAAACACTGCAATAGGGGTTAGCTCTGGAGAGTGAGAAATGGAAAAGGTTACTTTCCCCCCATTCTCTCCCCTCAAAACGCACCTGGGAAGTGCACAGAGGAGAGTTTTTTTAGTTTCACAGCATGCACCCCCCAACCCTGATTCTCCCCCCCCCCATTTTTAAACTGTTAATGGACTTCAGCAAGCCAATTCCTGCTGAACTCCATTTCCTTTTCTTTTCAAGTCAGCCTGTTCGAGAGCCCTGAACATTTCATCAGTCCTGGAAGCTCCAAGTCCTGGAAGGTCACAGGGCCATTTTTGTGGTTTTGAAATGGTTCTTTTTCTTTTAATGTAGATTCTTTATATTCTACGCTTGTACAACGTGTCCGTTACCTTGATTCTGAGTGGCTCTGTTTTGCATTTCGCTTTCAAACTGTTCGCTGTTCAAGCACCTGAGTGTCCTATTAGAAGGAATGAGGAAGCTGGGGAGACCGCATGATGTCTGTCATGGAGACACAACGCGAGACAAGAGGATTCAAGCTGTGGCTGGAGAATGATATTTCCAGCAATACAAGTGACGGGAACCTGGTAAAGATGGATTAGATCTTAATGCATTCCAGCACTGCAAACTCAGCAGGGATACTTTTGCTAATGGAAATATGTGCCTATGTATATTAATAAGAAAAGCAAGAACAGACAGCATTCAGAAAATGTTGAGAGTATCATCATTGTTCTGGGTGCATTTGTAGTATCGGTGAAAGTCTCACTGCAGGAGGCCCTGTTCAAAGTAGGTTCTTAAAAAGGAACACTTCCTGGAAAGAAGCAACTCTGATGAACTTGGTTGTGACCTCCAGAAAGAAATTGGAGTACGATCTTGCCCAGTACCGGTAGGTGTCTCATACCAGAGTCTTCCAGCATGCAGAGCCTGAGAATGAATGATCATAGATTTGCCACGATACTTATAATCAGATCTCAATTTGATGTGAGATGTACTGTGAAACAACAGCAGGTGTATTGCATGAGAGAGGGCTAGTGTAGGGCTAGCCCCATAAGAGAGGGCTAGTGTGGAAGCAGAGAGAGAGAGAGAGAGAGAGAGAGAGAGAGAGAGAATTGGACTACAGTTACAGTATGTCCTGCAACAACTCTGATCAACGACTGATTTTATTGGAGGGACATATGCTGGAGATGGAAGGCAGTGAGCCAGGCTCCACCTCCATCCGATAAAATGAACTATCAGCAAACCCCCATTGTTACCACTATCGCTCCCTCCACACCACACATTTGTGTTTGGGTTGGCACCTGACCTGAGGAGGACATAGAAGTAAACTGACTGCCTTTCGTTGTGTGAAGATAGAGAATCAAACAGTGAGCACTGGAACTGGGCTAATACAAATGGCCTACCAAGAGGTTGAATGGGTCTCCTTTATCATATGGAAAGACTCTTACTCTCTTGGTAACCTAGATATTCTCCCTATGTGTAACTGTTTAAATTTAATTAGCCACAAAAATGATGCGGTCTCTTCAAGCCTGTAAGGAACAAAGAGTATAATTACACATCAGGCCTGATGATGAACCAATTAATAGTTAAAAGAAGATTTGCACTTTAAATTAATTTGGTTCTGAATTCCGGAGCCTTCTCTGCATTAAGAAAAACAGTGTTTGAAGATTAATTATCCTAGTCTAAGATGAAGGAGCTCATTTCAATTTTCTTAGCATGTTGCAAGACTGTAGTGAGTGGAAGAGCGTGGCACTCTGCAAGTCTCAGCAATACTGAACCGCACGATTAAAGCAAGCTTGGAAGCTCGTAATCCTCAGAGTACGGCGATCTTTCAGATTGCATTGTGCAATTCCAAATTAATATTTAAAAGCAGAAGGGACTCACTTTTATCTACAGGATAAAGTATATCATCTCCAAATGTACAAAGCAAAGCCCGTAAAGGATTTTCAGATACATCAGCATAAACATTCGGTTCTTATTTGCAACTGGTCTGCAAATACATTCTCAAGGCAGAGGCGTCCGACGGTTCCCTTAAGGCGTCGGAATGGCTCTGACAGCGAGGGGGTGGGGCCGCCTCATGCCGACTTGAAAACGGGACTAGGACAGGGCGCAACTTACGATACCGCCCCCACCGTAGCAACACCTCTGTCTCAAGGTCCATTTCAGAGGTTGGGCCCCAATCATCAAATTCATTGTAATTTTATTTCAAAAGGATTTAGGAACAACTCACTTTCTTTGGATTGGGACCATTTTTATGACATGTGCCAATGACTCTAGTGCAGAATATACAGGAACCCAACCTTCAAAGCAGCTGAAAAACCTCACAGAATGGTGGGCTCACCTTTCTACATTTCCGCCTCTCTGCAGTTTTGTGTCCACCTGTGGACAGCTAGTTCTCCAGCCACCAGTATTATCACAGAGCTCACCAGACTGCCAAGTAGCAAGGACTGTTTCACTAATCCTTGTGTGCAGCATGTTAACCTCTACAGAGAAGAAGCCTCACTTGTGTGCAGAAATGATGTGATTCAGCGGGTCTGATTGCAATGTCAACAAAGATTCACAGGTAATTAGGGCAATTTATAATTCACAAATCTGTCATTAATGCTACTACGTAGATTAACAACCCAATCCTAACTAAACTCCCATGTGGCGATGCAGCAGTGCCGGTTCCAGTTGCGCTGCATCCCGCGGGGAAATTTGCATGCTGGAGGTCTCCTCGAGGTAAGGGGAGGTCTCCTCGAGGTATGTAAGCCCCAGCAGCGGCAACACGTCCGTGCAAGCAGATTGGGCCTGGGAAGGGGGCTTGGATACAGTGTATGCCGGCGCTACCGATCCCGCCCCCCCCCCCAGGCCCAGTCCACCCACCCCATCCTGCCGCTGCCCTCCCCTGCCCCATTCTTCCCCCTGCACAGGCTTACATGGTCCGGCAGGCATCCCGACTGCTGGCACTGACGGGAAGGCTCCAGCCTTCCTGCCGGTGCTCCTAACCTCCACACTGTGTTGCAAAGTCGTTGAATAGGATTGTGCCATTATTTTCCCAAATTCAACCACAAAAAACAAGGAAGTACATGCTAAGCCAGCAAATTTTATTATATGCGAGTCATTGCATGAATATAGTATATAAACTCTATCACTTCGCTTTTGCATAGTGTTAGTCGCTGCATAAAGGACACAACCATAGCTTGCAGCATCATACAAATGCCTCAGTAGCATGCTGACCAATGGCCCAAGTCCGTGGAGAGGTAGGGCATCCACAACTACTGAAATCAATATTATGCCTGCCTAATTCTGCACAGGAATGTGAGCTGGGCAATACATTTCTAGGCTCCGCACCAAAACCACTACATGGCTTTGTACAGGGTACAATTCTCTCAGTATCAAGAGTTTTCCAATTAATTTGACCTTTCAGTATTTTTATCTCAAAATCTTGATTTTTTAAGAGAGTGAATTTGTAATTTTACTGACCAAAAATTAATGCATCAGGCATTATGCATAATGCGCACACACATATATCTGTACATCTACCTTGGGAACCATACAGTAAGCAGAACAACTTGACCCAGCTGGTTGTTCTGATGAAGGATCCTCTCCTTTTACCGTAATATCTTATTACCCAGCCACACCCAAGCCCTACCCACATGGTGCTTCTGTGGTTAGCTTATTATCATATAGCTAGATCCTGTTAGCCAGCTGCCTGTCTGGTCAAGTGACATCAGGCTCCACATGGTTTCATCACATGTATGAAAAATATATTGCCCACAATAAAACTTAAAAGCGACTAACCAGAGTGCAAATAAGTCAGGATATCAAACCAGGATCAAATCATGGTTTGGGATCCTGGCTTGTTCTAACTTTAGTTAGAGAACAACTTGCAGTTCCCTGAATGTCTACATACTGTCACATTTTAGTTTGTTTTAAAGTGAAAGCTCAGAATACAGGGGGAGCCTCTGACTCACAGCTCTCTTCAGCTTTTTCATGCTAAACCAAGGTTTTGAATTATGCCTGAACAAGGCCACTAAATCCATTTCTGTTTTCTATCAGTAAACGCCCTTGTGAGTCACTGTGATAAATAACTGGCTTTTGCGAGATTTATTGGGCCAGAGACAACAGGCATTCAGTCAGAGTGCATAGCTGGCAATGGGGCACATAGGAAGAGCCCTGCCAGATCAGATCCAAAGTCCATCAAATCCAGCATCCTCCTCCTACCTACAAGGGCCACCCAGATGCCTCTGACATCCACAAGCTGAGCATGAAGGCAAAATCCCTCGTCTGCTGTTCCTCTCGATCAGCTGATATTCACTTTCTGGACATAGAGGTTCCACCAGGGCCGGGGCCATCAAATGGCCTTAGCAAGCCTTGTGCTGGGCCCCCCACAGAGATGATCCACCCCATCAATGATTGCCATGCAAGTCTCAGCAGCCCAGAAGTTGAATTAGAAAATACAGAGTTGTGTGGTGACTCTAGGCTTTTTAAAAATTCTATGTGCAAGCTACACATAGAGTTAAGAAAATCTAAAGTCACAGCACAACTCTAGATTTTTCTGGCTTGCACACAAAGAATCTCAAGAGTAAGCTCGGTTGGGCAAGGGGATGGGAGAGGAGGAAATGCCTGTGTAAGTCTCAGGCAGGCACTTCTGCCTCTGCATTTTCCTCAGCCAGCTGAGTTGCTCTCCTGTCTCCCCAGGCCAATCAATCTCAGGGACTCTCTGTGCACAGAATGCAGTGACTGCTCCTCGTCTTCCACCCTCCGAGAGTGGAAGGGGGAGAAAGTGCAACCCCAAACTCAGTAAGTGAGCAGATGGGATGGAAGAGAAAGAAACCAAAGGAGGGGGGAGTGAGAGAAACGCCACATAAGGTAGAAGGAGGAGGAAGCTATTGAGGTCCCATGTGCACACATGAAGTGCCCCAGGGCTCAGTGCAAACTGGTGCCAACCCTGTATTTCAAATAGCCATCATGACTAATAGCCATTCATATACCTAGTCTCCGTAAATTTGTTTAATCTCCTTTTAAAATCCTCTAAGCCAGTGGTCCTCACTATGGCTTGTGGCACTGAATACCATAAGAAACTATAAATAGCAGAACAACAAGGGCTTGAAGTCTTGCATGAGCTCCTTTAGCTTAGGACTCCTGCATAGCAGCACACTCATTGTGAACCTTGGCGCAAAGGGCAACACATGTATCTGTCTATGGAGCTGTTGAAAGTTCCGAAATCCCACAGAAGTGCCTAGATATTCCAGTTGGCAGTGCCAGGTATGATGAGTCAATTACAGCACAATCCTATCCAACTTACACCACTGGTGTAACTAGGCTTACCAGCTCTCCAACCGGGACAGAGTGCTAGACCTGTAGGAGAAGGAATGGGGGCAGGTGCAGCTTGTTAAATCCTTAGAGCACAATCCTAGGCATGTCTACTCAGAAGCAAGCCCCACTAAACACAATGGGGCTTGCTTCTGTGTAGACATGCCTAGGATTGTGCTCTAAGGTTTAACAAGCTACACCTGCCCACATTCCTTCTCTTAAAGGTTTAGCACTCTGTCCCGGTTGCAGAGGCGTCGCCTGATAGGGGATGGGGGGCGGTGGGCCCCAGGGCGTAGGGCGCAGGGCTCAGGGGGTGGGGCGGGGCTCCTTAGTTTGGGGGGTTTCGCATTTTGGGGTTTTTTTACAGTTTTTGGGGTTTTTTAAGTGTTAACGGGGCTTTTGTTTGTATATGTATGCTTTTCCCCCACTTGAATATTGGACGCTTCCAGCGACTATCTTCTTCCTGCACCGGGCGCATTCTTCTCCCTGCGCCCGGGCGCAAACTCCGTAAAGCCCCCTGCAGCGCTTTCCAGAGTTTGCGCAGGCGCAGAACGTTGACTGGAATCTTCGTCGTTCTGCAGGGCGCTTTACGGAATTCGCGCCAGGCGCAGGGAGAAGAATGTGCCCGGCGCAGGAAGAAGATCGTCGCTGGAAGCGTCCAATATTCTAGATAAATGGGGGGAAAGCATACATATACCCCGAAAACAGTAGAAAAACAGAAAAAACTTATGGGGGCGCTGGGGCGCCGGGGCGCAGGGGGCCCCCGCAGCAACCCGCACCGGGTGCAGCGACGCCACTGCCCGGTTGGAGATCTGGTAAGCCTAGGTGTAACCAGTGGTGCAGTGAGAACGGGAGGCCCCAGAATGGAAAGGGGATTCAAATCCACTCCAAAGGGGGATTGAAAGGGGACTTGAATCCCCTTTCCATTCTGGGGCCTCCCGTTCTCACTGCACTGTTGGTTACACCGGTGGTGTAAGTTGGATAGGATTGCGCTGTTAGAGAAGTAACAACTCAACTATCCAAATCATAATTTAGATCAAACAGTAACTGTAAACCTTCTACCACTGATTGCTCTTTCCTAAATTCCGTCAACACTCTGAAAAAGGATTGGCTGCAAGCAGATGCAGTTAAGACTTTCAAAATAAACACCACCTTGAAATGAGCAATTAAACCACCGATTTAGGAGGAGGGAACTTTTGTTTCAAAATTAAGGAGAAAGGGAATAAAAATGCAGTGCAAACCAGACAAAGCCTGGCAAAATACAACGCCTGCTGCAGTTGAGCGCACAGCAGCGTTGCCTGGAAATGTGCACGGTACCCATCCAAATGTCTTAAGGTGCCTCGGAAAGGCATTAAACATAAAGACAAAAAGAGAATTCACAGCATGCCATTCCAGTTGAAGCAATTAATTCCTCAGCAGATCTCTTTCTTGTTGGAATTATGGCAAGATCTAAGTATTCAGTCATTTATAGGGTTAATGTGACAGTTGGTATATCTGAGGCGGCCATTTCCCTTAGGCCAGGCAAAGTCACCAGCCTGGATTGTTCACTTGCTGCTACCAGATCACAGATCACTGAATCAGTCCTGTATACAAGGCCAACGTCTTCCAGCCCCCTGTCTCTTTTTCGGCCAGAGTCTCTCTGAATGCGCTCAGGCCATGCCGCTTCATGGCACATGATGATGAACAGCTGTGGGCTTCCACCCTGGGCTTTCTACACTACTGTACTTGCTTGCTGTCAGGGGATTCCCCCACCCTGCCAGGAAGGGCCGCCCAGGCCTGCCGCCAAGTCGCACTGCTCAGGGCTCTGCCCAGCCATACGCCTCGCAAGCTCAGGAAAAGCCACTTGGCGGCTGGTTGCCCGGCCTAACTAGGACGTTGCACCCGGAAACAGGACGAGGGAGTGCGGGACACAGCAGGGGAGGGAGGATGAGCCCTGGAGGATGAGGAGGCTGGAGGGCCGAGGCATGAGTGGGGGGTTGGAGCTGACAGAGTGTTCCCAGCAAGGGTGCCCTTCACCAAGCCCAGGGAAACACATCAAACCGGCATTGCAACGGTGGATGTGATTCAACCCCCCTCCACTCAGTGTCTCTGAAGCCTCCTAGGACAAACCTTTGGCTCCCACCTGGGGGCAGATACAGCCCTCCTACAGCCCCAAGCTGGGCCCAGGGGTGTTTGGGACTACATGCACCTGAGAGGGGGGGGGCTGAGGGACCCCCCACTTTTTTTAATCTGCTAGAAAGTGAGATCTTGATGTTCAAATTTCTTAGTAGGGTCTGTTACTACTAGCGTCCATACTAAAGCAAACGCCCTATTTAGGGGTCACTCTGACCCAGTTCCTTGGAATATCTGTTATTTTGGATACAGCAACCACATCACAGTCCCTACGGTAATGACACTACAGCCAATAAATAAGGTCACAGTCAGTGGGCTTCTAACTTAGGCTTTAAACTTACCCTTTGCTTTGGCTCAGTATGTGGAGCACTGACAAAACAGTAGTGGACATTCCAAGGAAAAAAAGGAGGGGAAGGGAACCCTCAGTAACCTCAGGCCAGCTTTTCTTTTATTAAACTACTATTGCCCTTCCTAGCTAATATCTATTTATTCCTATGGTGTCATTAACATACATGGCACTTCACAAAGCAAAAGGAGGAGGAGAGAGGTCCCTGTTCCATGGAGCTTACAGTAGCTGAGTAATGAATTTACAGTTCACTTTTTCTTCTAAAAAGCAACCTAAATCCACTCAAGAAAGGACATAAGGAGCATTACAAACAATATCTAAAGTGTGTGTAATGAGTGCACACACACTATAATAAAATGTACGAAGTCCCAATGCATTTTGAAAACAGGTGGTCCTTGTCCGAAGGTAATTGTGAGTTTTAAATCTGTTATTTCATCTAGCTAATGTGTGTTAGCCTCCTCAAACTGACGCACATTATCTTTTGCTGGGAACAGATTGCATATTTTTGTTGTGAGTTGAAAGTGATACAGCCAAACCACGGTTCACCACGATGTGCCCACTCATTCATCTCAAGTCAAGCCATTTTTGCAGCTTTTTAAGTGCTTCGAGAGAGAACACCACAAAGGGGTTCTACACAAGATATCAGGTCAGGCAGCAAGAATCCCAGGATGATAATTATTTGCTATTTGGCAAATTCTGCAAAACCATAACATCAGCCTAAACCTCAGGCCCCGAAAAATTCAATGATTGTCTAATAAAGGTTAGACCACCCAAGAGAAAACTATAAGCATAATTTTATATATTCAAACTCTCAGCTGCCATGAAAACTGTTGTTCTTGCATCCACTATGGTGGAATAAAATTATAGGTAAATATTGCAAGAGGAACACAATCATTTTGTCAGAGACAGTAGTGAAAGCAAGAAACGGATGAGAAGAGAAGCCAACATCTGCTGCAGTGATATACTGTACAGAAAATCTCTGCATTGCTTTCCAAAGAAAGACATAATGGCTACCAGCTGATGAGTTTGTTGGGTGGATTCCTTGCAAATCTGACCACCAGGACACTTCTTCCACATGTTCATTCTCTGCTGTTGCTGCATGCAAGAGCAGGAAGCAATGTGGTCATTAACTCACAACCTGGAGCGATGCTGTCTTTGAAAGTTCTAACCTGCACCAAGCCCAACGCTTCTCGGAAGGAGCAGCACCTCCCCGTGAACTCCCACTTCGATGATGAAAGGGGGACATGACGTCTTTTGCAGCTGTCTTGTAGCGTCCTAAGGTTTCAAAATAAAAGTGATATTTTTCACACACAAAAAGAAAACCCCAAAGCTTGTTAAAAATGGTACCCTGAGAGCTGCAGAGGAGGTTTGTTTTCGCTAAATTAAAAGTGGACCTCAAATGCGTCTTGTTCTCATGCCCAGGGCTCATTCCCCCCCCCCTCCGCCATGTTTGTTTTCATCTGAATTCATCACTGACAGGCTTGCTCATGCCCAGTTGCTTGGCTGTTATCAGAGTAAATTAGTCTTTCTACAATGCGGTGGGGGCTTCAGTTGCCTGAAAGGCCAGCACAGGAAAGCAAGACCCGATTCTGCGGGCAGCGACATCCGCACTGGCAACTGGATAGAATCAGTGGTGCTGCACACCATGTCATCAGTGTGTATATGAATCCTTGCTGGCCTGTGTGGTGCAAATGGGGTTGTTGGCGTGAGGAAAGCTTGACTTTCCTTGTTTATGCTTTTCATATAATGGATGCCGTCAACCCTATTCTAGGGAAATTGGATGGCCAGGCTCACCTTAACACAGAAAACGGCGCAACATGCCAATAATGATAAGAACCAGGACCCTCCCCCCCCACGCACCAAACACATCATTCTACAACCCTTTGGCTGCAGCTGTCACTAGGGGATTCTGGGTAAGCTAGAACACAATCGCAGCCACATTTGCTAGTCCAGTGACCTTTCTTCACAGCCAGTTCCAGTACCCTGCTGAAGCAAAAGTAACCAACCAAAATCATATTCAGGTCTATCATGCATGCTGCAAGAGACTGGCTTAGAGCAACACTCCAGAAAGACCATCCACTACCCCATAGACTTGCTCCTCATACAGTGCCTGCCAGCACCCCATGTTTCAGCACAAATGCTATGCTAACTAAAGCACAAGCAGCAGGGACCGTTCCGATGGTAAAGGAATGACAGATTCAGCTCCTGCTAGATGCGAGGAAGCAGAGCTCGGAGTTTTCTCCTACAGCAGGAGTTTTGTTTTAGTGGGCGTGGCTATGGGGAATGTCACAATGAAATCTCGCACTTCAAAATTTGCCAGTGCAATGTTAAAATAGCTGAGACAGAGGGCAAACCATCCTCAGAGGGAAACTGAGGTCAAAGCAGAGGCGGAACTTGGTCGGAGCGTGTGGAGCAGCAGCTCCGGGCGTGGGGGCGGGGGGCGCATTCAGTGGGGGGCGTACTTACCCTCGCGATGCGTTGCCTCCGCTTTGGCTGTCTTCGTTTCGGCTCTCCCTCCCTCCCTGGAACCCGTTTGGCTCCAAAATGACACCAAAACTGGGGGGGGGGATGTTTTGAGCCGCGCTGGGCACGTCGACGTGACATCACGCAGGCCCCGCCCTTGCTCTGGGCGCCGGGAGGGCTACCGTCATTTCTGGGTCAAAGGGCCAAGCATAACCTGGAAGGCTCCATAGCCGGGGAGGGGGGCAGGGTGATGAGACTTTGCCATATAACTGTACAATAGGGTCCCAATATCTGCTGATTCGGCATCCAAGGATTCACTTATCCGCAGATGCCAAATCCCCCTCGCACACATACTCCACGGCCATTACCTTATTTAAGTTGATATCGCAGGCACCAAGCAAGCGCGGGTCTTATTTAAACCAAACGCTATAAGTAGCAGCCTGCTGCTTATAGCACAGCTTATGACTGAGTAGAGCCGGCAGCCTCATTGCTAGAGAGACTCCAGTATTAACAGGAACTTAAATAAGGTAATGGCAGCGGGGGGCACGGGGGCCCATGGAGGATAGCATTTGCCCCCATCCGCGGGTTCATCCACAGGGGGCCCAGGAACCTATCCCCCGTAGATACGAGGCCCCTACTGTATTGCCAGAGAGCAATGAACACACCAGTGGGCCAAGAGGATCAAAATGTGTTGTTTAAGTTGGAATACAAGCAATCTTTAGACAGAAAGAATAACACAGATTACCATACACCATACACCCCTCCTCTGCCTTGGGAGCACCAGGAACTCAACAGATCCTGAGGCCATGTGAGTAGCACCAGCTGCACACGGATGTGTGCAGCACTGAGCGTCTATGCTGATGCTTAGAGTCTGCTCTCGTGGCTGAGTTCACAGTGCTGAGTGCTCCCAACAGCAGAAGAGCAGCATATGGTCATCTGTGTTGCTCTGACGGACTAAAGTTGCTTGTATTCTAGCCTAAGCAATAAATGCTGTTCCTCTTTGCCCACCAGTGTGTTCGTTGCCTCTGTAAAGAAAACAGACCCATCACACTCCAGTGATACATTAACCTGCTGTGTTGCAGTGGTGGGTAGATGCCCCTTGTACATGTGGCTGCTCTCACCACAGTTCTTTCCTCTAGCCTGATGATAGTGCATCGCTGAGAGTGCATCGCTGAGAGCGTAATCCTGCGTAACGCAGGAACGGCTGAGTGAGCGCTCCGCCATTCGAAGCCATCACAAACGTGCCGTAAAGCACATTTGCGATGACGTAAGGGCGTGGAGGCCAGCCGCCCTCACTCTGCCACCGGATCATCCCGGCGGCCGCCGGAGAAGGTAAGGGATCCCTGGTGGGCGCGGGGGCAGCCCGGGCAGCAAAGGAGGGGGGACATTGGCCGAGCTGGTTCGGGGGGGCAAGGATGGCGGCTGCCATATCCCCGACTCGTTCCTGGGCTGGCGCGACCTTTACATGGCCTCCTCGGACTTGCGCCAGCTAAATAGCTGGTAGAAATCCGAGGAGACCCATTGGGGCCTCCCTGTGTTTGACCCCTTCCTCTGAGTAGACCTCCAGGTCGATCCTGGAACAGGGATAGGATCCGGCGGGTGGCCTGGTCCGCCCACCAGATACTTAAGCAGGATGCGCTGTGACTCTCTACCTGACATTCACAGGTTCAAGTCCTGCTGTGGGCCTGACATCCAGCAGAAATACCCAAATTATGTATCCATTAGAGTACATATAGTGAAAACATTTACAACAAAACATACCAGAGAAAACAAACATGTAGGAGAGCCCTCAAATCACTACAATTTCACACATAGTTAAGCATGTTTAAACTCATTGATTTCAACAGGTTTATATGCTGAATTTTGGCCTGTCTGCAACCTAATCCTCAGCCCCTGCTAACTGGGCATTGGGCAAGAGGCACTTTTTCAATTGGTGCTCCTCTTATTTAGCAGGGGGAGAGTAAGTGCCCCCCTTTCACCCCAGCACAGTGTCTTTTCTGGTGGCTGTTTACTGGTGGTCTTCTGCATCTTTTTTAGATTCTGAGCCCTTTTGGGACAGGGAGCCATTTAATCATTGGTTTTGTCTGTAAACCGGTTTGTGAACTTTTTGTTGAAAGCGGTAAATAAATACTAATACTAATACTAATACTAATACTAATACTAATACTAATACTAATACTAATACTAATACTAATACTAATACTAATACTAATACTAATAATATTTACTCAGCAGGAAGTTCCACTGAGCGCAGTACAACGTACCTCGAAGTAGGGGTGCATAGGTTTGCTGCCAGAATGGCACTCCAGTAAAGTTAATGATGTGTATGTACACTGCCAGTCCAATCATAACCAACTTCCCAGCACAGATGCAGCCGCAATGAAGCCCCGAGGTAAGGAATCAAACATTCCCTTACCTTAAGGAGGCCTCCGTGACTGCCCCCCCCCTACCGTAGGATGTAGCATGCACCCCACTGGCACAGCTGCATTGGCACTAGAAATTTAGTTAGGATTGGGCTGGAAATTTAGTTAGGATTGTTACTAAAAGTTATCTAAAAGTTTACAGTTACTGTAAACCTTTTTTCAGTTTTGTTGTGATATTCCTGCACAAGATATTCAGGGCTTAATTGGAGCAAACATTCATCAGTGCCTAAGCTCGGCCCTGGAAGGTGTGAATTATTAATAGGTAAGGTTGCCTCTGAACATGCACAGAGATTATTTCCCTTACTGTTGAATCATCTGCTCTCACACCTGCACAACCTAGTTTAAGTAGGACTAGCTAACTGTCCTGAGAGCCAACAACACTTAAAAAAAGAAGAAGCAATCTGTACGTATTCATTAAGTTGGCTCATCATAATGTAAAGGTTGTTCCATACAGTGTACTCCTGTCTAAGAGCACACACAGAATTACTGTGCTATGGGAAGGGGAGCAATTTTTTTTATTTATTTTTTTGCAAATGATATCAGCTAATATGAGTGGATTAAATCTCCCCCCCCCCCTCATTTTTTTTAATGAAGATTCTAATCCCAGGCTCTCAAACCTTTTGCATTTTGAATTTTCAATGCACGTTCATTACCATAAATGAGACTTCAAGCACGGGAATGGAAATGGGCTGTAATTTTTTTTAGCTATCTGACATCATCGCCTTCTTTTAGGGCATTATGTCATTCCTGCTGAGATGCATTATCTAACGCTGGATCAGCATTAGCGAATTTTGTGGGCCTACTGCAGTGCTCCTAAAGTATTGCCGGGAAGCACAGATTGAAATCTGAAGCATTTTAATTTATTTATTTTTTCATTACAAACTGGAAGGAATAAAGAATTTCAGATCAGGACACTTATTTCTTGTTTTCAATCCCTCTTCTAACACAAACTCTCTGATTGAAAGAACACACACAAAAAAACATTTGGCTGCAGAACAACACAATGTAAACATTATGTTGAATTTTAGACCAAGCGTATGCATAGCTTTTCTTTTGTTTCCCTTAATAAAAGCAGTACATACTGAATATAGCTGCTTTCTACTAAATTCAGACCACTGGTCTATTCTATTCAGCTCATTAATGGCAGTGCTAGCTGGTAGCAGCTCCTTAAGGTTTCAGACAGGAATTTTTCTCAGCTGCATCTGGCAATGCTGAGGTTTGAACCTGGCCCCTTCTGCATGCAAGTGAGATACTCTTCCAGTGAGCTACTATGGTCCTTCCCTAGCCACTAACATGGACCAGGTCTCACGATAACAGTCGTGTGCACTCACTGGTGTCACTGCAGGAGGGGGCGGAGCTCTAAGTTCCTCCGTGATCCGAGCCGTTACACGGAGAAATAAAGCGCCCCGCCCCCGCGCTTTCCGAACCAGCCAAAGCAGTGAAAACAACGCGCAGGGACACACCAGCTCCGCCCTCCGTGCGTGCAGCCCGCTGCGTTTGACGTGTTGCCAAACGTGCTGTACGTGATGGAAGGTAAGACGACGGAAGCCTAGCACATCGGAGCTCTTTAGCCCGTCCTCGCAGCCAATGCTGGTCCACTGTGATTGGTCGCTGGGACAAGGAGGTGGGGAGTGCTGAGTGAGCGTGCGAAGAAAACTGAGCAGTTCTGCAATGAATTTTTATTGGTTCCCGCGCTGTTCCATGTCCCGCCCCCAAGGTTCATGAAAAGGGTTCTGATTGGGTGCACAGAAAATGGAACGGAGAAAACGCAGCAAAAGCTGGGATTTGGCCAAGGGATGCGTCTCCCAGAACGGACCTCTCGTCGGCTCCCGGCGGCTCTTGGCGGCCCGGCCGGAGGCAAAGCACACCGATCGAAAGTTGACGCAGCCGGCTGCAACGGGCTGCATGCACGGAGGGCGGAGCTGGTGTGCTTCAGCCTTAACGGTGGCTCAGATCACGGAGGAACTTAGAGCTCTGCCCCCCCTGCAGTGACGCCAGTGTGTGCACTGTTATCTTTCGCAGAGCAATGGCCATGGCAGGTGCACCTCCTCACCACTGCAGTGCAGTTGAGGCCCTGTTTGCCCAATCCACAGGTGGCCATGCTGGGCTTTGATTGACAGAGGCCTCGAACGGCATGTGCCATTATGATTAGCACTCTGTGCATGAGCTTGCCACATGATGACTGCACTGTGCAAACTAGGCCTGCTGACATCTACGCCATCATCTTCACATGCCTCCTTCTCATGGAAGCTAATAAATGCTGGAGGATACACAGAATGAGGACTGAGCCAAATTGGACTGGTGGGGGAGTATCCATCAGAACATCTGCTACATTGCTTCTGTTACAGTTGTTTGCTAAGAACTGAATTTCTTTTGTGCTTTTCCTTTCCAGTCTCAGGAGTATCCCTTTCTCCCCATCTTGGTTTTTGCCTATACTTACAGCCCAATCTTGCCTAAGATGTGGCGGCCGGCCTAAATGGTCGGCCGCTGCATCTTAGTCAGGACGCAGCCCACACCGGTGTGGCTGGGGCTCACCTCGGGGGAAGGGGATTTTCATCCCCTTCCCCTGGTGTAAGCGCCGGAGGTTCCAATGGGCCTCCTTGAATGCACACCAGCTCTGGAGCTGGCACGCGTCCAGGGAGGCCATATAAGGCCGGCCTGGGAAGTGGCTCAGGATATCAATGCAGCCCAGCACCAATATCTCTGCCCCCTCCCAGGCCGGATCAGCCAATGAGGCGTGGGGAGGGCAGGCCAGGGTGGCAGGGGAGGGGGCGATTGGCCGGCCAGGCCAGGGAGGGAGGAGGGATTATAATCGGTGGCGCACTCTGCCATATCATTTCTTTTTTGTTGTTGCACTCCACCATTTCCGCCAAAACGTTTATGCAGGATTACAAATGGTTTATAAAATAATGCCTTTTTTGACACAGAGACTTTAGCAGATGTGATTGCCTCTTGTTTCCGTCATGAAATTCGAAGTTTGTTCTGTATTGAGGGAGGTTTAGAAACCAGGCCACAGGGAGAAGAAGCTGCTGCTTTTGGGATAAAGCCAAGGAAATTCCCCAAGCCACAGAGAATCCCAACACCATTGTCTGTGCAAGAGCAGAATTATAAATGGCTTTGAATGCTAGAAGAAAAATAGTACAGATTCAGCCATTGCATAATTACAGTTCCTTCCAGTTCCACTGGAAGCCTGTCTTTTTGTTTCCCCTGCAATAGCTCCGTTTTTAAGTTATTTGGTGCTTTCTAGTGCCTTGTTCCATCTTGTATTTTGCAGGCTGGAGCCACATTGCTTATCTAAAATCTTGGAGTGCCTGATTGTTTTCATTAGAAGCAAGCACTTTCATCAACAGAGTTGAGGGCTGTGTGGAATCTCCCATTTTGATATGAAGCTTTGTCCTTATTTAACTGGGCATCACAATTTGGCTAACAAAATTACAGTACCGAATGGCACCTTTACAAAGCAAAATCCAATTTATATAATATCTCTAGGCTAAATTAGTAATGTGAGAAGGTTGTTGGCAAGATTACATTTAAATTCCACAACGAACCAACCTACCTCCAATCCTCCAGCAAGGTAAAGGGGTCCATTTTAATGATAATTGTCCAGTACCCATTTCTCCTGCAAGTGAACATATCTAAAGGAAAATGAAAAACCTAGCCTACAATATGGGCAAAATACTGGCCTACTTAGAAAACGGATGTTAGCATGACTCAGATTTTTTAAAGTATATTTTAAGTATATATGGATACTTAAAAGTGCAGTACATTTGTGCTGATTATTATAAGCTAATTCTTTAATCAAATAACAGCCAGGCTAGAGGTGCTATGAACAGTGCAGTCCTGTGTAGAAATGCACCACTGGAGTGACAGCTCTGCCGGCAGAGAGGCCGGCACCGCTCATTCCGCCTGGGGCTGCAGCCACTGCCGGCGGACACAGATAGGTCCTGCACCAGTTGGGGTAGAGGCACATGGGGAGGGCAGACCAGGTTGGAAAGGAAGAGGGGCAATTGGCCAGTCAGGCCAAGGACGGGGGAGGGATCAGCAGCAGCAGCGTGCTTCGCCGAATCCTATACCCCATCCCGGGCGGGCCTGGCCATACACCGACACCTCAGATTTGCACCGGCCATGTTGCCAGTGTGCATATCCAAGGAGGCCCATTAGGCCTGCTGGGGCTCTACCCGGGGGAAAGGGACAAACGTCCCTTTCTTCTGAAGAGCGCTCCAGCTCTGCCGGCACGGGCCGCCCAATCCTGCCTAGGATGCAACTGCACCCTTAAGTGAGCCACCACTGCATTCTAGACAGGATTTGTCTGCCCAGGATTTACTACATTTCTCTCCTAGGATAAAAACAGCAGCTTGGAGTGTATTTGTGTGATTTTCACCAGAAACTCGACACAAAGGTTCTAATCCAGATCAGGATCATCACAGCTGCTTAAAAGAAAAATGCAGAAATGCAATATTGAATTTCATACCACATCTCGTTTGATCCAAAAATATGATTATATTCCACTTTCATGAACTGGGAGACCAACATACATATCATAAAATGTATTAAAAGAGCAATATAAGTGATTAAGGGGGAAAAGTCTTTCTCAGGCTTGCAGATAATGGGGGGGCAGGGGGGGAAAGATGCAAGAAGGATTGATCTGTTCTAGCCTGTCAGATCACCGATGCAACGAACATGAAAATGAGCGAACTCAGGAAGATAGTGGAGGATAGGAAGGCCTGGCGGGATATGGTTCATGGGATCACGAAGGGTCGGACACGACTTAACGACTGAACAACAACAACAAGCCTGTCAGATAAATGTGTATTTAGACCATTTAAATATATATATAACCATATTTATGCCCCATTAGAGCTGAATACCTTCCCTTTGAAGCTGTGCAGTTTTAGGTGTTAAGATTGACTCACGGGTTTATTTGAAAGGAATAGTAATCAGATCCAATATAATTGCTTCTATCAGGCAACTTACAAAAAAGTTAAGTACATTCATTTACCAAAAATATACCTTTGTATAGATTTAAGCGCTGAGCCAGATAGATAATGTTGTGAAGGAAACAAGAGTCATTTTGCTCGGTGTAATCATTTTCGATCACCATTTTGTTTACAGGAGCTTTTTCCATTTTTCAATACAGATTTTCATTACAGATTTGTTTTTCATATAATCTTTCAACAGATTTCTTTGTTTTCCATCAAAGATGCCTCATTTTTGCACCCAACTACGGGAAAAAAAAGTAAGAACAGATGCAGCTATTTGTATCAGTTTTCTATTTTGAATGCAAATATTTTGTAGATTACAAACTTGGGAGTGAAAAGCATTTAGCAAATCATCAGCTCAATCAGTCCTAGAGTTTTTACATCTATAATAATAATATATCTAAAATAGAATCAGCGGCGAGAATATATACCAATGTCTGTTGAAATGTAAGAGAAGTCTCCGTTACATCAGCCTGCCTCTGGCAGCAGCAGAACCTTGCAGTGTGATTTATGTAGGGTCACCACATGTGCGGCGATGATGCAAGGTCTATGTAATGGCTTTGCATTTCATTAAAAATCTGCTGAGACATGGGAAGGACAGCAGCAAACTAAAGTCAGAATGTCCTGAACAGGCGGTTGGAGCTCAGCCCAAACTGGAACACAGGATACAAAATGGCTACATAGGAGCAGAGCAGCCCTCCCTCCCCATTTTTTTGTACTCAGCCATTCCTCTTGTCTTTTTCCAGAGACAGAGGAGTTGTCATGTGCCCCCTTGAACTGAGGGCCCCAAACTGAGTTTCTCCCATGTACTTCCTACCTCTAAGCCTGGAGGCTGAACTATTCAAAACCATCTGTCGGCACAAGTGATAATTGGGCTCTCCCAGCCCTGTCCTTTCAGCAGTGTTGCTTCTGTGGAGGCGCTGGGAGGAAGAGGCGGAAGGAGGCCTCAGAAGGTGAGGAATGGCACAGGGAAAGAGGCAGACCAAGAGGAGTAAGGGAGGGAGATGCTGCCAAGGCGCTGGGAGAGCGCCATTATCAGGCGGGCCTTCTTTTCAACAACAGCACCTGCCAAGGCGCCACTTTGCAGAGCACCTCTCAGCTGCTGAGCTGCGAGGTGATGCCACGGCAGACGTGGCACTGATGAAAGGGCGGCCCACACAATAACTGGGCGCTCCCACTACTTGAAAATATTGTGAGGAATAATTATAAAGTATAATTATTAAATGTTGGTTTTGCAGAGTTAATAATTGTAGTAATGTTTGATGCTCAGAAGCTAACAGGAGAGCTAAGACCCAAGGTCAAGAGTGCATAAGTTAAAAAGCTGAGACACAGGTTTTCTGACTATTGGAGAAGAGGATGTGGTAGAGGGGCCCTTGAAGGAGCCAGACAGCAGGGACCAGAATAGTTTGGACAGACAGATGAACCCGTGTAAAGAGGAAATACCTACCAACAGTAGCCAGCTCTCTGAATAGACACAGACGGTTGGGGGTGAGGGGTTCGGAGAATAAACTGGTAGTCAGCAGACTAGAAGGATGAGTAGTCAGCAGAGGTCAGAAAAGGGGCACCCCAAGTCAAGGAAGAAGCCCAAATATGGATAATGAGTGAGGGGAGATATGTAATGAGTGAGGGGAGATACAGGGCGGAGATAAAGGACCACGTGAAATATACAAGATGTTTGATAGGTTTTGGGAACCTAGCCAATCAAAGGTTTAGAGGAGGAGTAACGGAAATAGGGGAGGAGAACCATTTCCAAACAAGGGGAATAAAAACTGGATACTTTTTGTTTATTGTTGCTCTGATCTTTTGATCAGATGCCCATTTCTGAAGAAATGTACAATAAAAGTATTCTGCTTCACTTCTGGAGTCTGAACTTCATCTTTGGGTAAGCATATGTGATTAAGATGTATTTCTCACAATATGATCAAGATTTCCATATTTTAGCTTCTGTCATTTGCAGCTAATGTGCTCCTAAGTGAGAAAAAAGTACTTGTTTCTGGTCATCACCTGCTTAATGACATCATTTCCAGCCCTTAGCAGGCGCCATGAATGCTATTTGGCCCGCAGTATGAAATGAGTTTGACGCCCCTAATCTAGACCATTATTACAATGCCAGTTATTGCCCTGCCATTGTTCATTTTATACAACTGCACAGGGTGCCACTTGTTACAGCTGGCCCAGTCATCTGCTGACCTGACGTGGTCAGAAGCAGATGGTGGGGGAGCAAGGGGGCAGAGGACTAGGGGTGCCCTTTCCCCTGTCTGCCACCGCGTCCCTCCAGTCTGCCACAGGCTTAAGCCACAGTGATCCACTTTGTTACCGTGCTGTTGCACAGCTTTCGCAAACCTGGAAGTGCAGAACTTCTGGTTTTATTTACAGGGTCCATGCAAAAGAAGAAGCTCCTTTAAATAAAACTAGAAGTTCTGCACTTCCAGGTTTGCAAAAACTATGAGTTGGGCCATGGTAAGGGGTACTTTTCTTCCAGCAAGAGGCAGCAGCAGCAGACCCAAGTTGGTGTTGAGCAACACCCCAGGTCACGCTGCCCCTGCCACTTGCCAACTAACCCTCCTCCTCCAGGATGCGAGTCAGCTGAACTGACAATGATGAAAACTTGCTAACCAACTACCAAGCCCCTTCTTTCTCCCTCTTTTGTTGCATTCCTATTGGGGACAGGGCTTTTTCTGTTGTGGCACCCAGGCTGTGCAACACTGCCCCCAGGCTCCTACATTAACGCTCCACTCGAGTGTATGCTTGGACGGACCTAGTTTGCGACGCTCGCCCCAAGCACATGTGGGGCCTCTGCTCGGCCAGGGAGGTGTCAACAAGAGACAGGGTTGTAGTCATGGGGGACTTCAATTATCCTCACATCGACTGGGTCAATTCATGCTCAGGTCATGAAAGAGAGACTGGATTTCTGGATATGTTAAATGACTGTGCCTTAGAGCAGCTTGTCACAGAACCAACCAGAGGACAGGTGACTCTGGATTTGATATTGTGTGGCACTCAAGATCTCGTCAGGGAGGTAAATATTACCAAACCGTTGGGGAACAGTGACCATGCTGCGATCTGTTTCGCCATGCATGTCGGAGGGAGAGTGCCGAGCAAATCTGACACGAAAACCCTTGACTTCCGAAGGGCAGACTTCCCCAAAATGAGGAGACTAGTTAAAAAAAGCTGAAAGAGAAGGTAAAAAGAGTCCAATCACTCCAGAGTGCATGGAGGCTGTTTAAAACAACAGTCATAGAGGCCCAGTGGCAGTTTATCCCACAAAGGAGGAAGGGCTCAACCAAATCCAGGAGGGTGCCGGCATGGCTAACAAGCACAGTTAAGGAGGCTATAAAAGGCAAGGAAGCTTCCTTCTGTAAATGGAAGTCTTGCCCTAATGAGGAAAATAAACAGGAGCACAAACTGTGGCAAAAGAAATGTAAAAAGATGATACGGGAGGCCAAGAAAGACTCTGAGGAACGTATGGCAGGCAACATAAAAGGGAATAATAAAAGCTTCTTCAAATATGTTAGAAGTAGGAAACCTGCCAGGGAAACGGTTGGTCCGCTGGATGGTGAGGGAGAGAAAGGGGTGATAAAAGGGGACTTGGAGACTGCAGAGAAATTAAATGAGTTCTTTGCATCTGTCTTCACGGCAGAAGACCTCGGGCAAATACCGCTGCCGGAACGGTCTCCCCTGACTAAAGAATTAAGTCAAATAGAGGTTAAAAGAGAAGACGTCTCAGACTTAATTGACAAAATAAAGATCAATAAATCACCAGGCCCGGATGGCATCCACCCAAGAGTTCTGAAGGAACTCAAGAATGAAGTTGCTGACCTCTTGACCCAAATATGCAACTTGTCCCTTAAAATGGCCACTGTGCCAGAGGATTGGAGGATAACTAATGTCACGCCGATCTTTAAAAAAGGAAGGAGGGGGGACCCGAGAAACTACAGGCCGGTCAGCCTAACATCTGTTCCAGGGAAGATGGTGGAAAGTCTCATTAAAGATAAAATCTTAAAACACATAGAAGAACAAGCTCTGCTGAGGGAGAGTCAGCATGGCTTCTGCAAGGGGAAGTCTTGCCTCACAAACCTGTTAGAATCTTTTGAAAAGGTCAACAGGCATGTGGATGCGAGCGAACCCATGGATATTATATATCTGGATTTTCAGAAGGCGTTTGACACGGTCCCTCATGAAAGGCTCCTGAGAAAACTCCACAGTCAGGGAATAAGAGGGCAGGTCCTCTTGTGGATTAGGAACTGGTTGAAGACCAGGAAACAGCGAGTGGGAGTCAATGGGCAATTTTCACAATGGCGAGAGGTGAAAAGCGGTGTGCCCCAAGGATCGGTCTTGGGACCGGTGCTTTTCAACTTATTCATAAATGACCTGGAGTTGGGGATAGGCAGTGAGGTGGCCAAGTTTGCAGATGACACTAAACTTTTCCGGGTGGTGAAGACCAGCAGGGATTGTGAAGAGCTCCAGAAGGATCTCTCCAAACTGGGAAAATGGGCAGCAAAATGGCAGATGCACTTCAGTGTAAGTAAGTGCAAAGTGATGCACATTGGGGCAAGAAACCAAAATTTCACATATACGCTAATGGGTTCTGAGTTGTCTGTGACGGATCAAGAGAGAGATCTTGGGGTGCTGGTGGACAGGTCGATGAAAGTGTCGACGCAGTGTGCGGCGGCTGTGAAGAAGGCCAATTCCATGCTCGGGATCATTAAAAAAGGGATTGAGAATAAAACGGCCAATATCATTATGCCTTTGTACAAATCGATGGTAAGGCCACATCTGGAGTATTGTGTGCAGTTCTGGTCACCACACCTCAAAAAGGATATAGTTGAATTGGAAAAGGTGCAGAAAAGAGCGACCAGAATGATTCGTGGGCTGGAGCACCTCCCTTATGAGGAAAGGCTACAGCGTCTCGGGCTTTTCAGTCTAGAAAAAAGGCGCCTGAGGGGGGACATGATTGAGACTTATAAAATTATGTATGGGATGGAGAGAGTGGATAGAGGGAAATTCTTCTCCCTCTCGCACAACACCAGAACCAGGGGACATGCACTAAAATTGAGTGGAGGGAGAGTTAGAACAGACAAAAGAAAATATTTCTTTACCCAGCGTGTAATTCATCTGTGGAACTCCTTGCCACAGGATGTGGTGATGGCGCCTGGCCTAGATGCCTTTAAAAGGGGTTTGGACAGATTCATGGAGGAAAAGACCATCACAGGCTACAAGCCATGAGCAACTCCTGGTTTTAGAAGTGGGTTTTCTCTGTGCCAGGTGCAAGGGAGTGTCAACGGGAAACAGGTTGTCTTGTTTTCTTGTGCTCACTGAGGCATCTGGTGGGGCCACTGTGTGATACAGGAAGCTGGACTAGATGGGCTTTTGGCCTGATCCAGCAGGGCTCTTCTTATGGTCTTATATTCTTATGTAGGGGCTCAAATTTTCTTTGTAAGATCTGTGGAGTGGCCAGGCACCAACAGTGTTATTTTTTAGGTATTGCCTAAATACTCATTTCTTTGCCCAGTCTTTTGGAAGCATTTAATCTGTGATGGTTGTTATATACAGTATAACCTTCTGATTGTCTACTGACTGCTGTTTTGTTTCCAGGGGCACATGGAGACAGGCTCCTTGTATATCGCCACCGGCCAGCCAGTTGGTGCATTTCTGCTTGCAGAAGTCACCTGCAGGATTGCAACGTTTCTTCAGCATCGTGGTACAGTAGATACCACTTGCTTGTGGAACACACTGGATTGGCCTTCCTGTTTTTACTGTTCCCGTTTCTTCTGTGGTCTGCTGAATCTGGGCGTGCACCTCTCAGAAAAGACAGAACAATCCACACCCACAATCATTGTGCTGGTTTACCTTAGTCCTCAGAAAAGTCCATTTTTTCTTCAGAAATTGAATATTTAAGCACAAATAAAACACAGGTGGACAAAGGATGATCCTTACCATCACATTTTAAGCTGAAACTTATCCACCAAAAATTTGCAGCTTAGCAACACTGGCAACCAGCTAACTGTTCGGTCCTCTTATCAGGGTTCATTTCTGGTTTTGCAGCTTCGCCATTGGAATGTTGCTGGCTGCGGTTTCATTTGTACTGTAATGATGATTTATATATGTTTTCAGATTGTTTATGATTGGTTTCTTGGTAGCTGCCTGGAGGGTCTGTAACAATGGAAAGGTGGAGTAAGATATTTTCAGAAATAAAGTATGTGCAGAGAGTTTGCTTTATGGGAAAAGCGTTCAAGCTCACAAAATCCACCACAACTGTCAATTGTAGCCAGAAATGGGACAGTCCCAGAAAAACGTTTCCACTTAATTCTACTGAATGTATAAACTGGCCCTAAGTTACAAACAAGAGTGCAAGAGAATGGGTGAGGGGGATCCTTTCCCACCCGTGTTTCCATTTTGTCTTTCATTCCATGTAATGCTATGACTCTATCACAGTTCATTGGTTGCACTGAGATCTTGGCAGGGGGGGGGGGGTGTAGGGTGTAAGCTGAACTGACCCAGCTTTTTAAAATGAACTCAGCCAAGTGAAGAGATCATTTTTCTCTCCTGACATTTTCAACTACTTAGATGCTTAATTATCTGTTACCAGAATGTCTCCCTGTAAGCGCCAGCAATTTCACCCATTAGCAATTAGGTACTGAACTTAGTGCAATTGAATAAATACATAAATACACACACACACACACACACACACACACACACACACACACACACACACACACCACCAACACAATGAATTTTTCAAAGATATAAAGATCTGTATTCTGCCAGAATTGCTGAAATGCATTTTGCACCCAGCCATATTTTGCATATTGCTCTGCCAATTTTGGCTACCTAAATAAACTTCTGCCCTGCCCACATTTTGGGTATTATTGATCCAGTAAGCACATGGACTTTTTTCCTAACACTGGTGCATTGTCAGCAAAATTCTTTATTCTATGATAAACTATTGAGAAAAAGAAGAGAGAATAGTTTATTACCACGCAATCCTGCTCTAAATTAGGGTAGCGGAACAAGCGTTCCGCTGCCCTAAGCCCTCGGAAAGTGCTGTAAAGCACTTTCGCAATGACTCGCGAGCAGGGAAGGCTGGCGCAAGGCTGACCTGCCTTGATTCGCCACCCGGACCAGCTCCCGCTTGCCGCCTGACCCAGGTGAGGGGATCGGCCTCGGCCAAATCCTGACCCCTGCCAATTGGCTGAGCCGTTACACGGCCTCCTCTCACTTCCGCCAGCAAAATAACTAGCGGAAATCTGAAGAGGCCTATTGGCCCCAGCCGCGGTTACACTTGGGGAAGGGGGTGAGCGTCCCCTTCCCCGAGTAGACTTTCCACCGCGGCCTGCTGCTGCAGGCTGCCCGCGGCGGAGATCAGGATCCAGCAGGCGGCCTCGGCCACCTGGCAGATCTTTAGAGCAGGATTGGGCTGTTAATGGGTGATGAAATTCTTAGTTTAGTTGTATATAGATCCAAGCTTACATTTGTGATTTGGTTCCCATTTTAAAGTCCAGTCGCAAGAATAATCACTTCCTGAAGACCATTGAAGTATGGCATAAGAAAGGTTCATGCCATGAAGGCTCTGGACTAATGAGAACCATTTTATGGGTCTCAGATAATAGAACCTACCCATAAGTCAAATGTTCATCTCTCACTTTTCCATCGCTTTCTGATGTGTTCTGGGGGCTAGTAGCTTCACAAAAGCGCCAGTGAAAACCTTGCAAAATCTCCAAACTTGAGGCAAAATTGGAGGTTCTTCTGTTCTATTAATGAAATTTCAAGGGTAGTTAAAACAAAAATGTCAGGAAGGCTTGTCTACATCAATAAGTCACAAGCAACTTTCAAAACATGAAAGAAACCCCATGCAAATGGAAGTCCTGCAGCCAACAGCAATACAAACCAGGATCAAGTGTGACATTAAAGACATGTCCCAAAGAACCAGCACTAGCCACTCAGCTCTTTGAGCAAGGCAGGAGGGTCAGGGAGACCAAACATCATTTGATCCACTTTAAACAATATGCTTTGAAGTGGAGGAGATGGGTTAGGTCGGGTGGCACACAATCTTCTTCCTAAATGTTTGTCTGCACCCTGCCCATTTTCCTGAGATAAGGGGCAAACCTTTAAAAGTCCCTGGTAGACTACCACTGGCCATTAGACCACCAAGGAGCTTCTTAAAATTTCCTTATCTCCTATAAAGGAACTCCTATATCATATCTAGTACAGATGAACCAGAGCAGACATGCACAAATGTGAATTGTCACAGCCTGAGGAATTCCCCTAAAATCACATGGTTTCCAAACATCCTTTGCTTGAAGCCATTTCAAAATGGAGTCAGCTTTATGTTACCTGGGCTATTTATAGATAGGCATCAGGCCTTTAGCCCAAGCACATGTTCATTCCAGTATGAAGAAGAAGCAACCACAGGAAGCTTACCTATGGAAAGAAACAGCTTCAGACTATAAGCGACTCTCACAGGGCTGTCAAAATGGCGACCAGGTGAAATCCTCCCTGGTAGTCCCTAAAGCAAGCAGCAGGGGATCCTACTTGGGTGCTGGGGCTCCAACAGCTGCCTGAGGGTGGTGCCACAAACTGACATGGCACCTAATCTCAACTCCTGCCTAAACAGAACCCAGCTGGCTACAGCAGGGGTTCCCAACCCCTTCCCGGCTGAGTACCACCTCTGGCACCACTCTCCTTCCAAGTACCAAAGGAAGTGACTGGCGATGACATCATCACCAGTCACTTCCGGGTTTTCAGAGGCCAGAAACCGCAGGGAAGAGACTCTGGGTAGGTGGGAGGGCCCTTCTCAGCATTCCTGAGAGGCTCAGCCAAAGGCAGGAGCTTCTTGGGAGCAAAAACACGCCACCAAAAGCACCACATCAGAGTGGGGTTCCAGTGGTCTGAGTACCACCAGTAGTTGGCCAAAGTAGCACTGGTGGTACTAGTACCACAGATTGGGAACCCCTGGGCTATAGCAATGCCTGGACAACCTAGTGAAGCCCTGTTCCAGCCCCCTCAGCAGCTGTGATGACCATACCACATCCCATGTCTGACCATACCACACTTGCCTACTTGCCCTCCTCAGCAATGGCTGGCTCCACTGGGCAGTAGAGAGAGACTTGACCATCTTGTTCCTCTGCTGAGGAAGGAGAAGGTTAGCAACAATAGCAGCAGTCCTCAAAGGCATCACTGCTTCAGACCATGCAGTTCTAATTAACCACCATGAATCGCTGTGCATGGACCTATCCTCTATGAATCTTCTCAACAGCAATCTAAGCTAGTAGATCTTACTACTTCATGTATCGAAGAATTCGTTTAGTTAATTTTGTGTAGCCTGAAGGGGTTTCCTTTCGTCTGCCCTGGACTTACTGCCAGTCGATTTCATTAGGCGATCTTGAGTTCTAGAATGATGAGGAAAGCATTAAAAATCATGAGGCCCATTTTTTTTTTTAAAAAAAAATGGTTTTTAAATAGGGTGCTGCTGCAGTCTAACTAGATTTTCCTGTCATCAGTCCTGATTTGTGCCCGTAATTGTCTCAGAAATTTTGCTGCTTCGTTTTCCGATTTGGGGAAGCCTTCCAGGGAATTTTTACATGAAATCACATGTCCTTTGACAACAACAATCGCTGCCTTGTTAACAAAGCAGTTGCCTTTGCTGCTGACTACCACACAAAAAACCATGTGACCATCATTAAGGCCAAAGGCAAAAAAGAGGCCAACCTCATTGTTGTTTATGCGGCTCTGGGGGAGCCAGCAATCGCTCCTTGTCAGCCGGTATGTTGGAGAAAGTCAACTGGGGAGTTCAAATGAGGAAACATGATACAGCTTATCAGATCGCTTGCAGCTCTAGGTGCGATGTACTCTGAGATACCTTTGCTGTTAACTGACCCAGCACACGACGTCTGTGCATGTGAATCACGCCTCTGCATGTCTGGAGTCTGCACTATACTTAATCCCTTTGCTGCCAGTCCCTGCAGGCAATGATTTTCAAGAACTCCGTGTGCAGTAGTACTGCCAACACATAATTTATAATTGCTACATGCACTCACACACACACACACACACACACACACACACACACACACACCACATTTGTGCTCAGAAACACAGCAATTGTGTGGATAATTGCAACAATGTCTTATGTAGAATTGCCACCTTTTAACCTGGAAAACTATGGACATTCCAGTCATGCACCATCGTGCCAGTGGAACAAAATCAATAGCACATCGGCAAGCTTTTTGGGACCACGGTATCAAAATGGGTTATCAACTCAGGTTATCAATTTTAATTGTTCTAATGATTCAGCTGGAAAGCAAATCATTAATGTCCAATTGCCATTATAGCCCCTTTTTATCTTCTGGGGTTCTGTTCCTGGAACCACAGTGGATAAGAAAATCAGTGTTATAGGAAATCTGGGGTGGGTGGTGGGTGGGAGCGGTGCCACGTTACCTTTTTTCCAGCATCTTCGCCGCTTCCCTCCTCCTGAGTTTGTTTAAACTGACTGGGAAAAACAAAAGCCACTACTGGAAGCAGCCTGTAAATGGCACCAGAGACTCCCAGTTGCATTTTTCAGTGGTTTGGACACGTGCAGGAAGCTGGAAGTGGCTGGCAGGCCACTGCCAATGCTGAAAAAAAGAGGTAATGTCGTGCGGTTGGACTCCCTCTTCCACAGTTTTGCCATCCATGTTGAGTCAAATCCGTGGATAAAAAAAACATGGATAAAAAGGTCCGACTGTACAGTACTTCCAGGTATGCTTAGGATTAAGTCGCTTACTTTAGGTGCACCAAATGTTCTCTGGATTGTACACATATACCGTATTTGCCCAAGTATAAGACTCACTTTTATCCCCTAAGGCAAGTCTTTAAAGTAGGGGGTGCGCCCTACAATCAAAGCCTAGCATTTCTGCCTAGTGTTTTATGCAAAGCGCTTTCAAACCAAGCCTCTCCAAGTCTCTTTTCAAAAGGTAAAAGGGGGCTTTTTTCTCTCTCTCTCTTTTTTTAAACTGCAAAGCACTGTGTTTTCAAGCCTTTCCTTGCAGTTCTTAATCACTTGCTAAATGGCTAAATACCATGAGAGATCATTATCTCTCAGCAGCCTCTGGAAGCATTTGAAAAAATTAACCCTTAAGTTTCAACCCCAGGACTCTGTGGAAACTAAGATATTTTTTGATCTTGCAGTTTAAAAGTTGAGAGTACAGTTTGAAAGTTGAGAGCAAGAGCTCCTGCATAGGCTTACCATATCCAAAGGGGGACAGAGTGCCTACCTTTAGGCTGCAATCCTATGCACACTTTCCTGGGAGTAAGCCCCATTGAATGCAATGGGACTTACTTCTGAGTAGATATGCATAGGATTGTGCTGTTCATTGAAATTTGGGCAGGTGCAGCTCATCATCATGGAAGGGTGCAACAAGCTACACCTGCCCAAATTCCAAAGGTTAAAAGGTAGGCACTCTGTCCCCCTTTGGATCTGGGAAGGCTACTAATACTAAAGTGCCCAGATTCAATAAGGGACAGGGTGCCTATGCCTTTAACTGTACTAAAGCTGTACTGTTCTACTAATGTGTATATTTAAGTTTTAAAAAGTTAAAAATGTATTCTTTAAAAAATAGCACCAAACTTTAAGGGTGCGACTTATAATCAGGAGCGTCCTATACTCGGGACAATACGGTAATATTACTTACTAGTATTACTGGGGTACTTGCAAATTCTGTTGTAACATAATTGCCCAAAAGTCACAATGAGGATTAAAAACAAGCTCCTTGTAGCAAATAACAGTTCTGTCCTTTCATCTCAGTTTTTATTCTTCTTCCTTGCCAGCTCTAACAACCTTCTCCTCTGTCAACCTTCATTGTTTTACTTTTTTTCAGAGTCACTCCAGATTTCTTTTTCATAATATATGTGACTGGTTAGTGTGTGTGTGTGTGGGGGGACAGAGTTGGAACCAGAATGGGAAGGGAAGGCTGCTACCCAATCTTCACTAGTTCAAGTCAGTTCCTTGAACTCAGGGAGATTTACTTCCAAGAAAACGTGCATAAGAGTGGGTTGCAAGATGAAACTGGTTTGGAGATCAGAAACATGCCACAGGCTTACATGCTTCTCCCTCCTCCTCCTTCTCCTCTCTGAATTCATCACTCCTTACTATAGTTTACTATCACTACACTTTGCCAATCGGTCTAAATAGGAACTAATTATAGTAAGCAGTAATTAGGATTGCCTCCACTCCATGATTTGGTTTGTGGCAGTCCTAGTTGGAGTAAACTGTGATTATTATTAACACTACTTTGGAGCAATTCAGATTGATTACTAATGGCTATGTGACCTCCAGGTTCAGAGGCAGTCATGCCTCTGAATACCAGTTGCAGGGGAGCAATGGCAGGATAGAGGGAGGCATGCCTTCATCTCCTACTTGTGGGGTACCCAGAGGCAACTGGTGGTCCCCCTGGGAAACAGGATGATGAGCTAGGTGGACCTTTGGCTTGATCCAGCAGCAAGGCTCTTTTTATGTTCTTATTTTTAGATGTTATTATAGCAAATCATAGAAGGAAGGGGGAGAAGCCATGCCCAGGACAGGAGTGTAAGAAATGCCTTGAGTCTGTTTGTAAGACCCAGGACTCAGACAACTAGCAATTATTAAATCATAAAGCAAATATATGTATACAATTCTGCAAAAACAACACTCAATTCTCACAGGAGGAAGGACATTGTGGCACATATACCACATTGTCTGAGAATAAAAAATATCATTTTTGATCATGTGCAAGGTCATTTGCTTGTAATTAAGGCTGCAATCCTATGCACATACCTGGGAGTAAGCCCCATTGGACTCTATGGGAGTTACTTCTGAGTAAACATGCCTAGGATTATGCCATAAATCAACCACCTAACAGGGGGGGATAGTCAAGTCTCCTGGACCTTTAAAGGCCAGCCAGACACATGTAGCTGCCACCATGCGCAAGATTAAACTTGTGCAAACCACTACAAATGGCTCCAGAAGTTTTTGATGGTATGCAGGAAACTTAATCTTCTGCGTGGCTGACTGCAAATGACTGATTAGTCATAGGGGGCCATTTCAAGGAGTTATTATTTGTGTTGCCGACCAGGAAAATGGCCTGCTATGCTCCTATGCCTTTAACAACCACATGCAGAAATCAGCTGCTGAAGTTGATAAACATTGTCACCCGCTAATGGCTGAGTGTGTCAAGATGCTCTTAAAGTCATAGAAGCAGGAGCCAGTAAAAAAAGATGGCAAACCTAGTTATAATAAGGGAAGGAAAGTAGCCTTCATAGCCCTTGATTTCAATGGGCCTTCATAATTGTATATAGCACTTTTTGAGATTCAAAGCATGTCCCGTACATTTTCTCAGTAGGCCTTAACAAACTGTGTTTTAAGGCTACAATTCTATACACACTTTCCTGGAAGTAAGCCCCACACATGCAAAGCATTGCACTGTAACACAGCCGTTATTACTATTATCATCCCAGGAGGCTAAGAAAATAGTGGCTTGACTCCAAAGGCACATAAGGACTTCCTGGATCAAAAGTAGCATTCTTAGCCATGATGTTACAGCCTTCCACATTTTTAGGCTTACCATATCCAAAGGGGGACAGGGTGCCTACACCTTTAACCATTGTAAAAAGAGGGAATTTGGGCAGGTGCAGCTTGTTGCACCCTTCCATTATGAGCTGCACCTGCCCAAATTCCCTCTTTTTACAATGGTTAAAGGTGTAGGCACCCTATCCCCCTTTGGATATGGTAAACCTTCACATTTTAGTGCTGCAGCCTGAGTGCTCCCATTTTCTAAAAGAAAAAGTAGGTAGGGTTACTGTGTGAATCAATCAATTAGGATCTGTCACATCATGACTGGCAGCACAATCTTGTCCATGTTGATCCCGCTGTGTCCAGCAAGGCTTTGTGTGCATAGGATTGCAGCCTTAAGAGATAGGCTTACCAGATCTCCAACCGGAACAGAGTGCTAGACCTTTAGGAGAAGGAATGTGGGCAGGTGTAGCTTGTTAAACCTTAGAGAATAATCCTAGGCATGTCTACTCAGAAGCAAGCCCCATTATGTCCAGTGGGGCTTGCTTCTGAGTAGACATGCCTAGGATTGTGCTCTAAGGCAGAGGTTCTCAACCTGTGGTACGGGTACCCCTAGGGGTACGCGGACCTCTTGCTGGGGGTACGCCAAGCCTTGCCTCTTATCTGCCCCATCAGCAGCTAATTAAGTGTTAATTAACATGGATATTAAATTTTAATTATTTTCGGAGCCCTTCTGTCTCTCTGATTTTGGTTTTGGGCTTATTTTTTTGTACTTTGGTAAATGTACTTTGGTGGGGTGGGGTGGGGGAGGGAGGAGCTGATTTCGGGAAGTGTGACTTGGAGAAAAAAGAGATCCTTGCATCTCTCTCTCTCTCTCTCTCTCTCTCTCACTCACTCACTCACTCATACACACACACACACACACAGAGAGAGAGAGAGAGACAGAGAGAGTTAAATAAGACTTTTTCACATTTAAAATTGTTTTAGTACTTTTTAATGCAATGATTCATTACCTAATTAATTAATTAATTGATTAATCCAATAAATTAGCAATTAATTAGTAAAGGGTACTTCAGAAAATTGGACCGTGATAGGGGGTACCCAGGCCTCCAAAAGTTGAGAACCCCTGCTCTAAGGTTTAACAAGCTACACCTGCCCACATTCCTTCTCCTAAAGGTCTAGCACTCTGTCCAGGTTGGAGATCTGGTAAGCCTATTAAGAGACATCACAGATTAGACCACAATTCTTCTCACTAAGTCTCCGCATATTTCAGGCATATCAGTGAATTCTGCAGGCCTTGCATTAAGCAGTCCCTCCGGCTGCTCTTTGGAAATGCCCCACCGTTTCTGGGAACCTAGCTAGCTGCAAGAAATAAATAAAGCCATTTCAGACAATCACAGTGGCAACAATCCTTGCCTTGTTTATTCTTTACATAATGTCTCCTACCTTGGGAAATATATAACATCTCTCCATCTCCATGTTTTCTTCATCTTCTTCTTCTTCTTCAGAGCCAGGCTGCAGCAATGCCAAGAGTTAATGGCTCGTGGTTTGGCTTAATGCAGATAAGTTTGGGCCTGCCTGGTTTGTTTTCTGCTCTTATACATGCTGTTCTTCTGCTACACGTGGCGGGGAGGGGGAAGCGACTTGGTTCTGTTAATACGGTGCTATCGCCACGGCTTCCTGCGATTTGTTACTTGCATCGGCCTCAGCCGCTGAAGTTGCCAACAGCATTCTCAGCAAAGAACACATTTACAAGAACAAATATGAGAAATGATGCTGCTCTTCTTTCTCAATATATATTAATCTGGCCCTTTTTGCTTTTTCTGAGCAGCACTGAATTGCAAGACAGAGGGGAGATCCGAAAACCAGAGAAGCACCAATATGAGGTGGGGGTTACACCCCCGACCCCACAAACCTACTGTATGTTAAGTAGGGCCCAAATCTCTTTGAGGTTCAAGTCTGGCTCAAGATAGGCTTGTTTAACCCTCACCACCTCTGCTCGCTTCTATTGCCCCAGCTTACCCAGAGACAGAGAGGGGTCACATTGGTTAGGCCCTAGATGCAGCTGTGACATATATTCTGACATGTCCAGGGCCACCAGGAACCATGCAAACTTCATTAGCAAAGAATTTTTTTTTACCCAGCGTGTAATTAGTTTGTGGAACTCCTTGCCACAGGATGTGGTGATGGCACCTGGCCTGGATGCCTTTAAAAGGGGATTGGACAGATTTATGGAGGAAAAGTCCATCACAGGTTACAATCCATGATGGGGGGTAAGCAGCCTCCTGGTCTTAATGCCAGATGCAAGGGAGTGGCGACAGGATACAGGCATCTTGTTGTCTTGAGTGCTCCCTGAGGCATCTGGTGGGGCCACTGTGAGATACAGGAAGCTGGACTGTATGGGCCCTTGGCCTGATCCAGCAGGGCTCTTCTTATGTTCTTATTATTATTATTATTATTATTATTATTATTATTATTATTATTATTATTATTGTGATTGTGATTGTGATTGTGATTGTGATTGTGATTGTGATTGTGAGCCAGGATGGTGTAGTGGTTTGGGAGTCAGACTTAGACCAGGAAGATCCAGGTTCAAATCCCCGCTCAGCCACGAAACTTCTTGGGTGACCTTGGGCCAGCCACTATCTCTCAGCCCCACCTACCTCACAGGGTTGTTGTGAGGACAAAAGGAGGGGAGGAAATATGTACACCACTCTGAGCTCCTTGGAGGAAGGGCGGTATAAAAATGTGAAAAATAAATAAAAAAATAAATATTAATACACCATATTATTCTTGGTGGCCTTGGGTGCAGAGGTGGCATCAAGAGATCAGATGGATCTTGCCCAGCTGGATCAACCCCTGAACCCCTTCAGTGCTAGTGGCAGTTGTAGCACCCAATGCATTATGGGAGGGATCCATGCAAGGTCAGTCCTCCATTGGGCCCCACAATGGGCCACTACCCCACACACTCACATTTCTGCCATCACCTCCTGCCCCAGCCTGACTCCTCCCACTCCTGTCTTTTGAAAAGAATGGCAGAGCAAGGTGGGGAAGGAGTGGAGTGTCAGCTGAAGAGTGGAGCTCTGTGCACTAAAAACATTTTTGTTAAAAAAAAAAAAAGCAGTGGGCAGTGCCAGACCCAGTTGGTTCCAGGTACCAAGTGCAGGTAACCTGGTGCTACCTGGATGCTGCCAGAGCATCACAACAGCATCCAGAGCTTAACGGAGGCCCCACCCCCAGCTTTCCACACCTTCACCAGGTAAATTTGCCTGTCAGTCAACGCATGTGAGGGGAATGCCAGAGAGAGGCCAGACCGTGAAAGTAAACACCTGGAAAGAAGCGTCCTGTGAAATATTAGGACATTTATTGCATTGTAAAAACCGTTCGGTTTAGAATTGCCTGCCTATTGTAAACCGCCTTGAATTAAAGTCAAAGGAGAAATCCAGTGACAAGAAAGGCAGTATATAAATACTGGAATTATTATTTTATTATTATTAGTGACAAAGCTTGGAAGGCATCTAACAGCCCAGTCCTAACTCGGAGTGATGCAGCAGGGCTGTGGGGCCCACGATGGATCCTATCCCAGCAAGGAACAGGCTGGACTCTGGAGGTCCCATTGTTCTCCCATCATCAGGAATGTGATTGTGCCTACATTTCAGAGTGGACCCAAGAGATACTTTGAAAACAGATCATCTCCAGCCATTCCAGATTTGGGTGTGGAGGCTTGCCCATCAGTAAACAAGATGTTCTGTTCCATTTTTTACCTGGGGAACCAAGAAGTGCATCGGTCTAATAAAGTTCCCGTCCTGTTAGTTTATTTTTGCTGAACTGTAGTGTCTTCCAATCTCCACTTTCCATTCCACTGGATGGAAGTTCCATCCAACATTATGGGGTCAATTTCTTTGTGGTAAGAGAGTCATGGACACTTCTGGTGTCCTGGTAATTACTTTCTACAACAGCCAATTGGTATATCTGACTCCAGATATCCAGATATTTTTTGTTTAAAAAGATCATGAAAGGAGTGGAAATTGGGGTCAAAGGATCCTCACCCTGTAGTGCAAACAGATCGTTTGGTGGTTAATTGAGATTATGTTGCTTTTTAATTTGTTTTTCATTGTATTTATCTTCCATTGTCAGCTGCTTTGTTGGCCCAAGAATATGCATGAGAAAGTGCACGGAAAGTGCAATATTACAATTGTCACTGGATCCCAATTATACCCTCATTCAGGAGAATCCCTTCAGCGCCCAAGAGATTGTATGGGGAGAAGGAAATGGGCATTCTTGGCACAGCACAAGGAGAGAAATGGAAACCTCCTCCCTGCCATTGTTTCTGGTGAAGAAGTGGCCTGTCGGAAGGAAACAACCCCTGTCACTGCACAGTGCTCAAGGGTAGGCTTACCAGATCTCCAACCGGGACAGAGTGCTAGACCTTTAGGAGAAGGAATGTGGGCAGGTGTAGCTTGTTAAACCTTGGAGCACAATCCTAGGCATATCTACTCAGAAGCAAGCCCCAATGAACACAATGGGGCTTGCTTCTGAGTAGACATGCCTAGGATTGTGCTCTAAGGGTTAAACAAGCTACACCTGCCCACATTCCTTCTCCTAAAGGTCTAGCACTCTGTCCCGGTTGGAGATCTGGTAAGCCTACTCAAGGGGCAAGCAGGCAGTTCTGCAGCAGTGTGGGAAAGAGGGGGACGTGTGGTTAGCACTGTGTAGGTGTGCAAAGTGCTCACCAGTGCTCACCACCAGGAAGTGCACAAGGCCCCCTTCTCCTTAGTTTTTATCTATCCGCAACATTCATGCATACCTCTCACCGGCTACCATCTCTCCCCACACACCAATTGCAATCGACAATGATTGTAAATGCAATCATTATGACCCACACACAATCTAGGTCGAATGGGTGAGAAGCAAGCAGACACGCCATCCCCTCCATTTCAAAAGCAACAGAACTTCCTTGCAGCTTCTCGTCAGGTGTCTCTGAAACTCAAAGGGTTTCTCTCTGTGCCAAATGCAAAACTGCCTCTTCTTCCCCCTGAGGTCAAAGCTCATACCGGTGTGAGCTGCTGCTCCCATCCAGGCACATGAGTTTGACAGCCCTGACTGACCCTGGCTGTCCATTCATTAGCAGTCTTACCGAAAGCGAAAGAGGATTTTGAAGCGCAAGCAAGGGAACCACTCTCCCAGACAAAAGCAAAGCCCACGAGCCTCGTATATCATCAGTTGGAGACCATCTTCCCTTTCCATTGAGAAACACCACAGTTCAGCTCTACATTGTTTGATATGTAATGTACTGACTTTCTTTGACAATGGTGGCTGTGATTTAAAAAAAAAGACATTCTTAATTAATTGGTATTGATCACTGCCAGCTGTAAAATAGACATTATAAGGCCATTATAGTCTTACATAAATGGGCACTCTGGGATTTTTAGATGGGGCTAGAGGGAAAAAGTACCACCAAACCAGACACACTAATGGATAAACTTCAATTATATATGCATTTGAACAATGAAGTCAGGCTGTAAGCGTGCCATAGAAGTTCAACACTGTAAGACAGAAAGTCAGGCTCTCCCTTTTACAGAAAGCGATCCAGCAAAGCAATTTTAAAAGAAAGGTCTGCAGCTTTCTTTTGATGTTAGTCACAGCGACTGCTTTGCTCAGTTAACACCTACGCAGCTCCCTTTCTTGAAAAAGTCAGAAGAAATCGGACGAAACATCGACCTCAGAGGCGTTGTTACGGTGGGGGCGGTTGGGGCAATGGGCCCCAAGTGGCAGGGGGGTGTACTTGCCACCGGATCCATCGCCCCCGCTGTTTCGCTCCAAAAAGGGGCCGAAAAGCACCGGGGGTGTTTCTGTGCTGCCGCCGCGTACAACAATGATGTCACCCCCCCAGGGGCAGGACGTGTGGCATCCCGTGGGGCGGGCCCCCGCCCCGCCCACAGGCGGGTGTAGGACCACTACTGGTTGACCTTTGAAGCCACTGTTATTGTTATAATGTAATTTTAACAATAAAGGCTTCTTCACTTCTAAGCATGGCTACTAATCCCGTTATTACTCTTGATTCGATCTAAATTTTAAAGGAGTTTTTTGAATATTTTTTTAAATCTGGAGTTAGGTGTCCTGGGTCTCAGCTAGCTCTATTGGCATTCTATGATAGCAAGACCTTTGCTTTGGGAGGATCTGGAGCAAAATGTCATGAAATGTATGACACTGGTCAGTTCTCTTAGTTAGGAGACACACCCATAGCTGTGAGCAGGGCTTGCAAGTAGGGCACTGGCGTCACTGGAGCGTGGCGGGGGAGGCGGGCCGCCAGGGGGTGACGCGCGCCAGGGGGTGACGTGCGCACATTCGCGCGCGTCACCTCCGTGACGCGCGACACCCTCCGGACGCTCCGAGGCCGGCCCAGGAGCCGGCCTCGGAGCGTCCGACTCCGCCAGCGCTCCAGGGCCTTCTGAAAGAAGGCCCATGCAGCGCGTTAATACGGGTATTTTTAGAATTTTCACGCATGCGCAGACCATTTTGAGGGCAACTGACTTTGAGGGCCGTTTTTTGATACTAACTGACTAATCTAGTAGATCATAGCAATGCTGTGGACATGGCAGACCTAGATTTTAGCAAAGCATATGACAAAGTCTCGTATGACATTTTTGTAGAAAAAATGGTAAAATATGGGCTAGATGGTGTCTAGGTGGATTCAAAGTTTGCTTTAACACAACCATTTCTAATGAGTGCTAATAAATGGCTCGGTTCCCTTGTCAACCTGGAGAGAAGTATCAAGTGGGTGCCACAGGGCTCTATCTTGGACCCTGTGCTGTTTAAATTTTTTATAAATGACCTGAACAAGGGGTAGAGGAGGAGGCCTTGAGGAGGCCTCCATGACTGCTCCCCCACCCCAGGATGCAGCACATACCCCACTGGCATGGCTGGATCAGTGCTGGAACGTTGGCGGACTGGACCTTGAATCAGGATTCAAAACGATCTTGACAGACTCCATCACTGACCCCATACTAACTAGATGAATTCAACAGAGGCAAATTTAAAGTTCTGTATGTAGGTACACAAAAATCAGAAGCACAACTACAGGATGGGGGAGATCTGGTTTGGCAACAGCACGTGTGAGAAAGATCTAGGTGTCTTAGTGGACCACAAGCTGAACATGAGTCAGCAGTGTGATATGGCTGTTAAAAAAAATGAATGCAATACTGGGCTGCATTAATAGACGCATAGAGTCTAAAGCACAAGAAGTAATAGTTCCACTCTGCACTAATCAGGCCTTACACATTTTGGGCACCACATTAGACACTGATAAGTTGAAATAGGTTCAGAGGGCAGCAACAAAGATGGTGAAGGGTCTGGAAACCAAGTCCTATAAGGAACACTTAATAGTGCCTGGTATGTTTAGCCTGGAGGAGGAGACAGGACTAAGGGGAGGTACAACATTGTCTACAAGTATCTGAAGGACTCAGATCATCTTATCTGAAGGACTGTCACACAAAAGAAGGGGATGACTCACAGCACAATCCTAGGCATGCCTACTCAGAAGCTGAAGACGAAGCAAAAGAGGATGTGTGGAGGAGAGGAGAGTGGCAGACCAGAGCAGTCAGAAAAGAAATGTCAGAGCACACTCCAGCGCACTTTGCAACGCTGAATAGGAGACTCCATCTGATCAGTTCTGGCCAGTTTGTTTGGAAACACAGCCCGCTGCTTTCAAGCCAGCGAAGCCACACTTGGCACCACAGAGAAGCTATCTGGGGTCATTCAAAATTAGTTCACGGGCTTTGTAGAATAGGAATGTTCATGCTCTCCAATTCTCCTACGAGGGCAGAGCAGCCTTACGGTTTCAGGCGTTTGTGGCATTTTGTAATTGACTAATTACAGCTGTACAGTTGAGCCAGTCCTGCCGAGGTGCGGTGGGAAGCAGACAGTCTCAGGATCACTGCAGCAACAGCAGCACACCTGCAGAGGCTGCCAGCAACTTCCAAGAACTTGGAACTGCTTTTTCCCCTCTGGTCAATTTCGCACTGCCTCCTTTTCAGCATTCTTGCCCCCCTCTACCACACCCAGGCTGAGCTTCTGCCCAATCTGCAGGTTGGGGCAAGATGACCCTCCAAACAACTGAAGTGATCTATTGTCTCGATTGCCCATTAATTCAGTGTTCATGGCAAGGGTATGCCAAAACCAAAGGCAGACTTGGAATAAGAAGCTGCATGGCCTCTAACAACATTATATCCCTCCTCATCTCTCTGGTTTCAAAGCAGAGAGTCTTAAATCTTATCCTAGGGAAGACATGCCCCGATGTGTTTCTCTCGCCTTCCATTATATTCATTATGAGATGAACGATCAGAACTAAACCGTGTTGAGGCTTAGGGTGTGCCGTCGTTTTGTAGGCACATAATTATACTTTGCACATTACAGTATTTTCTCTCCCTTTCCTAGGAACTCCAAACGCCAGTTGATAGCAGCACTGCCTGTGTGGTAAGGAAGCTATCCACAATACTTCCACAATCTCTTTCTTGTATGTTGCAGCACATTGCTAAGTATAAATAATTTGAGGGGGGGGGGGTGTTCTTCTCCCACCGGGCTTCATTTTGCACTTATTGGCAATGAATAACGTTTTAGTCTGAATTAGCCCTATATAATTAGAAGTTTCATAGTGCTGTGTGCCCTCTGGATGGAAAACATAGAAGCACAATGGCGATCTCTTGGGGCTTGTCTACAGTGGTGCTTTGATGCACATTAATTTTGATGAAATAAGCAACTCACCTTCTGCATCTGCATAATGCACAGGTCAGAACTGGTATAATAACAGGATCTATGCAAAAAGTGTTCCCTTAGTAGGAAAGGGTAAATTATCCAAGCAACTTTAGTTTATGGCTCAACAAAATGTATGCAGATGGAATATTGTATTGTGGCTTGTGAAAATTAGTGGGGTGGATCATGTTCATACATCCCCTCATATCCATCCATTGCTCCAGTATCGTAGGAATGGGGGGGCAGTAGGCCCCCAGCGGCATGCAGGGGGGGGTTGGGCCCTGGGCGGCAGGCAGGCAGGGGGTGTCACAGTGCCTGTTTCAGTGGTGTGAGCAGGCGGTGGCGACAGGGTTGGCCCTCCCGCCCACCATGCGCCTCTGTGTTGTGGAAAACTGCTGGCGGCGGTGACATCACTTCCGGAGCGGGGGGAACGGTGGTAGCTCCACTACTGCATTGCTCACATTTCTATCCACTTCCTTTTGCTCAAACAATTATACATTTATTCAAGAAAGTCTTTTTTTTCTCCTGTTTCCGGGGGTTTTCCTTTCTTGACCAATTGCACAGCCTTGCCCATCTGCAGGCAAGGTGTGCAACAGAGGTTGCTGAAAGTTTTCAAAAGTGTACAGTTTCTGAGAATTTTAAAAACAAACCATTGAGTGGAATCCAAAGGAGGAGACAAACAAGCAAGTCCAAGAAGGAAAATCTTAGATCCCTTGGTATATAAGTCACTTTCTAGGAACCCGGAGGAATATGTACCCTTAAGGCCTTAACCAGACCTGAACAGAATTTTTGGTAGGTCAAAATCTTGAGTCAAAATTGTGACATTTTGAAGGAAGAGAAATTTCCAACCATAAACTGTGACAATCACATCGAGAAGGAAAAATCTCACTTATGAATAGAAGTAAAACTGCATGGTGCCATCAAACACGTGTAGGGAATCACGGAAGTAGTTTTGAGTTACTTGTGTAAACATCCTACGTCCCTTACCAGTTTCTTCTACTATTTTTCCAACTAGACGGAAAAATTCACATGAAATATTAAAGCAAATCATAAATTGGTTAGCATCTAACTTCAAGTGATGTCCAGCTCACTCCTCTGGTTTGCCTGAATGTTTCTGGATTGCTAAATAACACCATACTTAATCAATCAACTTGTCTGTCAGGGTTAAAAAAAAGAGTTCTGATTTTCATGTTCTCCTTTTAAAGGCTAAGTATAATCTCAGATTTGTTTCAGTCTCCCGCATTTTTTATGACTGACATGGATCATTACTTGAGGTAATGAGGTTATGATCTCTTTAGTTTTCTGTGCCATCATCATATGTGACTTTGGTAAAATGAAGAAGAAGAAAAAAAAAACACCACCAAATCTGAAGGCTTGACATCTTCCAGAGTTTAAACCAAATGTTAACTGCAGTGTTACAGCAATGGGAAAAACCCAACAGATGTAGTGGAATGTGGAGAGAGAGAGAGAAAGAGAGAGAGAGAGAGAGAGAGAGAGAGAGAGAGAGAGAGAGAGAGAGAGAGAGAGAGAGAGAGAGAGAGAGAGAGAGAGAGTAAAATAGGAAACAAAAATAAGAGGTACAACCAACTATGACATTGTTAGGGTAGGATGCAAAAGAACAGAAGAACGTAAAATGAGTCCTGATGGATTGGACCAAAGATTCATCTCCTCCATCATCTTGATTCCCTCAGTAACCAACTAAATGTCTTCAGGAAACTTGCAAGCAGGACTTGAAGGCAATACCGCTCTGTTGTGTTTGAACCATTCTGTGGTCCAGGCCAGTATTTGGAGCTCCCTGGGTTGGTCTGAGACTAGAAGTCCATTCCATGACCTATCTTGGGCCAAAATGGCAGAGAGAATTCCAAAAAGGAGTGGGCAGCAGTCTGTAGCCATCTGCAGAGAAAGAACATCAGCAATAAATTCTGCATTTTGTTAAGGCCATTTTGCCTCCTTAGACTAATTTTGAAGAGTTCCTGCCCCCCCCCCACACACACACACACACTCCGCTGCTCTTGGCATCCTGTCTCTCAGCCTGCAGGTTCCATTCAGCTACGATGGCTATTACCATTGAAAGACTGGTCCTCCATGAATTTGTCTTCATCCTAGAAAAGGGATTGGATCGGAAAGATAGGTTGAACCAAGTCAAATGTTTGCCAAAGCAGGCACAGGTATCCATACAACACCCACAATATGGCCTAGTGAGTTTTGTATTTCTTTTATAAATAGCACAAGGGGCATGAAACATAGCAAAATGGTGGCAAAAATTATTTGCTCCTGCCCCAGTTCTGATCCCAACTGCATACATAGCCTGTGCACTATTTTTATGAAAACAAAAAAACACTGCTTTGAAAAATGAATGGGAGGTTCCCCCCCCCCAGTAAAAATAGTATGTGGAAGGGCAGAGATTGGGGTTGGAAGTGCAGCTGGTGCAAAGTACGAAAGCTCCCCGCTTCTCCCTGCCACAGTTTGACCATTTTTCATGCCCCCTATGCTATTTATAAAAGAATTTTTTTAAAAAAAACCTCATCAGGCCACATTATACATTTAACATAATATGTCGTTAGACCCTTAGCATTCTATTTATGGACGTTTATTTCTCCGCAAGAGTAATTTTCTCAGGAAAAGCAGGGTGCTGGTACCTCGCTGCACAAAGACACAGGCTGGGAGCCAGACAAGATGGGTTCAAACCCAGCCAAGGGATTTGCCCTCACCAGCAAGGCACTTACTTTTTGAATGACTGGCCAGAATCACCCCTGGCAGGGAAAAAGAATAAGAGGGGGGGCAGGTCTAGAACCCACACCAGCTACTCCACAAAGCTGCCCTCTAGCAACCCAGCCACAGCAGGAGACAGGCAAAGAGCACTTCATCCGGCATTTCACACCTTGCATCACACCTGGCTAGGAGGCTGTAGCACATGATGGGCCTTCAGAGGCATATTACACAGGCCAATGACTAGGCTGGCCTGTGACACAGGGTGCCGACTGCAGTGGCCTGCCCAGCTAGCCACAGCCACATGCCCCCTAGCCCTTTGCTTCATCGCTGGCACTCGCCAGCATGGCTGTCAGACGGTCGTAATCTAATCAGCCGGCCTTGACATTTCCGGCTCTCTGTGCGCGTTTTTTGCTATTTAAGGCAGTGTTCTTTAGTGGTTGTTCATACCATCTTTGCAGCTTTGCTGTTTACACCTTGAAAATGACTTCAGATTAGAAGTTGAAACGTTGGTTCCTGTAAATATCGGACTTCTCCGCTCTCACTGTTTTAATTTTCTTAACGTCTGCTTGTTATGAGTGGCTCTTTTTGAAGATTTTATATGTGTGTGCCTGGAGTTCTCTGTATATTATATTTTAATTACATGGCTACTTCACCCATAAAACTTGTGTCTTGTAATCTAAGAGGTTGTTTGTGCAAAGTGCTCCCTTGTGCGCCAAGGGCCCTTTCACCACGGTTCCCACCAACCAACGTTCCCCCTTGAGAGACCAGAGAGGTACAGCCCCATACCACGTGTCTTATCATCTAAGATGTAGTCTCCTTGGCAGGGGCTTTAGCAGGGATGTCTTTGCCCCCAAGTCTTTGGTTGCGAGTTGTGAGTCCCTATCTATTTAATGGGGAAAATGGGTTTAAACCTGAATTACATTCCACTTGTCGTAAAAGGCTCCAAGTCTCAAGTTCAGTCTTTCGAGTCTTTTACAATCGCCGAGTCAAGTCATTGATGCAACTCGAGTCCGAGACAATAGACTCAAGTCTACGTCACCGGGCTGTAGTACTGGGGTTGGTGTGCTATGATTGGCTGCTAAAGATCATCTATATCTATGCTCCATTGTATGAAAGTGGGTGAGGCAGGGGTGGCAGGCCATTCAATTTTCTGCTGTTTTTCCCTTCTCTGGCATTGGCAACGCATTTTTCTGGCATCGGGGGCATGTCTGTTGTCTGAAGGGGGTTAGAATATGGTGTATATTGACTCCTCCTCCTCCCTCCCACGTCCCTCCTACGACCCTCTCATGTCATGCCCCAATCTCCTCCCTGTTTTGGCATCTCTGCTGGCAGAGGTGTATTGGCATGCAAGTGTCATCCAAGCCACTGGCGTAGCTGGAACGTGGGGGGGGCGGGCTGCCAGGGGGTGACGCGCGCCAGGGGGTGACGCGCGCACCCCCGTGCGCATCACCTCCGTGACGCACGTCACCCTCCGGACGCTCCGAGGCCGGCCCGGGAGTCGGCCTTGGAGCGTCCAACCCCGCCCGCCAATGCGTCAATACGGGTATTTTTACAATTTTCGCGCATGCGCAGACCGTTTTTGAGGGCAAGAGGGCAGGCCTCTGATCCAAGCTATGTCAGCCCAGCATTTTTCCAGCGTTGCGCTGGCATCCATGGCGCATCCATCAGCAGGCAGGCTTCAACACTGGTGTCATTGTGCCAGCGTATGGTGAGATACATTGGCGTATCTCAAGGACAGGATCAGGCCTTTAGGCTGGAATCCTATGCACACTTTCCTGGGAGTAAGCCCCACTGAACTCAATGGGACTTACTTCTGAGTAGACATGCATAGGATTGGGCTGTTAGTCAGTTAAAACCTTTATTGCTGCCTCTTCACCTGCTTGAAGCTGCTCACAGCAAAGCAGGCAGGCAGATAGATAAATTCAGAGTGACGTACCCAACAGCTCAGACCAGTTAGGCAAGAACATTCCTTTACTGACCAAATCACACACACACACACACACACACACACACACACACACACACACACACACACACACACACACACACACACACACACACACACACACACACACGGAAGGCTGTTGTCATGTTCTGAACCCAGTTGTGCAGATATACTGAGCCTTCCTGGTTCGCTCTGATGATGACAAGATCCACTTTCTACATGAAGTGCTTCTCCACGATATAAAAGCAAATATGGAAACACAATCACATAGAAGCTCTCCAAACAGATTGGATTAGGCTCCATTTGACAGATCGCAGTAGAAAGAAAAAAGGAAAGGAAAGAAAGAGGGAGTGAATTCTCTTCCACATAAAACCTGTGTAGTATGTCTAAATTTGTCTCAAAAGTTAATGTTAGAGAAATTAAGTGTGTGGCATGAAGTCCTCCATTAGTCGGGAGAATATTATATGGGCATCAGAGGCAAAATGCAATTAGATTTTTATAGCACCTTTTGTGCCCAAGGTACTTTGCCGTTTACCAGCACCACAGCATTCAGCAGGCAGCTTTTTTTTCAGCAGCAGCCAGGATGGAGGAAGAGCCCTCCTGCTGTCCTTCCACACACAAAAGCACAGGCAACATTGCAGCTTTTTCTCCAAGCTTTCAGCTGCCGTTTTACATACAGGACACTATGCCCTTCAACCAGCTCTATAAGAACCAATTCACAGTTGCCATCCGCCTGTTCACATATATACAGTAGTCTAAACAGCTTAGGTCCAACACACCTTAGTGCAGTGTTTCCCAAACTTTTTCAACCTGCGTCTCCCTTGATCATTGGTGACCACTGGCTGCAGCTCCCCATTACATTATGTTGATGCCTGCCAGTTGGCATTGCACTGTATTCCAAGAGGATTCTGTGGCACTCCGCGGCTCCCCTGGCTGGTTTCCCAGTTTGGGAACCACTGCCTTAGAGAGACTCCTTTCTTCCCATTTCAATTGACACATGTTGCCCTCGAATGACATTGCCTGCACATCAGTTGCGCTCAGCAAGAGTACAAAGAGAAGCATTTTGCGTGGAGATGCTCCTCTCCCAGTTAAGAACTCCAATATTGAAAAAAAAACCCTGCAGTTTAAGATCAGTGAGGAACTCACCTTAACAATGCAGGCCATTCTATACCTGTATAATTCCCACCCACCGCAAACCCGGCTACATTCCAAGCACTTTTGGAAAGTGTAACACCTACCTGTTTGGCCTGTCCTTTGAGGCACCAAGTTGCTGGGGGCCCTGGGACAATGCCCTGGATTGCCATGGCACTGGCACATGGCATGTTAGCAACACAGGAAGCTGCCTTTATAGTGAATCAGACTGGGCTGCCCTACAATAGCGGCAGAGAGTTCAGCTGTCATAAATGCCTTTACAGCAGCGTGCTACATGCACCACTGGTGGCCATTTTGGAGCTGCTGCCACAAACAACACATGGCTCCAACTGGTTCTGTTTGCCATGTCCACTACCAGAGCTTTACCTATGGTGGAGCCTGAGGGGCAGCTGCTCTGGGCGCTCCACCAAGAGGGACGCAACAATCAGGAATCCACCCTTCAGGCTCCACCATGGACACTCCTCCTCGGAGCAGAGAGGGAGAGTGGCCGTGGCTGCCGGCCACCTCCTTGCAACCTCCTCCTCAGGGTTCACCCTCAAGAGGAGATCACGAGTAGGAGGGCAGCCGCTTGTCCTCGAGAGGGCAAGTGGCTGCGGCTACCTGTCACCTCCTCGCAACCTCATCCTCAGGGCACACACCGAGGCGGAGATCGCAAGGAGGAGGGCAGCTATGGCCACTCGCCCTCTCTGCTGAGGGAGAGTGGCCGCGACTATCCGCAGCCTCCTCGCAACCTCCCTCAGGGCGCACCCCGAGGAGGAGATCATGAAGAGGGTAGCCACGCCCAGAAGTGACATCACAACGTGACGTCACTGCCCCGAGCACAGTGGCGGCACATTACGCTGCTGTGCACTACTACTGAGTTATGACTCCTCCCCCTCAGTGGTGGTCTCCACAACCCCCAAGCTTACTAGCGGTGGGCAATGGGAGGTGATGGACAGTGGCTCCTCCCACTCTCTCCATCGGTGAAGGTCATCAGAAACTGTTCAGAAATACACTGACATGGTTTTGTTTTCTGTTTTCCTTCTGATAATTTCAATTAATACCTTGATGCTCAGCTTGATTCTCCCAAGTTCTTGTCAAGCTACACATGACATTCAATGCATCATTCTATTCCTGTCTTTGGTTTAAAAAAAAAAAAAAAAACAGTCCAGGGAGGACAGATTGGGATTAGGACCATAACACAGGGGGAGGAAGCTTAAATGCTCTCCCGTCTCCCCCACACGGTTTACCCAATAAAAATCCCCCACACCTGCTATTTGCTTAGGGACAGAAGCTGCTATGGCATCACATAGCAGCTTCTTCCTGGGGGGCAAACAGCTCCCAGTGAGGTTATTTATTTTGTCAGGGCCAAAGTGCAGGAAAGGTTTTTAAAATACCCTCCCACATGCCATAGGCTCAGAATGGATTTACATAGGAAGCTGCCTTATACTGAGGCAACCCATAGTCTGTCTAGCTCAGAATGGTTGATACTGGCAGTGACTGGCCAATGACTGGTCGTGGTTGCAGGCAGCCATTTTTCTCTGCTGTGCCTGGAGACTGAACTGGGATCTTCCACATGCAGAGAAAGTGCTTGGATGTTGAGCTCTACGACAGGCTGCTATTTAAAGAAAACAAAAATAAACAGATGGACAAGGGACAATGCATTGAACGTCAAGTGTAATTTGACCCTTGGACTCAGCTGAAACTCCAGCAAAAAAGGAACCAAGAAACAAGCTTTAAATCTGCAAATGACCAAGGTTTTGTCCACTGTTTTAGCTCTTTCTAGAAGATGCAATTAAGCAACCTCCAGTTGCCAACCATTGTGCTGATTCACTATGACATTTCTTACCTACCTGTTTGACAATTGGGTTACAACCCTCTCACACAGGAGAGGTAACCCTCATTTTCTTTTCCCACTACCACACCATTCCTGAAGCCAGAAAAAGCATTCTGCAGCTGTGGGATCCATATGGTGGTGATGGAATGCCCATTGTCTCGACCCAGCCCCGTTATTCAGAAAAAGCAATATCATTCTAGACATTACTATCTGTCTACGGCTCCCCTCTCAGTGGGAAATGTCTTGCAGGCCAGCTCTGCAGCAGCCAGGCTGCCAGAAAACCAGGAAATTAACCCAGCTCCTGATCTATTCCAAGGAAATAAACCTCTGCAGGTGCCCTCGGATTAGAGTTGCTAATGAGTTGCAAGGTTTGGAACGTCACCCAAGCCCTTTCCCTGGGAACCAGTAAAACTAACGAGGTTGTTAGACTGAGAAACTTAGAAAAAGTCCTACCTTTTTCATCATGGCATGCAAAAATCTAACTTATATATTAACCAGCCACAGAGCACCATCCCCACTCAGGACATTGTAATGCACCATCCCCCACTCAGGAGGATTGTAATATATGAAGCTTTTCTCAGCAGTGGGCCACCATTGCTGTTGGTGAAGTGAGAATGGATGTGGAACCCAGTTATGTTTGTTGGCTTGATAAAAAAAACCTTAGGCTAGGACACCTCAACCATATCTTGGGCTTCTCATGAGAGCAGGTTGAGAAAACAACCTGGGAAGTGGCAATGGGGGAATTTGGTGTTCCTTTCAACAAAAACAGGCAGCTCTAGAGTTGCATTAGTACAGTGATACCTGGCACTTACTGAGCAGGGATGGCCCAATCATGGGGTCCATCACCCAATGCTGCCCTGACCTGCTCCTGCTGCCTCCACCATGGCATGCATGCACACCCCCTCCCAAAAAAGCCCCTTACCTCCTATCCTCGCTCCTTCCTTGCACACTTCTTTTCCAAAAATAGGAGTAAGGTGAGTGGATAAGGAAGCGAATTGCCATTGCCTGCACAGTTTTTTCATCTTGCTCCTTCCTCATGTGGTTCCTTTAAATAAAACAAGAAGTCCCCCACTTCCTGCTTCTGGAAAAGAACCACACTAGGAAGAAGCAAGGTAAGGAAGCTGATGATCTGAGGAAACAGATCAACGCAGCTCCAGGGAGCCTTCCCGCCTGCACCAGCGGATCAGGAACTGCCCACTGATCCAAGTATGATGGCAGGTGAGGCAGGAGGGGTGGTGGGAAGGTGGAACGGTGCAGGGGAGGGCAGAACAAGGCTGCCACGGGGGCGGAGAGGGCAGAATGGTGTGGCGATGGGGAGGGGGAAGGTGGATTGGGTTCAGGAAGGGACGGGTTTGGAGCAACGGTCGCCACCAAATCTTAACCCCCTTCCCGGACCAATCCTCTGGCATGGGTCCACTCACGCGTGTCACTGGAGTGTGGCGGGGAGGGAGGACCGCCTGGGGATGATGCACAAAGGGTGACGCGCGGTCCCGCGCACGCACCTGCACACCACATGCATCACCTCCGCTCCAAGAGAAGGCCTCGGAGCGTCTGCCCTGGGCGGAGGTCCGCGGCCTTCTGACGAGGCCCAATGCAGCAACATCATATTTATTAGGTTTTTTGCGCCTGCGCAGAACGTTTAAGGGCAAAAGGGCAGCCCTTTGCCCTCAGAAACGTACTGCGCATGCGCGAAAAACCTAATAAATATGACGTCGCCGCATTGGGCCTCATCAGAAGGCCCAGGACAGCCAGCCGGAGAGGATGTCTCCGGAGCCGGCAGTAGTGGAGGCTCCGCTACTGCCGGCTCCGGAGACATCCTCTCTAGCCAGCTGGCGCGGCGGCGCAGCAAATTGCAGGGAGTCAGGGGGTCATTAGGGTGGGGCACATGCCCTCGCTTTAGGGCAGCGTGCGCCCTAGTGACGCCACTGGGTCCACTCAGTCCTGCACCAGCTATTTAGCTAGCACAGGTTCAAGTAGAAACACGCACACACATGCGCTGAATGATTGTTCCCTTACGCAGAGGAGACCTTCGCAACTGCCCCCTGCAAGACACCGCGGTGGCCATTTTGGCACCGCTGCATTGGTGGGTGGGAGAATAAGATTGGGTTCCAAGAGTGGCAAGGCCAGACACTACACAAGAGTCACACAGGCCTCAGTCCAGCCCAACACAGGCACAATTGAGGCACAGTTGAGGCACAGTTGAGGCCCAAAATAGGGCTGAGTTAGGCTGCAACTGTTCCTGAGTTAGGCAGGAGGCAAGAGCAGTGGGCCAGGATCGAGGCAACACTTACCACAGAGGCAGGCAGGCCCCTGTGGGGAGGTGTCAGTCTTGTGGAAGCGAAGAGCCCCCTCCTGAGCTCGTCTGTGTGTACCTACCACAGCTGCTGCAGTGTTAGCAGCAGATGGGCAGCCACAGGTGGGCCTGCAGGCACTGGGCGTGCGACAGTCAGCTGAAGGGCAGAGGTTGTGCCAGTGCCAGCTGCCCCAGGGCACCCTGGGCATTAGCCACCTGCTACAGGGGGGAGTGCCACTGCCCTCCCTCCTGCAGAAGGCGATGCCACCCCCAAGCCACGGTGAGGCTGCACGTGGGAGTCATGGGGGGGTGAGCGGGGGAGAGAAGGGAAGGAGGGGGTGGGAACGGCACGCACAAGGGGGGTCTCATGAAGTCTGGAACCGCCTCTGCCATGACATGCCCGTGCGCTGCCTGAAGCCCTGGGCCTCCAGGGCCGTGGCAATGCCCACAAAGAAGGTATCCCGGCATGCCTTCTGCTCCGTGCCCCAGCCAAGACCGAGAGATGCCTTGGGCTTGTGTGCTGCGAGCGGGAAGGGCTCACACAGCTCATCACGCCCCCAGATGGGGCAACGTCAGCACATCGCGGCAGGCACTCTGGCGGGGTGGGGGGTGGCCAGCTTCCATCATCAGGGAGTGGGAGGGGAGGCAGACAGACAGGCAGACAGTGGGTGCTGGGGAGGGGCACGGGTGGGTCAGAAACAGACAGACAACAAGGCTGGTGGGAGAGGGATACAGGGAGAGGGGTCTGCAGAGACCAATAGGGACACAGGGGTCACTTCGCAGATGGAGGCAATGCAGGAACGGGCGCCTCTTATGCAGACGGACCTTGGGCAGAACGGACGCCGGTGACGGGCGGAAACGGACGCCATTGACGGGCGGACCGAGGGCGGAAATGGACGCTGTTGACGGGCGGACCAAGGGCAGGTGAGAGCCCTGGTTGCCGAAAGGGCTCTTCACGGACGTGGCGGACGTGCGCCATGTCGCCTGTCAGTGTTTGCCTGCCTGAGAGGCCCCCCAACTCCCCACTCCCCTCTGAGCCCTGAGGGTCTGGCAGCCCCCCTGCTGTGGTCTCCCTGGCCTGGCTGTGGCAGGCCCTGGCTGGGATTCATGCAGGGGCTTGTGTGCTGGGGACTGTCTCTGTGTGTGGGGGGCAGTGCTTGTGTAACATTGGGGACATGTGTTTCCAGGGGCATCTTTAGTGTTCTGGAACAGTGGCAGAGATGGCCAGGCGAGGCTGCCTGGGGTAGTCACAGCGGCCACTCGGACCACATCAGCAGCAGCAGCAGCAGCAGCAGCAGCAGCCGGCATGCCCCATGGACCAGGGGATGCAGGCCCTTCCCCTGTGGAACCACAGCCTGCACCATGGAAAGGGGAGGGACAGCAAGTAGGCAGCCAGGGAGGTGGAGCAGCAGCAGCGCCAGCAGCTGAGGAGGGTTGCAGGGCAGGCTCCAGGACCTCTGGCAGCATCGAGGCAGACGACCATGGGGCAACCAGACTGCAGGCCCAGGGGTGCTCCCAGGAAGGTAGGTGGTAGTGGCCGTTCCTGGGGAGGCAAAAAACATGGGGGTATTCCATGGCAGCTGCTGTGTGGTAGCAATCGCCATTGAAGAAATGCCAGTGTGCCGGTTGCAAAGGCCTGCAGGGAGAGAAATTAAACACAGCTGAGAGGTGTGAGACACATAGCATGGTCTGTGCTCCTTCCCTGGGTGTCAGGAGAACATGATCCTGTAAGGGAAAAGGGTCAAAGAGAGAGAAGACAACAACACAACGTGGGGGTCACAACCATAGCAAACCTACCAATACTGGCCTGTGAGTAGACCCTATGGAGAAAAGGGGGGGGGAACAGCTGGTGTCTACATAAGGCTAACAGTTCCACACTTGTGGCATTGTGTGCTCACATTACTACAGGCAGCAATCAGACACAACATTGGTAAAGAGGCATATCATGGCAGGCATTGCAGGCAGCTATGAGACAAGACATTGGTAAAGAGGCATATCATGGCAGGCATTGCAGGCAGCTATGAGACACAACATTGGTAAAGAGGCATATCATGGCAGGCATTGCAGGCAGCTATGAGACAAGACATTGGTAAAGAGGCATATCATGGCAGGCATTGCAGGCAGCTATGAGACACAACATTGGTAAAGAGGCATATCATGGCAGGCATTGCAGGCAGCTATGAGACAAGACATTGGTAAAGAGGCATATCATGGCAGGCATTGCAGGTAGCTATGAGACAAGACATTGGTAAAGAGGCATATCATGGCAGGCATTGCAGGCAGCTATGAGACAAGACATTGGTAAAGAGGCATATCATGGCAGGCATTGCAGGCAGCTATGAGACAAGACATTGGTAAAGAGGCATGTATCCTACCTATATTTCTATATGCAAAGAGGCAGAAGTCAGACCACATGTCAGCACGAACCCTGCTCTTACCTGCACTTACCTGCTGGTGTTGTTGCCTGTGGGGGGGGGGAGAGGGGCTGGGAGAAAGACATGGGTTAGCAAACACTTGCATGCAGACAGCTGCCCAGGCACAGCAGTAAACAGTTTGGCCACAGGCGGCACAGCCCTCTCTGCCCTAGAGGGGGGCAGAGAGGAGAAGGGAAGAGAGAAGTGGGGTGTTTGAAATTTTTCAAAGTCCCACTTTGTGGCTGCTGGGGGACAGGACCCCACGCCACGTGCTCAGAGAGAGAGAGAGAGAGAGAGAGAGAGTGGAGGGCTGGGGCTGGGCTTTTGTGGGAAAGAGGCTGGGTGGGGCTGGGTGCTGATAGGGTAACTATTTGGGTCCGTGTCCAGAGTTAGGCCACAACTGTTCCGTCCTAACTCAGGCACAACTCGGGACCAGGGTGTTAGAACTTTTCAGGAGAGGGCTGGTGTGGGTAAGGTAAAATGGCTCCTATGGGTCTCCTCACATTTGAGTCCACCCTTTTTGTTGACCCAAATTTTGTGCCTGAGTTGTGCTCGAGGGGGCGTGTCAGGGGGTCGCCAGTGTCTGGAACCGGAACAAATTTCGTAACCGCCCCCGTCACTCCCCCGACACGCCCCCGACACGCCCACTTTTAGGCCAAACTTAGGACGGAATAGCTCTTATGCCGAACTTAGGACTGAATTGGTCAACTTTCCTTAACCCGTCCTATGTCAGTCACAATTGCAGCACAAATTCGGCCTCTGCGGCATAATTCAGGCACAACTTGAGCCTAAGGCGCTTAGGCTGCAGTTGTGCCTGAATTGTGCCGCTGAGGCCTTAGGCTGGACTGGGCTGACAGTCTCTCAAAAGCAGCCTAAGATCCTGGAGAGAGACTGAGCTAGAATAGACAATATGAAGCTAAACGGACCAGTGGCCCAGCTTGGAATAAAACAGCTGCATATACCCAGGCCAGTGGGTGTAAGTAAACTTACACAGAGACACACACTCGGAAACGATATCATGATAATCATGACAATTTATTGATATACACAGGCAGAGATTTGCATTTATAGACAGTCAATATAACACATTTGTTGTGCCCTGACAACAGGGAACTCAAACGATCATTTACCACCAATTACAGTATGCAAAAGGACTGTGACCGTTGCACAATTCCACGAACATTCACTAGTTGCCATTGTAATCTGAGGCCAAATCTCACAATTGCTAGGCTGAGCTCAGGATTTTGAATATTTAGGACTGCAACAAGTGCTACACGCGGTCTTCTTCACCCAGCTAAGAAGAAGAACGACCTAGGAAGACAGAAGATCTCCATAGTCCACCACAATCTTTCCAACTTTCCCTTTACCCTAATTATGTACACAAATAAAATGAACAAGTTAGCAGCAACCCTCAGGGTAATGCATCTTCTCTGTCAGTGCCGATGCTGAGCTTAACAAGATGCCTCCTTCCCTGACAAAGAGCAATGAGAGGCAGCTTTTAAAAAGGTACTCCTGTGCCATGTAAAAAGATCTGTCTCGTTCTCTGTATCTGTCATGATAGCTAAAGCCCATTTCTCTACCTGTAAATATGACTGCAAACGTGCCAGAAAAGACACTCATAGCAATGCTGCCACTACATCAAATGAAGGAGTGTGTTGCTTTAGGAAACCACACACACACACACACACACACACACACACACACACACACACACACACACACACACACACATACACCTCTCTCTCTCTCTCTCTCTCTCTCTCTCTCTCTCTCTCTCTCTCTCTCTCTCTCTCTCTGTTTGTACTCTCCAACAGAAGCCCCAACTATGATTTGAAAGCTTTTCTCCCCAAGTTGCCATCAAGGTCAATTCTCACCCACCCACAACAGACCCGGGGGGGGGGGCGACATCCAATTGTATGCGATGCATTTCAGAGGAGCTTCTCCCTGTTGCCAGCATCATCCTCTCCCTCCCCCCACCCTCTTCACTCCAATCCAATCCAACACACACCTTTGAAAAATGATGCTTTCAAGACTGCCCTGTGGTGCAGTAAATTTGAAAGTGCTCTTAATAATAATCAGGAGCAACATTGACTCTAATGGTCTTCAAAACCCATTGTGTAATTTCATTAGCTGCCCGACACAGACGCAAGCAAGAATGATGTCATACTTCTTCTCCCTGCTCTGAAATCTGAGTCAGGCGCCAAGGACAGAAACCAGTTGTGCTACATCTGATCAGATTAAAGTTTCTGGCAGCTGGCGATCGATAGATAGCGGCTGGAATAATCCAAAGTCATCGAAGGCGAGTTGCCGTTTCTGTCATCAGGGCAGGACTTTTTCCAAGCCACTCTGATCACAGGTGATGGGAAATGCTTCTGGGCACCACAAGCGCTACCTGTGGACCACCCAATTCACACTGACTGCACACTGGCTGCCTACCTTGACCCCATGAAACAGCACTCTGTCTCTCTTGCCTGACAGGCAGATTAGGAGCACTCAAACTGGGGACAGCTATCGTGTCAGGGGCAAGCCAGGTCAGAAGCAGCGTAACTGGATAAGGGGGACAGCAAAGGGCAAGCAGGCAGCGAACCGGCCAACAGGCCAGGTGGGATCCAGAAGAGGTCTGGCTTCAGGGAGGGTCAAAGCAGGACGAGGCAATGAGCAGCAGAAAGCAGGCTCAATCAGTGGCGTTTTAAGCCACTCCGGCGCCCGGGGGGCGGGGGCTGGAGCGCCCCCCTCGCGCCAGAGCCCGGCTGCCGCCTCCCCCAAGCAGAGCGTCACCGGCTTCAAGGAGCGAGCGCGCAGCCAGCAGATCAGCTGGCTGGCGCTGAAGTCGGCTCGGCTTTAGGCCGAGCTGCCCTGGAGGGAGGGACTCAGGGAGATGACGAGGGATGGATCGAGGAACGACGAGGGGAAAGCAGCGGGCGCGCGGGCAGCCAGGCTAGAGGCAGATCAGCTGGCTGGCGCTGTTTATGTCAGAGGGGAGGGCCGCGGTCTACCTCCGACATGAGCAAGCTGACTTTAGCGCCAGCCAGCTGATCTGCGGGCTGCCGGGAGGAGGGAGAGGAGAGGAGGAGCGCGCAGCAGCGGCATTCTGCTCGGGAGCCGCTCGGCTGCACTTTTCTCTAAGAACAAGAGGCGCGAGCGGGCGCCCCTCGGAGGTAGCGTGCCCGCTCGTGCCTGGGGCGCTGCACACCTGAACCCCATATATTTGTACGCCTCTGGGCTCAATATTTCTGGAATTCAAAAAGACACTGCTCAGAAAGAGACAAAGCTGCCTTGTACTGAGTAAGATCAGGGGCCCATCGAAGGCTGCAATCCAATGCACACTGACCTAAGCGCAATCTCAGAGTTAGGTGGCGGCTTCGTTCCATGGACTACGATGGGGCGGGGGGCTGCCTCACCTGCAGTGCCCGCACCGCACATCCCTGAGACATAAGATTGTCCTGTCATTGTGTGTCCCTAGTTGACAAAAACCTCAGCAGGCTGTAGCTGCTTCCAACCTGTGTGGTTCATCTCTTTCTTTCCTGGCAGAGAGAGAAAAAGCCCGTGTCCACTCCGAGATCTGGGTACTTACTGTCACTTTCTCTTTCTGAGCTCAGCTCTTTTGAAGTCTTGTAACTTTTCTGAGCCAGCAGCAAAACTGACATTATATGAGCATTACTTTCAGTAACATTTATTGTCTTACTATTGAATTCTGTCATGTAACTGCTTAGGGGCCATGTTTGTGAAAGTATCTTCAGGACTGCAACTTTCATCACTCCTATTATTACATTTTGTTACAAATACAAGGACTTTTTCATAAATGACATTAAGGACACCTTGTGGTCTGGATACTTTTAGAGTTCAGTTCAATGTGCACTTAATCATGCAATTTGCCCAAACTGGAGCTTTAATTTTATTATAAATAGGCAATGGGGTGCCATGTAATGGGGCAAAATGATGGTGGATTTTCCGAGGGGGCGACCCGACAGGATGCTGCCCCGGGCGTCCCCGATGCTGCCCCCCCCCCATTGCAGCCGGCTCCGCTCCAAGGCCTTCTCCCGGCCTTGGAGGCTCCAAGGCCGGGAGAAAGCCTTGGAGCAACCACCCCAGCTGACGCGCCAAGGCCTTCTGACGAAGGCTCTGCGTCACAACGGAATTTATACCGTTTTCGCGCATGCGCAGACCGTTCCTGAGGGAAAAGGGCAGCCCTTTTCCCTCAGGAACGGTCTGCGCATGCGCGAAAACGGTATAAATTCCGTTGTGATGCAGAGCCTTCGTCAGAAGGCCCTGGCGCGTCGGCTGGGGAAGACGTCTCTGGAGCCGGCTCCCGGCCTCGGATGGCCCCTCCGAGGCCAGGAGCCGGCTCCGGGGATATCTTCGGAATCGGAGGCAACGCGCGCAGGGGAGGTGACGTGAGTCACGCGCATGCATACGTGCGCGTGCGTGCGCACGTCACCTCTGTGCGCGTGTCACCTAGAGGCGACCTGCTCTCCTCGCTTCACGAGAGTGACGCCTGTGGTGGTAGTGACATTTTAAGTGGTAGTGACCATTGCTGCCCACCATCATCCAGTCAACCAGGGCCCAAAGGGGAGGTTTACTGGGGGAGTGGGTAGCAATGTACACTCCTCCCTCAGTGCTGCCACCCCTGGAACCTGGTGCTGATCCTACAGTTCGCCTAATTAGTCCCTTTCCTTCCAGCCAGACTTTACAGATCAAAGTAAATTCAAAAATCCAAACATGAAATGTTCACACATTTCTTCAGAGAAAAATCATCAAAACATTGTTTGCATGAGGTCGATGGGGCTCATTCACATATCAAAAACTCTGAACCAAAGAGGAAACCACTGAAAGGAGGAGTCTGTTTGAGGAGAGAGTTTGGTTGGCATCACTCTAGTTTCCTCCTTTTTAACCTTTACCAAGTTCTTGTTTTTGCAGTGAACAGGAAACTGCTAAGAAAACTTGTGTCAAGGCATTTTTCAAGGAGCTGATTCATTTGCAGAGCACACTACTAGACAGTCAACTCAGTTTAAAGTTCATTTTTCTAAACATTGTGCCTAGAGGCTTGGATTGGTATCATGTTCAACCTTCTGGGAACAATTAAGAGAATACTGTCCATCATTTTCATAATGGATTGAATCATAGTATAACTTGAACATTCATGCATGGAGTATTACATCTCATTGTGTTTCTAAGTGAAGACAGATTCATTACCGATACAAAGTAAATGGTGGTGCTTTTTTAAAAAAAAAGTATGCAAGCGTAAAGTTGAATAGCTGAAAGGTAGGTGGCTAAATAAGAATTTTCCACATGTAGAAGGAGAAATTCAGTTTGCACCATTCCTCGAGGTTATTCTTCTAACCTGTTTGTAAATGTAAAAGCAATTCCACTCCCTTACTTGGTAAACTTTGTCACGGCCCAAGTCTGGGAGAGCACACACAGAGGGCACAATCCACCACGAAGTTCTTGGCACAAGAGTCCCACAAGTGACAACAGGAGCTTGGCAGCCTCTATTCATTTCAAAGGGTCTTCTTGTACAGAACTTCAAGGTGGATTGGATTGTGTTCCAATGTACTTCTTGTGCGGAGAACACAATCCAATCTTTCTGAATACTGTAATCCAAAAACATTTTCATAAAACATTTCATGAGAGCAACAACACCAGATTATACAGATAAGAGACAGAATTTCACTGCATTGATATATTGAGGTTGAGAAGATTACATGCCTTCAAATAATGTTCTTTTGTGATGAAAACCACATGAAAAAAATACAGCAAATCAGTATCATAGTAGATGGGACTAGTGGTGAAGAGGATGAGTTGTGAATCAGGACTTCCCTGGTTTGACTCTTGCCTCTGCCATGAACTCATGGATCTTAGGCAATAACTCCCTCTTGGCCTCAGCTAATAATAATAATATACTTACCTTCACAGTTGTTGTAAGGATTCCAGTAAGATAACACACGTGAAGCATGCTGTGCAATCAAAAAGTACTATATAAATGTTATATATAACTATTATAATTGTTGTAACCTCCCTTGCTGGGACACCTGTGTGTGTGTGTGTGTCAGAGTTGGACGTGGTCACTAAGGTTTGCGGGTTTGACATTTGTTAGTCATGTGATGCGATTGGTAGGGGTCTTGAACTGGATTTCCCACAGCCTGGCTTTAGCTGCTCATCTCCTGCTACAAGTCTTACAGACTGAATTGTGTTCCTCAAGAGGGCCATCTAGGCTATAATACCCTGACTTAGCACCAAGTCAACTGACCCCTGAAGATCAATTCAGATCCAAGGTCTTATAAGACCCCAGCCACTAAGTTTGTTTCACTTGAGCAGATTCTTATTGTGCCCACCCTAGAGACTGTTACAGGGACTTACTTCTGAGTAGATATGCCTAGGATTGTGCTATAACTGTAAGAAAACTGGTCCATCTAGGTCAGTATTGCTGGCACTTACTGGAAGCAGCTTTCCATGGTTTTAGACTTTCTCCAGCCCTCCCTGGAGAGTCCAAGGATTGAACAGTTAGAGAGGCTATAAAAGGCAAGGAAGCTTCCTTCCGTAAATGGAAGTCTTGCCCTAATGAGGATAACAAACAGGAACACAAACTGTGGCAAAAGAAATGTAAAAAGATGATACGGGAGGCCAAGCAAGACTTTGAGGAACGTATGGCAGGCAACATAAAAGGGAATAATAAAAGCTTCTTCAAATATGTTAGAAGCAGGAAACCTGCCAGGGAAACGGTTGGTCCGCTGGATGGTGAGGGAGAGAAAGGGGTGATAAAAGGGGACTTGGAAACTGCAGAGAAATTAAATGAGTTCTTTGCATCTGTCTTCACGGCAGAAGACCTCGGGTAAATACCGCTGCCGGAACGGTCTCCCCTGACTAAAGAATTAAGTCAAATAGAGGTTAAAAGAGAAGACGTCTCAGACTTAATTGACAAAATAAAGATCAATAAATCACCAGGCCCGGATGGCATCCACCAAGGAACTCAAGAATGAAGTTGCTGACCTATTGACCAAAATATGCAACTTGTCCCTTAAAACGGCCACTGTGCCAGAGGATTGGAGGATAGCTAATGTCACGCCAATCTTTAAAAAAGGAAGGAGGGGGGACCCGGGAAACTACAGGCCAGTCAGCCTAACATCTGTTCCAGGTAAGATGGTGGAAAGTCTCATTAAGGATAAAATCTTAAAACACATAGAAGAACAAGCTCTGCTGAGGGAGAGTCAGCATGGCTTCTGCAAGGGGAAGTCTTGCCTCACAAACCTGTTAGAATTTTTTGAAAAGGTCAACAGGCATGTGGATGCGAGCAAACCCGTGGATATTATATATCTAGATTTTCAGAAGGCGTTTGACACAGTCCCTCATGAAAGGCTGAGAAAACTCCACAGTCAGGGAATAAGAGGGCAGGTCCTCTTGTGGATTAGGAACTGGTTGAAGACCAGGAAACAGCGAGTGGGAGTCAATGGGCAATTTTCACAATGGCGAGAGGTGAAAAGCGGTGTGCCCCAAGGATCGGTCTTGGGACCGGTGCTTTTCAACTTATTCATAAATGAACTGGAGTTGGGGATAGGCAGTGAGGTGGCCAAGTTTGCAGATGACACTAAACGTTTCCGGGTGGTGAAGACCAGCAGGGATTGTGAAGAGCTCCAGAAGGATCTCTCCAAACTGGGAGAATGGGAAGCAAAATGGCACATGCGCTTCAATGTAAGTAAGTGCAAAGTGATGCACATTGGGGCAAGAAACCAAAATTTCACATATACGCTAATGGGTTCTGAGTTGTCTGTGACGGATCAAGAGAGAGATCTTGGGGTGCTGGTGGACAGGTCGATGAAAGCGTCGACCCAGTGTGCGGCAGCTGTGAAGAAGGCCAATTCCATGCTTGGGATCATTAAAAAAGGGATTGAGAATAGAACGGCCAATATCATTATGCCTTTGTACAAATCGATGGTAAGGCCACATCTGGAGTATTGTGTCCAGTTCTGGTCACCACACCTCAAAAAGGATAGAGTTGAATTGGAAAAGGTGCAGAAAAGAGCGACCAGAATGATTCGTGGGCTGGAGCACCTCCCTTATGAGGAAAGGCTACAGCATCTGGGGCTTTTCAGTCTAGAAAAAAGGCGCCTGAGGGGGAACATGATTGAGACGTATAAAATTATGCATGGGATGGAGAGAGTGGATAGAGGGAAATTCTTCTCCCTCTCGCACAACACCAGAACCAGGGGACATGCACTAAAATTGAGTGGAGGGAGAGTTAGAACAGACAAAAGAAAATATTTCTTTACCCAGCGTGTAATTCATCTGTGGAACTCCTTGCCACAGGATGTGGTGATGGCGCCTGGCCTAGATGCCTTTAAAAGGGGTTTGGACAGATTCATGGAGGAAAAGACCATCACAGGCTACAAGCCATGAGCAACTCCTGGTTTTAGAAGTGGGTTTTCTCTGTGCCAGGTGCAAGGGAGTGTCAACGGGAAACAGGTTGTCTTGTTGTCTTGTGCTCCCTGAGGCATCTGGTGGGGCCACTGTTTGATACAGGAAGCTGGACTAGATGGGCTTTTGGCCTGATCCAGCAGGGCTCTTCCAATGTTCTTATGTTGTTATAACCTAGTTCAGGGTGACCAGATGCAATGGAGGACAAAATGTCTATACCTTTAACCATTGTATAGAAGAGGGAATTTTGACAGGTGCATCATGGAAGGGTGCAAAAACTGCACCTGCCAAAATTCCCTCCTCCATTGTTTCTGGTCACTCTGACTTAGTTCCTCAGAGCTTTGCCATCCCCTTCCAAGTGGGTTGTGACTCACCTGGGAATCACAATCCACAGGTGGAGAGACCCTGTCTTAATTGCTCCTTGACTAGGATTTCTTATTTACTGGATGTCAATTTGTATTTCCGTAGGAGGACAATTAAGAGGTGAGTCACTAATCCCCCAGGTGAGGTTTACAAGAAGCTATAATATGGGCACAACCAGCAAACCAGAAACTTTCAGTTAATAAAGCAGTAATTATTTGCTTGAAAAATAAAAGGAGCAGCAGAGAATGATAAAAGCCAGATGGAAAAATCACCGAATGAAAAAGTCCTGGGCAAATTCACCTGGGATCAGGTTCAGCACCAGGCACTTACTGGATGCCTCAAAGCTCTCACTGGGGAGCACAATGCTCTCACTGGGGAGAGCATTGCATAGTTGCAATGCTTTCCATTAACCTGATTCTTGCTGCTGTCTAGCACCACCTGAATAATGGCCAGAAAATCATATTTCAGCTCAGCCTAGCCCGACCAGGTGATCTGAGGATTCATTTCAGGCCGAGCTAGTCTTGTCAAACCACTGCCTCAAGCTTAGTTCCCTTAGTTTGAGCAACCTGCTCTGCAGACCTCTGTGCTTCACCCTGCCCGCACTACCATCTTTTGGAACCCTTTTGCACCCAGGCTGTGGAATTCCCTTCTAAGGAAGGAAGGCACACTTTCTTCTCTCTTTGGAGTGGCTTTTTTGAAGTGCAGCTGAAGTCCTGCCAGACTTTTAACTTACGTGTTGTTTGATTGCCATGACAATGTTGTGCTGCTGGACTAACTGTTTTAGCTGCTGCTGATCAGCTTGGATTTTATGTTGTTGTGATTTCCTTTGTGGTATTGTTGATTGGTTGTGTTGTAATTGTATACATTGTAAGGTGTCTTGAGTATTAACACAATTGAAAGGTGGCATAGGAATATTAACAATCACCAAACAAAGAAACTAGTCTGCCCATATTGGACTATGTCCCCTGCCTCGGACCTATGTTGTTGTTGTTGTTCAGTTGTTAAGTCGTGTCCGACCCTTCGTAATCCCATGAACTATATCCCGCCAGGCCTTCCTGTCCTCCACTATCTTCTTGAGTTTGCTCATTTTCATGTTCGTTGCATCGGTGATGCTGTCTAACCATCTCATCCTTTGCCTTCCCCTTCTCCTTTTGCCTTCAATCTTTCCCAGCATCAGAGTCTTCTCCAGAGAGTCCTCTCTTCGCATTAGGTGGCCAAAATATTTGAGCTTCAGCCTCAGTACCTGTCCTTCCAGGGAACAGTCAGGGTTGATTTCCTTTAGGATTGACTGACCTATAGCTGCTGCCTTTGGGATGCGACCTCTTGCCAGTTTTGGGCTATGTGGCCCCGCAGGCCTCTTTAATTTGAATGTTTGGAAACTGACCTCTGTCTGCCCGCAATGATGTTACTTACTACTACTGTCAATCAGTACCCCCACAGGAGACCTGAACCCTAATCACTTGCCTGTCTGAACCTGCTGGGCACTGATACTGACAGGGTCTGACAAATTCTTCCACAGTTATCCATGAAGTGAAATATCTTCTTGAAAGTTCAAAGAGGCTTTCAGGAACATATTGACATGACTCAGATATATATTAATCTATCCCACTGCATATGTCTCAGGCTTTTGTATTTTTCCCAGAAAGACTGACAGCACAATCCTGTGTAACTTATGCCAGTGTAATTGCACTTACACCGGTGCATGTGACTCTTTAATGAATACGATATACCAACTGGGTTGTTTATTAATTTTTTACCCTGTGATAATTAGCTGCTGGCAAAGATGGGTTCCATGTCCAAATATGAAGTATCAGCATCGTGGCATAATGTAGCTCACACAGAAACATCACCACTACTCGGGAACAGATGGTTCATTGATAAGGATGAGCTAGGATTACACGGAGTCATTAAAGGCTGCGCTACTTGCTGTGAAGGCATGTCCATGTGGGACAGATTTGGTTTGAATTAAAGTAGTGATAATATCCTCTTAGCCTCCTTTAAATGACCCCATTTTCATCTCCACCAGAAATAATCCATTTTAACTTTGACCTTTTCATTTTCCTAATCATAAACCGTTTCTGAAGTCAGAGGTTTGTGCCTCTCGGTCAGAGGTTATATGAATGGAATGTATCAAATACAACATTTAATTTTGTAACTCAAGACACTTTTGTTTCTGATCCACCATCGACGGAACACTACAGCCAATGGGTAAAGAGATGAATTTGGAAGCCAGAGAATATGTTCACATGGTTGGCCTTGAGCAAGGACTCCAGATCCCTGTCTGTAAAATGGGAACAGAAGTGACCTACTTCTCACTGGCTTGGAGGGAAGATGAATGACATAATGAAATGTTATTGACTGCAAATGGTCTTATAAATATCATGCACTAACAACCCAATCCTCTCTAACTCCCCCCCCTTGCCAATGAAGGTGCGCCACCAGAGCACACACAGCATTCTGCAGGGGGGCAGTCCCAGATATTTCCTGAGGGTAAAGGAACACTGATGGGTAAGCCTCTGATGGGAAGGCTGATTGAGGCCGGGAAGGGGATAGAATATCGGCAATACTAATGCTGCCGATACCACCCTGTTCCCGGTCTCGACACACACCCCTCCTCGCCCTTGTCTCCACCCCCTCCCCGCACCAATCCACCCCCCACCTGCCCCCAGCACTGACTTCTTCGCAGGCTACTGGTGTGCAGCCTTGGCTGCTCAACATTTGTGGCGGCCGCCCAGCTGCACTGAATGATGGGTCGCCTTTTGAGATGCAGTAAAGCATGCTGCTCCTGCCACCCTAGCAGTTCCAAAGCATGTCAATGCGAGTAGATAAATAGGTACCGCTTGCGGGAAGGTAAACAGCGCTCCATGTTCCAGCCGCATGCTATGCGCTGCGGCAAGGAGAGTCATGCCGGCCACATGACCACAGAGGCGTCTTCGGACAACGCTGGCTCTTCGGCTTTGAAATGGGGATGAGCACCACACCCTAGAGTCGGACACGACTGGACTTAATTGTCAGGGGATACCTTTACCTTTAAAGCATGCTGCACAGGAGGCCCATAGGATTGGGCCCTAAGGCTGCAATTCTATGCACACTTACTTGAGTGTAAGCCCCATTAAACACAGAAGAACTTACTTCTGAATAGGCTTGCACTGTGAAACAACACCAATTCATAGCGCAGTCCTCACTAACTTTAGACTAGCGGAGCTCTTGCTCCACCAGCCTAAAGCATCACAAACATACTGTAAAGCACGTTTGCGATGACTCAGGTATAAGTGGCCCCGGCACAGAGCAGAGTATACAGTGGCCAGCCCTTTAGGCCAGTTGTGTATCCTTACACAGGATGGCATTGTCAGTAAATGCACATTTCTATAATTGAGTGATTTTATTACAGAAAGCTGCTGTCTCCCAAGTCAGAACATTGGTCCATTTTGCTCAGAATTGCCTACACTGGCTGGTAGCTGCTCCTCAGGGTTTCTGACAGGGGGTCTGTTCCAGCCATACCTGGAAATTGAACGTAGGACTTTTGGTGTGCAAAGCACATACTCTACCATTGAAGTATGGCCCCTTCCCAAACCAAGAATTCTTGCATTAAAAAAAATTACACACCGTAGCAAATACCAAGCATTGAGCAATTACATTTGGCACTATATGAATCAGCATGACTCTCACAGGCTTATACTGTAATTTACTGTGGGTCATCTGTAAACCAAGGTGACCAGTAAGGATTAAGTGAATGATATTTGATAGATACTTGTCAGTGCCTGAGAAAATAAATTATTACTATCCTGTTGAATCATTGTTCAGGAAGGAGGACCCATATGTATTTCAGGGACCTGGGAGTCTGGGCTATCCTGTATCAGAGGACCATCTACCACTGCCTGTCCCTTGTGACAGGGTCATCGCTACAGTCTTGGGCAGGGGTCAGGTTTCCTTATCCAGAAATCTTGCATAGTTGGGCGTATTACATGGGAGAAAATAAGCAGTCTGCAATTGGAGATACAGCTCTGGAGGAAGGGACAAAACGTATTATTCTCTTTAGACACTGATGACTGTATTGTAGATTACAAACCCTTTAACTTTGCGTATATGAAGCTGCCTTCTACTGTCAGACCATTAATCCATCAATCTCAGTATACTCTACAACAGGGGTTCTCAACCTGTGGTACGGGTACCCCTAGGGGTACACAGACCTCATAAGAACATAAGAACATAAGACGAGCCCCGCTGGATCAGGCCAAAGGCCCATCTAGTCCAGCTTCCTGTATCACACAGTGGCCCCACCAGATGCCTCAGGGAGCACACAGCCAACAAGATAACCTGTTTCCTGCTGCCACTCCCCTGCACCTGGCACAGAAAAAACCTACTTCTAAAGCCTGAAGGTTGCTTATGGCTTATAACCTGTGATGGTCTTTTCCTCTATGAATCTGTCCAAACCCCTTTTAAAGGCATCTAGGCCAGGTGCCTCTTGCTGGGTGTATGCCAAGCCCTGACCATTATCTGCCCCATCAGCAGCTAAGTAAGTGTTAATTAATATGGATTTTAAATTGTAATTATTCTTGGAGCCCTTCTGTCTCTCTGATTTTGGTTTTGGGCTTATTTTTGTACTTTGGAAAATGTACTTTGGTGGGGGAGGGAGGGGCTGATTTTGGGAAGTGTGACTTGGAGAAAAAAAAGAGATTGTTGCATGTGTGTCTCTTACACAGACACACACACACACACACACACACACACACGCACTTAAATAATAATTTTTTCACATTTGACATGGTTTTAGTACTTTAATGATTAATTACCTAATTTAATTGATTAATCTAATTAATTAGCTGTTAATTAGCAGGGAGGACTTCAGAAAATTGGACAGTTATAGGGGGTACCCGGGCCTCCAAAGGTTGAGAACCCCTGCTCTACAACATTGGCTGATGGTAGCTTTCCAGGGTTAACACAAGAACATAAGAAAAGCCCTGCTGGATCAGGCCAAAGATGAAGACCCATCTAGCCCAGCATTCTGATTCCCACAGTGGCCCAGCAGCTGCCTCCTCCACAAGCTGGAGAATAAAAACTACTTCTTTCCCACCATCGCTCCCCTGCAACTATTCATGTACATGTGCGGTACCACCACTGAGCTATGCTCACAATTCACAAAGAACCACTGAGTTCAAGGGAACTCAAAGAGAACCGTTGCCCCAAAGAGCTCAATGGGAACCTCCCAAAAAGATGCCCCGGATTATCTACATAGCTTTGCCCCTTCCTCTACACAATCATATTTTGGGTACTATTTCTTAGGGTCAAGCCACGGTATAAAATGCATTTGTGCTCTATCAAGAATGAAGGCTGTGCATGTGTATTTTTCATTGCACCTAAAATGCACACGGCCAGAGTCCTAAGGTGAAACAACATGGTAATGAAATACAGTAAGTAATATGCACACGTTAACAGCTTGCCAGTGCCATGGTGTTCTTTGCCGCCCACACCTATCCAATATGGCTCCCTCTTCTGTTTACAATGGCCATTTGTATTGAGTGCTTGGCGAACACTACTAGCTAATGTTTGACTTGCAGCAGCATCCATGATTTAACAAATCCCTTGAAGAACTATTATGGCACAGACCCAGACTACTTCTTGGTAGTTACATAACCTTTGAATGAACTTTGAAAGTTGAACAAAACAATAGCGGATTAAAGCTACGGTGGATGATTTTGAATACTGTACAATCCCCCTTGACATCTTTCTCCTTTATTTTTTTAAAAGGCTCTTTAAAAATAGAAAACAAATCACCATTCCCTGACCTATGGTTTTTAACTTGTTTTGGACAGGAGATGGAAAAGCAACTATATTTATTGCAAAAAGTTTAAAAACAGATGTTATCGCTTTTATATATGTGTATTGCTGGGCCTAAAAAACAAGTCTGGGAGGCTGAAAATCAATTATTAACTTGTTTTGCATGAACTATCCATCACAATTACAACCATCAAAATTATGGCTCCTGTTGGCTTGTAGGGTGGAAACAAGGCACTCCCCACAAAGCTGGCAGTGGCAAGTCCTACAAGAGAAAGAATGAGTTGCCCTCCACAGACCGGCACAGCCATGTGAAAGCCACTATTCTGTGATGCCCCATGTGGCTGAGTGTGAATGATACAACCACATGGGTGGCGCTGTGTGTGTGCAATTTCCAATTGCCTAAAGCCCGAGCTACATTGTCCACGTCCGCGTTCCGTGCGTGTCTGGTGTCCCGCCCCAGGTCAATCAACAGGCTCTGATTGGCCAGACGTAGCGCGAACGCAGCAAAAGTCGAGGTGGCCTCGACTTTTGCTGCGTCCGCGCTACGTCCGGCCAATCAGAGCCTGTTGTTTGACCTCGGGGCGGGACACCAGACACGCACGGAACGCGGACGCGATACGGCCATGGACAATGTAGCTCGGGCTTTAGAGGATACCTCTTAGGGATGAGTACAAGCCTGTGTACGGAGTCAGACTTGCTCCTAGTGATTGGGGTGGAATTTTAACATTTCCTATCAATTGAATGTTGTATCTTGTCTGGGTATTTACCATATTGGTCTAGTATAAGACTCCCTTTTTTTCCTAATTTAAGTTTTTAAACTAGGGGTGCGTCAGGCTGTTGCAATTTAATGCCAGTGATTTAATTAATTTTTTTAATAGCACCAAACTTTAAGGGTGCGTCTTATAATCAGGTGCGTCTTATACTTGGGACAATACGGTAGTTAGGAAAAACAACTTACAGCCCAGTTCTATCTCCCATTGCCCATGATGCAGCTGTGCTGCCAGAGTAGAAACCTTACTTACCTCTGGGCAGGCCATCTGGCTTCCTATGGGTCTCCTCAGATCCACGCCAGCTATTTTGCTATAAGTACACCATTTTGCATCCAAATACACCTTCCCTGCAAACTAACTATTTTGCCTCAAATATAATTAGTATGACTCTAATAAAAACAGACATAACTGGGTTAGAGAACACTGTAATTTATGAATAATATAAATACTAGCCTTTAACGCCAAAATTGAAGATTGAAATTCCAGACAAGTATGTGAATTTCATTAAATGGGGTAATTTCTATTGTTTGGTAGGCTCTTACATAAAAATTAGAAATGGGATAAATGGCCACCTTATTCACAATTGCTGCTGGGGATATTCAAGTCTGAAAATTTAAGAAGTCTTTTAATTTATAAAAGAAATATATGACTTTAATTTCCCTTTGTGCCCACTAAAAAGAAAGGGTGTAACTCAAAGATTTGCCTTAGATCTTAAAGAGAACCAGATAACTCATTCAACGTCATAGCTGTTTCCCTGCTGTAGTGCCAGCCTGCAAGTGCAAAAGAAGTTCCCTGAAAAAGCTGGTGCAACGTTGCCCCAGCCAGACATGTACAGTTGAACCTTTTTTTCCGCTGGGGTTCTGTTCCTGGAACCACAGTGAATAAGAAAATCAGTGTTGTATGAAATCCAGGGGGGGGGGGAGCGGTGCCACATTACCTTTTTTCCAGCATCTTTACCACTTCTCTCCTCCTGAGTTTGTTTAAACTGACTGAAAAAACAAAAGCCACTACTAGAAGCAACTTATAAATGGCGCCAAAGACTCCCACCTGCATTTTTCAGCAGTTTGGACATGTGCAGGAGGCTGGAAGTGGCTGGCAGGCCCCCGACAATGCTGAAAAAAGAGGTAATCCAGTGTGGTTGGATTCCCACTTCCACAGTTTTGCCATCCGTGTTGAGTCAAATCCGCGGATTAAAAAAAACGTGGATAAAAAGGTCCGACTGTATGTGGCAGTGCTGCACTTGGACATAGGCAGTATCAAAGGTCAGCCAGGTCAGGCCCTGGGCAAGGGCCCACTTGCTCCTCCTGAGGGCCCACAGCCAACCCTGGAAGCTCCCAAGTCTGATAATCTAGACTCAAATTGCCAGGCAGACTATAGTTATTGATGAAATAATCTAGAGTCAGAACACAATTTCAGATTATGATTGATTATAATCATATAATCCAGGGGAGGGAGCAAGAAGGAAATGCCTGCTTGGGTATTTCCTCCTCCCTCCCACAGCTCAGAGGCCAGTGTGGCCAGGGATGTTCCAAAGCAGTGGGACTTCCATCATTTGGGAGCATCCAATTGGTCTCTGGGGCAGGGAGGGAAGAAGAAGAGCCTAGTAGGGCACCCTTCCTAGTAGTAGTCCTCCTCCCTGCCCAGAGGCATTTCTACGGTAGGGGTGATACTGTAAGTTGCGCCCCGTCCTAGTCCCCATTTACAACCCGGAACGAGGAGGCCCCGCCCCCTCGCTGTCGGAGCCATTCCGTGCGGCGAAGGCGACAGACAGGAGACTCCCTGCCCGTTGCCTTCGCCGCACGGAATGGCTCAGACGGTGAGAGGGCGGGGCCTCCTCGTTCCGGGTTGTAAACGGGGACTAGGACGGGGCACAACTTACAGTACCGCCCACCCCTACCGTAGAAACGTCTCTGTCCCTGCCACAGAGGCCAGTGCAGCTGGCCAACAGCCAGTGGGCCTGGGGAGAGAAGAATGCATGCTTGCCCTGCTGCCAGATCACTGGAGTCCTTTGGATCGCTGACACCATCCCACCCTCATTATAGGATGATCTTCCTTACCATTCCTGCTGCTGTTCACTCTTGCTCCAGACCAAGGGGGTGGAGAGTGGTGGCACATGAGCGCACATAGGGGACACCCCGGCACCAACACTGGACTCAGACAAGCTTGGTAGACATGCTATGTATGCTTAAGGTCTGACACACACCCAGTTCTACTGCTGCTGTTTTTCCTTTAGAAGAGCAGTTTCTCCTTGCGTTATGCAGCAGTTTCTGCAGCATTATGCAACATTATGGGAGCAGTTTCTCCTCCCACATCTCTCCTACGTTCCTCCTCCATCACACCCTCATCATCCTGGTTTTGCCCTCTCCACCAGCCAAGTTGCACCAGCATCCAAGTGATGTCCAAGCTTCACTGGCGCAACGTTTTCCCGGCGTTGCCCCAGCGTCCATGGTGCATCTGTCAGCAAGCGGGCTTCCACAGTGGCGAGACTGTCATGGCACAAGTGTACATGGAGATGTACACTGGCATATCTCCAGGATAGGACTGGGCCTTCAGGCCCCGACAATGATGGAAATGGTTACTGGGCTTCTGCCAATATGGTGATTTGATTTCAACCATTCTTTATTGTATGTCAAATCCACAGAGGTTCGAGACTCCATCTCCTCACCCAGCATTTGCACAGTAGCCATAGCTTTTTATTGACAAATGTAAATTCCACCTGAGTTTGGTACCAAAACATCAGTTCTCATCTCATTCAGATGGTTGTCTGTCCCCCGTCGTCGTCCCCCCAAATTATAGTGTGAATATAATAATATAGCAAAATAGTTTTATGTATACCTATACTGGAGCACCTCCCTTATGAGGAAAGGCTACAGCATTTGGGGCTTTTCAGTCTAGAAAAAAAGGCGCCTGAGGGGGACATGATTGAGACGTATAAAATTATGCATGGGATGAAGAGAGAGTGGATAGAGGGAAATTCTTCTCCCTCTCGCACAACCCCAGAACCAGGGGACATGCACTAAAATTGAGTGGAGGGAGAGTTAGAATGGACAAAAGAACATATTTCTTTACCCAGCGTGTCATTCATCTGTGGAACTCCTTGCCACAGGAAGTGGTGAAGGCACCTGGCCTAGATGCCTTCAAAAGGGGTTTGGACAGATTCATGGAGGAAAAGACCATCACAGGTTACAAGCCATAAGCAACCTCTTGGTTTTAGACGTACCGGTAGGTTTTCTCTGTGCCAGGTGCAGGGGAGTGGCAGCAGGAAACAGTTTATCTTGTTGGCTGTGTGCTCCCTGAGGCATCTGGTGGGGCCACTGTGTGATGCAGGAAGCTGGACTAGATGGGCCTTTGGCCTGATCCAGCAGGGCTCTTATGTTCTTATGTTATGTTACCTACATTTTCTCTGGGATGCCTTGGGGAGCCAGCAGCAAGCATTCCCACATTGAAAAAGCTAGCGGTAGAAACAGGAATATGACCACCTTCCCACTCCAGGCAGAATTAGCTCTTTTACCTACCAAGGCAAGAGTATTGGCTGCCTAACCATGAAGAAGGTTATGAGCACTGATGTTAAGCGGCTTGACAAGGATACCCCTTTAGGGAACACTCAAAACCACAGGTAAATTTAACCCCTGCCAACTGAGCAAGAGGCACTTTTTCAATTGGTGCTCCTCTTATATTTAGCAGGGGGACAGTAAGTACCCCCCCTTTCACCCCAGCACAGTGTCTTTTCTGGTTGCTGGTTGCTGGTGGTGTTCTGCATCTTTTTTAGATTGTGAGCCCTTTGGGGACATTTAATCATTTGATTTTGTCTATAAACCGCTTTGTGAACTTTTTGTTGAAAAGCGGCATATAAATACTGTTAATAATAATAATAATAATAATAATAATAATAATAATAATAATAATTGACCCATGAGGTCAGCAGCACTTTGTCAGCAGCAATGCTCTCCCTAATCTCCCCCCTTCACACATGCAACTCTCAAATCACTTCTGAAAAGCAATGATTGAAACACATTTAATTCTTGCGATTCCTATTCCTATTACTGTGGGCTTCCCAGAGGCAGCTGGTGGGCCACTGTGGGAAATAGAATGCTGGACTAGATGGGCATTTGTCCCGATCCGGCAGCATTTTTTCTTATGTTCTATATTATAATAGTCCGTAAAAGCTATTTTCCCTTAATTACCCCTTCCTCCATAGACCTGAGAACGACTGGAGAAAGATTACAATGCAGCAATCCAATTGAATTACAAAAGCATCGCACGTGTCTGTCCTATTAGCTCCAGAGTGTCGATGTGTTATAAAATGCAAATTGCAGAAAAGGCAGCAGTAATTTGTTTATAAATATGTTAATGTGGTGGAGTAAATGTCATTCTGACTGGGGGGGGGGGGGACACGGAAATCACTGATTGCAAAGTGTGCCTCCTAGCATGGGTTTCAGAGGGCAGAACTGCAGTTAATAAAACTACCTTGATGTTTTGTTTTACTGCTTTTCAGCATAAATTGCTAATAACCAATTTACATTAATGGTATTGGCACACATGTAAATGAGGCATTCTTTTTGTTTTGTTTTCAATGGCAAGACGTGGTTCTGTTGCTAGCCTACTGCATTTCATTAACCGCAGGGAGCCGAGAAGTAGAAACACGTCCAAGGAATCCTTCATGGAGTTTTATTATGAAGCAGAAATTATTATGCACGCTTTGGAAAATGTAGCAGGGTTAGAGTGCGGAGTGACCATGTGCCTGGTAATCCAAGTCTACACATGTACATGGATGAGGTGAACAGCACCACTTCAGGTGGGCGGGGCGGGGGGAGGAAAAAAATTGAAGATTTTTTTTTACATAAGAGAGCACTGAAGAATGTGATCCCCCACTTGCAGTCTGAAGTGGTATAGTCCAAGGGTTCTCAACCAGTGGTACTAGAACCACCAGTGGTACTTTGGCCGACGTGCTAGTGGTACTAGGACCGCAGGACCACCAGAACCCTGCTCCAATGCGGCGCTTTCAGTGGTACGTTTTCGCTCCCAAGAGGCTCCTGCCTTTGGCCGAGCCTCTCGGGAATGCTGACAAGGGCCCTCCCACCCACCCATAGCCTCCTACCTGTGTTTTCTGGCCTCCAAAAACCTGAAAATCTGGAAGTAACTGGCAATGATGATGTCATCGCCAGTCACTTCCAGTGGTATGCAGCAGGAGAGTGGCGCCGGAGGTGGTACTCAGCCAGGAAGGGGTTGAGAAACCCTGGTATAGTCCATTCTACCACCTCATTCTCCTACATGTGTAGATCCAGCTGTAGACAATGTTCTTGGGATACAAAGAAACAATTGGAGAGCTGGAGCTGTTAATGTTCCCCTATGAACCTGCCAAGGCCCTGAGATCAATCTCAGAAGTCCTGCTCATATTCCTGAGATCCAATTGGTACGCACTAAGGACAGGGCCTTCTTGGTGGCGGTTCCATGTCAATGAAACTGCCGTCCTAGAGAGAGTCACCTCCGCTGGAGGTGGGGCGGAAAGCTAAGTTCTGCAGCTTTCCGCCCCACCATTACTCTCCGGTACGAGGCGCCCCGCCCCCTCGTCATAGGAGCCCATCAGCGGAGAGAAAGCAACGCGCAGGAGAGTCCCTGCGCGTTGCTTTCTCTCCACTGACGGGCTCCTACGACGAGGGGGCAGGGCGCCTCGTGCAGGAGAGTAACGGTGAGGTAGAAAGCTGCAGAACTTAGCTTTCTGCCCCACCTCCAACGACGCCAGTGGAGAGAGCCGTCTGGCTTTCCCTTTTCCCATTTTCAAACAGAAGACAAAAACTTTTTTGTTCCATTTGGCATTTAGATGTGTTTATCAGCTAACTTATGATTGACTTTTATCTGACTTTTAGGAATTTTGAGTGATTCGGAGATTGATTTACTGTTTTATAGACTTGAATAGTAGGATATATTTGGTATGAACTGTAAGTCACCTTGGGGATAACTTTGGTCAGGAAAGGCAGGGTACAAATCCATTAAATAAATAAAGGCAGGCATGAAAGAAAGACCTTTTCTTTATTCAATTTTGGTGCAGTATAGTCATCTATAAATCCAACATGCATCCCTGGGTGCCATAAAGGCAAGCTAACAAGATCAGGTACACAAACAACTTTGCCTTGTAAACATGCCCTGTCTCAGCCAACCCAGATCTATCGGCAAGACTTGTATAAAACCTACTTTTTCCACTCGGCTTCAAACTATGATTATTATTATTGATGATTATTGATGCTGCTTTTTGTTGCTATCTGAACTGAATGTGCGATGGTACAGGTGGGCCCCCATATTCGCTGGGGATATGTTCCAGGCCCCTCCGTGGATACTTGAAACCGTGGATAAGAGCGAACACTCCCTCCATGGTTTCCTGAGGGCCCCCCACCCTGTCTCCCCTGCAGGCAGGCATGCTTGCCCCCCCCAGCTCTTATTTTTCTTTCAGCAAGCTTTGTTTCTTCCTTAAAACAAACAGAGAAGCAGCCTCCATTGCAGGCAAGTAGAACGAGACTAAGTCCTAGAGAGGCTCTGCAAGGTTTCTGTTAACCTTGCAGAACCTCTCTAGTGCTTAGTCTCGTTCTAAAAAGGTAAAGGTATCCCCTGACAATTAAGTCCAGTCGTGTCTGACTCTAGGGTGTGGTGCTCATCTCCATTTCAAAGCCGAAGAGCCAGCGTTGTCCGAAGACGCCTCCGTGGTCATGTGGCCGGCGTGACTCTCCTTGCCACAGCGCGTAGCATGCGGCTGGAACACGGAGCGCTGTTTACCTTCCCGCAAGCGGTACCTATTTATCTACTCGCATTGACATGCTTTGGAACTGCTAGGTTGGCAGGAGCTGGCCAAGCAACGAGCGCTCACCCCGTTGCGGGAATCGAACTGCCGACCTTTCGATCGACAGCTTATGGTTCAGCGGTTTAACCCGCTGCGCCACCTGTAATAAGCAGCCAGAGGCTGCTTCTCCTGTTTCTTTAAGGAAGAAACAAAGCTTACTGGGAAAAAAGTAAAAGCCGGGGGGGGGTCCCCACGATCCGTGGATAACTGAAACCGTGGATAGCGAATCAGTGGATATGGGGGCCCACCTGTATATTATTTTGATAGCTATTTGACAGTTTGTTTTATTGCCCTTAGGAGGTTGTGACCACACATGGGACCACATGGTGAAGGGCAGGACGTAAATGTAAACAAACAAACAAATGGTTACAGTGCTACTGTCTCTTTAAAGAGCCTTGCAGGAATACCGGTATTTACATTACGTTGCAGTTAAAATATGATGTGCTACAATTACTATTCCATTGAACAGAAAGGCATTTAGGCTACAAGGGGTGTTGTGCTATTAACCCAAGTGATACTGAGTACATTTTGTGTCTCACTTACTCCCCAGCTATACACACAGGTATAGCCAAGTCCTGGTTGCAAAGAAAACTGATGAGGATCTATATAGGGACAGTCGGGCTGTTCAGATCTTTCTCGACCTCTCCAACTCATTTGCAAGATGGAAGATCACAAGTTCTCGCTAGACATTGTACAACTTTTTTTTTTCGGAAGAGATAGTTCCTCCCTCTTCAGAAAAAATAGTATATTTACACTTGGGAATCTTACATTCTAGAGTTAGCAGCCTTGGAAAACTTTACACAGAGGTGTTAGAACAAGAGTAAAAGAATTTACTCTTTCTGGCCTCCGTCACTGCCCGTCTCTTAACAGCCAGAAGGCAGTCATTAAGCTTTCTTTTCAGCGAAGGTATGAGATGTAAAACTTGCATGCTCATTTCTTTTACGTTTGCAGGCTAATGGCCTTCCAACTTGACATCTGGACAAAGGGAACAATGTAGCATGACGACTTTTATAGGTTCCGGAGGCAGATAGAGAAAGAATCGTTGGGGCTTACGGAATTAATGTTTTCAGTATTAAAACTAAAGAGCAACCATGGTAACACACACATCCCACCCACACAAGCCAGCAGCACACAGAACTATAAGAATGGCAATTTTGCTTTGCAGGCCTTATTCATCTTGGTCTTTTCGTGACTCAAAGGCCGTTCTTGAGAATGGTGGTGTGCAGCTGTACGTACTGAAAGTCAGTTCCTTCCACCACATACTTAGCTGCACTGATAATGTATCTGTTTCAGCTTCCATTACCATTTATTCAGTGGACTTCAGTCCAGCCTGAACACATAAATGTGTTACAAAGCACTAATCTGTTATATAAAGGGCAGTTTCTGAGCTTCATCTTTTTGCCACTCTTGCATGACCAAGAAATGGAAACCAGTGTTGGCCTAGCATGTATAGGTGTGGCGTAATACAGTTAAAATCAATAAAGTCTAACAAGTTGCAAAATTGCACCCCACGTCACTGTATCCTTTGCCAGCGAGACCCACTGTCAGCATGTTGCACCCGTGGGCAGCTGCTGGAGCACCAACAATGCCTGTACCCTGGGGCCTGTCAGCACCCCCTCCTCCTCTCCCCTCCTGAAATGGGTCCTTGCACTGTTAAGCTCCATCACAATAGTTGCCACTGTCCCCCCTCCTAGGCTTACCAGATCTCCAACCGGGACAGAGTACTGGACCTTTAGGAGAAGGAATGTGGGCAGGTGTAGCTTGTTAAACCTTAGAGCACAATCTTAGGCATGTCGACTCAGAAGCAAGCCCCATTGTGTTCAGTGGGGCTTGCTTCTGAGTAGATATGCCTAGGACTGTGCTCTAAGGTTTAACAAGCTACACCTGCCCACATTCCTTCTCCTAAAGGTCTAGCACTCTGTCCCGGTTGGAGATCTGGTAAGCCTAGGATTAAATGTTTGTCTATGTGGGGACAGGCTTTTACACAGGGTTTTACAAGCATGCTCTGATGGATGCTGTACCTGGGTGCACAGCATCCACTAGTTAAAAAAACAACAACACTTGAGCAGGCCTCTGGAAGCAACAGGAACACTTATCCAGACATTTTATCTTGCTGAAAATTAGGACTATACTCTGTCAGTTGACAAGGCAGTCTGTTATCTATTGAATAATCCAGTTTGGTTATCTATTTAAAGACATTTCAGGTTTGCCACAGTTCCTTGTTGTTCTTCAGCCACTCTGGAACCATGGATGGGTTAATAGGCTAGGTGTGGCATTAAGCAACGAAGTGTATTCCCATCGACTGGGTCATGGTACAGAAAGCTACAGGAAATGGGTGAACTGCCACCTATTTATTTCTGCTGTTGGTGTCAACATTACCCTGGAGGGCCTTCTGTCTTTTGTGGAAATTAGAGGTGATTCCGTGTTCATTCTTGGTCAGGCTAGAATCTTTATCAAACACACCACCCAAAACATTCTTTAAATATTTGCATACAAGGAAGATTCTCGGATGTGCAAGAATCGGTATTTTTGGTAAGCAATCAGTAGAGACGTGCTTATCATGATTCCCCCCCCCCCAAGCTAGCACAACTTTCCACCGAGCAGCCACGTGCTGAGGTTTCCCAAGTTCTTGAATCCTCAACCCCACAGTTTTGGCAGTTCCAGGTGGGCAGTAAAAGCCATAGGTTTATAGAGCCCCTGGCCAGGCCAGTGTACATAATTGTTGAGCTGCCTCATGGATATGGTGGCCTCATGGGTCATTATTACTATTCATTGTATTTCTATCCTGCCCTTCCTCCAAGGAGCTCAGGGCCATGTACGACATCCTCCCCCGCTCCAATCTTTTTTAGCCTCACAACAACCACGTGAGGTAAATTGGTTGGTTAGTGACTGGTCCAAGGTCATGCAGTGAGCTTTTGATGGCTGAGTGAGGATTTGAAAGTAGTACAGGCATGGTACATTGTGTGCGAGAGAGTGCATACGGAGGGCATTTTTTGACTGGAAATAAATGTTCTTTACAAGAAAGTCTAGGAAATCAAACATATACAAGAAAAGGTGCTCTTCATGGAAGAACCTCCTGCGGGTCTGGCTATTTATTTGAAGCTTATCAAAAACTTTATATAACCCAACACTGCTGATATTAGAAAAATCCTATATCAGGGCAGTGAAGCATCTTTTGGATTTATTCAATCAAATCCAGGGCAATTTTGTTTTTCTTTCACAAATATAAAGATTTAGCAGCAGAGATTCAGTAATTCAATCCGGAAAGAAAGCACAAATAAGGAAGTGCTGGTAAGGTCAGGCACAGGGCACATCAAATCCAAGTATTGTACAGTGTGTAGCTGGGGTATTATCTCATATTGTTCCACCTGCCAAGTGTGGGCATAACCCAGCGAGACGTCTTGTGCGCAGCCCTCACTAAAATTAATTTGCCTTGCCCAACAGAAGAATACTGTAATCACTTCTGCCACAATCCAAAGATGACTACTTTGATTCATTTAAAATAGTGTTCTCCTACCTTTCTGCTAAAAAAAACAGCCTTCAAGCTTGCTTACTAACTCAGCTGAAAACAACTCATTAAAAAATGCAACAGGCAAAAAGAGCAAGAAAGCAACATGCAATGAGAAGCAAACGATTAGCAGGTAGAATGATACATTGTGAACAGTTCAGGTGACAGGATGGACAAAAGAAAACAAACACAATGCCAGGCAAGCTCGTCTGGGCAGGGACTTCCAAAATTGGGGCGCCACCACAGAAAAGGCCCTCTCTTTGGTCACCACCCACCAAACCACTACAGCCGATCCAGCCCAAGCCAATCCAGCACTCAAAGCCAGGATGGTGTAGTGGTTTGGGAGTCGGACTTAGACCTGGAAGATCCAGGTTCAAATCCCTGCTCAGCCACAAAGCTTCCTGGGTGACCTTGGGCCAGTCACTATCTCTCAGCCCCACCTACCTCACAGGGTTGTTGTGAGGACAAAAGGAGGGGAGGAAATATGTACACCACTCTGAGCTCCTTGGAGGAAGGGCGGTATAAAAATGTGAAAATAAATAAATAAATAAAACCAACTAGGTACCACCTGCCACCCAACATCAGTGCACCTGCACTCATGCATCCCCACTGTCACTGCCACAACTGCTGCCTCACCATACCTTACCTTACCTTCTCTGCTGCCAACGCTGCCCTTAAACTGGCCAGGGAGGAAGGATCCTGGGAGCGGAACCTCTGCTCCTCACTAGTCAGTTTAAGGGAAGCAGTGGAGGTGATAAAGACAGAGCCAGTGCAGGTGGCAGTGGTGGCTATTTCCTCCTCCAACTCCACCACTGGAGGAGGTAAGCCACGCCCCCATCCTTCTCTCATTTCCTCACTAGGAAAATGCACAAGAAGAGGATGGGGCAGTGACTGGGTGAAGCCCACTGGGTGAGCAGGCAGAGGGCCAGGGGCGGTGATAGGCAGGCACAGGGTGCAGTGCACTACTTAACAGCTTGCCCCTTCCTCTAGCCTGACACTCAAAGTCGACCTCATCATGGATGGGCTTCACTTGCTGGCAAATGCAAGGCAGCCAGGGAAGGGCCATAGACGAAAATCCTAAGAAATATCCTTTATACTATAGTAAGGCTGATTTTGCCACCCCATTTGCTGGGTGAGAAGCTGAGAGGTCATTTCAGAAATCTGGGTGCCAAACGTGCCGCAGCACTTGACGCACTCCTGACCACTGCCTTTTTTCGTCTTTCTCTAAAGATTCCGTGAGTGAGGGCTGGAAGCATTGACCTCACGGTAATTGGCTTCAGAATGACACTGTGATGGTGTATCATCGTTCTGAAGCCAGTTAAGAGTGAGGACAGTGTTTCCTGCCCTCACTTTAGGGAATCTTCAGAGGAAAGAACAGAGGTCACCATCTGCCAGGAGTCCTGGTGGCATTCCCAGGACCTCAAAACAGGCAGCACTGGCAGCGAAAAGGTAAGTCACAGGAGATCGTTTCACAAAAACCTCCACCTTCCTGGAACCTCCAAATGTTGGTCAAACATTCTTTTAAAGGAACTTTCAGCTCAGCCTTCTTTAGATGCCCTATTTGCAGACTATTGACACATACCAATATAAAATGAGATTTCACCAAAGCATTCATTAGGAGAGAAATGTACAGTACTTGCTCAGGTACCAAGAAAATGTAGCCATTGTAGATTATTATAGTAGCTGGAAATGTGAGAAAGGTCGCACTGAAACGTACATGTCAAAAACTGCCAACTTACCTACAGCCCAATCCTGTCTAGCAGAACGTGGCAGCGCAAATAAGGATGGGACCTGCACTGGCGGAGCTGGAGGCCTCCTCGAGGTACAGGGATGGACGTTCATCCCTTTACCCCAAGTAGAGCCCCAGCCGCCCCAATGGGTCTACTTGAATGTGTGCCAGCTATTTTGCTGGCGCACATTCAAGAGGCCCGTGTAAGGCCTGGGAAAGGGGGATAGGATATGGCGGAGGCTGCCCCCAATCTCTCCCCCTTCCTGGGCCTAGCCAACCAATCTCACACCCCCAAAATGCCCTGTTCCACCCGCCCCTCCGCACTGCCACGGAACCTACCTTTCTTGGTAGGGTAGGACACCTGGTGTCCATCTGTCCTGCAGCACCAGCAGAGCGGTGCAGACCTCTCCACCGGAGCTGCTTACTCTCTGGGTTCCGCAAACTTGCTTTCTGGCCTGTTTTCAACACCTTAGACCGGCGGAGTCATTACTCCGCCGGTCTAGAAGTAGACAGGATTGCGCTGTAAGTCTGACATACTGAATATATAAAAAGGTAAAGGTATCCCCTGACAATTAAGTTCAGTCGTGTCCGACTCTAGGGTGTGGTGCTCATCTCCATTTCAAAGCCGAAGAGCCAGCATTGTCCGAAGACACCTCCGTGGTCATGTGGCCGGCATGACTCTCCTTGCCGCAGCGCGTAGCATGCAGCTGGAACACGGAGCGCTGTTTACCTTCCCGCAAGCGGTACCTATTTATCTAGTCGCATTGACATGCTTTGGAACTGCTAGGTTGGCAGGAGCTGGCCAAGCAACGAGCGCTCACCCCGTCGCGGGAATCGAACTGCTGACCTTTCGATCGACAGCTTATGGTTCAGCGGTTTAACCCGCTGGCCCGGCTGAATATATACTGTGCCATTAATGGAAAAACTCTCTTGCAGATTGCCTGAAATCTCTTCTGGCTACAAGCAACCCAGATCATTTCTGAGTCTGCCTGGACTGTGCTTTCACATGACAGATGCTGGTGGAGGAAATCGTTCAAGATACTTTATACCCAAACAGTACATTATACTGTACATGGCTCCATCCGAATGTAGAGTGTCAGAATGATGAACACAAATAGGGAGAAATGCATACATCTCTGTTCATGATCATGAGTCAAGACTGTTCATAGGCGTGTTTTGATGCATGTAAGCACATTAGGAATCAATTGCCAGTCATGGTTTCCCTATTTATGTACACATCATAAAAGAGAAGTGTGTGATCTTCACACATAAAAGGGTATACGAGTGTATGCTTTCCTTCTTAAACACCTGTAAGCAAAATGCCGTTTATGAATTGACTTTCAGAGCGATTGAAATTGCCAGATCTATGGCAATTTTACTAGTTTTTTTTCCCCAGTACAAGTCTATGACAACCTTCAACAATTTAAGGAAAATACACTATAAAGAGTAGTGCTGTTTTTACACTAAAGACTCTCTTTTTCAATCACTTCATTATTAGAACTGAAAAATCAGGGATTAAAAATACAGACTAGTATAATATGCATAAGTGTTGTAAGCCGCCTTGAGTGCCCTCAGGAGAAAAGCGGGGTATAAATGCTTTAAATAAATAAATTAAATTAAAGAAACAGGCAATATGGGATTAAAAGCCATGTATTTTTCTTAAAAGGAACAATAAAACTTTTAAAACAAGGCCCGATGTTGCAGCTTTTTTCTTAATCCAAACACATGCCCGTTTTAAAAGTACACGAAGGAACAGCCAAAGTGACAGCCAGGTAAAAGTTTTTGTTTCCTTGCAGCAGTCAACGTTTCCTCCTAATATTCCTAGGACATTGTCAAGACCAGCACAGTACAGGTTACTGTTAGATGACAGGTTCCTTGGAAAGTAAACCGCAGCTGTTTTATGAGTTCCCTAGACGAGTTGATTGCAGACCAGCAGCAGCTGTTTCGCCTGATGTTTACCTTTCTCCGTTGTTCTTCTGCTTGTTGGTTTCTTTATTGAGTATAGGTCCCCAGATCTTGTTGGCAAAGCATAATTCCTGTTGTCTGTTAAGAAGGCAAGAAGGTTTCTTTTGAGAAATAGAGAGTGCCTCTAAATTCAGTCTCTGTTTAAACTTCGGTTTAAACCTTTGGTTTAAACCTTTTAAAAGGTTTTAAACCTTTCACGCTACAAATTAAATTAAATAAGCTAGTCATATTTATATTCTGTCCGCTAGCAGAACGCAGAATAGCAGAACACAGACAGCAGACAAACAGACAGATAGTATCCTTCCAAACATATATCGGGCAAATGGAGTAAATCGTTATGTGCATTTGCAAATAATAGTGTATGCACAGCATGCCACAGTTTTCCCATAAGCCTTGTTTTTAACAGCTGTTATACCAAACCTCCAAACTGCTTTTCCAAGTTGCCAAAAATGATTACGAGCCCAATCTTATTGTCCTCTGCAGTGGGAGGGCAGTTGCAAAGGTCTCCTCTGGGTAAGGGAACAATAGTTCCCTTACCCAGGAGTAAGCTTACACAGCGCGGGGAGTCTACTCAGACCTGCGGTAGCTAAAGAGCTGGCTCAGGTCCATGTGGACTCATGCCACAGAATCAGGTCCGGGAAGGGGGTTAGGATTTGGTGGTTGCCTCTGCCACCAAACCCGCCCTCTTCCCAAACCAAATTTGCCCATACCCCGCCCCTATTGCCGCCCCATTCCACCCTCCTGCTACCCCTCCCGCCTCCTTTCTTGGATCGGCGGGAGGCTCTGAATCTGCTGGCACCAATGGGGCAGCTCCAGCCTTCCCGCCAGCATCCCCGGCAGCGTGCTGAGTAGCACACTGCCAGAGCGCCTTTTACTACTGCCGCTGACTGCTTTATGGCAGTCAGTGCCAGCGGAAAAGAAGCAACGACGACAACCAGTAAGTATTGGATTGGGCCATAGGAAGTTGTGGGATTTGGCAAAGGGAAACTGATGAAGGGTGTCAGAAGATTCGTGCACACATGACATGACTCTCAGAAGTGCATGGTACCCATCTAGATTGCAACAGTGGTCAAATTTGAAAGAACAAAGACTACTAGGCATGACAGCCAAGTGAAACCTCCGTCTTCAGAGACAGGATATTTCTGAATACCACGTATTGAGGACAAACAGGGCAAGAGCTATTGCCTGCAGCATGTCCTGTTTCTGAACTTCCAGAGAAATCTGACTGGCTGTTATTAGGAATTCAATATTCAATTGAATATTGGATTCAATATCCAGAAGGGCTCTGCTTAAAGATAAATGTTTGTAAAAAAAACGTATTCCCAGACCAAGTTAGTAGTTTGAGAATACGGAAATATGTGACCAGAATACAAGTTTTGCACACATAGTTTGCTTTGTGGAGAGATCATTTCAATAGCTGGTGCCATGTGAATATAGATTTTGTTAGCTTGGGGCTAAATGAGCAAGCACTGAATGTTGCCAGGGTCAACACAATTCAAGGTTTTAACATCCAGGAGTGCCAATTTCATGTTGACCCACCACTTTATACGTCACCTTTTTGAAGAATGCTGGGCAAGCATAATATAATCATGATAGCACAAATCAATGAGGAATTGTGCCACAGTATTCCGAAAAAGCTGCCAGCAACAGGACAACCCTATCAAAAACCTTGTGATGAATGAGATGATTAATCAAGCCTAGTGCTCACAAGGGTATATGTTGCTTTTGCAAGGTTGTTGCAGGACAAATACAAATACAGCCAAAATGCACCTTGTGCAACTGTACAAAGCTATTAATTCTCCACTAAGAAAAGGGCACCGTCCAAAGTACGCCAACATTCTGGCCTGACTCACTCACTTTGCACACATTCCTTCAAATAACCAGAAGTTGTAAAGACGGGAAAAGCACACACAAGCATGACTTCTGTGGTCCCGCCGTGACAGAGTTCCAAAATATCCAAAATGGGAAGCATTCCTCTTCTTCCAGTCTATCAAACTCACAGCTTTCCAGCTGTAAAACCTGGATATATCACACACGTTTTTGATCAGCTATGATATGTATGCAAGGACCAGTTTTTCCCCTCTAAATCAACATAAAGAAAAGCTACTGCAAAAACTCAACAGCAATGGTGAAAAGCTGATGTCATCCAGTTTACACTATTTACAGCAACAACAAAAAATCTTTGACCAAGCACATAAGGATGGTGCCCACCAAATACCTAGTTTTGCCTAGACAAAAGGAAAAAGTAACCTATCCTGATTAATTTGACTCAAACTAAAGCATATTCTTGTCTTTCCTGGAGTATGTAAGCGTGGCTGTATGGTCTTCACATTCTTTATTGAAAAGGAAACGTCTCTTTTTTTTCCACAGGGGCAATGTTTAGTGTCATAATAATACTCATTAAAAAATGTAGCATCTTAAAAACACCATCACTGAACAGGGAATATCCTGTTTGCCATAGATTTATAATGGCTTGGATCCAAACAAAGCACTTCCAATCGGGGGGGGGGGGGTTGATTGTCCACCATCTGCAGCTTCTTGCACTCACCCACCTATGTTGAAAAGCTACTCTGGAGGGATTACTGACCCTCTGGAGCCAGTTTGGGGGGCTGCAGAGCCTCGGAGACTTACCCCCATACCCAGAGGAGACCTCCGGGACTGCCCCTCACAGGATGCAGCATGCACTCTGGTGGCGTGGCTGCATCGGTAGGGGGAAAGGGATAGGATTGTGGCTTTGGATTCAACTAGTTTTCATCCAGGAATACCGGCTTCATTTCATGATTTTGTGGGTGCTAGTCAATGGTTTGTTCACCCATTGACTGTCAGTTCAAGTGTCTCCTAAAAACTATTTTTGCCTTGTTCTTTCAAAAACTGGGGGGTGGGGAGAGAGAGAAGAAGAATGAGGCAGTGCATGTGTTATACGATGGAAAATTACACACATTAAACAGCCGCTGTTTTTATAGGAGGCTCATATAGATTTTCCCACACACACCCTGCCCATGACTTAGAAACATGCTAATAGTTTTATTACATCACTAGTGTGAACTTTATAAGAAAAAAATGCATGGTTAAGCTATGAAAAAGGCAGCACTGAGTCATAAATGACTCCCAGTGGCCACCTGATGATTAGGTTTCTGTGTGCATCTGTATGTAATGTGTAAATTATGATGGCAATAAACACTCATGTTATGAACAAAATATATTAAAGCAAAATTGGGAATGAACTTTTGTACATATCGTCAGAGCATGGATTAAGTACGTTCTTAACTGCTGAATTTCCATCTGCCTTCACTAGTATCTGGGCTCTGAACAGCCACTAGAGTCTTTGAAAATGTCTCTTATTCAATAAATGAGAAAAGAAGAAATGTGCAGTACAATCGTGTGTGTTTTTTCCTGGACATCTCAGGGGATGAGACTTGCATTTGGAACAGAACAGATGAAGGTATGGTACGTACACTGATATGGGAAAGTAACAGTCCAATCCTATCCTTCCCACACACACACACACACCGTCAATGCAGCCATACCAAAAAAGCTTGCGCTTCATCCTAGCGGGGGGGGGGGGGGGAGACAGATTGGAAGGCTTGGGAGAGGTAGGGGAAAATATTTTCCCTTACCTCCCCATAAGCCCCTCAACTGCTAACGGGTCACCTCGGACCTGCGCCAGCTCCTTAGCCTGTGCAGGTCCAAGGAGAGAAAGAGGGCATGCCGGCTGCCAGCTTCTATCAGCGGGAGTAGCATCAGGTGCAAGTCACTCAGACCAGGTGCCACCCTCTCCTACCACGCCCCCGCCCTCCCCCCATTCTGCTCCCCCTCCGCCCCATTCCACCTCCCCTGCCAACCTACCTGGTTCGGCAGGTGCTCCGTCTCCCACTGCCGCATGTGGGGCCACTGTGGCCCTGCTGCTGGCAGACCATTTGCGACAGCCGTAAAGTACATTCCGCCATTGGAACGCTAGTTCCTGCGGCTGTCTGTTAGTACAGTATAGGATTGGGCCATAAGAAGGATTGAACTACTTGTTATGTCAAGCACATTATTGGCCTGGCATACTAGTTTTACGGCTCAATATCCCCCACCATTGTACGCTATGTAGCCATGCTAATGGAACGTGTGCTGCATGCTATAGTCGGTGTGTGTGTGTGTGTGTGACCAGGCAGCCTGGGAGAGGTAAGTAATAATATATATCCGTAGGCCGTCTGGCCATCAGCGGGTCTCCTTGGACCAATGTCAGCTATTTAGCTGGTGTAAGTCCAAGGAGAGGCGGGGTGTGTGTATGTGTCGAGTTGGGAAAGTGGGGCTAGGATCTGGCATGTGCTGCTGCCACTGAGATATACCCCTCCTGCCCCAAATTGCCCCACCCTCCCCGTTCCCTGCCCTGATACCCCCCTGAGCCGCCCTCGCCAGCACCTTACCTGCTCTGACACGGGCTGGGTCTGTCTCTGGAGGGCACACAGAGCCTCCGGCCATTTGCTCCAGCAGCTGCAATGTGCACAAGCAGCTGTGTGACATTTACGATGCCGTAAGAGGACTTATGGCAATGGATTGGGGGATCCATTGCCGTAGGTCCTCCGTAGCTTTTGGGCCACCTAGCTGCAATCCTATACACACTTATGTGGGAGTAAGCTCATTGAATTTAATGGGACTTACGTCTGAGTAGACAAGCAGCAGCCACAGTGGGAGGATCACAATGTCAGGGGAGCAGCTTTGCCTCAACTGCAGTCCCAATCCACATCTCTCTCCAATCCACATACCCATCCATACCCCATAGCTGCTATTCAGAAAAGAAAAGAAAAAGAAAAAACAAGCATGCCAGGGTCAACAAAGTGCTTGACCTAATGTGTAGTTTTGTCCCTAAACATATTTGCTGCATAGAGACATCTGAATGTGAACCAGTCCAATTTTGCTTCCCACTTGTAAGTATGCAAAGGATTGCAGTCAAAGTGCCATACAAATAAAACCAGAAGACGTGCACTTCTGGGTTTGATGAAACTGCTCAAGAAGCACGTTCAGGAGCTTTTCTTTTCCTACATTGCCGCGTCAGAGGTGGCAGGTCACAACTCCCTGTTTCTGCTCACTGTCATTTGGATCCAAGCGATGGTAAGCAAAAAAGATAACATTGTCCATGATTATCCGGAAAGAATACCAAAACATTGAAACTCTCAAAGTTTAGTAGGACCTGAAACAGAGGTGAGGCTAACAGTTATGCTGCCCGGAGCAGGGGGTGTTTGCTGCCCTGAATCAATTATTTGCCGTGGCCATGAGGCCGCAGCGCGATTTCGGGGGGGTGACCTGGAGGGACTCTGCCCCGGGTGCCCACCCGACCCCACCGGGTGCCCCCCGCCCACCCGCCATGTCCCTTCCAACTTGCTGTTCCCTCCGGGTCTGCACGGCTCTGGAGACCGGGAAAGAGCCTCTGCACGTCCTGCCGTCTCGGCCCCTACTGCCCAGGCCTTTGTCGGCGATTTCGCACATGCATACCACTCCGATGCGTTGTACGCATGTGCGAAATCGCCGACGAAGGCCTGGGCTCGGCCCCTACTGCCCAGGCCTTCGTCGGCGATTTCGCACATGCGTACAATGCATTGCCATTGTACGCATGTGCGAAATCGCCGACGAAGGCCTGGGCAGTAGGGGCCGAGCCGGCAGGATGTGCAGAGGCCGTCTCCCGGCCTCCGGAGCCGCGCGGACCAGGCGGAGCCTCCGGGGGGCAATTGGGCGGCCTCCCGCTGCCCTGTATTGCCCGCCGTGTAGCTGGAATTTCCAGCTACACGGCGGGCGAGACAGGGCGTGCAGGGCGGGCGCCAACTCAGGGCGGCCTGGCGTTCCGCCCCAGCCTGAGTTGCCGCCTGGAGCCAGTGCTCCGTCCGCTCCGCCCAAGATACGTGAAATATTAAGGGGGACATGGGTTGGCGCATTGCCCAGAAATGAATTTCATGCACAGTGAACATTTATAGAGTTCACTAAAGAAAATACATAAAATTCAGCCATCTTTCAGCAATTATTAGACTTGAAGATCAAATTGTGTAGCGATGTATGGAAGTTATAAATAAGTGGGGAATTTGGGGAGGGTTTAATTAAAAGACTGAGTGGCCAAGAGCAGAATCATGAATTGGCTCAAATTAGCGCCAGTTTTCTCGCTACTTTAATGATCCCCTGAACATATATATCCACTAAAGCTCAGGGCCTCTTTCCCACATACAGACCACATGTATGCCAAGTGCACAAGTACGTATTTTTCACCACTATGTATAAACAAGTTGGCAAGCTAGTCATTTGTCAGCTTGATTAACATCTGTTCAAAGTAGAGTCTTTCGCCTTTACCTCTTAAGTATCACCTTTAAGGAGGGGAGACAATGACTGAGAGCCAAACCAACTGTGATACAGGAAATTCATGGTCAGGTTCTCCCACATTTAAAAAAGTATATATTGATAGCATCCACATGACCTCTTGAAACAGATCAGGTCTGTGGCACTGAACGAGGATGAAGCTAATCTTCCCCCCATGGCATCTTTCCAAACAAAATTCCTCCTCCCTACCTACTCTTTACCCTGTAGAGAAGAACTTCCAGGTAGCATATCATGAAAACAATGCTGGGGAAAGAGCTAGTACGTACACGTACACACACTGTGTGTGATCCTGATCCAACTCCTGTCCTCATCTGCAGGGCCACTCAGCATAATTTTATCAGGGGGTACAAAGTTTCTATTGCCCTTCCCTTCATGTGAATTTGGATCCTGAGCCCCCCTTTTTTGCTTCTGGGCCCCCTTTTTGACCCATTTTTGGCCCTGGGCCCAGGTACGATTGTACCCCCTTAACCCCCCCCCCCTCAGAGGCCCTTGCTCATCTGCTCCCAATGTTGTGCTTATCATGTTAAAACATTGTGTGAAATCCAATCACAGATCTCCCATCATCTCGCCAGGGCACGCCCTGAGTAACTATGAGAAAACAACAGTTACATTAGTAATAAGTTGTTACCAATAGCTTTATTTATATGATACATACAAACACATGATACTACCTGTTGTCCATTTGGTCCAATGTTGTTGGCTTTGACTGCAACTACTCTCCAGGGTCTCAGACACCAGTTTTCTTCTTCCCATCAGCTGCTAAACAAGATCCATTCACTGGAGACACCAGCGACCAAACCTAAGATCTCCCATAAGCAGATCATGTTCCCTAACACTAAGCGATGGGCCCACCCCTTAAAGGTATATTGCCCTGCCCCTCCCAAACATGGGCTTTTCTGGCCGCCCACCAGATCCTGAGCCCCGGTGGCTATTCTGCTGCCGGGCCGGAGGTCTACTCGGGGAAGGGGACGTTCGTCCCCTTCCCCGGGTGTAAACCGGAGCCGGCCCTATCAGCTTCCTCGGATTTCTGCCAGCTAAATGGCAGAAGTAGAGGAGGCTGTGTAATGGCGTAGCCAGCCTGGCAGGGATGGGGATAAGGCCGACGCCTTTCCCTGCCCCCTCCCAGGACGGCTAGGCCAATGGCACCCCTCCCTCCCGGGCTGGACTGCCCATGCAACTGGCGGCAACGGACTCACCTACTGCTGTCGGCTGCATCCTCGGTCCAGCGTTGGAGTGAGGGAAGCCGGCCTTGGCCTTGTGCCAGCCTCCCTTACTCCAGAGGCGTCGCAAACATGCTTTACGGCACGTTTGTGACCGGACCTTCTTCCAGGATTGCGCCCTGAATCTCCTGAGAAAAAGAAGCCCACAATGTTAATATATAAGAATCAAATGTCGCTTAAGAAATATGACACTTATAGTCTTAGAGAAGCGTGGAACAAAGAGCTGGAATATCCTATTTTACATAATTAATGGAAAACAGTGTTAGCCACCATCACTATAATTACTATGGACCTTAAACTGCGACTGATTCTGCCAAAAATTCTCTTTAGAGTCTATCGGACGCCGAAGTGCCACTATAGGAAGGGACTTGCCAAGGAATCCAACTGTTGGCACTGTGGCAAATCTGAAGCGACCCTCAGGCCTATGGTATGGACTTGTCTGGGGCTTTTCAGTCTAGAAAAAAGGCGCCTGAGGGGGGACATGATTGAGACTTATAAAATTATGCATGGGATGGAGAGAGTGGATAGAGGGAAATTCTTCTCCCTCTCGCACAACACCAGAACCAGGGGACACGCACTAAAATTGAGTGGAGGGAGAGTTAGAACGGACAAAAGAAAATATGCAGATTTTCATGGCTTGTAGTTATATACACAGTTTGAATATTTATGGGATTTCCAGCCATTTTTTGATTTTTTGAAAGAAGAAATAAAGTTGTTTCTTACAATTGACTGAAGACACTTCCTTTCCTGTTTCACTCACGTTGACGAAGTAGATGCGCAGGAACGGACTATCCGGAACAGTCAAAGATGAAACCCTTTGCATTTCCAAACAAATGGAAATAGTAAAACACATTCCCACACCAGAAGAAATTAATCAGAAAAATAAAAAGGCAGAGTTAGAGAGAATAGAAAATAGGGAGCGTAAGTGGTTAACCGTACCTTATCTGAAAGGAATTACAGACAAAATTGCATATGCCTTCAGGAAGCATAATGTTAAAACAGTGTTTCTGCCCACTGTCAAATTAGGACAACTCCTGAGAAATCCAAAAGATAAGAGACCAGAATTGTCAAACCCTGGCGTATATGAGATCCCATGTTCAGACTGTCAAGGGGTCTACATAGGAAGTTCAAAACGACCTATTAAAGTAAGAATCCAGGAACACTCAAGAGCTGTAAAAAATCTACAAGAGGAAAAATCCGCTGTTGCTGCACACGCAGCAACAACTGGTCATAACATTGATTTTAACAACACACGTTCCCTCTTCAACGAAAACAAAAACAGGCAGCGCTTAAATCTGGAATCGATTTCTATTTCACAAAGGAAAAATAGTGTTCTTCTAAATCGTCAGCAAGAACTGACATTTGTGAACCGTATTTGGCTCCCTTCATTGAAAAAATCCTTTCAAAACAACAGCGCAAGGGAAAGGTTACTAGCGGTCAATCCGGAAACAGCAGCTTCCGCATCCAATTAAGCAATTAAAGGCTTCCTGCGCTTTCCTCGAGCGCCTCGCGTTCCTATAATTTCACTGTGTGCTCCCTACCAAGGCTATAGACATCTTTTCAGCGTGCTTCGCTGAATTCTCTATCTGCTTTCTGAAGAAATCCCTGGAGTGGGAAGAAACGTAAAAGCAAACTGAAGATCTAAGGCTTTCATCTTTGACTGTTCCGGATAGTCCGTTTCTGCGCATCTACTTCGTCAACGTGAGTGAAACAGGAAAGGAAGTGTCTTCAGTCAATTGTAAGAAACAACTTTATTTCTTCTTTCAAAAAATAAAAAAATGGCTGGAAATCCCATAAATATTCAAACTGTGTATAAAAGAAAATATTTCTTTACCCAGCGTGTGATTCATCTGTGGAACTCCTTGCCACAGGATGTGGTGATGGCACCTGGCCTAGATGCCTTTAAAAGGGGTTTGGATAGATTCATGTTACAAGCCATAAGCAACCTCCTGGTTTTAGAAGTAGGTTTTCTCTGTGCCAGGTGCAAGGGAGTGACAATGGGAAACAGGTTATCTTGTTGTCTTGTGCTCCCTGAGGCATCTGGTGGGGCCACTGTGTGATACAGGAAGCTGGACTAGATGGGCTTTTGGCCTGATCCAGCAGGGCTCTTCTTATGTTCTTATGTTCTTAAGCCAACAGGCTCGGCCTTAAAGATTCAAACAAAGTAAACAGGTGTATGGGAGAGATGGAAGCATATGGAACTTTTTCTAGCTTCCTTAGTACCTGAGACACACTGCAAAATTTCACTCTGCATCTCCATACATACCAGTTGTTTGTACTATTCAGAAGAGCCATCCCTAGAAAGGTGCAGCAGGCCCAGGGCAACTCAACCAGTGTGGGGCTCCCTATGGCCATATATTGGCCATGAAAGCACAGGGCCAGTTGCCCTACCCAAGGGGTGGCTCTGCCCTCAAGCACACTTACCTTGAAGCAAAACCTTAGGGGGGGGGAATCCAGTGTAAAAAGTGCATTTCGTAACAACTGAGGAGCTCCACCATGCATTTCTGTATTGCCATGGCACTCATAAGTACATGTGCTCATTTCAGACAAAGAAGGAAGACTCCTTGCTTTATGGCCATTTATCCCCTCTAGGCCAATGTGTATAACTGCAAAACAGGAGATACTATTAGACTGCAATTTTACTGCAGGCACATGACTGGTCATAAAAAGGTAAGTGAGAAGGATTTCAAAAAGCACATGATTCGTAATAAGCTGAGTCAGAAGTAGGTCTGATTCATTCATATCTTAAGGAATACTTCCTTCTGTCTTGTTTTATTACTATCGAAAAGCCATTTCTTTAGCACTTTTCCATTGACAACATGCTTTGCAATGTAACAGATTTTATCCTTACAATGTCAGGTAAGCTAGGCTGAAAAGTGGCAATTTATTCATTCTGTATAGCCTCCCTGTCCTTCAGGTTGCATATACAGAATTCCTAGGCAGTCTTCCATCCATATTCTGACCAGAACTAAACCAGCTTATGGTAGCTTCAGCAAAGTGATTGTATGAGGGTATGTATGTAGGCTTACCAGATCCATACCGGGACAGAGTGCTAGACCTTTAGGAGAAGGAATGTGGGCAAGTGTAGCCTGTTAAACCGTTAGAGCACAATCCTAGGCATGTCTACTCAGAAGCAAGCCCCATTGTGTTCATGTTGAAGTCAATGTCTGATTGGGCACCAAGGAGCACATGATCAGGAGCACGGCACAGTGGTTGGGATATTGAACCCTTTATTTCAGCGCCATTTTCTTGCCTTAAATCATTCCCTATTTGCTGAGGAGGTTGCCCATTGTGTCTCTGAATGATTCACTTCTCTGACTATGGCTCCTTCCAATCAGCATCTCCGTAGGGGAGGGGGGAGAGCAATCCTATCACATTTTTGCATTGGGTTTGATTGGATCATTCAGTCACTCCCTATGAAGAAACGCAAAAGAAGCAGTTCACCCAGAACAATGACTTGTGCAGAAACACAGGAGGTAGATTAGCTTTAAGGACCAATAGTTCTTACACACTGTAAAACTGGCTTTTAGGAGATATTAAGAATGAAGTGGCTCTCCATCAGAAATAAGTGTGCCTCGGTGTTAAACTAGTTTGGGAGTCTGTCTTTGGACTCCCAACATCCCATCAGCTATTAAAGGTTTGGAAAATACTGATAAGTTACATTATACAGGTTTTATTAAATGCTTTGGCAATGCCCACAATCAAATATGGGGTTTAATACCATTGATTTCAATAGGCTTTAAGTGTGTTTCCCTCTGTTCTGGACTGTGGGTTACTAAGTGAAAATATCAGTAGGATGTCATTAACTTGTTAGAATCTCAACTATGAACAGAAATGTGATTCTGGAATACATGGCTGCAGGTAATTCCAGAGGGAAAGAGGTTTTGACACTCTTGCCGAGAAAAAGCTGGAGAAAGCTGTTTTTTCTTCAGCAGCTGAGGCTTGCTTTTCATCGTTCTCTTCGACTGCATTTTCAGCTCGCCAATTTGTAAAGGAAGCATTAATAAGCCAATGTATTTTCTCTGCAACACTGGTTTCCTATTTTTCATCTCTTTCCTCATATAATCAATACTAAATAAAAGATTAGACTGTAGGTAAAATTGCACATGTGAGCAGTCAATGGCACCTCCAGAAAGGACCTTTTAGACACCCTTAGCAACAGTTAGCATCTTCAACGGTCATATTTCACTGCCAGCTCAGCCCATTTTCATGGGCTCTGAGCTGAAGCGATGCAAATTTTAAGCTTCAACTGGAATTTACTTTCGCAACACCCATCGTGCCACTGAGTATTACTTTAACAGCATTCATTGCATAACTTTTTTTTCTCCCTATTAATTTTGTGATGTGTGCCAAGAATATGAGATGCTCTGTTCACAGTCTTCTTTGTTTCTACAGTATATGGTTGGGAACAGGCAATATCTCAGTGGCAGAACACATGATTTCATCCAGGTTCAATCCTTAGCAGCTCCAATTAGAAGGGCTAAGGAAGAACTTCTACCTGGGACCGTGCACTGCTGTCATCAGAGTAGACAGTACTGGACCAAGTTCTGAAAACCTACAGCTTGATAGGAGCAATTATTATGTACTATGTACAGAACCATATGTACAATGTATGTCTACTCTGAATATGCACTGTGATTCTGCAAGGTGTCAGAAAGAAGAATTTCCTGGCTGTTGCCAAAGATTGTTCCTGCAGCCACGTAGATAAAGTCTTTCTTGAACTGGGTACAAGAAAGACCATATAGCCAATTACCCCTTTTGGAAAGCAATAGGAAGCTGAGAACTTTCAGCAACTGGCAAAGAGGAATCTTGAATTTTAAGTACATTTCCAGGGTTACTCGAAGGGTGTTTAGTCCAAATGCGGAAATATGAAACACAAAGTCGTGACATAGCAGGGTGTCACACAACTAATGCAAATAGACAAACCACCTGAGGGCCACTTCATATGCCCATGTAGGAAACGATGAATACAAATGTTTACATGAATACAAATTTTGCTGCGTAAACACATAATGGGAGGCCACAATGAAGGATGCACTGCACACAGCAAAACAGAAGTGCTCGCCACGTATTGCAGAACCAAAACAAATTGTGTACATGCTTTCTCCATCACTAAAGTGTATTTGCAGGAAATAAACCATGTGTGAACAAGTCTCAAAAGCAGATGGGATTTGAGTTTGGAGCTCAGATTCTACCAACTTTCAAACTGCGATCAGCCATCCTCGTATTGCATTGTGGGCATATGTCATGCTGTTGCTGTTTCAAAAAAAGTAAGATGTAAAGCAGCTTCTAACCCATAAAGCTGGACAGCAGTGCCAGAAGCCCCTAGGGTGTGTCTGCACAGTTTTTTTTCTGAGATGTATCCCAGGAATAACTGAGATGCACCTCATTAAGGGCCCATTCCTATCCAACTTTCCACCTCCGATACAGCCATGCCGATAGGGCATCCTGCGGTGGGGAGGAATCTCATGGAAGCCTTCTCGGGGTAAAGGAACATTTGTTCCCTTACCTTGGGGCTGTGTTGGCACTGGAAAGTTGGATAGGATTGGGCCCTAAGACAACAGTTCCAGGGGACAATTTTTTCTTCTGGAAAGTGAATGTCTCATTAAAGAGATACGTCCCTCACCACGTTCTTCACAATGTCTGGAGAGGTATACGTAGCAGGAACATTGCTCCTGGAAAGACTGCCACTGCAAACAGCAAGCTGGGGTGCTTATGTTTGAGAGACCTATCCACCCAGCCTCCGGAAGCATCAAACTGAGGAGTTATAATCCAGCAAATTTCACCCATAAGAGAAATGGGGATTTCATCAAAAATGGCATCCCCATGTTGAATTATCCCCCGTTATGTGTAAGAAAACTGAATCCATATGATGACACCATTACACTGTATATTTCCTCAGCAGCAGCAGGCAATGATGTGGAGGGAGTTTGGGGAAAACGCACAACATGATAATGCCATAATGTACAGTAATAGAGAAATGTAATAGGGAAGAATCTAACCTGGGGGTGACAGTCCTGCAGGCATCCCTATGTCCTCCATAATGGATAATAAGATGGATAGTATAATAATAATGGATAGGATAGGATAATAATAATGGATAGTAAGATGGATGCCGAGTGAATTTTCTACCCAGCCACCTCCTAGAAGGAAGTCAAGATGTAATTAGCGAAGTGTAGACAGACCAAGATGTCACACACCTATAGACCATTTTCTACAGAGAGCCCAGTTGTTCATTTTTAACAGTGAAACTTCCCCTACTTCAAATAAACAAGCACATCAGTTCCTTGTACTGAATTTGTTTTATGTCTCTTCTCTGTTCCATTTCCTACCACTGTTCTAGGCTTCTGGTTCATCATTATGATGAGCACTGTCAAGAGACAGTTCAGCGAGGAGCAACAAGGTTTTGCCTGCTCCAAGCTCCCAACTGATATTTCATGAATATATAATTCATCATAACAAACCAGAAAGTCAAGGAGAGGCAATATGCAATCATCTTGTTATTGATTTGTTTGCTATTAATGTGTTTGCTCCACATTATCAAGAATTCTGCTCCATCCAAGAGTTATTCTAGAATTCATCCAAAGGTCTCCACTTGAAAAGGTACTGGATCCTTTTTTTCAAATACATGATGAACATCTGCAACAAATGATACAAATTTGAGACGTCCAAGCATGCTGCTAATGCAATCAAGGCAGTGAATACGATTCCAAATATACAGTTTGCGTAATGCCTTGAGAAACAGCTCCATCAGCTTGGTTTAGAAAATGATTGCATTATGTTAAAAACAACTAAATTGGATGAGAAGAGAGATTTGTTGACATAAGCCTTGTCTCTCATGTCTCTCAGTTTCAAGCTCTTACAAGCAAATACAAATCTGAAAATATACACAAAGGCAATCATTGATTTCTCGGTCTGGAATCTCTTCTTCTAAGAAATGTTTCATACTGGAAATCTGCTGGTTTTAAAAGCTCAGAGTTTTCCCACTGGAAGTGAAAGAAAAGTCTTCACATATAGCATTACATGATGGAGAAGCAAAACATCCCTTTGCCAGACTTGCCAGGATTGTTCCAACTTGTGGGAATTCATGTTGCTAAAATGTGTCTATAGTAGGCTCACCCAATGCATTTTGGTAAGTTGGCTTCTTCTGGGGCATTAAGTCCATTCATTCTTCATGCCCCAGAAGAAGCCAACTTATCGAAATGCATTGGGCGGGCCTACTGTAGACACATTTTCATACTAAATCTCATTGTATTAAATTGCAACGTATTCTATTTTGTAACGTATACTGTTTAAATAGTATTTTATTTTGTCACACCTTTTTGGAACCTGCCTCCTTTTTTCTTCAGCTGCTGGTTTCGATGCTGCCAATTTTTCCCTTGGTACTTCTCTCCCAGTCAGGCTCCAAGTGAGACCCACTGAAAGGAAACTTCTTGGGGACAGGGGCTTTAGAGAGTTGAGCCATGAGAGCATTTTTCTGCCCTCACCTTAATGCTCCTCTTTGCTTAAGTATAAAATCAGGTGCACACACCCTCCTCTTTCTATGTGACTGAAGCAATTCCATCTTACATACGCAGAAGAACATACACGAGAGAGTACGACCTTCATAGCATAAAAAAGAAATGGGGGAACCAAACTTCAGAAGGGCAGGGTGAAAGGAGGAGGAGGAGATAAAATTCCTTGACCCTTCGTCAGCAGCAAGCATGCTGAGACGGCCCACAAAAGGGTACCAGAAGTTCTCCAAAATGGCTACAATCGGTACCGTATAGGCCTCCCACAACAGAAGCTAAATGACTGGGAAAAAGAACTTGCAGAGTTATACAAGGCAGGGAAGACCCCAAAACCTGAACATGCTCCTGTTAGCACCCCTGTGGGGGCCCTGAATATTTATCCAATGTAAAGTTCGTCAGAAACAATTGGGACAGAAAGTGCTAGGAGGACGTGGTCTGTGGCCTTTGCCTTTAGGCTCCTTCACTCCTCCAAACCTCCAAGATTGTGGCTTTCAAAATGGAGCAGACCTTGGGCTTGGATTGCAGAAACGTGGGGCTACCTTTTCACTTTCAGGGCTCCTGGGCTTTTAACAGGCAAAAAATCAGAAGGGTAGCTTTCCCCTGGCGTGGAGATTACCTCTCTACCCATTGAATTTCTGTAGGTCAAGCTGCTCTTAAAGGCACAGAAGCCCTGTCAGATTAAAAAGATGGCAATCCTAGAGAAAGCAGGAATATAGAACTTTCAGTTCCCATTAAGGGTTCTCCATAATAATCCACTTCCTAGGGAAACAAATGTTGTTTACTTCCATTGCAAGCAAATTATCAATAGAAAGCAAAATGATTTTTTCGTTGATACTAAAAGCACAAGTCCCCAAACAGTCGTCTCTCTTTGTTCTCGTTTCTTTCAAATCTCACCAAATGCAGAAATGCAAGCATTCAAAAAGATGTTGAAACCTTGTCACAAGATGCCCTCTCTCTTATTATCCCTTCTCTGCAGCATTACAATAAGCCTTTTTGTGAAAGCCATTGGCCTGATTCATCCTACAAGATTAGCCTTGTGACCCCCAAAGTTCACAGGTTAACGAGGGAACAAGAAGTCGGGCAGTGTCTGCTATAAAACACTGAACACAGCACTGCAGCTGCGCGGGATCCATGGGGTCAAGTCCTTTTTGTGGTTGTAGAGGCCATTATACCCTGACTGTTCCCTGGAAGGACAGGTACTGAGGCTGAAACTCAAATATTTTGGCCACCTAATGCGAAGAGAGGACTCTCTGGAGAAGACTCTGATGCTGGGAAAGATTGAAGGCAAAAGGAGAAGGGGAAGGCAAAGGATGAGATGGTTAGACAGCATCACCGATGCAACAAACATGAAAATGAGCAAACTCAGGAAGATAGTGGAGGACAGGAAGGCCTGGCGGGATGTGGTTCATGGGATCACAAAGGGTCGGACACGACGTAACGACTGAACAACAACAACAAGAGGCCATTATGAATACACCTACATACTAATCCTAGCTAGTGTGTTTGACTCTGCACCTGCCCGTCAAGAACATGAAAGAGCTGTACACATCATATATAATCAGGGTGCTGATATACTATATATAAGTCCAGGACAAGACACTGCGGATCAAACTACATGTTTGGAAAAATGTGTGGTTTTGTCCTGTGTGTGTTTGTAAATTAAACAGCAGTTGCAGTGGGAGTGGGGGGGGGAGGGTCCAGTTTGGGGCTGTAGCAAGTGAGGATGGGGTATTTAACCCTTTCCCACCATGCTGTGTTCTGACAGAAATCAAAGCGAAAGCTGCTATTCTTGTCTCTTGCTTTATAAACAGTAGCAAACTAAAGAAAAAGAACAGCATGTTTAAAAAAAGTATAACTTTCTAACAGCACAATACTACAGTTCAGTTTTATTTAGAATTTTTTTTCTTCTACTCTTCAATAAAATATTCTCAGGATGTGGAACAATAAAGTAAACATAGCTGTTACATCTCAAGAAGTTTTGTGTACTCATTGTTCTACTCTTTGAGCTTATCATACCAAAGAACAATTATGCTTTTGTATAAAGCACAATTGCCAGTTGTAATTTCAGACATTACCATTTGCAGCGAAGCACATACACAGGTGGGTAAATTGTTAAGAACATAAGAAGAGTCCTGCTGGATCAGGCCAAAGGCCCATCTAGTCCAATTTCCTGTATCACACAGTGGCCCCACCAGATGCCTCAGGGAGCACACAGCCAACAAGACAACCTGTTTCCTGCTGCCACTCCCCTGCACCTGGCACAGAGAAAACCCACTTCTAAAACCAGGAGGTTGCTTATGGCTTGTAACCTGTGATGGTCTTTTCCTCCATGAATCTGTCCAAACCCCTTTTAAAGGCATCTAGGCCAGCTGCCATCACCACATCCTGTGGCAAGAAGTTCCACAGATGAATTACACGCTGGGTAAATAAATATTTTCTTTTGTCCGTTCTAACTCTCCCTCCACTCAATTTTAGTGCATGTCCCCTGGTTCTGGTATTGTGCGAGAGGGAAAAGAATTTCCCTCTATCCACTCTCTTCATCCCATGCATAATTTTATGTCTCAATCATGTCCCCTCTCAGGTGCCTTTTTTCTAGACTGAAAAGCCCCAAACGCTGTAGCCTTTCCTCATAAGGGAGGTGCTCCAGCCCACGAATCATTCTGGTCGCTCTTTTCTGCACCTTTTCCAATTCAACTACTGTATATCCTTTTTGAGATGTGGTGACCAGAACTGGACACAATATTCCAGATGTGGCCTAACCATCGATTTGTACAAAGGCATAATGATATTGGCCGTTTTATTCTCAATCCCTTTTTTAATGATCCCGAGCATGAAATTGGCCTTCTTCACAGCCGCCGCACACTGGGTCGACACTTTCATCGACCTGTCCACCAGCACCCCAAGATCTCTCTCTTGATCTGTCACAGACAACTCAGAACCCATTAGTGTATATGTGAAATTTTGGTTTCTTGTCCCAATGTGCATCACTTTACACTTACTTACATTGAGGCGCATCTGCCATTTTGCTGCCCATTCTCCCAGTTTGGAGAGATCCTTCTGGAGCTCTTCACAATCCCTGCTGGTCTTCACCACCCGGAAAAGTTTAGTGTCATCCGCAAACTTGGCCACCTCGCTGCTTATCCCCAACTCCAGGTCATTTATGAATAAGTTGAAAAGCACCGGTCCCAAGACCGATCCTTGGGGCACACCGCTTTTCACCTCTCGCCATTGTGAAAATTGCCCATTGACTCCCACTCGCTGTTTCCTGGTCTTCAACCAGTTCCTAATCCACAAGAGGACCTGCCCTCTTATTCCCTGACTGTGGAGTTTTCTCAGGAGCCTTTCATGAGGGACCGTGTCAAACACCTTCTGAAAATCCAGATATATAATATCCATGGGTTCGCTTGCATCCACATGCCTGTTGACCTTTTCAAAAAATTCTAAGATTTTAGAATTTTTGTTTTAAGAAATGTGTTTTAAGATTTTATCTTTAATGAGACTTTCCACCATCTTCCCTGGAACAGATGTTAGGCTGACCGGCCTGTAGTTTCCCGGGTCCCCCCTCCTTCCTTTTTAAAAGATTTTTTAAAGTGACATTAGCTATCCTCCAATCCTCTGGCACAGTGGCCGTTTTAAGGGACAAGTTGCATATTTTGGTCCACTTGGTGCTTTGTCAGCAATGGGTGGGGAGAAGTGATTTCGAGCTGCAACAGCCTTTGTTTTCTCCACCCAGCAGCGCTGGAGGGAGAAGGGGGCTTCCGCTGCCATGATCTTCTTCCCACCACTTGCTCTCTGCAAGTGGGAAGAGGATTGGTGCACCCAGTGGAGCAGCAGGCTGGAGGGGTCAGCAGGCAGAGAGGGGCTGGGGGCCTGCCTGGTCATTTGCCCCTCCAACCCTGCCGCTCCATGCAACTGTGTCAGGTTGTTTTATGGGCAAGCTAGTCCTGATGGAGGGTGTTCCACAAAAAGGGGCACCACCACAGAAACGGTCTATTCTCTGGTCCCCACCTGCTTGACTTCAGCAGACGGGGGGAAGGGAAGGGGTTAGAGAAGAATCCGGCAAAAGTCCTCAATGGATGATCGGGAAATGTTTCTGTAATATACGTTTAAACACTGGCCATCATGGCATATTGAGAATGAGTACTAAAAAATGCAGAGTTGCTTTATGGTGCCATTTTCAGGATTATGACGTCATACTGGCTTTTTTTGTAAATGACAGTGATGTAGGCTTGAGTCTATTGACTCGGACGCGAGTCGGACTCAAGTCGCGTCGATGACTCGACTCGGACTTGACTTGCCGATTGTAAAAGATTCGAAAGATTCGACTCGAGACTTGGAGCTTTTTACAACAAGTCAAATTTTATTCAGGTATAAACCCTTTTCCCCCCATTAAATAGATAGGGACTTGCAACTCACAACCAATGACTCGGGACTTGGGGGCAAAGACTTGGGACTTGGACCCAGAAACTTGGGACTTGGACCCAGAGACTTGGGACTTGGACCCAGAAACTTGGGACTTGGACCCAGAGACTTGGGACTTGGACCCAGAGACTTGATTCACATCCCTGGTCAATGTGCCTCTCCATATTGTCCCTTGTTTCTGTGGCGTACCCTTGAGAACATAAGAAGCCAGGAGAAGCCCTGCAGGATCAGGCCAAAGGCTCCTGAAGTCCAGCATCCTGTTTCTCACAGTGGCCAATTAGATCCCTCTGGGAAGCCACAAGCAGGACATGAAGGCCATCATTCTCCCCTGCTGTCTTCTCCCTGCAGCAGGTACATATGTGTACTGTTAAGAGGAAATGATTTTCATTAGCAGCATGTTGTTTTAGTGCTGTTACTATTTGTAAGAGATTTTTTCAAAGGTTGCACATTATTGTGATCAAGCAAATTTTAATGAGATGCCATGTTGGGGAAGATGGATTCATTTCTTTAAGTGTGCCACAAAGGTGGTATTAAGCAAATTTGAACTATAATTGACTGTAATCTGTAGAAAATGCTGTGGTGATGAATTGCACATTTGTCTCAAAGAACTCTGTGACGCCGCCAGACTAATTTGGCAGCCATCTTGCTTATTTCAAATTGCTTAAGGATGCCAAGATGGCATTACTCAAATATTGTTTCACATACTGTATGTTATAGCACAAAATTGATCGAAAAACCCTGGGTTGAGCATACCTCGCAATGATTTTTAAAAAATAAAGATTGTAACAGGACTACTGTGTTGTGACTCTCTAGTGACCCCACAATGTCATGGGGGGGCTGCTTCCCCTTCGTCCCAAGGGTTCTGTGTCATGGGGCGGCAGGGTCCAACATCGTACCTGCAATAAAAGGGCTGAATTCACCGACGATTGTTCCGTTCAGGTTTATTGGGGAGCAAGAGGCCACTGTGCCCTTTTTGACCACTAGGTCCATTCCCTTGCACCGAACTCCACTCCTGATGTTTTCTTGGCCCTGTATCCTTTACGTCACAGGGGACTTAAGTCGAAGCTCAGCAAGTTCCAACTCTCCAAGAGGCTTGGGGGTGTTGGAGAGCCCGATGTACTTGCTGCTGCAGGTGAATGATGGGATCTGTGTTTGCCAGATCATCCCAGGGCCCTTGCAAGGGGGGGGTACCACTGCCCTCTTCCTTGGGGTCTGGATTTGCCACCCGATGACAGGATGACATCAGTCAGACCAGGGCAGGGGAGGGCCACCAGTCCTGATGTCTCTATGCCTCCTGTTGTTTCAGGCACCACTGAGAAGAAGGCTCCCCTGCCTGCACCCCCCAGGTTTCCTGCTTGCTCCCTAGTGCAAGGGACCTTGCTCCCTAGGTCATCTGCTGTCCTCCCTTTGATCCAGGTGCGCTAGTCATATGTCTGCTGCCACTCCCGCTGTCTTGCCCCAGTCCTTTCCTTGGCTCCCTTACGCCTTCCTTCATCTTCCTGGACCTCCTCTCCTCCGCTGGTTCGGTTTTGTCCGTCTGTCTCTTTTCTCATCCCTCCTCCCCCCTCACTATTCTTCCTCTTCCTTCTTCTTCTTCTTGTTCGGCCTTTTCCTCCAGTCCCTTACTTTCTCCTTCCCTTGTCCTTCTCTCCACTCTCTCTCTTCCTCCTCCTTCAGCTTCAGGCCACACCGTCTCTCCCCCTCTGCCCTCCTTATATAGTAGCTGATCAGCCCTAACTGTGCTGGCCACAGAGCAACTGGGTCGCCACTGGCTCCACAGTGTTTTGCGGCCCCTGCTGCTACTGCTATCATCAGACAGCTCTGTCACAATGCATCGTTTGTGGCCGCCTGTCCCAAGGGCCTCTGCCCTGATGCTTCCTACTGGGTCAGCTCACACACAGCATGACTGGATCAACTGGAAGTGAACAAAGCCAGGCTGGAGGTGATGTGCCACTGCCAGCATGCTGGTGTTCCAGTATATGCTGCTGGATCATTTTAAAACCTCTCCCCCTCCAAAAAAAAAAAAAAAAAAGGAGAAATACCATCACTGTTGCAACTGTCATGGCAACTATGTTAAAGCCCTCCTCCCAAGAAGATCAAAGCCAGAGAACCAGGGCTCATGAAGCCACAGTAGGAATGGGCAAATCGGAAATGCCACCACAGTCCGCAGAGCCACAATTGCAGTTGCTATGGCAACCATGTCAGCAGCCAAACCATGGACGCAGCTTCAGCAGCAATGGCTTCACCCAGGGCCAGCCTAAGACCTATGGATGCCTGATGCAGCATGTCAAATGCCGGCCGCCTTACCCGATGATGTATTAGCCTCTGCTTCTCCCACTCTCCAGTGCTCTGGTTCACCACTCTATTCCCCTCCACTTTTCCTCTTCCTGTCTGTCTCCCTCTTTTCCAATCGAGGGAGTGAGAAAAAGAGAAGCAGTGAAGGCAAGTTGGCAGGCAGAGATGGGCACCTCCCACCAAACTGCTGCCTAAGGCGACTGCTTCAGTTGGCCTCATGGATGGGCCTGGCCCTGGCTCAACCCAAACTTGAGGCAGGACAGTTGCTCTTCCCTCTATCCAAGGACACCCCTGCTTATTCATTCTGAATAGGCTTATCATGCATCCCAGAAAACCCGGTACTGTTCCAGGCTCCGGGCTTTCCGGGCCCACTGAAGCCGCTGCCGCCGCTTTTAAAAGGCACCTTTTTTCCGGCGGCGCCATCTTGGATCTTGCGAGATTTCGCGAGATCCAAAATGGCGCCACTGGAAAGAGGAGCCTTTTAAAAGTGGCAGTGGCGGCTTCAGCGGGAGCAGCAGGAGTCCTGACCGGCCCAGATGCAGCCGGCCAGGCTTCAGGCAGCGGCGGCAGCGGCGAAAAGGAGGAGGACGGCAGCAGCAAGGAGGACGGCAGCGGCGAGAACGATGGCGGCGGCGGCGGCAATATGGCAGCGAGGCCACAGCGGCGACGGCAATGGCAGCGGAACAGGTAAGTGGCAGTGGCGGCAAAATAGTCATTTTCATGGCCACAGATAAATAAATAAAACTTCCAGCCGTCCTTTGGCCGGCAAGTGGGCACTTTGCGCCCACAAAAATATTTATTTATTTATTTATTATTAAAAAATCTAGGAAGGGGGTGTCCCGGTTTGGAACCAAGAAAATATGGTAATTCTACATAGAGACCTACTATGGGGAGTGGCAAGTTGAAGTCACAAGACAAGACTACCCCCCCCCAGTCTCCACCCCATTGCTGCAAAGTGAGTTTCCTTAAAGGGACAGCATCCAGACCTGGAGCCAAGCACCTCTCAGCCACCTGCCGAAAGTCAGTGGGCAGTGGAGGACAAGAAGTTCCTGAGATCTGACCACTCAAGTGTGTCCAGCCAGAGGGTCTGGGTTCTGGTTCTGGGGCTTTTCACTGCCTGGTCTATATCCACACTGTCAGGGTTATGCACCTCAGCAGCAGATACCAGTGTTAGAAATCTGACCAGCTCCTCACCAAGGCCGCTGATACTTAAGGTTGGGGCTATGCCACACACATGCTGTCCAATACTGGATTCCAGTACTGGGATCCATAACACCTTACAGCCCCATTCTATACAGCAATCGCAATAGCCATGTATGCATTTTCCCAGTAACAAAATGTTGCATGTCTCAGCCTATGCTGGTGTCACAGGTGGGCCAAGTCAGCCACGTGATCAAGGGCCAAGACTCACCCACACCCACGCAAGAGCCCACAACCCCTAGGATACCTGCTTTTATAGTGGCAATGATGACACAAACAAGTCAATTTGTACCACCACTTCCTTCAGCACTGAGCAACCCCCATCATCAGCCAATGGGAACATCCCCCTGAAAAGGCGCTTTGATTGGTTGATGGGGAGAGCAAGAGAAGGAGGAGCTGTCACAAGTCAAGAGCCACCATCGTCTTCCTGATAAAGCAATGGGGTTTTTTTTTTGCAAGAAATGTGCCATGGAGGGGACAAGGCCTTGCCTTGTCCCAGGGGGTCCAGCTCAACTTATGGTCCAGCTCCATAAGTCCCCCACAACAGCGACATTATACATTAATTTTCTTCAAATTATTGAAAGAATAAATATAAAAAGGCTTTAAAAACAACAACTAAAAACCTTGGCCAATTGGAATAGCAGTGTTCTTTTGTTAAAGGCAACCCCACATACACACCAGAATAAAGCTTGCTCGAACATTAACTACTTTATCAGGCCCACCGTACTTTCCATCATCGCCTTCCCACAACCTGACCTCTTAAATCACTCTTGCTTTGAGAGCCAAACAAGCTCTAACGTTCTGTACCAGCCTGTGAAAGATGGGAAGACGCTTATAATAGCGGTAACAACCAACGTTGCTTATGTCCCAGAAATATTCATATTACTGTGCAAATATAGGAAACTTCTGGTAAGAGAGAGGTGATTACATTAAGAGAGGCCTTATCTGCATGATATTTGATTAACAAAGAAAGAAGTCAAACAAACTGTGATTTCACTTTAGCAACCAATGCTAGTTCCTGAGAACAGAATAGAACTTTTGAAAAGACCCTATTTTTAGATGCAGATTTTTTTTAACGAGCTTTATGCTCTCGCATCACTGTTTACTGTCACCTTCATAAACCTTGCAGGATGAATGAGCTTGAAACACCAGCATCCCTCCATAGAGGCCTACGAACCCTAAAATCCTTGGTAAATAAATGGGACTGGTGAAGAGCTGAAAAACCTCATCATCCGGTTATTTATGTGCAGCAGAGAGTGACAGAAAAGGTTTACGTAAACTTTTTAAGGTGGAGAATGGAGACTGTGGTATCCAGCCAAAGTTGTATGCCACTCATTTCAGTGAGAGAAAATTAAGCAGGAGTGAGCAGAGGTGAAACAAGGGTGGAGCGAAGGCAAGTAGTTCTGCAAGACTCTGTTACACTGGAGTCAGTGGCCCCTCCCCCTTGCTGTTGGAGCCATTCCAGCAGCAACAGGGGAGTGTCCTGCGTGTTGCCTTTGCTGCCAGAATGGCTCCAACAGCAAGGGGGAGGGGCCGCTGACTCCAGTGTAACGGAGTCTTGCAGAACTACTTGCCTTTGCTCCACCCTTGTTACGCCTCTGGGAGTGAGTGTTACACTTCCAGTCTTCCACTGAAATCAAAGGGACTCTGGCAAAATGCTTGATCTGGCTGGACTGTGTCCTTTAGTAGCAAACGTTTGGACCTTCCAAATAAATGGTGTTTACAGAAAAGCCATATTTTAAAAACAATTGCAGGGAGTCACTTAGGTAGAGGTGGGTAGTTCACACACACACACACACACACACACACACACACACACACACCTACCTTAGCTACATTCCATCACAAATTACATACATCCAAGCTGTGACTTAAAGAAAGTATGCTCTTAATTCAGTGTTGAAATATAATGCCTCTATTTCAGGCCAATGTCACCATTCTGGGAGTAGAACCCCTGCACTCAGGGAATGAAGCAAATTAATTTGAGGAGGGGATGGGTTCAAGGGAGGGAACTCCCCCAACAACACAGATCCTGGAATGCCATACTTCAGAACCTCCTACACAGGAGGTACCCCTGAAATTGAACTCAGCACTTCTTCCGTGGCCAGAGGATGCAGCTCTATCCTCCCAACTCAGAAGGCTCTCTGTCCTGAGGAGCATGCAGAGAGGAGCAGGCACATTCCACCACCACCACCACCACCACCATGCACCGCCACAGCCAATGGCTGCAGGACCGTCTAACTATAAAATCTGATTGTAAAGTGCCTAGCAGAGGTACAAGAGACAAAGAGAGATTCACCTGCTTTCCCACTCATGCCATTGCCTCCCTAGCATTTAACCAGGACAGGATGATGAACAATTGGTGTTCAATATATGAAGACACATTTGAGCATCATCACAAACCGCACTACCATCCCATTTAAATTGCTTTCAGATATTAGGCTTGTGTTGGTGACACTAGGAATGTTGTGGGTGCCGGCACGCTAAACAACTATGCCAACATGCACGTTGAGCATGCATGCTAGTCTCACTCACCGTACTATCAAGATCAGCATAGGGAGAACAGAACCGGTAGCCATCAGGCAAAACCTGTGATGTATCAGACATTGTGAGAACGGGTCTCTCTTCTGCAAGGTGGGCATCGCCTCTATGTGTGCAGCTGTTGGTGGGGAAGCTGATGACTGGAAGCATCCTTAGGCTTTGACGTGCTGAATCTTATGGGAGTAATTTGCTTTGTTTTGATTTGATTGACCTCTGTGGTCTTGAAGGAGCCACTCCCCTAACTGAGAAGGTGTAAGCACCACTCTATCAATGCTCTTTATTGGCTTGATTCTGATACTCTGAAAGGTTTGGAACTTATTCCCAAAATGGATCCAGCAGAAGCGCACCACAGGCAGCCTGAGGGCTGGAGAAGAACCATTCTGAAATCAAAAGGGACCAAGGTTCTAGGCTGAGAAGAAGGAAATCCCCATTTTTCCTCGCAGGACAAATTCAAAATCACCATGAGTCACCCTTGTGATGCACAATGGAGAATCCAGGTTGCTAAGTTGTTCTTTTGAAAAAATATCCCTGCAGCACTTAATTCCCAGAATGGTCACAAGCCAGAGGTGTATTGTTTTGACAAAATAAAATCTTCTTTATACGATGACTACAGAAATGCCATTTGGATTAAAATTCTTCAGAGGGCACCGTTGAGGTCATGTCATTTGTGGCCTGGGGAAGGGGAGGGGTTTCTGTAGAACACTTTGCTGCAGTCTTGAGGGTTTTTAATCTTTTTAAATAAGCATTTCCTGAACGCAAAGTCTAATTCTTCGTCTTTTTTTCCTATAGAAACTTGCTACAGCCCTCGTGCTGAAACACAGGACATTGGCAGATGTGACATAAATGTCCTGTGAAAGGATTTAATTACGTATGCAGCTTGGCTCTTCTCCCCAGGATGATTTATTACATTTTGTCAATCCAGTTCTTATGTACTCACATCATTTTTTAACATCATTTTTCTTCTGGACATCTTTACATTTTTACAGAAGCACATGAAGATAACAGGACAGACAGTGAAGTTGGCAATTTACATATAATGTTACTAATAAATAAGTGTGGGGGGGAGAGGAATGGAGCGTCAGATCTGAAAGCAAAGTCAAAGTGAAAGACAAATTTCCTGAGGAGTAATCAGATGGGACAGGAAAGCTCAATGGTGAGATCTTACTTGTGTTCTTCCGTCTTCATGCAGAGCGGTGAGAAAATGCTCTTCTTCACCCACCTCAGATTCTTCTTTCCTTCTCTTTGTTCTCCTCAGGCATTTTCTACGCTCTCGCCTATTTCAGCTCCTTGATAAAATCAAATCAATTAAATTGGCACAGGCAATAACATCAGCAGCTCAGATCAATTTTGCATCAAACATAATTCCAGAGGGTTAGGATAAATTTGCTTTTCTTAAAAAAAAAAAAAATCAGAGGTTTAAATGGAATATACTTTATAGGCAGAGACCAAACAGAGAGAACATGACATCCACAATGAAGGAAAGGCCGTGTAAAAAGAATGCAGTGGCATCTCTTCAAGAGCCTAGGACAGAGACAGGAGTTCCATCTTGGAATGTAGACGATGCTAAGAATGTTCATGCAACAGGTTCAAGTTGAAATGTTTTCAATGCCAGCTTGCCAGGTGCTGCTTTTTTGAACAGTCAAGGCAAAGGACCCCTTCAGAACCTCAAATGAACCAAAACACCTCTAGTGATGCAAGCTGGGGGGGGGGGGGGGGAGGTGACGACTGTATTGCTCATCACTAGTGATGTCAGGCATTGTCCAGCCAATGCTCATCCTTGTACCACCACATGGCACAGGACAGTCTCAAATGCAACAGAAGCATCAGCACATGTTCTCTATGTTGTGCATGAGGATGGCTCCTTACTACATACTCCTGCAAATATCCAATTGTGTCAGTAATGATAACAGGCCACTGAAAAGACAGATAAGGAAGCTTTTTGCTGCGTGTAGGGCCGTGATGGCGAACCTATGACACGTGTGTCACTTTGGGTGACACGCCAGCGTTTCCCCCAGGGCCTCGACACACCTTACATTTTCGCAGGTTTTACAGGCTTGTCTTGAACATTTAGGACATGGATTTTGGCAGACCACTTTCAAACTCAGCAACAAAAAAGTCACTAATTTATGTTAAATAAAATGCAATGTGTTCTATAGTTGTTTTCAGTTCAGTTCAATTCAAAATTACTATTAAAATAGCAATAGTCAAAATACTATTAAAAGTTATGGGGGGGGGGGCGACACACCAGCAGAGCCAAGTTAGGCACTTTCAAACATTTTGACACACCAAGCCCAAATGGTTTGCTATCACTGGTGTAGGGTGACCAGTTTGCAAAAGAAGACATAGGTCTGGTTGCTCACACCTTCAGTACTTGTGCGGAAGAGGGAGATTTGGCACTATGTATGACAGGCTGTGCTGGCCAAAATTCACCTTTGGTCTTCAGCTGATGAACCATTACCCACAACTAGGCCATGATAAACCAAAAGGTAGGCTGCACCAATGGTACTGCCACCACTTTCGATTTTCTCAGGTTTTTGTCCCCCTTGCCAAAGGCGTAGCAAAGAAAACAAGGGCTGTTGTCACTGTGGTTGAAGGCAGGGAGAAGAAACCTAAGGGCAGCAGCTAACCCCATCTGACTCAGCTGTACGAAATAGCAAAAGGCCAGCCAGAGAGAGGAAAAAAGACAATTCAAAAACCAAAGGTTGAGATTCCAGGTAAGTTCCGGCGCGCACGCGCGCGCGCACACACACACACACACACACACAGGGAAGCAGTGCTGCTGCTGATACCACCCCCTTCCCGGCCTTGTTCCACCCCTCCCTGTCCTGTTCTCCACCCCGCTCCTCCCTTCCCCACCCTGTTCCACTCCCCTGCCTCCCACCCGCATTCCATGCTAACTTACTAATGCCGGGTCTCCTTTCCAGGTTGCCGGTGCACAGCCACACTGAATGGTGTGTCACATTTTGCAACAGCTATAAAGGACCTTGTGCTGCCAGAACGCTAATTCTATAGATGCATTCTATATAATTTTGCATCGTTTGGCCCTAAAAGATGAGTAATTTGCATCACATAAATTAGAAGGGCAGTCCCTCAGGAGGACTGTCAATCAGCACAAATGACTACATACAACTGCACTGATTGGGAAGGGGTAGATGGCTGAGCAGCCTAGAATATGGACCAATCAAGGGGCAGACAAAGCTAAGAGGAGGCAGAAAGGAGGTTTACACCTTCCACAGAGCAGCTGCCAGTGCCACAACCTTCCTAGGGAAGGATGCATCATCACATATACATCAAGAATTATGGAATGAACTACTACATCATCCACACAACACAAAAATGAGGGTACAGTACTCCCCCCCATATCCGCTGAGGATATGTTCCAGGCCCCTCCGTGGATACTTGAAACCGTGGATAAGAGCGAACCCCCCTTCCATGGTTTCCTGAGGGCCCCACGCCCTGCCCCGCTCTGTGCCAGGTGCAGGGGAGTGGCAGCAGGAAACAGGTTATCTTGTTGGCTGTGTGCTCCCTGAGGCATCTGGTGGGGCCACTGTGTCATACAGGAAGCTGGACTAGATGGGCCTTTGGCCTGATGTTCTTATGGCTTCTTATGTTCTTATGTTCTGCCTCTCTTGCGGGCAGGCGTGCGCGCCCCCCCAGCTCTTATTTTTCTTCCAGCAAGCTTTGTTTCTTCCTTAAAACAAACAGAGAAGCAGCCTCCATTCCTAGAGAGGCTCTGCAAGGTTTCTCTTAACCTTGCAGAGCCTCTCTAGGACTTAGTCTTGTCTTAGCCAGAGGCTAGTCTTAGTCAGAGGCTGCTTCTCCTGTTTGTTTAAAACAAAGCTTACTGGGATTCCCCGCGATCCGTGGATAACTGAAACCATGGATAGCGAATCCGTGGATATGGGGGCCCACCTGTACTGCTAAGGTAGTGTTGAGGGTACTGCTAAGGTAGTGTTAAGAGTCTGCCACACATACGGTCACAGCCTGTAAGTCAATGGCCTAAGGATGTGTTTTGGTTTTTTCTTCTGCAGGCTTTTATCTAGCTTTCCATGATATTTACACTGACACAAATGGGAGTTTTATTTTCTTTACAGATAAACGTTAGGATGCAAATAAGAATAGTATTTTGCATGGAGGGGTGACAAAGTATGGGCCTGAATCCTTCTTGATTACAATCTTCCATCATTTTGATTTTATAATTACTGAACGGAATCAATCAGCTTTCAATTGTTACCTTGGTGAAAGATTAAAACATCATTACTTGTCATACATATTTCACAGTTTAGTAAATTTTAATAAACTGAATGCATGAGGAATGGATGTATTATGTTTCATGGAAGTGGGATGCTAATGACATTTCTATTGATTTTAATTCATACTTGTTGGTCAGAATTACTCACATTCAGGCAAGGCATGGTGTCCCATAATTATCGCTAACAAATGAAGACTGCAGAACACTGAAACGGCTAAAATGAAATCATTAATCAAAAATACCATAAAATAATTGCTTACAAGTTAAGGGGGTCTCATCTTCCTAATGACCATCTTTTAGGGCATATCGATCTGTTTATAATTTGTGCATGTTGATGATTTCTATCGGAATGTTAAATAGGAGATTTTGAAAGAAGTCATTACAAAATAGACCTAACAAAGGACAGGGAGGAGGACGTATGTGGTCCTCTCATTGGCAGAACGCTACCAGATATCGAACACATGTGGTGAACATAGACAGAAGCAGATGTGTAGCCCAATCCTCAAGTAATCTCCGGCACCAGAACGAGCATTCCGGTGCCAGAAGACGTCGCAAACGTGCCATAAAGGCACGCTTGCACCTCCTCAAGAGCCGGGAAGGCCAGCTCAAGGCCAGCCTTCCCAGCTCTGGCACCGGGAGGACCCTGCCGATGCCGGATCCAGGTAAGTCAGGATCCAGCAGCGGGGGGGGGGGGGCGGTTTGCCAGGCGGGGGTGGCCATTGGCCCAGGCGGCCCGGGAGGGGGAGGGAACGGCCTTCGATGGTATCCTGACCCCCGCCGGGGCCTTTACAAGGCCTCCTCTTACTTCCACCAGCAAAACAGCTGGCGGAAATCCGAGGAAGCCCATCCGGGCGGCCTCCGTTTACACTCGGGGAAGGGGACGAGTGTCCCCTTCCCCGAGTAGACCTCCTGCCCGGCGGCCACGCTGGCTTCCAGTGCACAGGATCCGGCTGGCGGCCATGGGCCGCTGTCCGGATCCTAGTCAGGATTGCGCTGACAAAGACATCAGCAAAACATTATGGAGTTCAAGAACAACATTTCACCCGAGGACCAAGCGTGTTGCTCTAGCGGCCTGCATCTCACTGTGACTGTGGAAAGGTCCTGGGTTCAATTTCCAGATAATCTCATGCTCCAGAGGAAAGAACCACCACAACTTCAGGGAAAGAGCTGCAGCTCAGTGATAGAGCACATGCTTTGGATGCAGAAGATCCCAGGGATCTCCAGTTAAAAGGAGCAGGTAGTTGGGAAAGGCCATTCAAGTCACATTTGATAGACACAAGTCAATTCATTGTTTGACCTTGAATTTTAATAATAATAATAATAATAATAATAATAATAATAATGCCACACACCGGCTGGTAGATCTGAATTATAAAAAATCAACATACATTCCTTCAAAACTTACCAGAATAAAAGGAAAGGTTTTAGAATTATTATTATTTAGACAGCATAATCAATATTTATGGCACTTTACAACAGAAGTGCGAGGAGTAAAATTGCCATGTGGTTGTTCTACTTTCTTCTCTAGGTCACTAGCAGCACAATCCTAATGTTTACTAAGAAGTATGTTCCTCTGATTTCAGTGGGACATATGCCCAATTCTATCTTCGGCAGATCTGTAGTGTGCAGAGACACTGGCATGGACTCCTCTGCATGCTATGGGCTAACCAGGGACTATGATGTGATGAAGAGGTAAGTAAAATAAATTTTTACTTAATTATTCTGTTGCACCATAGTCGCCAATGTCGCCTTTACACGGCCTTTGGCTGGCGCCCTGGCGCCCTTTGGCTGGCGCAAGTTCGAGAAGATCCAAGGAGGCATGTCAAGGCCAGGAAGAGACCACATAGGATATCAGCGGCACTGCTGCTGCTATCTGCTCCCTGCCCTCCCCTGACAACCCCCCCCGGATGGCCCCAATCCCCTCCCCGATCCTCCCCCTCCCCACTCACAGCCCACACATGCCACCAACTTACCAGCACCGGCAGTGGCTGGGCACTCCAGTGGCGCACACATAGTCACCAGCCATTCATACTGGCGGCCCCATTCTGCGTGCCATCACTGCGGCCAGCAGCTACGGCCTTCCATCGACGGAACTCAAGTTCCATCAGCAGAAGGACTGGATAGAATTGGGTCATTACTCTCTAGGATTGTAACCTTCGTTGGAGACATTCCAATCCAGAGCTGCTCTAGCCGTGAAGGAGCATCACCTATTTATTTATTTTATTTTATTTATTTACAATATTTTTACCCCGCCTTTCTCCCCGAAGGGACCCAAGGCGGCTTTCCTGCCCTAGCCATTTTTTGTGAGGGGTTTACTGTATATTGCAATGGTCCATTTGGCCACCCTGCCTACAAAGTACTTACCGTATTTTACGCTCCATAGGACGCATGCATCCTATGGAGCATAAAATAGAGAAAAAATGTTTTTCACTTACCTGGGCTTGGGGGCGCTTCGGGGAGGCCTGTGGGGGCTTCGGGGAGGCCTGCGCGCGCCTCTGCAGGCCTCCCCGATCTTCAGTTCGGCCGAAAACAGCGATTTTCGGCCATTTCCGGTTTTCGTGAAAACCGGAAATGGCCTAAAATAGCCTTTTTTTACGCACTATAAGACGCACTTATATACTAGTACCGTATTTTACGCACTATAAGACGCACATATACTAGTACCGTATTTTACGCACTATAAGACGCACGTTTCCTCCCCAAAAAACATAGGAGGGGGAAGCGTGCGTCCTATGGTGCGAAGCCTGAAAAAATACTTACCAGGGCTTCGGGGAGACCTGCGCGAGCCTCTGCAGGCCTCCCCGATCTTCAGTTCGGCCGAAAACAGCGATTTTCGGCCGAACTGAAGATCGGGGAGGCCTGCAGAGGCTCGCGCAGGCCTCCCCGAAGCCCTGGTAAGTATTTTTTCAGGCTTCGCACCATAGGACGCACACTTTTCCCCCTATTTTTTTGGGGGGGGAAGTGCGTCTTATAGTGCGTAAAATACGGTACTTCCTTGTACTATTCCCCTGGGTTTGGGAGGGGTATGTCAACATGAGACAAGTTAACTCTGTCCATGATGGAACAGATCACACACTACTTCAAGCTAGCTAGTTCCTTTTAATGGGACTTGGGAGAGAACAAGATTCCACCATTCTGAGTCACAAATCTAGAGGTGGGAAATCTGGGATCAGCCCCTTGAACTTTCTCTTGGCCATGTCAGGTGGACAGCTTAACCAATGGACAGGTGTGAACAAAACCCAGCAGGGTAGCCCTGGTTTCAGTTTGGCTAGGGTCAGACACTCTGGCAAGCTCAATAAGTATCTCAGGGTAAACAAACTTCTGTTGGCACAGATGCCATGACTGCCAACGACAAGAGAGTTTCATATTGAATGGGTATGGGGTTTTCCATAGGAGTGAAAGGGGTCCCATTCACCACAATCTTAAATGCCAGAGTAACCTGCATTTTCAAAACAGAATGTGAGATGCCACCTTTAATACCGAGAAACGGGACTGAGAAAGAGCTGAAAGATCAGCATTAGTCACTATTCCCAAGGGTTTCCTTGTTTTTGTTGTCATTTTCGTTAAAAATATATTGTGATATTTATACCTTGTGACTCATTCTAGCCAGTACAGAAGAACTTAAAACACAAAACAAAATTGCCACCTACAGTATAATTGAAATGGGCAGCATCACCATTGCAAAGCACATTTCTATTTCAACTCTATTTACAGAAAAGGGCGGAAGATACAGTATTCCATCAGTGTTATTGTTTGTTTTGTAATGAAAGCTAAGAGCATCAAAAATATAATCAGCACAAATATATAGTGGATCCCAGAGATGAATGTAAATTTTCTTATGATCCCAGTATCCCCAAGCTTATGATCACTGGCAAGATCCCCACGTGTAGACAGAAGCATAGTGCTTTGCGCAAAGATCTGCATGTGTGCATCCACCCATCTGATCAGCCCTGTAAGGTGGATTCAATCCTTGGATAGAAGAAAGTTCTTTTCCCTCTCACACAACACCAGAACCTCTCGCGCAACACCAGAACCAATGGATATCCACTAAAATTGAGTGGCGGGAGAGTTAGAACCGACAAAAGAAAATATTTCTTTACCCAGAGAGTAATTAATCTGTGAAACTCCTTGCCACAGGATGGGGTGATGGCATCTGGCCTAGATGCCTTTAAAATGGGATTGGACAGATTTATGGAGGAAAAGTCCATTACAGCTTACAAATGACTATATGCAACGTCTGGGTTTTAGAGGTAGCCTATCTCTGAATAGGCAGTGGCGACAGGATACAGGCCTTCAGTGCTCCCTTAGGCATCCGGTGGGCCACTGCAAGATACAGGAAGCTGGATTAGATTGGCCCACAGGCGTCGATAGAGCCTGGCGGGGGGGGCGGACCGCCAGGGGGTGACGCGCACGTGACACGCGCAAAGGGGTGACGTCACCGTCGGACGCTCCGAGGCCGGCTCCCCCGGCCTCGGAGCCTCCGAAGTCCGGAAGCTCCGAGGCCAGGGAGCAAGCCTTGGAGCGTTCGACCCCGCCGGCGCTCCAAGGCCTTCTGAAAGCCCGCTGGCTCAAAACATAAAGTTTTACATTTTCGCGCATGCGCATTGCTTTTCTGAGGGCAAATGGGCAGCCCTTTGCCCTCAGAAAAGCAATGCGCATGCGCGAAAAACGTAAAACTTTACGTTTTGAGCCAGCGGGCTTTCAGAAGGCCCTGGAGCACCGGTGAAGCCAGTCGTTCCGAGGCCCGCTCCCCGGCCTCCAGTTCGGGTGGGTGACACCCTAGGGTGGGGGGGTGGCGCACACCCCCCAGCCCTAGGGTGTCGCGCATCTAGCGACGCTACTGGATGGGCCCTTGCCCTGATCCAGCAAGACTCTTCCTATGTTTCTGCATTTCTCAAACAGGTGACTGGTGCTGTCAAAGCTCACAGCACCTCTATTGAGTGATATCCTGTGCACTCAGTTTCTGACCCAACTGGGAGATCTATGCATGAACATCTTCCACATACATTAATCCCTCACTCGATTAGGGTGAGTGAGTCCTATTGATAAGCTCGGCAGACCTTACAAGGCACAAATTGGTCCTAGTTATTCCACATGGAAAAATACACACTGTAATTTTTGAATCATTAGATAAAACTATTTGTTCATGATCTGTGTAATATCTCTTAAAACAATGCAATTATTATTATACTCTAATTTAATAATAAGAGGAGTGCTACTGCACTTTATAAACAAAATAGTTTATTGTGGCTTTTATAGAAAACCCTGAGGTGATCAGTTATTACAAAGTGAGATGTCGTGAAATGCCCAGAAAGAGTTGCAATGAATGAGAGGGAGACTTCTCAAGCAGTGGTGTCTTCAGCACTCCTGCCGCCTGGGGCTAGGAGGACGGGGGCTGGCCAAGCGCCCCCCGACGTCACGTCACGTGTGACGTCACATGACGTCAAACGACGCTCGAAAGCTGAAGCGCGGCGCCCGCCCGCAGCCATAACGGGCGGGCGGCACTCCAGCTTTTGAGTTCAAGGAGAGCGTCCTCGTCGTCTAGGCAATGCGCACAGCACGCGCCCGCAGCCACAGGGTCTGGGCGCGCGCTGCGCGTTGCCTAGACGACGACGCTGTTGCTCACCTCGGACTCAAAAGCTGGAGCGCCGCCTGTGGGCTGCGGGTGGGCGCCGCGCTCCAGCTTCTAGTCCGAGGAGAGCGCCCCCCGGAAGCTCGGCGCCTGGGGCCCTGTACATCAGGGCCCCCTACGTTACTACGCCTCTGTTCTCAAGCATGTTCTCCTACCACAGACTGAAGTGCCAAAATCCAGGCACATTTTCTTTTCTTCTTCAAAATATCCAGTTTACAATCCTGGTAGGAAAGTGAGGAATAACAAAAGTACCGAATTTGGCAAGATGATACTGAACATTATTGTCTTAAAATGCAGTTTTTCAAAACTGTTCTCAAAGGCAGGCAGAGCGGCCTTGAAAATTAAGGCCCATCCCAGCAACGAAGTCAATCGACTGCCAACACTAGTTTCTCAGGAATAGACTGGCTCTCCTCTCTAAGTTTCAGATTTAACAGAGTCCTTTTCCTGGACTAGCATGAACAAAAATCTTCGTATGTTTACAGTAAAGAAATGTGACTTCAAGCATGATGCATGTTGTTTTTCTAGATCATATACCCCGTCCTGTGCCCTGCAGGCCTCGTTTCAGTAACACAATGAAGCTCCGAATTGTGTAAATACAAAATGAGACTCAAATACATTGTCAAAACAGTTGGGCGGAGGGGATGGTGCCTTTCAGTAGCGGTAAGGGAGTTTAATGGGAGAGTCCCTGAAAGATGACACTATCAATAGAGCCCTGCTCAGTCCAATGCCATGTGTTTTTAGAAAGCAAACCCTATACCACCTCTAACAGTCAATGGGCTTGGTTTTCCTGTGTTTTGCCCAAAGGGGAGTTTGTTACTGACACAAATCAGGCTAGCATCTTAGTCTGCATTGTTTATTAGAATACTGTATACGTATTCTTAAATACATACTATTACTAGCAGTATTTGTGCACATTCCAGTTAATGCTGACGTTTCCCCATGTACCCAAAGAGAGCCAAGAAAGATGGGGGGAGGGAGGAGCCTGCATGCATTATGGCCCTGAATACCAGTTTATTTATTTTATTTTTTTCACATTTTTATATCGCCCTTCCTCCAAGGAGCTCAGAGTGGTGTACATATTTCCTCCCCTCCTTTTGTCCTCACAACAACCCTGTGAGGTAGGTGGGGCTGAGAGATAGTGACTGGCCCAAGGTCACCCAGGAAGCTTCGTGACTGAGCGGGGATTTGAACCTGGATCTTCCAGGTCCAAGTCCGACTCCCAAACCACTACACCATCCAGTTGCTGAGGAGCATTGGTAGGAGAGGGCGATTGCCTCCCTGCCCTTGCATCGGGTTGACTGCTGTGAGAAGCAGGAGTAGCTTCTCATCAAGCCTTTGGTGTGGTTCAGCAACACTTTCTTATATTTTTATGCATTTGTGAACTGGCCCTGCACGTGGCAGCATTGATCAGACGGACAGCCAACCCGGTTGTCTGTAATGTGCTTGTGGTTCCATTCTGTGTTGGCACCTTTTTATACACGTACACGCACACGCACACACACACACACACACACACACACACACACACACACAAATAGGATTGCCACCTTGGTTCCTGAGAAGGGCTCTCTGTCTTTTTTTTTTAACAACTGCAAGATTAGCAGAAATTCAACAGGTACACCTTTCCCTGGCATTGCACCTCCACCTTGTCTGTGAAGCCTTTGACCCAATGCCTACTTCGTCCTCCCTACCCCACTGTAAATAAGTTTAAGGACATATAACTGAAACAATCACACATTTCCCCCATTTATTTCTTTAAAAAACATTTAGATCTTGCCTTTTCCCTTTATTACAGAGATGTCTAAGGCAACTGAAAACAATAAGATTACAATAAAAATACAGCAATAATAATATTGTAAGCCACAGGAAACCATCAAGAAAGATCACAGCAAAAAGGCAGAACAAACAAAAAGGTCTCTAGCCCCCACCAGAATGCCCACAGGGAGGGTGCTGCTGTTACCCTGCCTTCATTCCCCTTCCCTTCCTCTGTTGTCTCCCTTGTGCCAGTATCTAGATTGTAAGCCCCTTGGGGCAGGGACTGGTCGTCTCGCTCCTTGTAAAGCACAGTGTACGTGGATGGCACTATATGAATGACAGCACGATGGGGGGAAACTACACCTGTTGTCGTCTGGTATGCATCTGTTAAAAGACACAGAGCTTCCGATGGGGGTGGGGAGGTGGCATCCCTGCAGACCATGGCAGCTGTAGAGGCAAAACCAGAGGAGATTTACACAGAAGAACTCATGAAGGAACTCACATAAAAAAAAGGACTGTCAAGCTTTGTTTCCTGTTTCCTCCACATCTGGTCTAACACATACACTCATAACATGCGCAAACTACACATCAAACGAAATGAAGCACGGGGCAATTTCTGTCTAAAGAAGCGCTGGCGGAGCGATGGCTCTGCTGGTGTTGGATGTCGTAAACGTGCCGTAAGGCACATTTTCGACACCCAGAGAGTAAGCAGCGCCGACGGAGAGGCCGGCACCACGTACTCTTCGCCAGATCCAGAGCTGCGCCCACCAGGGAACGTAGGTTTTCCTCTGGTCTGGGCAGGGGCAGGACGGAACGGTGTATTCTGGGGGGGGGGGCGAATTGGCCCGCCTGGCACAGGAGAAGGGAGGGATCATTGGCAGCGCGCTCCACCAAATCCTATCTCCCTTCTTGGGCCTGGCCGGTCTTACACAAGTCCCCCGGATTTGCACCGGCTATTTTGCCGGCGCACATCCAAGGAGGTCCATTGGGCCTGCTGGGGCTCTACCGAAGGGAAAGGGACAAACGTCCCTTTCTCCTGAGGAGTGCTCCAGCTCCGCCGGTGCTGCATACCTAGAAACCCACAGCAGCATTTTTTTTCCCTTTTTCATAAGCAGTAGCATAAAATAACATAATACCAATAAAGGCCCTAACAGCCCAATCCTATGTAGGTTTCCTTGGAAGTGGGTTCCACTTACGTATTTTTCACTCTATAAGATGCACTCCCCCCCCCAAAAAAAATAGGGGGAAATCTCTGTGTGTCTTATGGACCGAATGTTGCCCAAAATCGGGTCCTTTTAACAAGTTTTTCGGCTGCTTGGCCACTTAATGCGTTGCTGTTTTGCAGCTCCAGTCTTCGTCCCACGGTCCCGGCTGCATTGTGGCCCTGCCGGGACTGCCCCCAGTCAGCAGCTCAAAGACGCTGCACTTTCGCTTGTTCTAACAGCAAGTCGCGAGCCTCCCGGACGCTGAGAGCCTGGACGCGGCCAGGAAGCTCTCCACAAACATCGATGTTTGCGCAGAGGTTCCTGGTCGCGTCCAGCACCTGGGAACTTCTCGCAGGCGCTGAACGCGACTGCAAGCTCTGTGCAAACATCGCAGTTACTGCGATGTTTGCGGAGAGCTTCCTGGTCGCGTCCAGGCTCTCAGCGTCCGGGAGGCTCACGTCTTGCTGTTAGAACAAGCGAAGGTGCAGCGTCTTCAAGCTGTTGACTGGGGGCAGTCCCAGCGGGGCCGCAATGCAGCTGGAAACGTGGGACAAAGATTGGAGCTGGAAAAACAACGCGGTAAGCAGCCAAGCGGCTGAAAAACTTGTTAAAGCAAGACATTTTTTCCCCTATTTTTCGCTCCAAAATTCATGTGCGTCTAATGGTCCGGTGCGTGTTATGAAGCAAAAAATACGGTAATTCAATGGGGTTTACTCCATAACAAACGTTTTGTAGCCTTGGCACCCAGTAGTTACTTTAAACAATATATACAGTTAAATCCCCAGGTTTTGCAAATCACTATGATCTGAAATTCCTAATTATACAAACTTGCTCCCTGTGTCCTCTGCATATAGCCTTGTGTCAATGTAATCCTAATTAAGAATTCCTGTTTATATAAATTTCCCATTATCCAAACCTTTGAAAAGTCCCTCAAGCATGTTGATAAATTAGATTGTACAGTATATGAATTTGCACTGGAAACCTCCCTTATCTCTGTCGCACAACCACTTACACATCACTCTCTCTGATCATTGCTCCTATTTTCCTTTATGCCTACGATGTGACACAATCCACATAATAAGACTAAGGTTATTTTGCTGTCAAATCAGCCCGCAGCGTTATGGGGTTTGAAGTCGTGTGGGCATGATTCACACGTCTGCTTTTGAGATAGCGGTCCCCACGCAACAATTTTCACCACCTCATGTTCACGTAGGGAGCCAAAGCAAGTGCCATTTCCTCCAAGGTGAGATGTTTTGAACTGTTCACATGGGCACTATTTCACCTAAACAAACAGCTTCCCAAATGGAGGCAAATAAGCAGGTAGGAGTTTACTGCTCCAATAATAACCTTGCAGATTTCTTTCTCAAGTTATGAAGAACTGAAATTGCACCACTTCTTTGACTACAATAATGGCACAGGCCCAGATCACCTGGCTTAGGATTGAAGCACGCAAACAAGTGACCGCATGCAGGCTCCCTGGCACTGTGCACATTCATACCACAACAAAGCTATTCAACTGGACCAACGTGTCAACAAGTTTCAACAAGATCCTGGAGCCTATAATCTGAGGGAACAAAATACAGCCACTTGCAGGCCTTGGTCCAGTGATTGGATATATAGGGATGTGAGGTTGTGACCAGGCGTAGCACTAGAGCCAGGCCCTGAGGCAGCGAGTAGTCAGCTCCCAGAATGGCTCAAGAAACGATTTGAGTGGGACTCTCCATCCCTGAGAGGAGGGGTCACGGCATAAGGTAATTCCTCCCTCTTGGCTACATGTGAGCTCTCAGATTAGGGAAGAGGCAGAGGGAGTTTGGATTTGATCTGCCAGAGACTGGAATGGCAGTCAAGAGAAAGAGCTGGCAGCCAATATTTGTTTTTCAAACAGCAAATATTACAAAGCCACCCTAAGCCCCCACTGATTCCTCCTCCCAAGGAAACCTGCACCCGGGTTGTTGCAGCAGCTCCTGGAACTTCTCACCACTCGGAGAACACATAGCAATATGTTCACCACCAGGAGCTTCCAGGACTAGAACCCAGAGCTCACAGCTCAGTAAACTGCTTACAGTATGTCGAGCCTCTGTGTGTGTGTGTGTGGGGGGATCTCCCGAGGCAGCAAAGGGATCTCAAGTACAGGACTGAGTATGCCCCACTGGCTCTCCTCAACAGGAAGGGCTTTAACAGTTTCCTGTTCGGCTAGGCAACAATAGTCTTTACTGGCCTGAGTTTTGGCCCGACCTTCTAGCCCAACAGCTGTCTGGAGCGAAGCCCTGACTACCTTGCGGCTTTTATTTCCACTGCGACCCCTGATCACAGCCTTCGCTCTCAGGCAGCCATCAGTCACGCTTGGCACATTCTTCAGCAGCCGCCACCCTCCTTGCTCCCGTTCTGTAGCAACGCCTGAGTTCCAGCAGTGGAGTTCCAGCAGAGCACCAATGGAGGCTTTGCACCAGGGGTTGGAAACCTTTTCTGGCGAAGGGGCCAGATGTTCGGAGACAACACCATCATGTCATTGCCCAACTTCCAGGTTGCCTGGAAGCGGCTGAGCGGAGCTTGGCTTGGGAGGCAACGCCTCCCACCCAATTTGCCGTGTGGTGGACAGGGAATGGCAGAGCCGCCTGACCAGAATTGTGGCACAGGGACTCCGCGAGCCAGGGCAGGCGGCACTGCCATTCCCTGTCCAGCACACGGCAAATTGGGCGGGAGGCGTCACCTCCCAAGCCGAGCTCCACGCAGGCCGAATTACTTTGGGTGGTGGGTCTGATCCATCAATCTCTGCTCTGCACCTTCTTGGGACAAGAATCATCTCTCTCTCTCTCTCTCTCTCTCTCTCTCTCTCTCTCTCTCTCTCTCTCTCCCCCCCCATTGTTTTCAATGCAGCTGCAACAGATGTGAGAAAAATCATTTGTGGTTTCACACCTTCAAGTATCTGCCCCACTTCCCTCCCCTCCCCCCCCACACACTGTGCGCTAGAAGAAAGAACAGGAAAAAGTATTCCTTCCTGGGCAGCCCCTAAAGAAGACACCGATTTCTGTTGAAAACAATGGTGCCACACTGCATGCACACTCTGAAAAAGCCTGTGCCACCACGTTAAAAAGCGGCCCCATATCCTCAAGTTTCCACATCGGAAAGAAAACTTGCTTCAAATGATAACTTGGAAATGCCATTTGGAAACGCCAGCAGTGTTAAAGAAACCCCCCTTTCCTCATGAAACCCAATGGTACAATGAGGACTGTAGCGCCTCACTATGCGCATCTAATAGGCCCCTACACTTGGTTAGTGGCGAAGGCTGTCATTCTATACATACTTACCTGTAAGTAAGTCCCAGAGAACTCAATGGTGCTTACTTCTGAGAAGGCATGTAAGGGATTGCACTGTAAGCCTGCACAGCATTAATGCTCTTTAAAATCCCAGAGTAACCTGCATGGTTAATGTCTTGCTAGTCATAATTTTACAAAAATCAGTCTTTTACTTAAGAGTATGCCTGATGCACATGAAATCAATGCTCCTGGACAGCATTGAGGATTTCGCTGGAAAAAAAAATCTAGTTACAGTAAACAAGAAGTCCACTTCAAAGTGAGATGTTCCCAATGTTGCACGCCATAGCATAGAGAGATAATTTGGTGTAGTTATGATAAATGTCCTGTGCACCAGCATAAAACAGCAAACAACTGGTTCAAAGGAATGCTAAGATTAAGCACATTTAAGCAATTATCTGGGAGAACTGTCTTGCTGGCCATGTACTGTCTTGTTTTTACAATATGCAGCGCACAGAAATGTTTCTGACGTGTGCACGTTGTCAAACTGTGGTATTTCTGAGATTTTTTTTTAAAAAGTAGATACATACAGCAAGGCACTCTTCTGAGGACTAATTTTGGTAGGATGGAAAGAGAAACAACAGACATGTTTAGCCACTACTGCAGGTTCCTATATTAACACATATGAGTGGGTAGCAACACACTTATTTTAGCAGGTCTGGTTCCTGTCTTTCACAGAATCCCACTATTTAACATTAGATTGTGTTAATCTAACACACGTGACTTCTAGCCTGCCACAACAAAAGGAAGCTTAAATAAAACCCTCATCCCAGCCACAGTCTTTATATGGGGCATTTTAAACATTCTCTCTCTCAGAGAGAGAGAGTTATCATGAAAGAAGGAAGCCTGTATGTGCTATAAACAGGATACAATGCACAAGGCTTGCAAAGGTACAGGACAGGAGTGATGGAGGACCATAGCTCTGTGGCAGACCACATGCACATCTCCAGTTAAAGGAACTTGGGCAACAGAGCGAGGGCCAGCTTGGAGGATGCTTCTACTCTCAAACCAGCCCCATATGGTGCCCATCCTCCTGGCCCCTCACCTTGCATCCAGGCAAGTTTGCTTAATTTTGTGAGAGGGCAGTTCATCCAAACTGACCCCCACAACACATCCTGCAAATACGTGTATTCTTTACAGCTAAGACTGCAAGCTGATTCCCATTTACTTGGCAGCAAGTCCCAGTAAACTCAGTGTAACTTACTTCCAAGTAGACATGCAACAGATTGCACTGTTAATGTAGTATTTGCAGTACATGTAGAAGGGTGGTTTGGAAACATGTATGTGCGCGTGCATACACACAATGAAGCAGACTCACCTGGGAGTGAGGGGAGGGGTCAGGGTGTGCAGGCCCTGTTGTGAGTGGATATGGGTTTAATGGTGTGGGGCTGGTTCAGGACTAAGGGCCCAATCCTATCTAACGTTCCAGCGCTGATGCAGCCGTAACAACAGGGCGTGCAGTGTATCCTGCGGTGGGGGGGAGGAAGCCACAGAAGCCTCCTCAAGGTAAGGGAATGTTTGTTCCCTTACCTCAGGGCTGCATAGGTGTTGGAAAGTTGGATAGGATTGGGCCCTAAGAGTCTCCTCCACACGGGCCCCCTGCTGGGAAAGAACTGCTGCTCTTCAGATAATACTGGGTGAGGCGGGCCAACGTACAAGGTAATTTATGTGCAACAGGCACAATTCTGCTCTTTGTACAAAGAAACGCATGAAAAAGGGGGGGCTCCTTATCTACCAGAGGATGGCAGCATCGGTAGTTGAGGCAACAGTGGGGGGCAGAGGGCACCGTTTCCCAGCAGGGGGCACCATTCTGCGGTGGTTCCGCTCCTACTTGGCAGATAGGTCCCAGATGGTGGTGCTGGGGGACGCCTGTTCGGCATCCTGGCCCTTGAGGTGTGGGGTGCCACAGGGTTCCATCCTGTCCCCTATGCTATTTAACATCTACATGAAACCGCTGGGAGAGGTCACCCAGGGATTTGGAGTTGGGTGCTATCAATATGCTGATGACACCCAACTCTATCTCTCCTTTCCACCTGATTCCATGGTGGCTGTTGAGGTTCTGGAGCGCTGCCTGGAGGCGGTTGGGACCTGGATAAGGGCTAATAAGCTGAAACTAAACCCGGACAAGACAGAGGTTCTCCTGGTCCGGAAATCCACGATGCAGGTGCCAGAGTATCGTACTGCTCTGAATGGGGTTGCACTCCCTCTGAAGGAGCAGGTCCGCAGCTTGGGGGTCTGCCTGTATCCGCAGCTGCTCCTGGATTCCCAGGTGGCGGCTATGGCCAGGGGGGCCTTTGCCCAGCTTCGGCTGGTGCGCCAGCTGTGACCGTACTTGGATCGTGCATAGGCAACCTCCTGGTTGTAAGAGTAGGTTTTCTTTGTGCCAGGGAGTGGTGACGGGATACAGGTATCTTGTTGTCTTGTGCTCCCTGAGGCATCTGGTGGGGCCACTGTGTGATACAGGAAGCTGGACTAGATGGGCCTTTGGCCTGATCCAGCAGGGCTCTTCTTATGTTCTTATGTGCAGACCTGACCACGGTGATCCATGCCACGGTGACATCACGACTAGATTATTGTAACGCGCTCTACGTGGGGCTGCCCTTGAAGACAGTTCGGAAACTGCAATTAGTGCAGAATGCGGCGGCCTGTGTAGTCACTGGAGGTAGGAGGTTCAACTCAGTTGGGCCGCTCCTCTGACAGCTGCACTGGCTGCTGATTCATTTCCGGGCCCAATTCAAAGTGCTGGTTTTGACCTTTAAAGCCCTATATGGCTTGGGGCCAGGATATTTGAGAGACCGCCTACTTCTATATAGTCCGGCTCGTCTCCTAGATCATCAGATAAGGCCCTTTTGCAGGTACCGTCGCCCAGGGAGGTGTGAGGGGCGGTGGCCAGAAATAGGGCCTTCTCAGTAGTGGCACCAACCTTATGGAATTCCCTCCCCTTTGACTTATGAACTGCTCCCTCCTTGGACACTTTCCGGCGAGGCCTAAAAACCTTCTTGTTCAAAGAAGCCTTCTGAGTCCTTGCCTTTTTTAACATTCTGCTGGTACATGTGGGGTGCTGCTGTTTTTTATGATCTGTTTTAATGTAATAATTTTTAATCAATTTTTAGATGTTGTTTTTATTAGTTTTTGTTAATTGTGTTTTTTATTGTGTTGAAAGTAATTATTTATGTACATACTTTTCTGGTATTTTTTTTTTTTGCTGTAAGCCGCCTTGGGTCCCTTTGGGGAGAAAGGTGGGATAAAAATATTGCAAACAAACAAACAACAGTGTCCCCAAGAACCACTGCGGCCTCCTCTAACTGGCCTTCTATTGGTTCGTCTTACTCCCCTCATCTCCATCCAGCACTCTGTTGCTCGTTGCACTGACCATGGCACACTGACCTGCCTTAAATCTCATCACTGGCTCAGTGTCTCTTTCCAGGTCCAGCACCAGCTCTTGTCCTCACTTTCAAAGCCCTCTATGGCTTCACCTCCCCTACCTCTCAGCCCTAACAGGCAAGAGCCTGTGACCTTCTCTCTTCCAGCTCCAAAGGGCTCCTGCTCCCTCAAATTACTCCATCCTCTTTTCTGATGCTTTATAAATTATAGGTAACAGTAACAACAGCCTGAGAATGCTAGTCTACTTACTGGGACCTCTGCAGGCTGCCTTTCCCCCCCCCCATGCACACACATGTGTGTGCGTGTGCACATGCATACATGCACAACGCTTATGTGCACACTGCATTGCAGCCGCCCAGTAAACAAACACAGCTCTGGTTGCTAGGTTGAGTGCTAGGTTCCACATGATCCAGGCAAGGAGCTTTTTAAACTCTTTTTTTTTAAGCTCTGTCACAGATAACTCAAGATGTACATGTGTTAAGACCCATTCTCTTCCATGGCTGTTGAGGGTGGGGGGGGGCACGTTATTTTATTTTAGCTTGAGTGGGGAGGGGGCAGTTCCTAATAACATATGCCAGCCCTGGAATTCTCTGCATCTTGCTGGAGATCCTGTTACTCAATGGAGGTATTAAGAACTGAACCCAGGGCCATGGAATGTAGCCGTCTGCATGCTTCCCTGCAATAGTTTACTCCACTCTGTCGTATTTTTGTACTTGAAAACCACACATGCAAACTGTGGCAGGAGCAGCAGAATGAGCAGACCAAAAATACAAAGTAAAGCCTTCGCATATGTTCTAGCCTCTCAGACGAAAAGAGAGAGAGAGAAGGGCAGACAAACACCCACCCTCCACATGTCCAGTAATTTTGTTAGTCAGCTGTCTTTTCCTTGATTGGCCTTCCGGTTGCTGTTGCTCGATAAACACACGGCCATAAAGGTGGGAGACATATCTAATCTTAAAACAAAATGCTTAAAGAAAATACATTTGTGGGGCAACTTACAATTTAACAAACACCCATCTATTACAGCTTTTTAAGGAATGAACACCAGTACTATTCCTCTGCGTACAATTGCATCCATGGTTCCCCCCTTTGTTTAAATTTATGCCTTGTTTGCGAGGATCAGGTCTTGCTGTTTTCATACTTCTTAGTTACACAGCTCCCTTCCCCAAAAGGCCTGCTCTCTCCAGGCCACTTTTAACTGGCTCATAGCCTGCAAGTGAAACCAACAACAGAGCGATTAGCAAAAAGACTGAAAATCAAAAAGCAGGCCAGATTAATTAGACACAGATTCCAAAGTTATCTCCCCATTACCCACACCACCCACGTCCTCCTACAAAACAGGTTAACTGTTTACTCTCCTTCTTCAGGGCATCACTGTAACGCCACAAAGGCAAGCGTGTAGTAGATAAACATCACAGTCCTTCAGGTTTCTTGGCTCCTGTCTTTCTTGCGGCTCACACAGAATGTTCCCAGCCTTTCCCCAGTCTTGGGCAATTCCTAAAATCATGAGTTTAACTAGCATGGTTACGGTGAGGCTTTACAAATTCAACTTCAACAGCAGGGCGGCTGCATCAAGGAGAAACAACATCCTCCTATCTATCACCAGCCAGCCAAATACAGGCAAATCGTAACAGGCACAATTCTCTTTTTCAAAAAAAAAAAAAAAAAATCACACCTTTTCTTTTTCCCAGTGCCCCCCCCCAAATCCAACCCTCCTCTCATACAGACTTAACCAAATTATTTTTGAAATCAATAAATGGCTGCAACAGCATCATCCACACCCCAAAGTATGACTTTTGTCCAGTGGCTCTTTGTCCGAGGACTAGCATCTTCATGAAGAGCAGAGGGAAAGTCCAGTCACATGGCCTCTCAGCGGCAAATGGTGGAAAGGGTCCCGTTCTCTTCTTCCAGCTGCTCTGGACCTGGTTTCTGGGCTACTCCAACTGCTGTACTCCCCGGGGTCACTCAGCAGACCTGGGAGCTTCCACAAGTCTTCATCAGAGGGTTTCTTGCACAGGACCAGCTGGGCTCATCTCCTCGAAACCCTCTTTCTCTCTCTTTCGCTCCATAATTTCAGTCATTTACACTGGGCAGGATCTCAAACCAAGGCAGAAAAACTTCCCACTCTCTAAATTAACCCCCATAACTTCCAGGCATCTGTCTTTTTGCCACTGCTGGAACTTGCCTCTAGGGAGCACTAACTGTCGAGATTTGATCCCACCCACCAAGGTCTTTCCAGGGCATACAAAGACCATAAGACGCTTCTGTTCGCTTCTGCCTCCAGCAGGTGGTGATTGTCCCCTCTGGCCCACACGCTCCCAGCTCTTCCACCTGCATGTTTTATTCTGCAGGCACACATGGAATGGAGCCATCTATAGGCAGGATCTCCTCACCTTCGGGCTTCAACTTGTCTGTCTCCACAGCACTCACTTCCAGCATGGGCTGTGCTCCCTTCATCATCTTTATCTCCACCATCATCACCACCTTCACCTGCTGCTGCCTTTTCAAAAGCTTAGACTGTGCCCCTCCCCCTCACAGTGGCCATGGGGCACCAACTGCCTTGTGAAGAAGAAGAAGAAGAAGAAGAAGAAGAAGAAGAAGAAGAAGAAGAAGAGCAGCAGCAAGAAAAAAGAGTGTATGATTTTATGATTTTTATCATTGTATTGTACAGTTTAATTGACATGAGCTACACTGGAGGCCAGCGGGTGGAGCAGTGTGTTAAACCGCTGAACCATGAGCTGTCGATCGAAAGGTCGGCAGTTCGAATCCGCGACGGGGTGAGCTCTCATTGCTTGGCCAGCTCCTGCCAACCTAGCAGTTCCAAAGCATGTTAATGAGAGTAGATAAATAGGTACCGCTTGCGGGTAGGTAAACAGCGCTCCGTGTTCCAGCCGCATGCTACGCGCTGCGGCAAGGAGAGTCATGCCGGCCACATGACCACGGAGGCGTCTTCGGACAATGCTGGCTCTTCGGCTTTGAAATGGGAATGAGCACCACACCCTAGAGTCGGACACGACTGGACTTAATTGTCAGGGGTCACCTTTACCACCTTTACCTTACACTGGAGGCCAAAAGGTAGAATAAAAACCTCCAAAAGAAATAAAACTAAATATATACATCTCCAGCTTCTGCACATTATTTACAGGGCTGGAGGCTTTTCTTGCAACCTTGTGTTCCCATCACTGCTGGCGGACTCCTGGGCAGATGAGGCCTCGTGGTTCTCAGCTATGGACGGCAACACTTCACAGGCCAAGCTCTTTGCTGTTTGTCCACTTCGTGGACCTTCTCAGCCACCCCTGCAGGCTTGCCTCCTGGCTGAACCAACAATAGGGCTTTCACCTCCTTGCAATGAGAATCCAGATTCTGCATTGGTTGCATCTGCGAGATCTCTAGGCTGCCCATGCCAGCTCTGAGGTCTTCCTTTGAGGTCTTCTTTCAGCTGCAAGCTTATCTGTTCACTTTGCTATTGCAGCATTAACCTTAATTGCTCTAGGACAGGGGTTGTCAACCAATGGTACTAGTGCCACCAGTGGTACTTCGGCCGACTGCTGGTGATACTCGGACCGCAGGAACGCAGCACTTTTGGTGGTGTGTTTTCACTCCCAAGAGGCTCCTGCCCTTGGCCAAGCCTCTCAGGAATGCTGAGAAGTGCCCTCTCACCTGCCCAGAGCCTCCTACCTGCGTTTTCTGGCCTCCGATAACCTGAAAACTTGGAAGTAACTGGTGATGATGTCATTGCCAGTCACTTCCGATGGTACGCAGGAAAGTGGCACCGAAGGTGGCCGGGAAGGGGTTGAGAACCCCTGCTCTAGGAGCATTGCAGTTCATTTATCAAGCTTGGCTCAGTCACACTGGATCACAGTTCCTCTCCAAGGAAATCCCAATCCCACTTTTCACATCAGAGTTACATGCTTGTGCGCCCTAATTCCCTGAGCACCGAGAAGTTCCAGGGGCGTTACCCGGGTTCAGGCTTCCTTTAGAGGAGAAATCACTTTCTGGTGAAGCTTATGGTGTCCTTGTAATTGTGTTGTTTCCAAAACACAGGTTTGAGCATTGGCTGGAGTTCGATAGCATGTGCTCCTGCAAGCATCATCCCCTGCATTTGTCTTCTAAGCACATCTGCTGCAGCTGCTGGCTACCAGCTCCATCCCTTAGGTTCCATTGCAGTCCACCTCAGTTCAACTCCGTCCTATCTCTTTCTCTTCCAGAATCTACAGCCCATGCTCTGACCACCCAAAGGAAGCCATGAGTCACCTGACACTCACACTTCACTTCCTCCTCAGGTAGATGTACAGGGTCCTGAGGGTCCCAATGGAGGCTTCTATTCGGGACCATCAGGGAGTTGTTATGAACCAGACATTAACTAAACTCCTGGAGTATTAGCTTAACAAGAGCACTGGCTGGAGGAGTATCCCCGACTGCTAACCTGTCACAATACCCTCACAGTGCAATGGCGTTCATTAAGGTTACAATCCTAAACTCACTTACTAGAACTCAATTCCACTGGATACACTGACTCGTATCCACGTAAACATGCTTAGGACTGCTCACGTCCGCTCGGGGTCCCCCTGAGTCAGCAAGGGAAATCTGGATTTGCATGCACAAATCCCATTCATAAATCAGGATCCACATGTTCACACTGCTCACACATTCCCTGGATGGACATCCACACCCAGCAATTGGGATCATGCAGGTGCTTCCTCATTTCGAGGTAGGAACCACTTGCATGCTACGCAATACAGAATATATTGAATGTGGATGGATACATAACTGCATTGCAATGCACATCAGATGTACCAAACCTCATTAGGGCTGCACTGTGTGGACAGGGATGCTTCTCCCCAACAGTCTTCTGAAGCACATGGCAATAGGTATCCCACAGCCCAGTCCAGCCTAAGGCCTCAGCGGCACAATTCAGGCACAACTGCAGCCTAAGCGCCTTAGGCTCGAGTTGTGCCTGAATTATGCCGCAGAGGCCAAATTTGTGCTGCAATTGTGACTGACATAGGACGGGTTAAGGAAAGTTGACCAATTCAGTCCTAAGTTCGGCATAAGAGGTATTCCGTCCTAAGTTTGGCCTAAAAGTGGGCGCGTTGGGGGCGTGTCGGGGGAGTGACGGGGGCGGTTACGAAATTTGTTCCGGTTCCAGACACTGGCGACCCCCTGACACGCCCCCTCAAGCACAACTCAGGCACAAAATTTGGGTGAACAAAAAGGGTGGACTCAAATGTGAGGAGACCCATAGGAGCCATTTTACCTTACCCACACCAGCCCTCTCCTGAAAAGTTCTAACACCCTGGTCCCGAGTTGTGCCTGAGTTAGGATGGAACAGTTGTGGCCTAACTCTGGACACGGACCCAAATAGTTACCCTATCAGCACCCAGTCCCACCCAGCCTCTTTCCCACAAAAGCCCAGCCCCAGCCCTCCACTCTCTCTCTCTCTCTCTGAGCACATGGCATGAGGTCCTGTCCCCCAGCAGCCACAAAGTGGGACTTTGAAAAATTTCAAACACCCCATTTCTCTCTTCCCTTCTCCTCTCTGCCCCCCTCTAGGGCAGAGAGGGCTGAGCCGCCTGTGGCCAAACTGTTTACTGCTGTGCCTGGGCAGCTGTCTGCATGCAAGTGTTTGCTAACCCATGTCTTTCTCCCAGCCCCTCTCCCCCCCCCCACAGGCAACAACACCAGCAGGTAAGTGCAGGTAAGAGCAGGGTTCGTGCTGACATGTGGTCTGACTTCTGCCTCTTTGCATATAGAAATATAGGTAGGATACATGCCTCTTTACCAATGTCTTGTCTCATAGCTGCCTGCAATGCCTGCCATGATATGCCTCTTTACCAATGTTGTGTCTCATAGCTGCCTGCAATGCCTGCCATGATATGCCTCTTTACCAATGTTGTGTCTCATAGCTGCCTGCAATGCCTGCCATGATATGCCTCTTTACCAATGTTGTGTCTGATTGCTGCCTGTAGTAATTTGTAGGCTGGTGTTTGTAGTTTGAGATCGTCTTCGTGCCCGCTTGACCCTTGCCCAGCTTGGCTATTACGATCTGCGCGGGTTGGGCTGGCCGACTGGGTGGAACCTATTGTGAATTCATCATTGCGGGAGGGAGTGATGCCTAGCATCCTGAAGACTGCAATTGTGCGTCCCCTCCTGAAAAAACCATCTTTGGATTCCTCCAATTTAAATAACTATCGGCCAGTTTCCAATCTGCCTTTTTTGGGTAAGGTGATTGAGCGGGTGGTAGCGTCTCAGCTCCAGGGGATACTAGATGAAACGGAGTATCTGGACCCTTTTCAGTCTGGCTTCAGGCGGGGCTTTGGGACGGAGACAGCCTTGGTCGCCCTGCTGGATGATCTTCGCCGAGGACTGGACAGGGGGAGTGCATCCCTGCTGGTCCTTTTGGACCTCTCGGCGGCTTTCGATACCATCGACCATGGTATCCTTCTGGGCCGATTGGCTGAGTTGGGACTAGGGGGCACTGCTTTGCAGTGGTTCCATTCCTACTTGGCTGACAGGTCCCAGATGGTGATGCTGGGAGATGCCTGTTCGGCGCCCTGCCCTTTACAGTGTGGGGTGCCACAGGGTTCTATTCTGTCTCCCATGCTTTTCAACATCTACATGAAACCGTTGGGAGAGATCATCCGGGGATTCGGAGTTGGGTGTCACCAATATGCTGACGACACCCAACTCTACCTCTCCTTGCCATCTCGCTCCAGGGAGGCTGTGGAAGTCCTAGAGCGCTGCCTGGAGGCGGTTGGGGTCTGGATGAGGGCTAATAGGTTGAGATTGAATCCAGAAAAGACAGAGGTCCTACTGGTCGGGAAAGCTTCGATGCAGGTACTGAGTCATCTGCCCGTTCTGAATGGGGTTGCACTCCCCCTGCAGGAACAGGTGCGCAGCTTGGGAGTACTTCTGGATTCACAGCTCTCCCTGGAAAGCCAGGTGGCGGCTGTGGCCAGGGGTGCGTTTGCCCAGCTTCGGCTGGTGCGCCAGCTGCGGCCGTACTTGAGTCGATCGGACCTGACCACGGTGGTCCACGCCTTAGTGACTTCAAGACTGGATTACTGCAACGCGCTCTACGTGGGGCTGCCCTTGAAGACGGTTCGGAAGCTGCAATTAGTGCAGAATGCGGCGGCCCGGGTGGTTGCTGGAGCTAGGCGGTTTGACTCCGTTGAGCCGCTGCTTCAGCGGCTGCACTGGCTGCCCATTCGGTTCCGAGCCCAATTCAAGGTGCTGGTAATGACCTTTAAAGCCCTTCACGGTTTGGGTCCAGGATATCTGAGGGACCGCCTTCTCCCATACATTCCGGCCCGCTCTCTTAGGTCATCTGAGGGGGCTCTCCTGCGTGTACCACCTCTATCGCAAGTTAGGGGAGTGGCAACACGTGGGCGAGCTTTCTCTGCTGTGGCGCCACAACTGTGGAACTCCCTACCAGGGGATTTGAGAACCACCCCCTCCCTCATGACTTTTCGGCGAGGGCTCAAAACATTTTTGTTTCGTCTTGCGTTTGGGTGATGGGTTGTAGCCTGCCTCCTGTGTCTCAAGATGCTCTGCCATGTTGCTTTTGTGCTCCCTACTGTTGCCCCCCAGTGGTTTTTATTGATATTATTGTTTTTATTGTTTTTAAATTATGTATTTAAACTGTTTGTATTTTAAACTGTTTTTAATTTTTGTTGTAAGCCGCCTTGGGCATTTGCCTCGGCATGGGATAAGGCGGGATATAAATTTTTTAAATAAATAAATAAATAAATAATGTGAGCACACAATGCCACAAGTGTGGAACTGTTAGCCTTATGTAGACACCAGCTGTTCCCCCCCCCTTTTCTCCACAGGGTCTACTCACAGGTCAGTATTGGTAGGTTTGCCATGGTTGTGACCCACACGTTCTGTTGTTGTCTTCTCTCTCTTTGACCCCTTTCCCTTACAGGATCATGTTCTCCTGACACCCAGGGAAGGAGCGCAGACCATGCTATGTGTCTCACACCTCTCAGCTGTGTTTAATTTCTCTCCCTGCAGGCCTTTGCAACCGGCACACTGGCATTTCTTCAATGGCGATTGCTACCACACAGCAGCTGCCATGGAACACCCCTGTGTTTTTTGCCTCCCCAGGAACGTCCACTACCACCTACCTTCCTGGGAGCACCCCTGGGCCTGCAGTCTGGTTGCCCCATGGTCGTCTGCCTCGATTCTGCCAGAGGTCCTGGAGCCTGCCCTGCAACCCTCCTCAGCTGCCTGTGCTGCTGCTGCTCCACCTCCCTGGCTGCCTACTTGCTGTCCCTCCCCTTTCCATGGTGCAGGCTGTGGTTCCACAGGGGAAGGGCCTGCATCCCCTGGTCCATGGGGCATGCCTGCTGCTGCTGCTGCTGCTGCTGTGGTCCAAGTGGCCGCTGTGACTACCCCAGGCAGCCTCGCCTGGCCATCTCTGCCACTGTTCTGGAACAATAAAGATGCCCCTGAAAACACATGTCCCCAATGTTACACAAGCACTGCCCCCCACACACAGAGACAGTCCCCAGCACACAAGCCCCTGCATGAATCCCAGCCAGGGCCTGCCACAGCCAGCCCAGGGAGACCACAGCAGGGGGGCTGCCAGACCCTCAGGGCTCAGAGGGGAGTGGGGAGTTGGGGGGCCTCTCAGGCAGGCAAACACTGACAGGCGACATGGCGCACGTCCGCCACGTCCGTGAAGAGCCCTTTCGGCAACCTGGGCTCTCACCCGCCCTTGGTCCGCCCGTCAACAGCGTCCATTTCCGCCCTCGGTCCGCCCGTCGTCCGTTTCCGCCCGTCACCGGCGTCCGTTCTGCCCAAGGTCCGTCTGCATAAGAGGCGCCCGTTCCTGCATTGCCTCCATCTGCGAAGTGACCCCTGTGTCCCTATTGGTCTCTGCAGACCCCTCTCCCTGTATCCCTCTCCCACCAGCCTTGTTGTCTGTCTGTTTCTGACCCACCCGTGCCCCTCCCCAGCACCCACTGTCTGCCTGTCTGTCTGCCTCCCCTCCCACTCCCTGATGATGGAAGCTGGCCACCCCCCCACCCCGCCAGAGCGCCTGCCGCGACGTGCCGACGTTGCCCCATCTGGGGGTGTGATGAGCTGCGTGCGCCCTTCCCGCTCGCAGCAGACATGCCCAAGGCATCTCTCGGTCTTGGCCGGGGCACGGAGCAGAAGGGACGCCGGGATACCTTATTTGTGGGCATTGCCACGGCCCTGGAGGCCCAGGGCTTCAGGCAGCGCACGGGCATGTCATGGCAGAGGCAGTTCCAGACCTCATGAGACCCCCCTTGTGTGTGCCGTTCCCACCCCATCCTTCCCTTCTCTCCCCCGCTCACCCCCCCATGACTCCCACGTGCAGCCTCACTGTGGCTTGGGGGTGGCATCGCCTTCTGCAGGAGGGAGGGCAGTGGCACTCCCCCCTGCAGCAGGTGGCTAATGCCCAGGGTGCCCTGGGGCAGCTGGCACTGGCACAACCTCTGCCCTTCAGCTGACTGTCAAATGCGCAGTGCCTGCAGGCCTGCCTGTGGCTGCCCATCTGCTGCGAACGCTGCAGCAGCTGTGGTAGGTGCACACAGACGAGCTCAGGAGGGGGCTCTTCGCTTCCACAAGACTGACACCTCACCACAGGAGCCTGCCTGCCTCTGCGGTAAGTTTTGCCTCGATCCTGGCCCACTGCTCTTGCCTCCTGCCTAACTCAGGCATAGTTGCAGCCTATCTCAGCCCTATCTTAGGCCACAGCTACGCCACAATTGGGCCTCAATTGGGCCTGACTTGTGCTGAGTTAGGCTGGACTGAGCCCCCAAGCTTCTATCTGAGGCCACCACACTTAGGCCCCCATTTGTGCCTAGTGTTCCGGCAGCACAGGGGCTTTCACAGTGCTACAAAAGCTGGACCGCCACTGTGCGCTTCTGGGCTGCTGCCGCGAACAGGCAGTGACATGACATGCACAGCAGCAGCGCCCCAAGTCTCCACCAGACTTACCTCTGGATAGAATTGTGCTGTTTTAGGATGTAATTCTTTGCATGCTTTCCTGGAGTAAACTCCATTGAACACAATGGATCTTACTTCCAAGTAAACATGCATAGGACTGTGCTGTTATGTTGCATGTATTATGAGTTGCATGCAACATAATGTGAATACAACTAACAATTGTGGATCAGGGCCATAAACCCCTCCTCTGAAGTAGCTGCTCTGAAAGCTTTTAGTACAGTATTTACTTACTAGATTTATATTTATTTAGTACATTATATTGGCAAGAATGCTTATAAAAGAGGTTGTTGGCAAAATTCTGTAAGCAAACAGTCACTCTTGTCTTTCCATACCTCAAGTGTGTCTTCTTGGGGTCAAGTTTTCAGAACTCTAAATATTCATTCTGCCATTTGGCAACATCTCCCCCTTCTGGATATAAAATTTGCACTATTAAAAAATCCATCAGTGGTTAAGAACGGTACTGGGGGAAGGAAGGATAATGTCCACAATCTCAGCAAGAAACTCAGATGCCAACAGTGCAGCTGCTGTCGCATAATGAAACTCTAAAGGGCAAGATCCCCTGCTAACTGGGCAAGTGGCACTGTTGGTGCTCCTCTTATATTTAGCAGGGGGAGAGTAACTGCCCCCCTTTCACCCCAGCACAGTGTCTTTTCTGGTTGCTGGTTGCTGGTGGTGTTCTGTATCTTTTTTAGATTGTGAAAAGCGGTATATAAATACTGTTAATAAAACAAACAACAACAACAACGATGATAATAATAATAAAGCCGAGCCTTGCAGGCTACCAGATTGTACAGCTCTCTGCTCCATTCATTTCTCACAAGTCAGGGTTAGGCGGCTTCCATGAATGGAAGGCCTCTGACTAACAAGACAGCGATGCGATACTATCAACAATGGCTCACCATCTGGCATTTGCATGGGGGAATGTAAAAATGGACCAGGTCAGCAAATATAGTATAGGCAGCAACTATGTGCGCTCTCTCACTCGCTCTCTGACCTTTTCTTTGAGTGATATCCTGAGTGATATATTATCAATTGTACAGCCCAAAGGAACTGAAATCCATGCCCTGAGTCACTGGAAAAATCAATACCCTGGCAACTAAAGTACCTAGTTTGATATTGGCCAGTTTAAGGAACTGCAGGCAGCTTGCTGGGGTGGCACAAGCTCCTCCTTCATCCCAACAAGCAAAGTTTTTGAATGCGCATAACTGGTGCAAGAGCCAGAGGCAGTGTGCCAAGCCATTGTTTTCCCAATCAGGGCAATGTGGGCGAGTGTAAACTTAGGATCTTTGCTTGCTGATTAAACAGTGCTGGAAGCCACTGTCCAATGGCTTTCCCATTTCAGTACTGTATGCATGAACAGAACTTCCTTTGGTACATAAATTAAGACCTGTCCAACGGAGCCCAGCATAACACTTGCAAACTGCTGTCTCAACTGATCTTGTCGATTACCTTCCTCTTTAGAAACACAAGGAGAAGATCCTTTTCTTCTCCCCCTCTACGTAAGGAACTTCACGAGAAGCTTGAACATTAGAATGGAACATTACAAAATGCTGATAGTTTCGCTCCCAGTCAGTAATGTCGCCAAAACTATTACTAGCTTACGGCCCAATCCTGTCTACGGCACCCGCCGCATCCTGTGTGTACAGGATTGAGCCTGCGCCGGCAGAGCCGGAGGCCTCCTCGAGGTAAAGGGACGTTCTTCCCTTTGAGCCCCAGCTGCACCAATGGGTCTACTCAAATGTGCACCAGCTATTTTGGTGGCACACACTCGAGAGGCCTGTATAGGACCCAACAGGCCCGGAAAGGGAGATAGGATATGGCGAAGGAGGCCCGCTGCTGATCCCTTTTCGGGCCCGGGAAGTAAAATTTTGGCTTTTCCCTTCCACCTCACGAGCCACATAAAATTAAAAAGGGTGCATTATAAACATCAAAATCAACATGCCATTGAGAAAGATTAACACGGAGTTCATGGGAACACCTTGATGAACTCGCTCTCGTTCAGCCTAACAGGATTGCTGCAAAGATAACTGCATGTACGCTGCGCTGAGCACCACGGAATAGCCAGATGTGATAGACAGGTGTTCTGAGTTATGCAGCGACTGAGTGCTTATGTACGCTACCAATCCTTATAAACCAAAGCAGATTTAGCCTCTAGCTACCACAGAACATCCACAGAAAATATCTGAGAACTGACTCAGGCATAGTAAGAGTATATGAGTCTTGCTGAAGACAAGCCCCTGAAGGAATTTCCTTGCACAAATTAACATAATTCTGTATTGCATTCAGACACAATGCGCATTCTGTGCACAGCCCAGACCTCTCTCCCACACCTTCCTTGGCCTATGAAAAACCCAACTGCAGGTTGCCTGCACAAAGAGCCTTTCCATAGAGCTCTGTCTAAAAACCTGTTTATTTATTTTATTTATTTTTCACATTTTTATACCGCCCTTCCTCCAAGGAGCTCAGAGTGGTGTACATATTTCCTCCCCTCCTTTTTGTCCTCACAACAACCCTGTGAGGTAAGTGGGGCTGAGAGATAGTGACTGGCCCAAGGTCACCCAGGAAGCTTCGTGGCTGAGCGGGGATTTGAACCTGGATCTTCCAGGTCTAAGTCCGACTCCCAAACCACTACACCATCCTGGCTCTCTGTTCAACAAATCTGTTTAGTTACCAATCCCTGAGTGGCATCTAAATAAATCAGTAGTCAAAGTTCAGCAAACACCACAACTAGCATTGCAAAATGAGTGAGATAACCAATTCTCCTGAGCAGATAACATCCATAGCCAGGCTTACCAGATCGTCGCCGGGACGGGAGCGGTCTACCCTTAAGGGGGAGGGGCGTGGGTGGCCCCCACACCCCTCCCCCTTAAGGGTAGACCGCTTCCGTCCCGGCGACGATCTGGTGAGCCTGTCCATAGCCTAGGCCACCCACCGCACTCCCTAAGACCAGCAAGGCCTTCCCTCGAAGCCCACCACTACTCCCTGGGCGATATTGTAGACACCACTGAGCATGTACAGTCTGTTTCCTCACTGCCTCCCCCTTTATTGTGGGGGAGCAAGAAAGGAAGATCCCAGGCAGAATTGCAACTCTTTTTTTTTGAAAAGCTGGTAGAGACACTGTGCCTTTAACAATTGTATGGTAAACAAACTCAACAGGTGAAGTTCTCCCTGCTGAGATGCGAATGTTCCACTGATTGAATTTCTGCTTGTCAGGCAGCCTGTTAGAAGTTCATCCAGTCAGGAAAGCGAAAAGTGGCAACCTTTCCTTCAGACATGCTCATGGTTTAGGCTCTCTTAAAGAGATAGGATTTGGGCTGCCTTCCCCTATATTCTGGGAAATCTGTAACTAAAGCCTTCCAACAAAAGTGCCAGTCGCTGCTCACGGCAAAGTTGCGCAGACCCCTGCATATGTCTGTAACTTAAAGCACATTACAGGGTAATCAGTTTGCACTAAATGATGTTAGATCAGCATGTTCGGAGACTCTTCTCTTGTCCACGTGTTCAAATTAGATGAACAACGTGGCTTAATCAGGTGGCGGAAGCTGGCGTCGGCAACAGGTGTTAAATGTCCACCCTTTGCCCCAGATAACTAGTGGAATGTCTGGGGCAGATGCGAGCCTTTCCTGGCTCACCTTTCAGGGCTGCTAGATCTGCCTACGAAATTGGCTCCTCCTGCCAAACCAGGTCAGGCCTTCCAACAAAAGCGCCAGCTGCCGCTCACGGGGTGGGCAGGCAGAGTTGCGTAGCCCTGCATAGCATAGACACGACAACCCAAGGGCGGGTCGGATGGATCAGAGATTAAGGGGTGAAGTCGAATGTAATTTCACACACGACGAGTCTCCCGGGAGGGTCTGGATTGCAAGGTGTGAAATTACACTCGTTCCTTAGTCTGGAGGGCTTGGAAAGACAAGACTGGAGACAGCACAGCCGGCGGGGGAAACGCTTGGCTCGCAGTTATACCGCACGTAAACAGTGACTTGGGAATATAGATGAAGATGGAGTGGCTCTTGCTTCCGAGAAAACGTAAATCATCCCATGGAGTTCGATGGGAGTGGGGCTGATTCCCAAGTAAACGTACGGACCGGGTTTCCAAGAGTCCCATGGTGGAATTGAGAGTGCGAGGAAGCAGGCCAGGACCGACTCTTCTTGCAGAGACAGGTTTAGGCCGATAGATGGCGCTGCCACAGTGTTTTTAGAGAGCTTGCTGGGCAAATCCATTTGGGCAGGGGAAGAGTAAACCCCTGTTCCTCTTGTCGTCATAGTCCTCTCTCCCCCCCCACCCGCTGCAATGAGCCATTCCGTCGGCAACTGAGGACGTGGCTCTAGCGGTGCAGTGTTCGGCCGGCCTCTTCCTGTTCCGCTGCGGGCCGAGGCCTGCGTGTGGGTCTTGCCTGTTCCTTGATCCGATCCTCATCTCGCGGAGGATGAGGAAACCCCGCGGTGGGGGCGACGGCGGCTGAGGGAGCCCGGCCGGAGCCCCGGCGATGGAGGAGAAGTTCGGCGGGAGCGACGAGGCCCTGGCCGGAGGCGGGCGGCTGGGGCCGGTGGATGTGCCCAGCGCCCGGTAATTGCCCGTCGCTGGGCCGCCTCGTTGAGGGAGGCTGAGGCCGCTAATGAGCCTTGGGGAACTGGAAGCCTCTTTCCGGGCACACTCGGCTGCTGCTTGCAGTGCCTGCCCCTCCTCTGCTCCTGCGGCTCCCGAGCCTCCGGCGTGTGGGCTGGCGAGGGAGAGAGAAGCAGCACCGGGCGGGCAGCTGCCTCCCTTCGCTTCTGTCTCGCTTGTCGATGGCCAGGTGCCGCCTGCTGCCCTACCCCCACCCCTGCCGAGGACGGGCTGCCAGGCAGGATGTTCGAAGGGGTAGGTCCTGCACCGCAGAGAGGCTGCAATTCAGTCCCAGTAAAGGACAGCCTTGTTGGTCTCCTGCAGCAAAAGCAACAAAAGCTAGGGTCCTAGGCGCTGTTGCTTCGGAGTAAGCTCCTTTAAGTCGGTAGTACATTGGACTGTAATCATCCAATGTCATGACATCTTGCAGGGCAGCCTCGTTTTATTTGAGGGCATGAGCTTTTGTGGGCCAGGGTCCTTGTGAGTTTGACAAAATGGACTCTGACCCATGAAGGTTTCTGGCAGACTGTGTTAGACCTTTAAGGTGCCACAGAGCTCTGCTCTTTTTACTTCGAGACTAACATGATTAGCATGTTAGCTAATCTTCATTAGCATCTTCTGAAATTCATTGTTTTAATAGCTGTGCGTATGAGGGATATTTGTCAAGTGCCGGTACCTTCTCTTCCCCCATCATAGCATTTTTATAGCAAACTGCACCTACCAGATTTCCTCCTCATTCACAATTGGTACAGGAACCCTTCCCTTCTTTGCATCCAATTGCCTTGTTGCCACTTGCAGGTCTGGAGCAGGATCATGTATCTAAGTATTGCAATAGATCAGGGGTTCTCAACCAGTGGCGGTACTAGTACCACCAGTGATACTTTCACAGACTGTACTCGCAGCATACTGTGGACTGCCAGAACCCCTGGAACCCTGCTCTGATGCTATGCTTTTGGTGGTGCATTTTTGCTCCCGAGAGGCTCCTGCCTTTGGGCCACCCACCCACCCAGAGCCTCCTACCTATGTTTTCTGGCCTCTGAAAACCTGGAAGTAACTGGAGAAGATGTCATCGCTAGTCACTTCCAGTGGTACGCTGCAGGAGAGTGGCATCAGGGGTGGTACTTGGCCAGGAAGGGGTTGAGAACCCCTGCAATAGATAGATAGGGAAAATCTATCTATCAGGGCCAACTTTATTTTAAAAGATCTATATACTGCTTATCAATTAAAAAAAGTTCTCAAAGCAGTTGACATAGCAAAGGAATAAAATTTTGAGACTTGGTAACAAATCCTTCTGTGCAACTCTTGGGTCTACTGCACATGTTTCTGAATTTCAGTGCAGATGTCACTTCTGACATAGTAGGTGAACTTCCTGCTGCATATGTGAAAGCTGCCTTGATTGCCCTCATTGGGAGAAAGGTAGGATAAAAAAATCTTAAAATAAATAAATTGCTTCATGTACACACTCCCCAGAAAACCACGGCCAATGTGTGCCACTAATTTTCACCTAAGGAGGATTATCATGTGCAGTGATCTACGTGCAGGAGTTGCATGGCTTCTGTGTAGAGAAGCTTGGTAATGTGTGAAGCAGCTGGGAAAGGCTCAGAAAGTCTTCAGGATTTTATTGGACCTTAGTTACACAGAAATTTGATGCAGGATGTGTTTAAGCATAATAATCCTGTGGGGTTCTGCAACCCATTCACTTTTAGCCATCCATAGACTGCTACTCTTCAAACTCCACAGAACTCCAAATGTTTCAGAGTACAAAAACTGCATAGTGTTCTGTATAGATTGTGCATATCTACAGTGTCTTATTCCCTACTTGTGTATGCAACAGAGTCCATTGATTATAAATCAGGCCAGCTTGTTTCACCACTCATTTAGTATGTGAGTGTCAATCCTTTTTGATCAGGGACCTTCCCAAACACAAAGGTTAAGTCTTGAAACATGTTGGTGTATGCAAGTGGGAAGGCTGGCTATCTTATCAACAATGCTGGTCAAAACTCACCCTGAGATGTCCCTTGTTTTTGTGCTATGGTACCCTGGAGCAGGATTACTCAAAAACCATGTAGCACATAGTGCACTAAGCATACAGCACAATCCTAGGCTTACCTTGTGCTGGCGCTGGGTGTTGCAAACGTGCCGTAAAGCGCGTTGTGACACCTAACGAGTTGGCATCAGTGCCAAGCCCTGTGTTGCCTGCTCACCAATCAATGCTGGACCCATCTCTGTGGAGCAGGTAAGTCCTGCTCCAAGCAGTGCAAGGGTAGAGGAGGGTGGGGAGGGGCATAACGGTGGGGGTGGGCGGATCGGGACTGGGAGGAGGGTGGGACCGGCATTCTCATTGGACGCCATATCCTATCCTCCCTCTCAGGCCTCAAGCCCTGACACGGGGCAGCTCAGTTCTACATCAGCTAAAGAGCTGGCGGAGAACCGAGTAGCCCCATTGCAGCGGCTGGGGGTTTACCTGGGGTAAGCGGGCAAATGCCTGCTTACCCCGAGTAGACCCCCAGCTGTCTCCTTCCCCGGATAGGATACGGCATGAGCTGCATGGCCCACGCTGCACAGCCTATGCTGGAGATGGATAGGATTGGGCTGGTAGTGTATTGCATACATACTGACACATCACAGTCTTGTTTTGCTAGATGAAAAGTGCCCCAAATAGGCAGCATCTATTTTCAGGGTATTTCTGTCTCAAAATGCTTTCTAGAGTTAGCAGGCACATCCAAGATTTGTAGATCATATAGGCCAGATACCATCTCATACCAGAGACCATTTGTCCATCAGAGGAAGGGAAATGCCATGATCAATAGCCCTGGACATTGGAGACGTACTTAGTTCACTGACCCAGTGCTCTGAAAGGTAGCTATTTGGTAATACTGCATGTCCCTTTTATGTTATTTTGTATCTTTATTTAAAAGCATACCAATATTTCATATTAACTTTCCTTTTTTCTAGGCTGACAAAGTACATTGTGTTACTGTGTTTAACTAAGTTTTTGAAGGCCTTAGGATTGTTTGAATCCTATGACCTCCTGAAAGTAGTCCATCTTGTACAGTTTATCTTCATAGTAAAACTTGGGTAAGTTTACTGTTGTTTGAATAATCTACATAACTTTTGAGAATTGTTTGGTATCAATTTGTGTGGTGTTATCCTAGACTTGCTGTTGAGGACATAGGCCCAGTGTTTGATTGCCAAAGCACAATCATTGTTTAGGAGTGCTCCTAGTACTCTTCCCCTCCCATACATTTTTGGAGCTAACTGTGATTTGTGTTATACCAATACAGTAGAATACAATATTCACAGGGGATAGGTTCCTGCCGCCGCTGCCGCCCCCCGTGGACACAGGGAACCCATGGATGGGGGTGAATTCTATCCTCCGTGCGCCTCCCCAGCGGCCATTACCTTATTTAAGTTGATCTCGCTGGCGCCAAGCAAACCCGAGTTTTGTTTAAACCAAACGCTATAAGCAGCAGCCTGCTGCTTATAGCACAGCTTCTGACTGAGTAGAGCCGACAGCCTCAGTGCTAGAGAGGCTCCGATGTTAACAGGAACCTGTTAATGGCCATGGAGTAATGGCCGTGGGGGAGAATTCGGCAACCGCGGATGCCGAATCAGCAGATACGGGGGCCCTACTGTATTTTAATTAAACGTAGTTAGAGTCAAACCAGAGTTTGAAATCATGGTCAGAAGCAGGTTTATAAACTGTGGTTTGGGCTAACTATGATTAATAAAAATGTTGGTGCAATCAAAGTTTCTTCCAAAAAGATGGAGGATGGCTGCCCATCTCTGAATTTCTTGGGAATTTGGGTAGGAATAATAGTGGGTGGTCATGTCATATGTTATGAATGTGCCAGATCTAAACGTTCACAGGGGCAGAGATAGATTGAAGTTGGTGGCACTATGAATGGGTATTTGTAGGAATCATGTTGCTTTGCCAGTGTGACAGGCGCTCATGTGCAGGAATTCATAGGAAACCTTGTGTGAAGATTGTTCTGTGTCATCCTACACACAGGTTTGGGGATGTGCACATGCACGTGATGTGTACACTACACACACGGTGAATCCATGGTTCAGAGTATCTCCACATCATGGGTACAGAGAGCAGAAGACCTACGTATATAATGTTGTTTCACATTAGTTCATATACTGTACATAACAATGTTCCTGGAAGAAACTTGGTAATTTGTAGAATAGCCCTCAGTGTGTTCAGGACTAATGGTTGAGGGTTGGCTTGTTTGTAGGATTGGGATCCAAATATGTTGATTCTGTGAGATGGGTATTTTAAAACACATAACCATTATTGGCCTAAACAGGAAAACAATTCAATTTTTTTAAATTATAATTTTATTTGATCTAAAAGAAATCTCTCTTTGAATAGGTCTGCATTTTTTATGGTTTTGTTTCAAAAGCCATTTTCTTCTGGAAAGGCTGTAACCAAACATCAGGTGAGTAGAAACATTACTGCCAGTAAACGCAATTGTAAATATCATGTTTTATATGGACCCATGCTTTTTTTTTTCTCAAATACGCACTTTAAAGCTAAAACTTATTTTCTGGGAATGGGAAACATTGCTAACTGGGGGACCACCGCTGTATTGAAATAAATTGCAGCTGTGCAGGTAACTAATGTTCCTTTATTTCAGTAGGGCTTGTACTGTAGTTTCCAGTCAATGTTGTGCCCATAGAACTTTTGTGGGAGTGCTTTGTGCTTTTATCACCATAGCATGTCTATAAGTTTAGGTATAAATATATCAGTCATCATTTCTGGGTTTAGGAAAAAAAAGAAGGTGGGGGAATTTATAGCAATAAGAGATAATAATGTTTAGGGGGAAAAGACTTCTACTGTAGTAAAACCTACTGCTTCTCTGAAACGGTATTGTCAGTGTACGTGTTCCATTGCCATTACGGTTTTTATTTGGATAATGTACCATACCAGTTTTCTTCCACAGGAAAACATAATATTTGTTATGCATTCTCTTCTAAAAAAATTGATTTGGAATTCAAATGTGGGTACCAGCGTCTTAATATTATATTTTCTCTTACAGTGGATCAAAATAATTAAACATGCTGTTGTTGGCTGCATAATTTCACTCTTGTGGTTTTTTGGCCTCACCTTGTGTGGACCGTTAAGGTAAAGATATAGCTTTGAAATTGTACTTGACAACTGTATGTCCAAATCAGGTTACTGAGTACCATCCAGATCATGGGTGCAATTGTGTGCCATCTTTGGAAGATTCTTCCATGAACAGGAGAGTTCCTTTTGCATGAGCATAACTCTCCTTCTGTTCATGGAAGGAGCTTCCAATTATGGTGTACTGCTGCAACAAAGATCTGGAATACTGTATTTGTTCATCAAAAGAGATAAAATACTGTGGCTGTACAGTGCTTATGTGCCATTGAAAGACAGGTCCTTGCATCACTGTGTGGCAGGGCCTCTGGCTTATAGCCAGTTTTATGGTTTTGGGTAGATATAGAATGACTTTTTTTGAAGGGCCTGCTACTGTTTTACAGTTATAACTTGTTTTGTCCGTAAAGATATATACATACCTGCATTTTACAGGATCATGTAAAAGAATGACAATTCACGATTCTCAACATAGGATTCAAAAATGAAGCTCATCTTTTAGGGCAGTAGCTCTCAAGATGGGCACCCAACATTCATTTCTTCCCTTTGTCATACAACCTCAAGAATGTCTTGGTTAAGCCTTGGACTGGTGCGTTAGCACAGTACAAAGTAGCAAACTAGGACCTGTGTAAGAAATGTTCTGGTTTGATGATTGAGTCAGTCATTGTGCATTGGAGTTGTAGCTAACAAGCACCTACTTCAGTTGTGTTATCAAATCTTTTATGCAATGTCAGTCCATAACCTATCAATTTATTTCAATTTATTGTATTTAATAAATAGGCATGTTAAAATGAGAATTTGTATCTTTGTTTTGCAGAACTATTTTGCTTTTTGAGCACAGTGATATTGTTGTAATTTCACTACTTAGTGTACTGTTCACGAATTCAGGAGGAGGACCAGCAAAGGTATCCATTTATTTTATGAAAATATGTAACAGGTGTTCAGTAGAAAATAAGTGATCACGCTACTTCTTTAAAATTCATGAGATCATCTACCTTATAATTTATAAATGCTCTTTTCATGCGGAATATACATGTTTTCAGTGAAGAAATCATATTTAGGATTTATGACAGAGATGTTACGGGAATTCTTCCTTTTTCAGACAAAAAAAAAAAATACTCGCAGTGTATTGTACTCAGCTTATTAAGTTGACCAGCATCAAGACAAAACAGATTTAATTCTTCCTTGCTCTCTTCTTCTCTTCCTCCCTCCATTTCCTGTTTAGAAATATATTAAACTTCTTTTGATTAAGTGTTTCTGGCATATCTCTGTTGTTTTTCTGCCATTTCCAATATTTGTGTTCCAGACTTTTCTGTTGGTGTCCTTTTTTGCTTTTCAGACAAGAGGTGTGGCCTTTTTCATTATTGCTGTGATCTGTCTCTTGCTTTTTGATAATGATGACCTCATGGCTAAAATTGCAGAGCATCGTATCCTTTCTGATATAGGAGAAATAAAATTGTCTTTGTTCTAGCTGCTTAATCTAGATACTTGTGAGTGTTAATGAAGAAATGTTTTGCAATGTGGTAGTTGCTCCTGGATTCTTCCTGCAGTGTAGAACATCTTGGTTCTGTGTTGCATAGTTTGGGTTTGCATTCAGTCTCGGATCATTTCAGATATCATTTTGGGTATGCACTCTTTAAATATACTGTATTTCTTCAATTCTAAGACGCATGTTTTTTCCCAATTAAGCATTTCAAAAAATGGGGTGCGTCTTAGAATCAAAGATCTCCAAAAAGCACCCCAAAATGCCATTTCCTTACTTACTGGGGCTTGGGGGAGCTTCAGGGAGGTCTGTGCGACCTTCTGCAGGCCTCCCCGATCTTCAGTTCAGCGAAAAACGGCGATTTTCAGCCATTTCCGGTTTTCGCGATCCAAAGGTCGGGGAGGCCTGCAGAGAGTCGCAGTGCATGTACAGTACACACTACAGTGTATGTAGTGCTTTTCTTACTTGACTGTGGTTAGAGGTAAGGATAGGATTCCACTACAGTATTTTCCTGACCTTTAAGTTCATTAGCTGAAGGACACCATGACAGTGCTCTAACTCATATGCTTTATACAATCATCGCTTTCTTAGGAGTTGCAGATCACAAGGTAAATGCTTCTTAAACTATATGGTTAAATTTGTTTTTAAAATGCATGGTACATGATATTAGGAACTTCACTGGATTCTTACACTGGTAGCATGTGGCAATAATACAATTTTTTTAATGACCTGTAATTTTGCTATTCTGACCTATTTTTGTATTAGTATGTTTCAGATATGCAGACCTGCATGTCTGTTTTATTTGTTGAGAAAAAAGTTATTGCTCTAAGGCAGGGCTTCTCAAAGTGTGGGTCGCGACCCACTTGGTAGGTTGCGGCCGGAGGCAGAGGTGGGTTGCCAGTTGGGCCCACGTGCCTGCCCTTGCCTCCATTTGGCTCCAATTTCAAGCCAAACGGAAGCAACCAGAAGCCACTTCTGGGGCCCGACCCACTTTAGCCAGCTGCTCCTGCGTCGCTCCAGCCCAGGGACGGCCTCCAGAAAACTTCTGGTTTTGCTGACACAACTTCTAGTTGTGTTGGAGGCCTTTCTGAGGTCTCCAGAGGCCATCCTGGGGCCGGAGCAACGTGGGAGTGGCTGACTAAGGTGGGTTGCGGTGTGGGAACAGCTGGCCAAGGTGGGTTGTAGCGGTGGGGACCTTAGAGCAGAACCGCTGCTCTAAGGACATAAACCCAGTTCACACAATCCACTAGTTAGGATCGGGAACAAAACCTTAAGCCTAATGGGTCTATGCACTCTCTCCTCAGCCCAAACATGGAGCTGTGACATTTATTTCCTTGTGTCTTTCAATCATGCCCATGCAAAGCTGGGAACTGTGGTTTAATTCTAGCTAACAAGCTAGGGATGTGAAGCTTCAAACTCTAGTTTCATGTCCTAATTGTTAATCAGAGTTAAACCACAGTTTCCAAATGTGCACAAACCATGGAGCTGTGGCTTCAAGGAATTTGATGGTGCTCAAGCTATGGAGGGGAGGGGGGTGACTTGGTATGTTTGACTATGTGGGTGGGTAGGGAAATGTGAACTGCCGTTAGGGGACTTTAATGTCGATGTTTGTTTCAAAATGTTTTGTTGTGTATTGGATTCTTTGTGTGCTATGGTATGGTATGGCTAAGGAGAGTGGCGTGGAGGAAGTGGAAAGTGCGCTGGTGCGTTTGGCAACTTAAGTTCATGTTCAGGACCCTAACTAACCATAGTTCATTGATCATGTGAACCAACTCATGCTAATTATACTTGTGAACAATAAAAATAATTAAAGCAAATAAAAATTAAAACCTATCAAAGTTTCTATATCAGTTTTTTAACAGTTTATTTAGCAGCTACTAATCGGCAGTACTTCAAGACTGCCTTTTCACCATCCTCAGCTCTTTTCCATACATAGTTTTATTTTAATCAGTAATCTGTTCATTGATTAAAGAATGAACTGTGAGGATCATAAGGGTCTCAACATATATTTTATAATTTCCCTTTCATTACTGAACTATCTAATTTTTCCGCATTTTATTTATTTATTTTTATTTTCCGCATTTTTTATACCACCCTTCCTCCAAGGAGCTCAGAGTGGTGTACATATTTCCTCCCCTCCTTTTTTTTGGTCCTCACAACAACCCTGTGAGGTAGGTGGGGCTGAGAGATAGTGACTGGCCCAAGGTCACCCAGGAAGCTTCGTGGCTGAGCGGGGATTTGAACCTGGATCTTCCAGGTCTAAGTCCGACTCCCAAACCACTACACCATCCTGGCTCTCAGGATCAAACTTGTGAATTGAAATTGTTGGCATAGTGATATAGAAATAGCAAGCAAAAATGAGTTGTTGCTATGTTTTGACCTCTGTAGCATGCCTCTTAAAACATATTAAAAATAGAGAGAAAATAAACTTAATATAGAACAACACAGAAATGCTTAAGACGGTAATCACACCAATATGTTATTGTATTACTAACAATGAAATGCGTTTTAAGCTATTGATTTCCAGTTTCCAGAGTTGCCAATAATAGACATGCAGATTGAGGGAAAAAATCTGTCCACATACCTTTTGTGACAATTTAAGAGGAGCAGGGGGAAAAAAAAGTACTTATTTATCTGGCCTTATACAATTGTTCAAAGGAGTTGTGAAATATTTGATTTTTAAGTACTGTACTGATGATTGTCTCTCCTTTTTTTTCTTTTGCAGGGTGGAGTAATTTTGCTTGTATTAGCATTATGTTGTAAAGTTGGTTTTCACACAGCTTCCCGAAAACTCTCTGTAGATGTAGGCGGAGCCAAACGCCTTCAAGCATTGTCTCATCTTGTTTCTGTCCTCCTTTTATGCCCCTGGGTGGTTGTCTTGTCTCTGACAACAGAGGTAAATGGCATAATAAATGCTGAGAAACAACCATAACTTTTTGACTACCACATTTACAAACTGAATCTAAAATTCTCTTTTAAAAAAAATCTCTCTAGATTACACTACATTCGTGTGTGTGTGTGTGTAGCTAGAATTTTTCAAGGTGTCCTTTTTCATTTTTCACTAATGCATGTTATTTAAATCACCTTTCCATTTTATTTATAAATTGCATTTCTACTGTAACAAGTTCCCAAGGCTGTACTTTAGAGAACCACAATCAGATATTGCAACATAGAACAATCTGTCTTAAAACCTGAAAACCACCTGGAATTGTGGCAAAAATGCTAGACTATAGATAGATCTTTATCTGAATCAGTATGGTACTTCCTGAGTTCTTAAGCAAGGGTGAGTGTGCACTCAGGATCACTTAGTGTGGATTTATTGTGCCTCAATTGTTAAATGTACACTTCTACTTTGTACATTTAAAATGCATTGATGGATCATGTGGATTTTAGTTTTAAAAAATAGACCACACTTGACTGAATCCAGACCCACCCTTGAGGTCTATAATCAATACTATATAATATTTTTATTGTGAATACACACCTGTTTTGTTGCCTATGTTAAATGTTTGAATCTTTTGATTGCAGAGTAAAGTAGAGTCCTGGTCTTCTCTCATCATGCCCTTCATAACGGTTATCTTTTTCGTCGTGGTTTTGGACTTCTACGTAGAATCTATGTGTTCCATCAAGATGGAGGTCTCAAAGTGTGCCCGTTACGGATCCTTTCTCGTTTTCATTAGTGCTCTACTGTTTGGCAACTTTTGGACACATCCAATAACAGACCAGCTTCGAGCAATGAGCAAGCCGGCGCACCAGGAATCTACAGAGCATGTTATTTCTGGAGGAGTGGTAGTCAGTGCCATTTTCTTTATTTTGTGTACGTCTTAGTCCTCCTTTCAGAAGCATGGTGGCATATTACTAATAATGACCTTTTTGTACATTGATAGAAAAAAATTCAGCAAGCTTTGATATAGCAGACTGTGTGAGTGTCAAATCAGGACAGTGAACAATATTTGGTGGTGGGACTATATAGCAGCATGTTAAATTGGTCAGTGGGCTACATCAAGGGTTTTGTAGTTTTAATAGACTTCTGCACACTCCTTTGCACGCATAGGTATCATCAGTTCTCTCACTTATTGAATTGCTTGGGGAAACATCACCAGCTATGGAAAAGTCTAGCTTTTCCTTGAGAGCATCAAACGAAATAATGTCTGGCTCTGCTTCTGTGGCCGGTCAGCCTGCCTGCCTCAGTGAAGCTCCTTGAGCCATCCTCTTTGGCTATCTCATTCCTAGTTAATGTGGTCATAGGACTGGCGGGATCAAAATCAGTTTGAGGTCATGGGCTTAAATTGATTTGACCATAGAACCAAAGGCGGTTTTCCACCTTTGTCAAAAAGTGTGAATTATCAATAATGGTTAAAAATACATGTGGGTGGCTAACCAGCATCTCTAGCATCCAGCACACAAAATATCTTGGGCCTTGAATTGCACACAAAAAAAAAGTACGACAAATGTCTTCCTATGCATAGAGTGATAAACTGGTGCAGTGTGATATAAAGGCAGTCTTTTAAGGCCGCTACTAGCTGTTCTGAATGTCTTTGCAAACTTTTTAATTTGTAGATATGTTTCTTGCGTTCTGAGACTCAGATAAAACATTTGCTATTCATATTTTTAATATCTCTCTAGCTGCCAATATCCTATCCTCTCCAACACGAAGAGGGCAGACAGGCACTCTTATTGGTTATTCTCCTGAAGGAATACCACTGTACAATTTTATGGGTGATGCTTTGCAACACAGCTCTCAGTCCTTACCTCGGTTTATTAAAGAATCACTGAAACAAATCCTTGAGGAGGCTGACTCAAGGCAAATCTTCTATTTTCTTTGCCTAAATCTGGTAAGCATGCTTTTTACAAACTTGGATTAAATTGTGTTGGGCCCATTTTAGGGTAAACTTAGTTTTAGGATTAGATACTCTTGTTCTGAAGTAAAGCCATGGTTGAAACAGCTTGTGCATTACTGTATTTCTTTGAAGGATTCAGAGAAAGAGATTCACAGCCCAGTGCTATTCAGTCCCCCTCCGGACATCGCAGGGACACCAAAATGGCAGCTGCTGCATCCTGGGGGGGGGGGGGGGGGGGGGAGAGAGAGAGAGAGAACCAGGAGGCTTCTGCAGGGAAAGGGAATGTTTAATCCCCTTACCCCTGTGTAAGCCTCATCGCCAGCAATGGGTCTCCTCTGACCTACGCTAGCAGTTTTGCTAGCGCAACTCAGAGGAGAGAAAAGGGACGGGGAGCGCATTTAGGATTGGGCTGTCACTCTCTGTGGGTAAAAAGCAAGACATAATCTGGCAATTTTAAGATTTCCAATAATTATCTTGAATAATACCTAGCACACTGCCATCTGCCCATTTCCTTGGCTATGTGTATGAAAATGCTTTGTTAAATACAGTTGGTTAGTTTTTGAACGAAAGCTATTATAACCGGCGATGATCTTGATAGAAGAAGGTGTTACGGGTATCGCAGTCATATTTAGTTACCAAAAAAGCGCTTCCCAGCTGATCACAAACAATGACGATTTTATCCGGATCAATCCAAATAAACAGAAATTATTTAAAATCAACGACTGAAGGCTTGAGGACCCGACGTTTCGTGTCTTCAGCTAGACACTTCCTCTGGGGTATATCCAAATAAATTGGAGATGTTACAATGTTGGTTAGGCTTACAATGTTGGTTAGGCTTACCATCTTCCCGGAAATGACCGGGAAAGTCCCGGCAACGGCCCTTTGTCCCCCCGTCCCCCCTGAACTATGTTTTGATCCCGGCTCTGGCCCGCCGGCTGCATCGCGGCAGGCCAGAGCTCTTCTGAGACTGTGCTGCCTGCTGCAGCACGTCTCCGTCCTAATCTTCCTAGTCTCGCGCACATGCGCGAGACTGGAAGCACTCGGAAGATGTCCGAGTTCACTTCGGACGTCTTCCGAGACATACCAGCCTCGCGCGCATGCCTCGCGACGCTGGGAGCTCTCCGGAACAGCCCGAGTTCACTCGGGCTGTTCCGGAGAGCTCCCAGGCTCATCGCGTATTTGATTCGGGCCGTGAACTCGGGCCGTTCCAGAGAGCTCCCAGCGTCGCGCAAATACGCGACGAGCTGAGAGCTCTCCGGAACAGCCCGAGTGAACTCAGGCTGTTCCGGAGAGCTCCCAGTGTCGTGCGAATAAAAGTTCCCAGCCTCGAAGGAGGAAGTCCCCGCCCTCAGCCACGCCCCCAGTCCCGGCCGAGTGCCGGGCGTATCTGGGAACCCTACAGTTGGTCCTTTGTATCCATGGGGGGTTCCATTCCTGGAACCCCCCACGGATACGGGGGGGGGCAGATGTCAAAAACTGTGGATGCTCAAGTCCGTGGTTTGGTGGGGGTGGGTCAAGGGGGCGGCGCCATTTTACCTTATTGAAGAGCTGAAAAGCCATTTGTGATATGACATGGAAGTCTGCTGTTCAAAGTTAGTTAGGGGTGGGAGTCCAAAATTCTACTGAGCCATAGCAGCATTTTAGATCCCAGCTACTATTTTCCAGATGATTGCTTTACAGTACTAATTTGCTTCATTCAGGTTTTTGTCCAAAAGTCAGAAATGTGTTGACTTCAGAAATCAGTAGTGGCCATAATTAGGAGGAAAAGGGTTCTGCTTATAGCCAAAGGTGGAAAAGAAGAAAATGTTGGAACAGACCTTCTCATGTTAATACTTTTCAGTACAGTGGACCCTTTCCATCTGTGGATTCAGGACCCATGGATTTGTTACACCACGGGTCCCGGATCCATGGGGGTCTGCTAAAAATAGCTTTAAATAAGAAAAAAAAAGTTAAATTTCTTTTTACCTGTTTTTATTTTTAAAGCTGTTTTTAGCAGACCCTGGTATTCGTAGGGTGTGTGGGTTCCGGAACAGATCCCCCACAGATGGCGAGGTCCGACCACTACATAGAAATCCATGCCAAATCATTGTACTCCACCCGAGGGAGAATATTTCACAGAACAGACACTTACAATAACTTACTCAGAATGCAATTTTCTACTCCATTACTGAGTAGTATTTGAATGTTTTTGCTATCCTCAGATGAATCCTTTCAATGTGTGAAGCTTGAGGGATTCAGCACGTGTTGACCATGTGCTTTTATAACAAGTAATTTTTATGTTTAATTATCAAGGACAAAGTCAAAATTTACTTACTTTTGTTTTAGGCGTTTACTTTTGTGGAACTGTTTTATGGTGTGTGGACCAACAGTCTTGGTTTAATCTCAGATGGATTTCACATGCTTTTTGACTGTTCAGCTTTAGTTATGGGTCTGTTTGCGGCACTGATGTCTAGATGGAAAGCAACCCGCATATTTTCCTATGGGTATGTATGTTGAATTAGTTCTAAGATTAAAGGGACGCTGCAAGTTACCGTCACTTCACATTTCTTGTGGCTTTCCAGGCACAACTGTGTTATACTGGCATTTGACACTGTAAACTTGACGAGTGCTTCTAAATACTCAGTTGGCCATGTACAAGGGAGTTTTAGCCAGTCCCAGTCTCAGCTACACCATGGGTCCCCAGGTGTTTCGGGATACACATTACATGGTTGCCATATCAAACACAGTGGGGTCTGGCTGCCAGAAAAAGTGTGAAGCAATTGGTTAGAGCGTAGTTGTCTTTATCACAGAGGTGTGACTATGTTCTTCATGCTGACTGAAGTATTTCTTTTTACCATTAAGAAGGGAAACTGTGTTTGGAAAGCAACATTGCATGTTCATTTAGACTAGTCAGATACCTCTCAAAGTAAGGTCGTTTTGAGGCTAGCGTGAAAGCAGTTTTATATGTCTTCAGTTTGTATCCTATTAAATCTAAATTCATTCCGCTGCCCGAAGCTGTCGTAAAAGTGCCATAAGGCACTTTTTTGACGACTCATGAGCAGGGAAGGCCGGCGCAAGGCCAGCCTCCCCTGCTCCGCTGCCCGAGCGCCTGGAGGACCGCCGCCGGACGCAGGCAAGAATCCAGCGGGCGGGGGGGCGGATCGGGGGCAAACGGAGGGCGGCCATAGGCCCAGCCACTCTGGTAGGGCATGGGGGATGGCTTCGACCGAATCCTGTCCCCCGCCGCGTGGCTGGGCTGTTACATGGCCTCCTCCGACTTCCACCAGCAAAATAGCTGGCGGAATTCTGAGGAGGCCAATCGGCCCCAGTGCCGTTTACACTCGGGGAGCGGAAGGCTGCCTGCAAGCGGTGCACGGGATCAAGCGGGCGGACTCGGATGCCTGGCGGATCCTTAGGCAGTATTGGGCTGCCCAAATTTTTAAAAAGTCAGTTAGTAGTTAAACAGAAAGTTAGGAAAATAAAAGCTTCCATCCCAGACAAGCAGCTATTAGTATTATTTAAGATGACCCTCTCAGTTCCTCTTTTTTTCTTTATCTCTTCAGTATGTTTTTTTTTATTCCTCACTTTCTCAATTGCAGGTTTGGCCGTGTAGAAATTCTCTCTGGGTTTATTAATGGCCTTTTTCTCATGGTAATAGCTTTCTTCGTCTTCATTGAGTCTGTGGCCAGAGTGGTTGATCCTCCAGATATTGATACAAATATGCTGACTGTAAGTTTTACCTTGTTTTCTGTTAATAGTATTGAATTGAATTTATACTGCTATTAAGAATTCTTCCCTGCATAATAAGACAAGACTGCTCAATCTTCCAGGCAACTGCTAGTGTTGCTGCTGCACAAGTTCTGTTCATTTCATGGCTGCAGTAGTAATGGGTGAGAAGTAATATCTATTTGGCTGGAGTCGAAGCTCTCATCCTTTTAAAAAAAAGGGGAGGGTGGAAAAAGATCATGGCTGCTGTATAGATGGAGGTCTTAGTAATACACAAGCCTCTCCTGAAAAGTGTGTGATGAGAGAGGAACTTCTCCTTTTTCTGCATAACTCATTGATAACCATTCTCATTGTATGATAACAGTTCTTTATATTGTTGGCAAATTTGAATGGAAACGTATTCCTGTGATGTGCCATTTGATTCTTTTTCTCTCCTTCATACAGCCTGTCTCAGTTGGAGGATTGATAGTAAACCTGGTTGGTATCTGTGCCTTTAGTCATGCCCACTCCCATGGGTCCTCTCGAGGAGGATGCCATGCGCATGACCACAGTCATTCCCACCATGGACATGGACACAGCCACGGGCATGGCCATTCTCACAGTGATCATGGGCATAATCATGGACACTCACACGGGTCTTTGGGAGGTGGCATGAATGCTAATATGAGAGGTAAGTGGAGGACAATGGATTTATTTTTTGTCAATGTACATGGGGCAAAATAGCATTAAGAAGAAAAGTACCAACCTGTATTAAAGTTGTACTACAAGCTTAGTAGGATGGTTGAGTAAAAGAACCAAAATGACTTTGACATCTGAAGACTTTGTACGTTGAACTTTTTTGTCTTTTCCAAGAGCAGGGTCTGCTTACCGTTCATATCTAGTTAATTGTTGAGTTATCACATTAATGATCTGGAAACTTGTTTTGTTTCAGGAGTGTTTCTACATGTCTTGGCAGACACCCTTGGTAGCGTCGGTGTAATCATATCAACAATATTCATTCAGCAGTTTGGATGGCTGATAGCTGATCCCCTTTGCTCTCTCTTTATTGCAACATTGATTTTTCTCAGCGTTATCCCACTAATAAAAGATGCCTGTCAGGTACTCTTATTGAGGCTGCCACTAGAGCTTGAGAAAGATCTACACATGGCTTTAGAAAAGGTTAGAATTTGTCTCCCTATTGTATTTTTCTTCATTTTGTCACATGTGGAGGGACGTTCTACAGGACATTTAACGTTTTTAGCATCTTATTAATACAGTTGTTGTTGTTGTCGTTGTCGTCATCTGCTACAATGAAAGGTTTATGAAAGTGCATTTGGGTTCGTTCACTGAAAATGAGTGACCTTTTTCAAAATTGAATATAAAGAGTTGGGGTTATGTTGGTATTGGAGCAAGAGAGATGCAGAAACAATACAATTTATTGAATGGATTCTCAGAAATGTCCTCTTCATGCTGAGAATCTCCTTGAATGCACAAAGATGCTGAGGGAATAGTTTACAAATCAAAGAGGCTAAAACATAAAACATAACATGTTTTAAACAAGCTTGTGTTGTAAAGATGCCCTGTGCATTTCTGCCATAATAGTTTTTATTATACAATTTTATCTGTAATTTAGTGGAAAAAATAACTGTCCAGAGAAGCATTAAAAAGTATTGTAAAATATTATTACAAATACTATTTATATTAAATTTTAACTGTTTTTTACAGATTCAGAAAATTGATGGTGTCATTTCCTACAGAGATCCTCATTTCTGGTGTCACTCTGCTAATGTTGTGGCAGGCACTATACATATACAGGTGATGTCAGAAGTGATGGAACAGAGAATCATACAGCAGGTAACAATATTCTCATACTTTATGCACCTACTTCCATAAAATCAATTTGTGCTGCTGAATTTCTTCTAATAATTGTGTGGGTGGATACACAGGCGTGCAAAGAAAAAAATAGTGTAAACCAGATGGTATGTAGGCATAGTGAGCTGACAGCCATCTCTGTGATCAGAACTGCTGGATGCTGCTCACTGTAAAGTTTGTGCTTTTACCGTTTGTGAAATTCTAGGTTTTATTTGGGAAAGTGTTCCATGGATTAGGCCCAGAATACCCTGGAGACTACCTCCTCTCCTGCGCCCATTAAAACGTCTGTGATTTACCATTACATGCATCAGATTCAGGCAGAAAATTCCCTCTCACTATAGACTTGACAAAAGATGAGCCTAAGCACTTTTCAAAAGCATTGTAAAGCCTACCTGTTTGAGTTGGCCTTGGTTCTCAGATTTAAGTCAGGAAAGGATGGAAAAATGGAAAATTAATTTGAAACATTGTTCTGTTTTGCTCCTGAGGGAGAGGTGGCTTTAAAACCGCTCTGAGCTTTCTCGATGGCCAGTCTATAAATACCAATATATTAAATGGGCACAATGGTGTGTCTATGTTCATCAATCGTATTTTCTGCGCACCTCAATGCACCAGCGCGAAAACACACCCCAATCATAGAACTTGCCAGATAGTCACCCTCTGTTCTTTTCCCTCTGCCCATTTTTAGCTTTGTGCTGTGCTACCATAGCACAGCTTCTAGTTAGCAAGAAGTTTGATGTGACTTGTGTGCAATATTATTTGCTTATGTAACTCTTCATGGATAAAATCACAACAACAAAAGTTTACCTCTTGTCATATTTCCAACAAAATTGTCTTGCTTGGAGCTTCAAAGAGACATTTGCCAAAGATTTAATGCTAATATTTTTATTCTGTTCAGGTTTCAGCAATTCTTAAAGATGCTGGAGTTAACAATTTGACTGTCCAGGTGGAAAAAGAAGCCTATTTCCAGCATATGTCTGGTCTCAGTACAGGATTTCAGGACATCCTTGTCATGACAAAACAAATGGAATCTATGAAATATTACAAAGATGGGACTTACATCATGTGATTTTGAAGCGACATCTGCAGGGTTCAATATTTGTATTTTGTTGAGGAAATTTGCACATAACTGTACAGAGACAAATGTATTATATATTTGGATTTTTAGAAAACATTGCATACATTTTAAAACCAGATCAAGAGGTTTAAAAAGTGGTGGAACTAATAGAACATATGCTGTATATGTGGAAATTATGGCAATGTAAGATACTGTATTTGGTGTCTATTAAACAAATTTTGCTACATAAGTGTGGATGGGCACAAATATATTGCACATTCCCCCCCCCCCCAAAAAAAAAGTAGTATCGGACATCTCTCTTCCTCCTCAAACCTAAAGTAAATAATTTTAGGTTGCTGCAGAAACCAATGGATTCCAAAAACTTCAAATTATGTTGAAGTTTTGCTGGTGTGTGTGTGTTTACACATTAAACTGAAGCAAATAAGCTTTTCTAAGTTATTAGATACAAATGAATATGTACACTTTTATATTCAGTTTCTGTATATAATCCTATTTTTAAGCACAGATTTGTTAAATAATGAGGGGAAATCTACCATTTAAAAATTGTTAGTGAATTTTTTAAAGGAAAAAACTGGTAGTCATGTTAACGACAAGTTGGAGAAATAAAACTACATTTTTTGTTCTTGCACTCCTTTGTTCCTTTTCAGTGGGAAAGCTGAAAAACTAATTTGAACCACTATGTAAAATAAACATTTATAATTTTTATACATTTCTAGTGACATATTATTGCTTAAACTGCAACTTTTAAAAACTCCTATTTTATGTCTTCTTACAGTGATGGATGATTTAGTGCTCTAATAGGCTGATTTAGTGATTTAGCTGATTTAGTGCTCTAATAGGATGATTTAGTGCTCTAATTCTTTCTAACCGACTAATCAAACTTTAATTGCTATAAGTGATTCCATTTTCCCCATAATCATGAGAAATTGTGTAAAGTATTCTCACTATTGTGAGAATTATTCTCACAATTTCACAATTGTGTTCTCACAATAGTGAGAACTATTTCTCACTATTCTCAATAGTGAGAAAAGATTTTAGTGGCGTTGAGTACTGGGCACATCACTACTCTGCTTGTTGGGATACTTTTGTATCTCAAGATTGCCATTGTCCCCTCCCAAGGTTGTCAATCAGGCACACAATGGGAAATATTAAGAGCTACTTCCTCAGTCAATAGACCACCCTGTGTTGCTGTTCTCTAGATTTTACCTACCTTAACAGTCTGGTTTGAAATAAAGTGTGTGTGTGTGTGTGTGTGTGAGAGAGAGAGAGAGAGAGAGAGAGAGAGAGAGAGAGAGAGAGGGATACTCTGTCATGCATATGAATTCTGTTTCCATCTAATTTGATACTCCACATTTCTCCAGCCTTCACTGTAGTTTATGCATGTCACACTCTTCCTAACTGAGAAATTTGCTCTGTGGAACCAACATCCCATGATTCCCCCACCCCCATTGTTAGTGTTGGAGTAACAATTCTTGGCCCAACATACTAGATGTTAACGAAAGTAGGATCCACTCCTCAATTACATCTAGAAAATAATTCCCACTTGACAAAACGTAAGGGTAATATTGGGGACTGTCTTGTTCTGAAGAGTAGCACAGCCTTGATTTTTCACAATACCTGGGTGAATATCAGAACTGTTGATGGTCAGCGATACTACTAATAGCTTTGGAAAAATTCAGCTAGTAGAGGTAGCCAAACTCTGAGAGCTTGATTTTTAAAAACTATAAATTATAGTCAATGGGGCTTACTCCCTGGTAAGTGTGGATAGAATTGCAGCCTGGCTATGCAATTCTGTACAAGTTATGGCCGGTGGAGCGAGTGCTCCGCCAGCCTAGGGTGTCACAAAACTGTCATAAAGCACTTTCACGGCAACCTGGGAGTAAATGGCGCCAAGGCTGGTGCCACTCTGCTGCTGCAGGACACACAAACTGCTGGAAACAGGTAACACCTATGCTGGGCAGCAGGAAGGCAAGGGGAGGGCCGGGGTGGCGGGAGAGGGGGCGATTGGCCGGCCAGGGAGGGAGGGCGGAGATATCAGTGGTGTTAACCCCCTTCCTGGACCTGGCCGGCCTTATGCGGTCTCCCAGGACATGCGCCAGCAAAATAGCTGGTGCGCATCTGAGGAGGCCCATTGGGGCCCCTGGGACTTACACAGGGGGAAAGGGGCAAATGTCCCTTTCCCCTGTGGTGTGCCCTGGCTCTACCGGCGGGGGCTGCATCCTGCTTAGGATGCAGCGGCCAGACGTTTAGGTCGGCCGCTGCATCCTACACAGGATTGGGCTGTTAATCTTTTGGGTGGCCCTACGCAGTAAGAGATGTGCATGCTCCTGAGGTGCACAAGGCCCTGGCCCCTCCCCTTGAATCCAGGGGAATTTTGGGCATTTCCTTTAATTGAGAGTGTGTGCATGTTTGAAGCACCTCGCTCTCTACATGTGCTGTTAACCCTAGAGTAAGTTTATCAGTGTGTGGAGAGCTAGATTGGATAACAGTATATTGTCCACATGGGCCTACTGACTGCATCCAATCAGAAGACAAAGGCAGGTCAATTGCATCAGGTTTTTTAGGGACATCCATGATATACTGTCCCAGCGGGTGCGATGGTGGGCAGTCTCATAGGATAGCTGCGAGGTGACACCCCCCCCCCACCAGCTTTGGAAATGAAAGGTTTTTAATTCAAGGGAAAAGAACATATTTCTGCCTGTTTAGCTAGATCAAATAGCAGGGCTTGGTCTGAATAAACAGCATGGCTTTTGCAAAGTTTGTCAGAACATAGGGACTTCTTAGTTAGGCAAACAACAGAGCAAGAAGGTATAGGGATATGGGACAAGAAAACAGGAAATCCAAATCCAGGGACACAGTTGTTGGCAAAAAAATTAAATAAGTGGCACATTTCCAGTATGCAGAGATGGAGAATAACTGCTGAATTTCTGTCTATTTGGCTGTGCTAAAGTCGCAGTAACTCTGACAATGGCAAAGAAAGTGGCAACCCTAATTTCAACATGTCAACTTTTAATATAATGAACTCGTTGAATCGGTGACACTATATTGTTTGCATGCAAAAAAAAACCTCCAACTGATTTCAAGATGTGGGCCACGCCACGTGGGTTTTAAAACGTAATGCATATCAGGAACCTCAGTGGGAGGAAGAATCTGAAATATTTTCTTCCCAATGAAAATTGAGTGTGATTTTTTAAAAACTACAGATAAGCTCATCCGTCCGAATCAATAGTGTACACGCAAACTTCATATCCCAATACTATCAACCTATCAGCTCCCAGCAAACGGCCCTCCCATCCCTGTGGAGTTCCCAAGCTTGAAAGACAACACGGCTTCACGTGACCCAGAGCCGTCGATCCTCTCTCCTCGCCACGCCTCCTTTTCGAACCCTGGAGGAACCAGCCTGCAGTCGCTGTAGAAACGCATTCAGGGTGGAACGGTGCGTGGCCAATAGGAAGCGACGGAAGCCAAAGAGGCAGCCAATGAGCGCGACCTGGTGCGAGTTTTAAACTTGCAGCGGCAGGCAGAGCATATTGGACTCGTGAGCTGTAGCAATCGGTCGTCTCTTGGGCTTGAACGAGAAGGGAACCGCTCGAGGTGTGGAAGGCCGGTTGTGAGGAGCTAGTGCTGCAGGAATCGAGGCTGCGTCATGGCTTTGCGAATTAACAACAGGGTACGAGGAGACTTCCTTGGGGAGCTCTTGTTAACGTGTTAGTTGGCCATATTTTTTTGTAGGGGGTGGTAGAAGACTGTTAAACAACGTGGCTTAGTTTCCCACAAGGCCAAGACGAGGGTGTGTGCCAGTAAATTCATAACTTTTTACATTTGTCGTCCTGTTTAAAGACTATCTCTGTTCTATCCCTTCCTTGTATATTTAGTCCTCTTTCTTTCTCTTCCCCCCCCCCCCCATGTCCCTGGACTGAGAGAGAGGAAATGGATGGCTGGGGATGGTGATATACCTGATGCTCCTATGCTGTAATCCTATACACTGTCCTGGGAGTAAACCCTATTGAATAGAACGAGATGACTTGTTTTTGAGTAGCTGTGTAGGATTGTGCTGCTAGTCTGAAGTATTAATTAAAAAGTCTGGAAGCTTATCTCCCTATGGCCACTGAGGTGAATGACTCTGGATAGCAGCTGTTTGGATAGCAGCTGTTTGTAGTAACTTGTCTCTCTTCCTTGTAATTGGTGTGAGTCCTGCTAAAGAGTATTCCTCCTTCCTTGCAGAACCCAAAGGTCAATGTGGAGAACAAAACCAAACCTGTAATGGCAGCCAGCAAGCGGGGGGCTGTTGCTGCCAAGCTGGGCTTGAGGCCTAGGACTGCCTTGGGAGACATTGGTAACAAGACACATGATCCAAAGCCCAAGGAGCTGCTGAAAAAGGTAATCCTTCTCTCAATCTTGCATGCCTTCCAACCAAAATTTGCCCCTAGGAGACTTGATGGACAGTTGCACTGTCTTTTCTTTACTTAGGACATATTGAAACCTGCAGTTGTGGAGAAAATTGGCACTCGAAAAGCTTCACGAGCCACTGAAAAGGCAATTGAGCCTGTGAAAGAAGAGAAGCCTATCCTGGAACCTGTTAAGGTATTAAATAGCTTGCAGTTCTATTTCTTTAAGGAGCTAGGTGTGTTGCATGGGAATGTGAGTTCAGGATCAGGGATTATTGGTGCCGGATAGGTGTAATGTGCTTATTACTTGGATTCTTATTTTGAGACCAGGCTTGCTAGTCTTTAAGGCTGTGACACACTGCAGGTGACACAAAGCGAGGCGAAGCCAGCCTTTGTTCCGCTTCATGTCTATACAGGCCAAGTGCCTAAGCCTGTCCAGAACCTTTATTGCTCTACAGCAGACCTGATTTAGTCGGATACTCTTCCTATCACGAGACCAAATTGCCAATATATCTTCACAAAGGCTTCCTAAAAGGATGTTAAGTAACACAATGGACTGGACTTGTTGGTAGTGGTGCTTTAAGCTAACTTTTATCCTGGGTTGAAGTAAATTTAATATGATGCAGAACTATATCTAAACAGGCTGACTTGAATATATTTAAAAAAAATCTGCTAGATGTGGGGTCATAAGCCTAGCTGACTAAAGATGAAAGTTTTCTTTAAACATCTACATGATCAATTGTACTTGCTGTTCCTGCCCTGCCCCAATCTCTTGGTGGTCTTAACACCTGTTTTATATTACTAGTAGAGTCCTTCATCCTTATGCCCTAAGCAGTATACTGTGGGATTAAGTAGAGTCTTAGATATAGCAGTAAAAACATAGTGGGAAGGACACTGTAGCTGAATATTGAATATCTCTCTGCTGACTAGTATTTGGGAATTCCCAATCTAAAGAGTCTATTGTAGGTTCCACTAAGAAAATGGACACTTCTGTTTTGCAGTTGGAGTCTTCATCCCCAAGCCCAATGGAGACTTCTGGCTGTGCACCAGCAGAGGAAATGTTGTGCCAGGCTTTCTCAGATGTTCTGCTTGAAGTGAAAGATGTAGATACAGAGGATGCTTCGGACCCAAACCTCTGCAGTGAATATGTTAAGGATATCTATAACTACCTGAAAGTTCTTGAGGTTGGTCTGAGTCGCTAAGAATCGGTTGGAGATCAACACATTTGGCTGCTTATTCCTTTTCAAGGAGAAGGCGTTGCTCTTTGTAACTATGCTGTACTTCCAAAATGCAGGACAAGGTTAGGGACAATCCTCTTCCCTCCCATGGTGGTACAGGTCTAGCCCTCTTCTCCATCTTGGACCTTCTTGGCTGACTTTCTTTCAGGGTACCTCTCGCAAATGCAGCAGCCAAAATCCTCTTCTCTTCCCCCAAATGCAGCAGCCAAAATCCTCTTATCTTCTCCCCCCCCCCCCCCCAGGGGTGGCAGAGGCAGCTTGATTCAGCTCTGTGCACTTAGAGCGCCTTCCATATATAGCAGCCCAAACAAGTGCCTGTCATGTTTTTGCTCTGGGACTGGAAGAGGTGGCAGGGGTAGGTCTTTGACCACGTGCTAGGGAGTCACTTGAGGTTGACCACTGAATTGCCAGGTTACCCATGGCCTTTGTTCTGACCTCAAAGTGAGGGATGTGCACGAATGACTCCTTCCCCCCCCCAATCAATGTTGGAAGGCTGGGGCACCTTGTACTTGCCATAGTGTCTGAAAAGTATAGAACCTTATATTTGGGCCTGACCTCTGACTGCAGCTTTATCTGTAGGAATCTGTCGGACTGAGGCTTGAGATATATAGAAAGAAGCAATGGACTATAGCTGCATTTGCCTAGCTTACTCTTTGCATGATGACACAATTTTTAAAAAAAAATCTGAGTGGAATTGAATGGCAGCAATGCAGAACTCTTGAGCTCCAAGAAGGTTTTCTAGACTTGATTAACCCCAAATATGTCATGATCTCACTCTCTTGCCTTCTAGGGACAACAGTCGGTGAGACCCAATTACTTGGCAGGCCATGAAATTACTGGAAACATGCGGGCAATCCTGATTGACTGGCTTGTGCAGGTTCAGATGAAATTCAAGCTCCTGCAGGAGACTATGTACATGACTGTTGCCATTATTGATCGCTTTCTGCAGGTATGAGCACCTGGCCTCGTCAGATTTGGCCATGCAATGGGTTGGACAATAACAAAATGGCCTCAACTAAAGAATGGTAGACCTTTATTGCAGTACTGAGGTTAGACATGCTTGACTGTCTTGTCTTATGGCTTGTGCATGAACACAAGAGCCCTGCTGGATCAGGCCAAAGACCCATCTAGTCCAACTTTCTGTATGGCCCAGCAGGTCCCTCGGGTGGCACAAAAGATACCTGTATCCTATGGTCGGAAACGTTTAAACATCTTAATAGGAAAGAAGAAATAATGGGTGTCCCAGGGCTTGAATTCCAGTCTTAAACTGTTCCATGGTTCCTTTGAAAGGCACTACAGCCTCTTATATGAACATGGCCCCTTTAAACTGAAAAATGCCTAATCATGGAGCCAGCCAGCTGGCTTCAATCATTGTTACCCGAGTGGTTATAAACTTTGTGTTCTGCCAGCTTTTCTCCAGAGCTTTTTTGTTTCATCTTTGGCCCTAGCATGGGCATTCTGCTACTCTGAGGAAGCCCTATGTGATTGGGGCGACACATAAGATTTTGTTTTTATCTTGTGGACCATGGCCAGAAGACCCATTGAAAGCTTTTTTAAAACGAAGTACCTGTATCCTATTGTCACTTCCTCTGGGGGAGGCAATTCTACAAGTGGCTTTTTCTCCCATGAGCCTCTCATTTGGCAGTAGGGGGAAGAACTAAACTTTACCTTGGTCATTCATAATAGCCGTCTAGGAAGAAGGGTGCCCAACAAAAATTAAGAGCTGTTGCTCAAGCTTGTAGAACAGGTGTAGTCATTGGCATGCTTCTCAAGTCTCCTATGGAGCAAGTGGTCTGACCCATGCATGTAAGGATGGTTTCACAAAATTAAAATCTAGAGCAGTGTCTTGAAAACAGTCTGAACTGCTATGCTTGTTGTATTGCAGAACAACAAAGTCACTAAGAAGCTGCTACAGCTAGTTGGTGTAACTGCTATGTTCATTGCCAGCAAATATGAAGAAATGTATCCTCCAGAAATTGGAGACTTTGCCTTTGTGACAGATCACACTTACACCAATCTCCAGATCAGACAAATGGAAATGAAAATACTAAGATCTCTGGACTTCAACCTTGGTCGTCCTCTTCCACTACACTTCCTAAGGAGAGCATCAAAAATTGGAGAGGTAATGTTTCTTAAAAGGTTTTCTGCCAAAAATGGCATTCTAGCCAGTTGGTAGGATCAAACTTTGGAGTTCTGAGGTGAACAGGGCTCCACTGAGCCACAAATAGGGTTAGAGGAAACCCTATTTGTGGCTCTCCTAAGTGGACCTACAGTAGTCTGGTTCTGAAACTCAAATTGAGGAGAAAGCTGGCTGTAGGACTTTTCTAAAATGAGAGCTGTAAACTCTTGCTGCAGCACCTTGCATGTATAGTGTAACTTTTGTACTTAGTACCTGTGCTGCATGCAGCGTAGAATGGGCCTCCTTGATTTTTGGTTTAAAGAAAAGCACAACCTGTATTCTAACTCTATTCTAGGCAGATGTACAGCAGCATACACTGGCAAAATATCTGATGGAACTTTCGCTGGTGGATTATGAAATGGTACACTACCCTCCCTCTCAGATTGCAGCTGCTGCCTATTGCTTATCTACTAAAGTACTTGATGAGGGAGAGTGGGTAAGTATGAGGGAGAGTGGGTAAGTAATGGAGGTGGGATGGGACCCTGACTGCAGGTGGGTGGAAAGTTAGACTTGACCCATGAAGTGCAGCCTTCTAACAGAAATGATTTTTCCAGACACAACTGTAAGAATACACTAACTCAAAGTTCATGCACCAATTTTGTCTTTGTGCACTTAAGTGACCTTTATGGCTGGCTTCTCTCCTGGCCTTTATCTCCTTTCTGAATATGGAAGAACTGACATGACACCTGCTGCAGCAATCTTTTCAACTAGCCTGTGCAAAGTATATCGAACATCTGCTGTAGGGATGCCTCGGGCTACCTACTACAAAGGCCCAATTCAAGAGCTTGCACTACCTAAGAACCAAGTTTGTTAGAAATGCACTAGAGCAATCGTTTTGTCTTTTCTCTTAGACACCAACTCTACAACACTACATGTATTATGCTGAGAGCGACCTCCTTCCTATTATGCAGCATATGGCAAAGAATGTGGTGTGTGTCAACCGAGGTCTTACAAAGCACATGGTAAGCAAACTTGCACATTAATGTAGCACACTTGTCGCATAATGGCAACATGGTCTGAACTCTGGACTGGAGATAGCTGTACCTTCTCATTGGTGTAGAAGTGGGATAGTTATCTGAAGGAACTTGCTTGGGGAAACTCATTGATCTGGCTAGCTTCTTGCTACAGTGTTCTGCAAGAATATCTACAGACCTGGCTGTGAAGGGCATGAATATGTAGACCAGATCTACAATGCCTGCATGTTCCTTTTAGTGCTGCTTGTCGTGTCAAAGTGCATAGATATGGCATCTGGCTGAAATAAAATGGTAAGGATTTGTAAAACCTTCTTCTCTTTTGCAGACTGTAAAGAACAAATATGCCAGCAGCAAGCACTGTAAGATCAGTACCCTTCCAGCCCTGAACTCTGGAATCATACAGGATCTGGCAAAAACACTATCAAAATAAATCCTAATTTAACCCTTTAACTGTCAGACAAAGTTGACACCATGTGTCACTGTTTTGTGTGTGTGTGTGTGTATATATACATTATTAAATTTTAATAAAACTTTCTTTTTACTTCCACTCCTTGCTATTGCTTAACTGAAAGAAAGGTTTGTGTCCAAAAGGAAAGCCCGGTGTACTAGATGGTATATGCCAATTGTTGAGATAATAGAAAAATATTGCAAGTTTAAGTATTAAACTCTTGCACCACAAAAGAGCTCTTGGGCACATGGTAAAAGGTAGAGTTCTTTTTCCTAGTTCCTCTTGTCTTTAATACCATTCACTATACTAATATAATGGCCACTGCTACAGAGAATAAAGGATATAGTAGAACTGGAAAAGGTGCAGAAGAGAGTGACCAAAATGATTAGTGGGCTGGGGTCCTTATGAGGAAAGGCGTTTGGGGGCTCTTCAGTCTAGAAAAAAGGTGGTTGAGGGGGGACATGATTGAGACGTATAACATTATGCATGGGATGGAGAGTGGATAGAAGTTCTTTTCCCTCTCTCACAACACTAGAACTAGGAGACGTCCACTCAAATTGAGTGGACGGAGTATTAAAACAAAGAAAATATTTCTTTACCCAGTGTGTAATTGGTTTGTGGAACTCCTTGCCACAGGAGGTGGTGATGGCACCTGGCCTGGATGCCTTTAAAAGGGGATTGGACAGATTTATGGAGGAAACGTCCATCACAGCTTACAAGCCATGATGGGGATAAGCAACCTCCTGGTTGTAGGAGTAGGTTTTCTTTGTGCCAGGTGCAAGGGAGTAGCAACAGGATAAAAGTGTCTTGTGCTCCCTGAGGCAGCGGGGGGGGGGCACTGTGTGATACAGGAAGCTGGACTAGATGTTCTTAGAAATGCTGTTTGGGTAAGATGAGGCATTTCAGCACACTCCATCAATGTGGATGCTGTCTACAACATTTGCAGAACTATTGAAGACTAGGAGCATTACCAGTTGCAGGGAGGATCTCTCCTGGTTTTGGTGGACAAACACTAAGTGTGGCAGATGGCGTTGGCAGGACTGCTGTGAAGACACTATGCCTCACTTCCACTGTACTTGAAAATTGCCCACAAATCACCAATTCTGGTGGTGTCTCAAATTTACTTTACAACCTACTGCCTTCCTAGGCAGTAGCTTAACGCTGCTGGTCTTCCTGTCAGGCATGGTCTTATCACAGAGTGTGCCAGTAGTATGTTTGCTTGCCCACACAGCCAGCAGTGGTACATTAAAGTTAAGACCCCACCCCTGAAATCACCCTGATTTTTTTTTTGGAACCAAAACAACCAGCACTTCTGCTGATTTAGGCGCCAATTCTTTTCAGCCCCAGGACTAAATTTAGAGCATGTTCACACAGATGTGGCACGTTGTATACGCTGAGCTCTGCAGTGGTATGGCACCCATACATCTTGGAATGTCTAACTTACTGGTTAGTTTGTTCAGGTGGTGTCTCCTTTTGTAATCTTAACTTGCATTTTGAAAGCAAAGTAGTATTGGGCACGGTGCAGCCATAAAATAGCTGACCTTGACCAATGACTTTAACTGAGTCTGCTGTCTATAATGTGCTCCTTGTGTAACCATGTGGGTTAGGAAAAGAATGAATTGCATCCTAGTATGTGACTTTTAAACTTCTATAGGTAACCGGCTTGAAAGACCCAACATTCTGTATTCTGTATTTCAGTCTGTAGACTATTGCATTAGTCACTTGCACACTTCACATGACACTGATAAACAGATACTTGCTTGTCCAAGCAGTTACAGCACAAGACATCGCCATTAAAGAAATGAGACAACTGACGTACGGTAGTTAACATGGTTTTTGTCTTTTTCCCTTTATTGGTGAATTATTATAAAAGGTCTTTTCTATAGTACTTCTTGAATTTTGTAACCATTTTGTCAAGTTACTAACAACTGGCTGGAGACAAGAGTTGCTAGAGTGAGATGCGGGAGACAGGGTATGGAGGTGTTAGACTTGTACACTATAGAATGACCAAAAGTATGGTATAAGGGTGGAGCCCTTCAACAATGAGAAGGGGGGGGGGAATAAGGGACAAGCCTAGTTTTCTAGAGGAGAATTCTTCCAGCAGAACTGCACTTTCTTTTCCAGCAAATGTAGCTAATTTCACTGCTGTGAACTATCTTTCCAGGTCAAGTGAAGGTGGTAGTACAGTGTCGGATGGGAGAAAGGCAGCAGAAGTTGCCTTCTAAAACTTTAGAGTCTTGGGCAGAGAGCCTGAGCTGGCTTTCAAAAACCTGGGATGGCAACTCTAGGAGGAAGATAAGCAAAAAAAAAAATGTAAAGGAGGGTCCCTGGTTTTTGCTGTAAAAGGAACACTGCCTGTGCACTACAGGTAAAGATTTAAAACAGACAAAACAAATAGGATGTAAGTTTCATGGCCAGCAATAATAGGAAAGGTTTTAATTACAGTATTAAAAGCCATGCACACAATATAAAAATGTCCTAGTTTTAAAACAGTTAAAAGGCATGGGGCAAAAAAACAAAAATATTAAACATGAGGTTTCATCCAATATACAGTACTTTGGATCTCATCAGGTGGTGAGCAAGGCTACACAAAATAGTGACAAAACAAATGTTAATGAGAAATAAGGAAGGTAAGAGTTCTATTGCCTGTTCCGAGGCTTTAGGACAATAGAATGTGAAGGTACTGACTGAGGCTCAAGACAGGAATTTTAAGGTATATGAGTGGGGGAATTGACAGCTTGTCTTGAATGAGGGAGAGGTAAAATGCATGTGCAATCTCAAAAGGTGTTGTAATGTAAAACTATATTGCATGAGCTTTGATGGTTCTATTCTGTAAGTTTTCAGGGCAGCGAGACTAGGCACTGAGTTCAAGAATATAACACTTCCCATAAAGGTATTGTAAAAGGAATAAAAAAATACAAGGTTTATTCTTCGGGTGAAGGCTTATTTGGTCCCTGATACAGTAACACAACACTTCAATATACTTTCCCTGGACACAAACAGCTTCGGCTTCAGTAGTCTTAGCTCTAACTCATTTGAACAGTGAGTTACAGTTTAAAGAGTGCATCTCAATGTGTTTTACTGTTCCTCATTAGAGGACTTTCTGTTTACTGAAACTACCAGTATTAAAACTGCCCTGAGCCTATAGATCTGGCTGCTCTCCTCCCCCCCCCCCACACACACACACTATCACCCATATACTTTTCCAGGATGTGACTTTCTTCATCAAAAACTACTCCTATGCTAGCCTGTACTTACACAGGGCCAGACCAGACTGTATGGTATCTGACAACCACATCTTCATCCAGTTTCTACACAACTCCAGAAGAGCTGAAATTCTCCCATTTTAGCTAAGTAACAGCCACCAACTCTCTAAAAATATCAATTTAATTTCCTTTTTCTCTTGCTCTTCTTCTCTCCCTCCACTTCAAAAGCAACTGAGTGGCCACTCTCAAGCCCTGTACTTCTGGCTGGACATGCTTCTAGGGAACGTGGTGGGGCAATTCCTTGGTACATGATTTGAATAGCCCAGAACCTTTTGGGATGCAATACTAGTCAAACCTCAGTTCCTTACTTTATAAGCAAATTGTAGAGAGCCCCACAATAATCATGCTGGAGCACTTTATGCCAAATCAAAGTTTTGGGCTGGCTGTGCTGCTGTCAATCCTGAGTACTAACTGACATACTGTTTTGGCAGGAAGAGTTTGCACAAAGCAAGTACAGTTGACTGAAATGAATTATTGACCGTTACTGCCCAGCATGTTGAACCACAAGAAAATTTCCAGAGGAGCAGTTGTGTTGGTCTGTTGCAGCAAAACACAGTCTTGTCACAGCTGATCTCTGAAAGCCAGATGCAAGGGAGTGACAACAGGATACATGTATTGTGTTGTCTTGTGAACTGCCTGAGGCAGCTGGTGGGCCACTGTGAGACAGGAAGCTGGACTAGATGACCTGATCCAGCAGGGATCTTCTGGTGTTCTTATATTCTTACCTTAGGACTAGCAAAATGGTTAACCAGCAGTCCTATATGACTTTCCTGAGAGTAAGCCTCATTGAACACAATGGGACTTACAGTACTTCTGAACAGACACGTGCTCTTAGAGTGCAAGCTTCTGTGGATTCATTGCAGGACATGCAAGATTTGATGAAGCGAACTGGAACCATCACAAGCGTATGTTGTCATAAATGCTTTCCTCTTTAAGGTGGCACAAGACTACCACAAGGCTTCTCTCAGGCTGTCAATTGGGCCTGGGAGGCGGGGCTGACACTTGATTGGACAGCGGCCTCGTTGCTTACGCCTTCGAGGCGCGACGAGAGATCGCTGCTGTTTTCATCGCAGGCGAGAGGCAGGCAGGAGCAATCGATCGCCGTTTTCGGCGGGCTGTTTGAAAGCGCAGCGGTGGAGTCAGCGTGAGAAGAGCCTGGCTGGTTGCTGAGATGGAGCCGCAGGATGGAGACGCAGCTGACTGCCTGGAAACAGGGTCTTCGCCGTCGGCTTTCAACGGCTCCTCGGAAGAAGCGGCGGAAGTAGGCTCGTCCTCCGACGGGGGGCTCCTGAGTGAAGACGCGGGGAAGCCGGACCTGGTCACGCTCCTTCGGTCAGTTTCTTCCCAGGGCGGAGGACGCCGTCCTCTCCGGACACTACACCCGTCTGTGCGTGTTTGCACGGTCAGACGTGCATCGCGCCTACACCGTGCAGCCTGACAGCAATAGCCGTTTACTGATTATCTGATTCTGGCCGCTGACTCGACTTCGTGACCAGGGCAGGGCCAGAGTCTGTTTTTTCTGGCCGCTGCCCTAGTTGGTTGAAACTGTGCCTGAGCCGGCAGGCCCCCGCTTGAACGCTAAAGTGGCGCTGGAAACAGTGCCCTACTTTTCAGGCCCCCTCCCCGGTGTGCAATGTACCACCAGTACACGGGGCCTTGCGGCCGCCGCTGCCTACCTACTTCTTCAAAACAACCTGAGCTCCAAGAGCATGTTTGCTCATCCTGCTCAAAGAAGCAACTGCACACCAATCCTAGAGTGCCTGCCCTGCCCCATCTCTCCTTACCTTCACCTGCCCTGGTTTCTACCCGGCCACTCCACCCAACCTGTTTGTCTGAAGAAGGGACAGGTGGGAGCAAGGGGGAGGCTGAGATCAAGGTAATGGGGGGGGGGGACACAGGTTCACTTGACTTCCTCCTGGCTGCTTCTGTAAACGAACAGGCAGATCGGTCCTGTGTTGTTGTTTTTTTAAATCACTCTGGAAGGAGAGCTAGCAGAAGAGGATAATCACAATAATCTGCGCTAGCAGAAGAGGATAATCTCTTTTTGCTGCGCTTTCTCCAGTACGTTTGCTGCAATTGTTTGCAGCAGCAGCATTGCTGGACGAAGAGATGAGTTGCCCCTACCCAATTCTCTTCTCGCTTGAACGCAGGGGTGGGGGAGGCAGGTAGGCAGATACCAGGTACAGGACACCCATCATCAGTTCCCTGCCTCCTCTAGCTCACCATTTGAAGCTGGTGCTTCACCCTGATGGGTGGGCTGGCTCGGTCCCGGTGTGGGATGGGGAGAGAAATCCAAACGGAATAGTAGAGGAAGGCTTTTATTAAGGCCAGTTAATAAAGCCCCAAAAAAGCAAGCAAGCTTCATCAGTAAGGAAGATTCTTCAGATTCTTTTATGAATGATCTGTAGGCACTTATCTCATAGCAAATAATGAGTCGTTCCTTTAATAAACAGTTGTGTGTTTTTTTAAGCCTTCCTCTTGTCTTGAGGCTAGATTAAAGGGGAAGAAACTGGCAGGTCAAGATGAAAAAGCACCTCTACCTTTGATTTGGGACGGAAGGGGAAGGTGTCATACAGACTGGCAGAAACAGATCTCGGAATATAACAAAAAGTGCATGGACAGGAGGCATAGCTGCTTTTTTATTGCAACTACAGAATCCACATAACTGCATATGCAGTCTAAAAAAGACTGACTTCTTTGTGTTGGGGGGGGGGGGATATTGCTACTGCCTCTATCTAGCTGAAAGCACATAGGAAAGCAGGCCAATAACAATAGAGAACCAGAACACAAAAAGCAATTGAATAAATCTCCCTTCAAAAAGCAGAATATGCAAGGTATGGTAGTGGGTTTTCATTTTCTAGATGGGGGAGGGGTTGGGTACAAAGGTGACTTAAATGTTCTCTTTTAATGTATCAACAATCATCTAGAAATAAGAACTTAAAATATGCAAACAATGTGATTGAACACTGCTTTGATAGTGATATTACTAAGATAATGTCTTGAATTTCTAATGGATTGCAAAAGAAACTGAGAACTCTTGCTGTAGGCAAAACTTTAAAACATGAGCTTCACAAGATAGTGTGATGTTTTAATTAAGAACAAAACCCAACAAGATATCACAGTATTATTTTTGGATGTCCTTTCCAGAGAAATTGCCCAAGTCCTGTTTAAAAGGACCCCACAGATATTAGACCTAATATCTCCAAGACACCCTTACTAGATTAATGGAGTGCTTGTAATTAACGTTGATAGGAGCAAGATGAATTTATTGTAAACTGTTACACGTTATACAGCTGTTACTGTTGATACTTTGTTTTCTTATTGTAGGGTAAGGGAACAAATAAAACAGCATCTTATGGAATATAACACAACAATTAATGCAGGTAAGTGAGTAAGTGCCATTGTAAAAACCTGCTGCAAACGTTCTCTTATTCAAAGTTGCTGAAATAAAAATACAATAGAAATTTAAAATAGATAAGTTCATTTGCTAAGCATGCTCTTGTTTGAGTTGTTGTTTTTTTGTTTGAGTTGTTTTTTTTGTTTAAACATCATGAAGTCTTTGGACATCTGTATAATGTTATCTATGAAATGTAATTTTCAAACATCTATCTATACTCTCTGGGTGGGTGTGTCTGAGGATGGTCTCTTCCTAGCTATTTTAACTTGCATCATTCTTGTTTTAGTAGGTGAAGAAAGTATTCCAGATCCAGATGAAAAGATAATTGAGGGGTACGTTTGCATAACTAACAAACACTAGGATCTGCTCCTGTCTTTTGTTTTTCAGAGTGTAAATACTGTATAGGAGGTGAATTAATTGGCCTTTGTTTCTGCACTTAAAGACAAACGACAAGGGCTTGGCAGCAATATAGTTGCATAAGGGGGAATGAAGCATTGATTTGTGGGCTCCTTCAATATTTATTATTGAATATTGAATGAATATTTATTATTCATTCCAGTTAATTTCTCTTTACAGAAGTGGCTGTAAATTTAACCACATGTCTCAAATTGCCATAGTTACTCTTTTAAAAAATCAGACTTTAAGTCAATTTACTTTGTTGTGTATTTATATGACAAACTGCATATTAGTCTGTTTCTAAACCCACATACTTGAATGTAAATCCCACTGGAATGTATTTCTAAGCAAGTGTAATTGAGAGCAACACAAGTCAGTTATATAGATGTTTTGTTTTTTTAATTGTTTTCAGATACAGTATTCACTTAAACAAGGAAAATTCCGCACTTAGAAAAGCTGAATTCTGAAAATGAGATACTTGCCTATTGAATAGTGTTTCCCTTTTCTAGCCCTGGGGAGGAGTAATGATACATATCTAAGCAATATTCAAATTGCTTTGAACTTGCCTAAAAGCCAGAGCTGTATCTAAGCAGATAGGTTTGGAAGCTGGGAAAATGTTAGATAAGAATTTGGTGGAAGAAACGTTTCCTTCTAAGAAAAATACTTTTCCTTATTGTGTATCAGTACTTTAGTTTATTGTATCAAATTATTTGGAAATAATAATGAAATATTCTTCTATATTAGTGTTTCTCAAACCATGGTACTTGTACCACCAGTGGTACGCAAGGTGGGTGTCATGGGTACCACCAACACCCACCTCACATACCACTGGTGGTACAGGCTATTATACAGAGAGCCTGTATAACATACAGGCCTGTATAACATACAGGCCTGTAGTCTTGTATTTATTTGCTATAACATATGGAAGGATAAGTTTACATTAGAGGAAGACTAGGGTTTGTGTTTCCAGTAATCTACAAAGAAAATACCTCTCAAATCTTGTGAACCTTGTTGTTACCTGAACTCTTCTTCAATTATGTTAGTTCTATAGAAGACTTGGAAAGAGAAATGGAGGAAGTGAAGGTCTCATATGAAAACAAAACATTGGCGTTACAAAGGTAAATACTACTTCCTTTGTTAAACTCTACAAAATACATTTTACGTATGTCAGAAATAAAGAACTGATGTAGAATTACTATAGAGATGGTTGTCTCTGATCAGACTTTTGCCGCAAAAGGAAATCTAAAACATTCAAACCACAATGTACAAGTATTTTGTGTGCTTTATTGAAAACGGGCTTAAGCGCTCTTTGAAACTTAATGGATTTGTACTCCTCACTTGATGGGTTTGTTCATGCAACAGTGTCACTTGAAATTACTTACTGTCATGAAAAATTGTTTATGCTTCCCAAGTTCTCTAAGGTGAAGGCTCACAAAATGAATACTGGACAATTATATTTCATGTCTAATATATGTACTTATATATCAAATGACTATTTCTTTCCCAGAAGTAAGTTTAATTTAAAATGGAAAACATATACAATTTATGAAACCTATAGTTGCACTGAAACAAAGCACCTCTTGAGGAGTTCCAGAGTTCAAACATAAAAATAAAACACAACCCACCTTCCTTACTGTACAGAGCTGTGTGTAGGTCTTTGTCTTGTATTCTTGCATTGTAGCTATTTGTAACTATGCTCAAGTGCTTGGTTATTATAGTGCATCACTTGAGAATGGAAAAATATAGTTGAGAGGAAGAGCATATATTCCATATGCAGGGCTTTTTATAAAACTTCTCAAAGATGACTTATTTGTGACTTTTCTATGCTGTATGTAGGATCCAAGTAGCAGATGCTCTCAGAACAAAACTGAAGAACAACGATCACGACTCCAAGTAAGGGAATCAAAGTCCAAAGCAAAGTGTTCTTTTTAAACATCTGATTTATATACATTTTCTCAGCGTTTTTGCTTACCTTCGAATGGTTGCAGTGTAGTATGGACATGCAAGTATCTGCTTGTGTGGATAACTTGCAGCACAATCCTATGCGTCATAGGTTGAGTTTGTAGTCCTTATGGTTATAGTGACAATCATGAAATATATACTGCATTTCAAGCATGTGTCCTGAACGCTTTAGAAATGCAACTCTGCGTCACAGGGACTATTGCTGCAACCACTGGCTTGCCCTATACCTAGACACGCACTTGTATAGAGACAGCAACTGAAGCTGTCTTTGTGGACTCTGGAACTGAGGCTTAGGTTCTAGGCTTGAATCACTTCCATTTGGAAATGATTGAATGGCAGAGGTGGGTACTCGGACTTTCAAAGGTAGCACAGCTAGATAAGGTGTGTTTAATTTGGCTGTTAAAATGTCCTATTTCAGTTTTCTGCAAAACTGTTTATACTGTGGGTCAGATTTAAAGGCAGTGTTTGAATATGAGGCTCAGGCTCAAATTTGATGTGTCAATGGCAGGCCTCTGTATTAGAACTGGGTTCTTGCTGGGGGGGGGGGTGCCCCAGGTGCCATCCCCAAGCTGCTTTCAGGTTTTTTTTTCTTGGTGTACAAGACTAAACGTAATCTCCGTGGGAGCAATGGTTGAGAAGAGTGGGATTTGGGGGGGGGGGGTGTTCAGGAAATGTGAGCAATAGAAGGGTTCAGCATCCCCCCCCCCCCGAGCTTTAAGTGGACCTACATCTCTTTGCTCTATAGGAAATCTGTGCAATCCATATAACACACAGGTTGTGCTGCTATTGCATGTATTTGGAGCTTTTTCATATTCCTTTGTAGGAATAGGACTAGAACAGGAATAGAATAGAACTGTAGTGTAAATACAGTACTTTTTGCAATGGTTTTTTTTCCCTGCTTGCAACTTACTGCTGCTATCTTGATGCCTGAGCATTTGCCACACTCAGCAGATGTAATACAAATGCCATGCAATACTGATAAAAAGATATCTTATTACTGGGGGGGGGGGCGGACACACATTATGAAGAGAACACTCCAGTATTTAGATTTTTAACATCTAACAGTTGACATTTTGAAGTAGTTTCAACTCTTTGATAACAAAAACTGAATTGAAACTGCTTTGCTGTAAATCTATGCAGTGTACTCAAGGCTCAAACTACACATTGTCCACAAATGCATCTAACAAAACTCTGATGGCCCCTTCTAAGGAAAATTGACTTTGGGGCTGGGTGATTTGAAGCAAAGAAGCAGCCTTGGGAGAATGCTCTGTAATCCTTTCCCCACTTCCTACTACAACTGCCCCTCCCTAAGCCACCCTGTATTGGATTCAGATATGCCTGTATTGCAAAAAAAAACCCCAAACCAGGGAGGAGGAGGAGGTGTTGTTGCTGAAAGCAATGGCTGGAGAAAGAACTAAGTGATAAAACCTCCTACCCCAGTGCTGTGGCTCTGGTCTGATTTGCCCCCTTCCAAACTTGCTTTCCCTTAGAACACCACCCAAGCTGGGGGGGGGGGGGTGTCCCATGGGTCGTATCCAGCCCACCAACACACTTTGACTGGCCCATTGAGCCTGGTGACGTTAAATTACATGCAGCTTCCCCACTAATAATTTTAAATAAATTGCTTATAAATATTTTTCTCCTACTGTGCAAGTTGTTAGATTTATGTCCAAAATGTGTGTATTTTCTATAAATGATCTACACCAACCCAGCGTAATGGCAAGTCTGAGTGATGTGGCTGTTGCGGCTGGACGTTTGGGGACCCCTATCTTAGAAGAAGGGACTGTCAAGGTTTTGTTAAATGCATTTGAGTAATATTTTAGTTTTGACTCTGAGGATGGTGAAATTATGCTGATTTCTGTGTATTCTCTCATTAGGTTCATCTGGGATAAAATAATGCACATCTTGATGCTTAATACTGCAATACTCGCATCTCAACAGGTAACGATCTTTATATAAAAGTGATTTATTCCCCATGTTAAAAAAATGAAACTTGTAGTTCTGAATATAGCATTGCAATTTTAATATCTTTCAGAGTTGTATTATAGGACAACATTAATCAATATGTTTTGTATAAATATCTACCAATTACTTGTTTATGCAGCAGTCTCGTGAGTTGGAAGAAAAATTGAATGAAGTTAAGCAGAGCAGACTAGGTAAGTTTAAGTAGTAGTGAAATTTCAGTTGCATGGTATCGCTACCTTCTATACCTTAAAGGTGCATTTCTATCCCTTTAATGTGTAGCTTCATAAATGTGGTGAGATCCAAGTGTGTGAAATGCCATGAAAATTAGTACATGCAGCAAAACATTCAGAAGCTTGTTAGAAAAGACTGTCTTAATGTCATAGTTCAACTTTTGTCAGTCTATTCAAGACTGACAAAATTGGACACATCTTGAAATAAGCTACGCCTTTGCGCATTTATTTGGGAGTAAGTCCCATTGAATGCAGTGAAACTTACTTTGAAGTAAACATACACAAGATTGGGCTGCGCCTTGTTTTCACTGCTTTGAATGGGTCGGAAGGCGCGGGGGCGGGGCGCTTCGTTCTTCTGTGTAATGGAGGCTCCGATCACGGAAGAACTTACAGCTCCGTGCCCCCCCCCCCCCCCCCGGTAGTGATGCCAGTGTTGGGCTGTAAGCCTGTTTTTGTTAAAGGAGTTCTAGCATGCAGGGCATGGTATGCGAGGAAGAGACGGAGTTCCTCAGTGTCTTCAAAAACAGTTGCTGCTGCCATATTTGAATTTGTGATTTGAGATAAGCAGTCATTCAAGACTTAGAGCCCAATCCAGTGTAAGTGCTAGAACGGCGGGGTGCATGCCCTGCCGCTCTAGACCATCGCAAACGTGCCATAAAGCATGCTTGTGACGACTCTGGAGTAAGGGCCACCGGCATGAAGGCCAACAGCCCTTACTCTGCCACCCTCCAGACCCTGCAGCTGCTGGTGAGGGCAGGTCTGGTCAGTGCAGGGGCGGGCAGGGGTGTGGATGGAGGGGCCACGAGAGGGCGGGGATATCAGCGGCGCACTCAGCCGATATCCCTACCCCTTTTCCCGGCCTGGTTTGGCCATACTTCGGGATGCATGCCAGCTTCATAGCTGGCATATATCCAAGGAGGCCCATAGGGCCCCAGCTGGCTTGTACCCGGGGAAGAGGACAAACATCCCCTTCTCCCAAGGTGCTCCCGGGCTGCCCGGGAGCGGGATAGGATGCAGCAGCTGGCCCTTTAGGCCGGCCGCCGCATCTTATACAGGATTGCACCCTAACACTTGCATTTGATTTTTTTGGAATTAGCATATTCATACAATTTTTTCCTTCTTTGCTAAATAGCACTAAAGCGAGCTGGAGAATGCAAGCTGGCACAGATTCACGATATGAAGAGAAAACAGAAAGAGGAACTGGAAAAAATGGAAGTGGGTGATACGTTGAAGAGAATTCGTAGGAATCTCCAACAGGAAATTCAGATGACTACACTGATTCAGAACATCTTCCAGGTATACTGATTCTTAAAGGTGGACAAACTTGCCACATTAACACAAATTAGCTAATCTTGATTAGATATAAAATAAAGTTATATATTTTATTAAAGGATTTTACCTGTTGAGAAACTACTTACTTGAGAAACTTGGTCTGTTGACAGATAAATATTGAGAGCTGGTTTTCCTTTGGTGTATTAAGAAAGTGTGCTGCAAATCTGACTTCCCCAGTTTGTATCTTGCCACTGCCATGAATTCTCGCTAGGTGGCCTTAGGCAAGCTACCTCCTATGAGCCTCTGCTCCCCAGATGCAATATTTATTTATTATAGTATTTATATACCACCTTTCTCACAAGACTCAAGGCTATTTACATAGGCAGGCTGATCATAAACTCCATTTGTTCAAATGGTGTTTTTTTTACAAATATTGTTCTATGAGAGAAACTCATAGAACCCTCACTTTTCTCCAGATGTTTCCTTTTCAAAGTGTAGCCATCGTCCTGGCTGCACTCTTGCACTTTCAAACTTTCACAGGCAGCCGCAAATCGCTCCCCAGCCGGTTCTCAAGATGTTACCTGTCTCTTGCCAGCTAACTCCTCCCATACTCTTTCAAGTGCTTCCGTGAGATCTATCAGCGGCTTCCACCACCCTTTCAAGTCTGATCAGAGGCTGATCCTGCTTAGTTTCGTCAGGCAAGGCATCAGCTCAACCTCCAGACCACTTACCTTACAAAGTTGACACAAGGACCTACACCAGTAGAACATATGAAAAGCTTTGCCACTCAAACAGTGTAATATAAGTGTTAAGTGCTGGTGATGGTGTTTGCAGTTTTTATTCACAGTTGGAAAATGATCAGTTATCTAACTTGCACAACTTGGTACTAATGCAGTACCAATTTCTAAAGCTGCCTGTCTTGCTTTCTTAATCTTATATTAAAATAGGAGATGAGCTTAGTATCCATTCAATTCCAATTAAGAACAAAGTCTACACATCTGCCTTGTGAAAAGCATGTTTGTGAATACTGGTAGAATGATGAACTTGTAGGTTGTCATGTAGTAACATCTCCTGCAAAAACAGTTTTCCTAAGGTGCACACTAAGTGGTACCTGCATTGATAGTTGCCTTAAGAAACTTGGGATTTGGTCATATGTTACAGGAATGTCTTAAGTGGGAACAGTGAGTGAATCTTTTTTTGAAAGTTAAACTGTTTTGTTTCAGAATCTCATCATTGGAAGTGAAGTCAATTGGGCAAAGGATCCTTCTCTGAAGGCAGTTCTTCTGCAACTGGATAAAAATGTGATGGAATTCTAATGAGGCAGCAGAACGTTACTATTGCATTTGTATAGTGTGCTAATTCAGAGGTAAAAAAACAGTCCAACCAGTTTATTTTAGCACATGAGGCATTTCCTGAAAGTTGGACATAGGCTGCTCTTATTGTACTGATGTGCATGTATGTGTATTGAGCAATCTTAAAATGACAGGTTTTGCTCTAGTACGTGGTGGTTAGTTTAATAGGCTACATTTGATCTCTAGTTTAGAGCTTACAAATGCACGCAAGGAGCTGTTAGGGGAGAGTATTGTGGTTCCAGATTCATTCTCATGCTTTTCAGTTTAAGTGAAAGGTTCTTGTGTCAAGATGAAGCCAAAACAATATTGACTTCTCTTGCTCACACTTCTTGCTGGAAAACAAAAAAAAAAATGCTATTGGGTGCATATTGCTCTGCACTACCAATTATTTTATTAAGTTAGATCTTCAAAGTACCCGTGAGAGGTAGCTTAGCAAGCATTTTGCTATTCTTTGGGTTGTGGCCATTTTTGTCTATCTTCAATGGATTTGTAAATTCCTCTTCAATAAAATCATGTTTTGCATTTCAAAATACTGTCCATATAAGAAATTAACTGCTATTATTACTGCTGCTGCCACCACTACAGCAGTGAACAAAGCATCTTTACAAAGTTATGTCAGTAAGTAGAAGCTCAAGAAGTTTACTTTCTAAAATAGACAATGTGAGGAATAAATGGAAAAAGCAGCAAGGGTAGGGAATTCTTACTGCAGAATTTCTGTAGAGGAGATTTTTCAGCATTCACTTCTGTGGATATGGGTAGGGGAAAAACAAACATTTCACTGAATGGCAATATAAACTTGGGGTTTAATCCAGCTAAAGTTAGACATGCTTAACACTCATGGGAGACTTGCAGTGCAATCCTGTGCATGTCTACTCATAATTTTTTTTTAGTTCAGTGGGACTTACTTCCAGGTAAACATACATAGGATTACAGCACTAAGCACATGCCCTAAAAATAGTAAATATTTTACTATTGTCGGTGGTACGCCAAACAAATGTTGGTGGTATGCAGACACTCACCTGGCAAGATGACTACCATACTGCAATGGAGCCCTGAAAACGATGGTAAGCTGCCCTGGGCAGCCAACAGAGCTCGAACACCCAGGTTTGCCGAGCTGGGAAATGCCCTCCCACCCGCCTTGACCCCTTACTGTTGTTTTCAGGGCTCCGTTGCAGCCAAAAACCCAGAAGTGGCGATGACATCATTGCCACTTCTGGTGGTATGTGGGATGACAGTCCCAGAGGTGATACATGAGAGAACCCCTGCTCTAGGTCCCCACTCTGCTTGCAATAGTGTTGGCATCCAGTAAATTAAAGCAAAAAAAGCTAATGCACAGAGTCAATCTGGTACAGCAAGTATATCTAATTTAGTGTGAGTACCTGCTTTGCGTGCAAAAGGTTCCAGGTTAAAATCAGGTAAGGTAGAAAAAAAGGTACTGTCTGAAGTCAGTGGGCTGATTCAGACTCTGTTCAACCATCTTCACACATTTGATGGGCATGCTCACATCCTGGCCCCTCCCCATGCTTTCCTTGCTTTCCTCATACACCTCCCTATTCTGTGGGGTGGGGATTTGGCCAAACTGAACATAAGAAGTTTGCCCACCAGATGCCTCAGGGAGCACAAGACAACAACCTGTTTCCTGCTGCCGCTCCCTTGCACCTGCCACAAAGAGAACCTACTCCTACAACCAGGAGGTTGCTTATCCCCATCATGGCTTGTAAGCTGTGATGGACTTTTTCCTCCATAAATCTGTCCAATCCCCTTTTAAAGGCATCCAGGCCAGGTGCCATCACCACCTCCCGTGGCAAGGAGTTCCACAGATGAATTACATGCTGGGTAAAGAAATATTTTCTTTTGTCTGCTCTCCTACATACACTGTTAAACCTAATTTTAAAGCCCCATGCAATTGGGAAGATTTATGGGGGAAGCAAAAAGGGGCCCTAGAATATGTGCATGCTAAGAGTGCTCTTGGTTGGTCAGATGGTAAGTAGCATCCAAACCAACCAAAGTAGACATCACTGAGCTAGACAGACTCAAGGCTGTGACACACTGCGCTCTCCTTTGTGCGGCAATGCAGGAGAGCTGCGTTGCTGTGTGAGAAAAGTTGGAAAAATTGAACTTCGGCCAATGAGAGGCAGCATTCGGTGCAGTGGGGGCAGGGCGTGAAGTGAAATGTTGACCAATCAGAATTGAGTCTGAAAAGATTAGATTCTGATTGGCTGAAAAAAAGGCCAAGTGGAGAGAGGACAGAGAGCCAGAATTGACAATGGACTGGAGTAATTCCGAGGTCAGTGTAGACAGGCAGTCAGTGACCCCGCACGATGCAAAGCAAAGGCCGGCTTTGCATGTGCCGCACCATGCCACAGGCGGTGTGTCACAGTCTTCATTGTCTGTCTGACTCTGGGGCAGTTTGGACTATACTGTACTTACTCCATCTGATTGTGCTCCTCCCCCCCCCCCTTGGTAACCAGCCTATGTTTTCATGGAGCATGTGGCCTCTTCCCTTGGGTGTGGAGGAATACATCAAACCTTGTATTAACTGCTCCCCTCTCTGCAATGTTTAATTAAAATATACGGTATTTTATTATCTAAATTAATTGGGCTTTGAGAGAACTTCTCATATAAGGAGGGAGGCTTCCAAGGACAGCAACTCTCTCCTTTCCCTCTGGTTTTGCCAGCAATAGTGTGTAGCCAAGAAGGCTGTGCTGGGGCAAAAAACCTCTGACCAAATTCAGCTGACCGCAGACAGATGAAGAGTGTACTGTGTACTGTACTTTTTTTGAAATATAGGAGAGGGGAGTGGCTAATATTCGATGCTGTCACTACAAGCGCCTACGTTTGCAACAGCTGCCTACCTAACAAAGATAACACACAGCCTGTTGAATTTTCATCATTACATGTTTGCGCTGGCCAGACCTATTGAATGTCTGCTGCTAGTGCCTACTGGACAGCAGTTAAATACACAAGACTTTGACATGCAGGGTGCCTAAAATCCATGTGCGGTTGAGAGGTTCTGAGAGCCCCGTTTCGATTGTTCTTAAGTCTTCCTTGCTACGCCCTCCCACTGGAAAGATACCCGTTCACTTGACATAAGCGAGTGCTTCTCCCAGCGATAAGCCACGCCCTTTAGGGCGGTACCTGACCAGACCCCGCCCCTGGCTTCTGCTCAGCCCGGCTCCGATGCATTCTTCCCCTGCCCGGGCAGGCGGGTCACGATGGGCAGCAAGATGGCGGCGGCCAGTAGGGTCGTTCAGGTAAGTCATATGAGTCGCCTTCCTCGGAGCAGACCGTGGTGCGGGAGCTTTGTCCGGTCTCGGCTTCCCAGTGTAGGCCCAGTTTCGGCGTCTGGAGGAATGGAAGGGGAGCAACTGCTGGGTGGGAGTAGTTCGAAGCTGGTGTCCTTGGGTGGGAAGGGAAGAAGTGCCGGAGAAGGACGCTGGAGGGGATGCGCCGCCTCGGAAGAAGAGTGTTGTTGGCTCTTGGTTTTGTCTCCTTGGGGTCTGAAGCTGCTTGTGTGCAGTCGCTCTGTCCTCCTCGCCCTGCTGTAGCCAGCCTGCGCGCACTGACTTAAGGGAGTCACCTTCCGCCCGCTCCCAACGGAGTGCGGCTTATTTCTGAGAAAACTGACCGGTTTGTTTGCACCTTGCTCTTTGGGAAGACGTAGAGCACGCTGGAGACAGCAAAAGTTAACTGACAGCCGCTGCCATCTCTGCTGAAGGATATAAGCCCCTGGCTTTCCTATCACAGCGGGATCCTGTGTATTTACTCGGAAAAAAGAGCCTATACTGTGTTCAGTGAAGCTTACCCTGAAGACGAGTCTGCATAGTACACAGACAACACTGCAATAAAGATTTGTGAACGTTGTGCCGAAAAACCGCTGCTGCCCAAAAGGACCTTTGAACAATTAAGACGGCTCTCGGTCCGCTTCTCTAAATACCTTTCCAGGCGTCAGTCAGGAGGAGGGGAGGCAAGATTTGTTGCCTAGCTATCTAACCCCTGTTCTTTAGAAAGGTGTGTGGTTGATTTTGCACGGGTTAGTAGTACATGTGTTAAAGATGGCTTCATGGATGTACTGTGGTCTCTGTCTTGGAATTTTATCACTGCAGCTTTACATAAACGGCAGTAGCAGAAAGATGTATGAACAAAACCAAACTTTCACTACCTTCTGTTCTACATATGCTCAGCTCTTATTTAAAAAAAAAACTGATCAAGTGAAGTGCAATAGTGCCACACCGATTACCACACTTGGTCAACAGTTGTGGTAAGAAGGCTCGAGGTTTACCTTTTTTTCTTTCCTTAACATGACTAGCCTAGTTCTCCTGGAAGTAGTGTTGTGTGCCCCTGAGATCCACAGAAGTTGCAATGCCTAGCTAGCAGATTGCACTCTTTCTTGGCAAGAAAATACTGTTGTAAATAATAAAATGGCATATTTGAGACAAGATACCCTTTTTCATGAAGTTACAAAAGCAACTTAAACAGCAATAAAATCAATAGCAGGCCATAAAACAATTACCGGTAAATGTATATTGACTTGCCTTCCTAATATACCTTTCCATATCTGTTTTTTCTCTAGGTTGTCAAGCCACATACACCCTTAATTAAGTTTCCAGACAGAAAAAGCACACCCAAGCCTAAAAGTAGGTATTTCTCTTGTAAAAATGCACGCTTTAGATAGCTTTTTCTGTATCAATGCTTAGAAAAGGTTCCTCAGTCTGGCTCAGTATTTATGTCTAGATTATATCCAAAGGGGGACAGGGTGCCTATTTCTTTAAAGGCTTGAATATTGTTTAGAAAGAGGAAAGTTGGGCAGGTGCAGCTCATCATGGAAGGGTGCGGCACCTGCCCAACTTCCCTCTTTCTAAACAATGGTTAAAGCGAAGCAGGCATTATGGGTTTTCTAGCCATGTTTATTATTTGAGAAATAAAAAACTAAAATCGTACTGTCTTCTTAAGAGATTTCTTTCAAACACACACTCTGGAGATGTGCATAGATAAAAATCCTTATTTACAGGTGAAGATGAGTCTTTATTTCTCCTACCAACGTTTCATCCCACACGAGGGACCTTGTCAAGGTAGTTCAGCATAACACTGCTGGATGACACTGAGAACATGGAGCTCTTGCTAGCATATACCAGTAAAAGCCATGGCAACCGTTAACTGACAACGGAATCATCAACCTCTGCTCTATTCCTCCTAGGCTGCAAATATGCTCTTTTCAGGATAGGTAGCCAGATTTTATTGGCAAATGACAGCTCTTGCTGTCTATTCAGAAGACTTGCAGGTTTCCTTTGGGAGATTGAAATAGCCTCCAGATTCAGTCTTAGTTTTAGACTGGCTTCCGAAAACAACGAACGAACCTGATCAAAAGCAATTTGGTGGCCAGATTCCAGGGCGTGCGCTGCCACAGCAGATTTTTCTCCTTGTGATAATTTTACCGCTCTCTGGTGTTCTTGTACTCTTACTTTAATAGGTCTCATTGTATTTCCAATGTAAGCACGACCACAACCGCATTTTATTTCATAGACTCCTGGGTTCATTAACATAGGTCTTTGATCTTTGGGATTTCTTAGTATTTGCTCTATCTTAGTTGTAGGAGCAAATAAAGTCCTGATCCCATATTTTCTCATCACTCTCGCTATTTTGTCCGTGGTTCCTTGTAGGAAAGGCAATGATAACCATCGTTTCTCGTTGTCAGCTTCCTCCTCTTTTTCATTATTCTCTCTGTAAATAAGGATTTTTATCTACGCACATCTCCAGAGTGTGTGTTTGAAAGAAATCTCTTAAGAAGACAGTACGATTTTAGTTTTTTATTTCTCAAATAATAAACATGGCTAGAAAACCCATAATGCCTGCTTCGTTACAAATTGTACCAAGCCATGAAAGTTTCCATACTACATTAATGGTTAAAGCCTTTAACGGTATAAGCACCCTATCCCCTTTTGGATATGGTAAGCCTATTTAGAGGTAGCATTCTGAAATTCCATTTCCTGTGCAAAAGTGAACAAGTATTTGCACAACAACAAGTCATGTTTACTCCTTCCCACATTCAAGTAATTATGGAAGTGGGGTATTATATTGTGTCAGATGAGTAATGATGGAAGTCAAGGTATCAATTCAAATATTTCAGCTATAATTTTTTAACTGAAGTATGACATTTTATCCATTGAAGAATGCTATTCAGGCATTCTGTTGAGTATAATCCGAGCCAGAGCTAATGGCTAATAGAATTTTACAACTAAAGCTATGACATGCAACTCTAACCTCTTGTAGTGGAATCCATTACAAGTTGTCCGAAGTACTTGTACCTCTTAACATTTCATCTTATTTCTCCCAACCTGAGTGTATTTAATTCAGTGGAGCTACTATTATCTTCAGCAAGTTATTTTATGCTGCTTTCTAGAAACCATGTTGGGAACCTTGCCTCCTTCAAGGTTCATCTCAATACTGTATTTTGGTCAGGGGTTGAGTCTGTAATTCTTACGTTGTCATTTGAGCATTGTCAAGCACCAAGAAAGGAGGAGGGGGTCCTTGGACTCCTGCCCATCACCTGGGTCCTCATATAGGGGCAGCAGCCTGCATAGGGCCTCCAGGGCCACATTCACCTGGCTTGTCCCCTCAGGGTGTCTTCCTCCACCCGGCCTCAGAGCAGAGGCAGGTGTTGCACACCCTCCTCCCCACAGGACTCTAGAGCCTGACTTCCAGCTAATCACCAGCCCTTTCTTATCCCTGGCCCTCTCTTTGTATTCCGCTGGCCTTAGCTGGTCTCTCCCCCCTTCCTGGTTCCACCCACCAGGCCTCATCGCCTCCTGGGTCCTAAGCTTTCTCTTCTGGGAGGCTCCTGTAGACACTTGCTGTACCTTACTGCTCCTTAGCTGCTCCAGCATGTGCAGGTGCGCTCTACTCAGTGGGCTGATGGCATATGTCCTGCTCTGCTGAAATCTTTCTAGCCTCTTCCAGCCTGCACCCAGCCCTTTGCCTGCTGAGGAGGCCACTCCCTGGGTTGGGTAAATCTGGCCCTGGACAAACATTAAATATCTTTGAATTAAAAATCCGCGTATTGCCAGGAAACTCCGTCGTTACAGGTCAATTTATTTCAATAAATAAAATAAACTTTATAGGTGTTAAAACCTACTTTGACGTTTCGCACACGTAGCATTTGTGGCATCATCAGAAATCCCCTATATTGCTCATGAGACAACTTAAAAGGACTAGCGCAAATGAAATCCGGAAGTAAGCTCTTCCGTGTCCGACAAGAAAAGCAATTAGCAACAGCTGATTGTAACCGCTGATGGAAGGTTGCAAACGAAGCGGACCCCAGCTGAAGCCGCTCAAATGCACACATAACACAAAGAAACAGCATGTAAGTACAAATCCAACAGGAAAACCGCTTCTAAATGGAGCACGGAGCGACATAAAAACGCAACAAAAAACAGTATAAACATATCATTACAGAAACAAAAACAGCAAATGGAAAGTTACCCAGTTTGCAGCACTAGAACGTAGCGAAACCGTCAATAACAGAGCAGAAAACAACTATGTGAAAATCTGACATCAAAGGGGAGGACAAGTAGAAGGAACGTTAAAACGCGAATGTTAAATACATTATTAAGAGAACAGCAAAACAACAGCAAGCAGGAACCAACCACTAATACTGAACATTACTCCGAGGAATTAAAACATAAAATCAGATGTAAAATAAAGGGGTGAACATTGTTCAAGCACCCTATAACTCACAACCTATCAGTGCTCATTCACTAAAAGGACACAAGAAACCTGTATCTTAATGTGCCCTAAAACTACCCATTGAATGTTGGTAAGGAAGAGTAACTGTATTAAACTGTATGAGGACCCACTCTGGTTATAAGACATCATATAGTAAAACCAGCTGTTCCTATTAATAACAGTTACTATAAAGGACAAATATCTAATTGTCCAAGATTATCTCCTATTATTTGCTATTTGAAGCTTTTTTAACACCGGTAACCAACTATTACTGACTTTAAATACTTGCATGATCTATGACGTCCAGAATACTTTTGCATAATCAGTACTTTTGAATCTGTCTCTCTTGTTCCTTCAGTGCAAGACCCTCTACAATCAAGAGTGCCTCCACTCCATCCTTCAGCCTCACAATTTTCTGTAGGGGTTGGGCCACCATCCTATCAAAGTATTTCATCTGCTAGTAGAGCACAAGGCACACCAGACACCTCAGAACTTGTGAAAACATTACCTCAGAAATACAGGCGGAAAACGATGTCGGTTGAAGAGATGGACTACATCCAAGTAAGTTCCGTGACATTTCCCATCACTTGCTATGTTTTACATTTTACAAAAATTAAAACATTTGCATGATGCCTTTCTCCCATAAATGGTAGCTAACAATAAAAGCAAAATTAAAACTTCACAAAATAAAAGCATCTGGTTGCAAATTAAAAATGTCAGCACAACGTTAGACTGTAGATAAAACAAGTTGCCACAAATTAAAACATTTCCAGCAGCCTATTAGTCAAACTAAAACAAGGATCAGGTTAAAAAAAAAACACCAAACCAAATGATAAACATCAACTGAATAGGCCTGTCTGTGCCTAAAAGAAAATAAAGAAGGCACCAGGTGGCTCTCTCTTGGGACAAAGTTCCACAGATGGGGTGTAATGTAATCAAAGAAAAAGCCCTCCCTCTGGTAGCCACCACCAAACCTCCATTGGTGAGAGCACCTGGAGAAAGGCCTCCAACGATATTGGTTGCTGGGTAGTTTTTTGTATTTATTATTTATTTTTAAAAAACATGCCCTGTCTTTCCACTCTTGCAGGACCACCAGAGCAGCTTATAATTGAAACAATAAACAAGCAAATATTAATAAGACCATTAGAGATCAGCCAAAATAAGTGGGCCTTCTCTAGATGCTTAAACAATCCCAATGCCTGGGTCTCATGGGGGAGGGAATTCCATCATTTGGCTGCAACTATTGAGAAGTCCCTGCCTCTTGTTCTTGCCAGTCGCACCTCACTGAGAGGTGGGGCATGGAGCAAGGCCTAAGATGGCCGGAGCGCCTGGCAGATGCATGTGGGTGGAGAGAGTTCTTCAAGTGTCTCAGTCCTAAGCCATATATAAAGCTTTGACCGTAATAATCAGCACCTTGAATTGGCACGGAAACACATTGGCAGTCAGTGCAGATGGGTGCAGGAGTAATGCAGTCAGACCAAGACGCCTGAAAAAGTCCAGGTTGTCTCATTTTGAAGCAAGTTTCTGAACCATTTTCAAGGGCAGATCCACCTAGAGTATATTACAATACATTGTAATACAATACAATAATCCAAACACAAGATGTCTAGGATATGGAGCACCGTGGTAAGATCTGCTTTCTTCAGGAATGGGTGCAAGCAGTCAAACAGCCCAATCCTAACTAAAGTCCTGTGCGGAGATGCAGTGGCGTTGGCGCAGGCTACGCTGCATTCTGTGGGGAAATTTTGGCTGCTGGAGGTCTCCTCGGGGAAAGGGGAAATTTGTTCCCTTGTCACAGGGTGAGCCCCAGCAGCTGCAACGGGTCAACTTGGACCTGCACCAGCGATGTTGTTCTGTACTGTACTGTACTTGGCAACATAGCTTAGTAGGCAAGCCCAGAAGCAGGAGATAGCACACCACAATAAAATCCAAAGGACAACATGAAGGTTGGGCTTAGTTTGCTGTGGTTCTGTATCCCAACATTTGTGGCTTATAAAGTGCAGAGAGAATCTGAATTATCAGTGACATTGCAAGAGTACTGTATATGTTGGTTATCTTTTTATTATAGAATTTTAATCAATAATATTTTCTCTTACAGCGTGGAGGCCCAGAATAACACAGAAGACTTAGCTATTGCTGAACAACAAATTATTGTATTCACAATAAAGGCCTTCCTCACCTTCTGAACATCATAAACATCTATAGGAAATAGCTTTATTAAAGACTTTTCACAAGAGATGAGAAGGTAAACACTTCAGAAAGTGGCTATGTCCTAAGTTAGAAGACGATTCTGTTTGAGTAATTGTTGACTTCACTTTATATAATTACACTATTAAAAAAATTCCATTCTCCTTGGTAGTATAGTTTTCAGTATCTCTTTCGCTGCTGCTGTTGATTTAACAGCCCAATCCTAACTAAGATCGGGCTGGCGGGCCATGGCCATCTGCCGGATCCTGTGCACCAGCAGCCAGCGTGGCTGCCGGGTGGGAGGTCTACTCGGGGAAGGAGATGCTCGTCCCCTTCCCCGAGTGTAATGGCCGGCCGGCCAGATCGGCCTCCTCGGATTTCCGCCAGGTAAGAAGAGGCCGTGTAAAGCTCTGGTGCCCGGCGGGGGTCAGGATATGTAAACAGCCACTGGAAGGATGCCACGCTAGGATTAATGTGTTTTAAAATGTGCCTCTGACCAGGGAAACTTTGGATTTTAGCAGGGAAACTTTTGGTTTTTGTGGCACAGCGTAGAGTACTCAGTCATATTGATCTATCAGTTAGCATATCTGTATTACAAAGGCAGATTTCTGTGCAAAGATTGCCTTTCTGGATCTGCACTCTCAAGTTCTCTGCTAAATGAGTGAAGAGCCACTTTTTAAGTGGTTTTAAGTCTTTTACTGATCAGGATCGCAAATGTCCCTATTCAGCCCAGCATAACATCTTATCCAGTGGCTGTTCACTGGTGTCTCCCTTGTGTCTTTAGATTGTGACCCCTTTTGGGACAAGGAACCACTTTCATTTCCTTGGTTTATGTAAGCAGCTTTGAACTTGCTTTTGTTTTAGTGGTATATAGATATTTTTAATGTATGAGAAGACCTTTGAACCATGCACTCAGGGATGCACGTTCAGTGTTCATAGTACATCTGTTGTACGCACGGCCAAATAGATGGTTGATACTACTGTTAACAGTAGCCACTTGTTGGGAGTCAGTGGACTTGTATCCAAGTATCCTCCATTCCCTATCCTCCTTTCCCTATCCTTAAAGTAGGCATTATAGATAGTATCCTCCTTTCCCTATCCTTAAAGTAGGCATTATAGATAGTTTAGCAGGGCAATAAATGCTCGTGCATAGTCAATTGTCTGAGAACTCTAAATCTGTCTTAATTGTCAGGGGTCACCTTTACCTTAATGTAGATACATTAAGTCCAGTCGTGTCCGACTCTAGGGTGTGGTGCTCATCCCCATTTCAAAGCTGAAGAGCCAGCGTTGTCCACAGTGGCGTCGTCTGATATGGGGCGGTGGTGCGGTGGGCCCCAGGGCGTTGGGGCGGAAAGGCTCCGTGGGGGGCGGGAGCCTCCTTAACTTTCGTTTTTTCGTTTTTTAAAAAAAGGTTTTTTTAAAGGTTTTTAACGCTAACGGGGCTTCTAAAAGGGCTTCTAAAAGGGTATGTGTGCTTTGCCAAACTTATCTGTAGTTCTAGGAACCTCCAGCGATGATCAGGGGCGCAGATCGTCCCTCTGCAGCTCTGCTCCCGGTCTCGAACTCTGCAAAGCGTCCAGGAGCGCGCTGCAGAGTTAACGCATGCGCAGAGCGACGATGTTTCCAATCGTTGCTCTGCGCATGCGTTAACTCTGCAGCTCTGCTCCCGGGCGCTTTGCAAATTGCCCAGGAGCAGAGCTGCAGAGTTAACGCATGCGCAGAGTGACGATTGGAAACATCGTCGCTCTGCGCATGCGTTAACTCTGCAGTGCGCTCCTGGGCGATTTGCAGAGTTCGCGACCGGGAGCAGAGCTGCAGAGGGACGATCTGCGCCCCTGATCATCGCTGGAGGTTCGTAGAACTACAGATAAGTTTGGCAAAGCACACATACCCTTTTAGAAGCCCTTTTAGAAGCCCCGTTAGCGTTAAAAACCTTTAAAAAAAACTTTTAAAAAACCCGAAACTCATTATGCAAATTAATTATTTAATTTGCATAATGGGGCGGCGGGATTTTCCGCCCCAGTACCACAGGCGCCTGGCTACCCCTCTGGTTGTCCGAAGACGCCTCCATGGTCATGTGGCCGGCATGACTCTCCTTGCCACAGCGCATAGCATGCAGCTGGAACACGAAGCGCTGTTTACCTTCCCGCAAGCGGTACCTATTTATCTACTCGCATTAACATGCTTTGGAACTGCTAGGTTGGCAGGAGCTGGCCAAGCAACGAGAACTCACCCCGTCGCGGATTCGAACTGCCGACCTTTTGATCGACAGCTCATGGTTCAGCGGTTTAACCCACTGCGCCACCCGCTGGCCTACAATGCATCTACAATGGCTTGCTGTAAAAATGAAGAAAGAATAGCCCAAATGAATGTCAGTGATTTATCACACTAAGGCTGCAATCCTATGCAGCACTACTGCTGCTGGAACTAGCATTCCAGCAGCGGTAGCTGCTTTATGGCTGTCGCAAATGGCACTCCAGCAGCTTCAGGAACACTGCTGGAGTGGCTGACAAAGATGAGTCAGGGGGAGGTGTGACGGAGGCGGGAGGGGATGGCACCCACCCAGCATGGGTGACTTGCACTGCTATCTCCTCTGTGAGCAGCCGACCTCCTCCCCTTTGTCTCCTCAGACTTGCGCCAGCTAAAGAGCTGGTGCAGGTCCAAGGAGACCATTGGCAATCTGGAGGCTTACGGAGGAGTAAGGGAAAATATTTTTCCTTTCTCCACCCAAGTCTCCCAATTGCCACCCCACACACACCTTAGCATGCAGTACAGCCCACTTTGGTGCAGCTGCATGCTATGGTGCGGGAAAGGAAAAGATTGAGCTGTTAGAAAAATTTCTGAGCACCCTTTCATTGGGAGAAAATGCTACACTTGAAGGAAAATAGCACATAATTTAATAGAATGTAACGTGTGGGATTCTGTTGGGTAGGGGTTTTGTCTTGTGACTGCTAGAGGGCAGTTGATTTCTGCTTTCATGATAATTTGAGCAGCTGCAAGTGCAGTTTTATCTAAGGGCTGTTTTAGAAGATGAGATAGTCACTCTTTTTTAATGTTAATTTTGTTGAGAAGTTTTCCAAGTACCACAGTAGCATAAACAAAGGTATAAGCGACAGAAGGCATGTAGTAACAAAGGGTCTTGCACCGTCTTTAATATTACCTTTTCCCCACAAAAACAGATGAACTTGTTAATCTTTGATAGGGTTCTGTTCTTTTTATTACAGTAGGTACATATATAAATGGGGTTTATGCACTACTACTGGTATTGGGGTCTACTGGTACTATTGTAGTACTCGAACTCAGCCACTCGGTGTATAATTACTGCACAGCAACAAAAAAGTAGAAATCAGGATAGATTTATTCCAAGGAAGAAATGGCACCCAGTGGAATCAGCTCCAAAGACTGAGGCCCCGATCACGAGTCTGCATAGGAGGGGCTGTACTTTCTGATTAGGGTTACATACGTGCGTACATGACCAGCACGTGCAAGGACACTTCTACGTGATTAGTGCTGGAATGCAAGATTTGGGGATTACCGGTAATACTTATCACAGTTACAGGCCTCTACCTCACTATCATGGTATCAGTAGTATCAGGGTCTTCAGAAATTGTTTCCCTCTGCAAATGTGCAAAGCAATTGCATGTTGTAATTTAATGGAAGTGTTATGATGGATTATGACTAGTCATCATAAAGTCACTTTCATATAGTTTTGGGGGGAGGGAACCCAGGAACTTTACAGTCTGTGAAACAGTCTGCAACTATTTACAGTTTATAGTTTGATTGGGGGGGGGGGGAATGCCTATATTGCTCAGGCAGATGATATCTCCCTTATATCCATTTTTTAAACCAGTCGTCGCTATACAGGAGACGTTAATTTACTTACAGATGGACTCTAATACAAAGTCCAACATTATTATTATATAATTACTGTACACACTGATTTCTAATTTACAAGGGGCAAGCTGGCACACGTAAAGATGCTAATTCCGTCCTTTTGCTTTCTTACGATAATCGTAAATAGCGTAGCTGGATTCGCGCCGGTGGGGTGGTGGGCGGGGCGATCGGAATGGCCCTGATCCGTTTGGCTCCGTCGCCCCGCCCACCTTCTCACTGGCGCGAGTCCAGCTACGCTTGCTACTGCTACAAAGAGAGCATGCGCAGTGGTTTAGTTAGGCCGGACTACATTGGACTGTTCCCCTAGCTGGGAGTCATTCGCCGGCTCCCTTTCTCGGCTAGGTCACGGTTAGCGAACGTGTTTCACGTCACGTGACTTCGCAAGGGGAAGCGCGGAGAGCGGGACGACGCTGGCAATTGGAAACGGGCGTGGCTTCGGGGAGACGCTGCGTGTTTCCTGTAGAGACTGTTGCTAGGGCAGGTGCAGAAGCCAGAAGGGCCTGCTTCATTGGTTAGCGCGGAGCGCATGCGCGTAGGGGGGAGTGGTAATGCCGGCGGGGTTACGCATGTGAAGGGGGCATCAGGAAGCGGCATAAGTGGGGGAGAAAAGGGGTTCCTGCAGACACGGGTTTATTTAAGTTCCCTTCTCCTGCTGTCCTGACTCACCCTTTCGCGGAATGGATGCACGGGCGCGTGCCAAGCGCTATGAAAAGTTGGACTTCCTGGGCGAAGGGCAGGTAAGAAGACTGTGAGCGGCCCAGGTTTAATCCCATACTGTACGTAATAGAGGTAGAGGAAATGTGCCCTGTGTACGCGTGTGACTGACAAAGTTGCAGGGCGAACTGGTGCAGGAGCTTCTTCTTGATACAACGTGAACATTATCTCTTTTGCCGCTTGATGACGCGCGTGGATCGTTGGGGCTGCGCATCTGCTTCTGCGAACTTGCTCAAAAGCTTGGCAAAAAAAAAAAAGCCTTCTTCCTCCACCATCGCTACCCCTTGCACCCATGTGCCCGTTTTTGTCCCAGATCTTTCTTCATTACCTTCTCTTTCCTTTTATAAGTTCTCTGGTTTCTTGAGATCTGATGCATGCAGCTGCAGTGGCTAAGCCTGCAACCCTTTGCATGCTTACTCCCACGTAAGTTGCATTGAGTTTGGTGATATCTATTCTGAGTATGGGCAAACATAAGGAGACCGGGCTGTGGACCAGGTTCAGGTGGACTTGGTAGGTTCAAATCTTGCCTCTGTTAACTTATGACCAAGTTGTGAGATGGCCTCTTGGGTATGCCCCAGTTATCTCTGCTTCTGCCTTATTATCCTTGGAAGTGGATATTATCCTTGCAATCCTGACCTGTCTCTCTTTGTAAGGATTGCAAAAAAAAAAAAAATGCACAGTCTGTTAAGTACATCACTTTCTGTGTATATCAGTTTTCAGTGTTGTATCACCTGTGTACATGGTGCAAGTCTGATGCTAATCAAAATGCAGGTCACAATCTTGAAAACAAGCTTAAAAGGGACACTTACAGTGTAGTGTGTGAGCAAAGGGAACATAAGAAGAGCCCTGCTGGATCAGGCCAAAAGCCCATCTAGTCCAGCTTCCTGTATCACACAGTGGCCCCACCAGATACCTCAGGGAGCACAAGACAACAAGATAACCTGTTTCCCGTTGTCACTCCCTTGCACCTGGCACAGAGAAAACCCACTTCTAAAACCAGGAGGTTGCTTATGGCTTGTAACCTGTGATGGTCTTTTCCTCCATGAATCTGTCCAAACCCCTTTTAAAGGCATCTAGGCCAGGTGCCATCACCAGGGGTTGGGCTAATTCCTTTTACATACAGAGATTTGAACATTTGCCTGAGTGTATTATCAAAAATGTCATTGTAGCTACATAAGAAAAGCCCTGGTGGTGTATCAGGCCAAAGGGGCTCATCTAGTCCACTGTTTTCACAGCGGTTCACCTGTATGCAGCGGTTCACCTGTATGCACTTGGCCTGTATGCACTTCTTTCCCCCATTGCTCTCCTGCAACTGGTATTTAGAGGCATCCTGCCACTGAACCTAGAGATAGTACATCAACATTGTGACTAGTAGCTATTGATAGACCTGTCCCCCTTAATTGCCTTTTTTCTAAGCTAATAAGCCCTGAACACAGTAGCCTTTCCTTGTAAAGAATTATCAGCCTTCTGTTAATTTCAGTTGCCCTCTTGCACTTTTTCAAGCTCTGCACTTTCCTTCTTGAGGTTTGGCAACCAGAACTGTATACAGTATTCCGATTGTGGCTCTACCATAAGATTTATGTAGGGACAATATAATATTAGCGTTTTGTTCTTGATTCTTTTCCTAATTGAATTGCCTCTTTCACCATTGTCATGCACTGAGTCGACATTTTCATTATGCTATCCACCATGACCCCGAGATCTCTTTCCTGATTCTTGACTGACAGCCAGTGATGCAGACTTGAGTCTATTGACTCGGACTCGAGTCTGACTCAAGTTGTGTCAATAACTTGACTCGGCGATTGTAAAAGACTCAACTCAACGTGGAGCCTTTTATGACAAGTCCAATTTTATTCAGCTTTAAACCCGTTTTCCCCATTAAATAGATAGGGACTCGCAACCAAAGACTTGGGACTTGGGGGCAAAGACTGGGGACTTGACTTGGAGTCAGAGCCCTGCTGACAGCTCAGACTCCACCAGCGTATATGTGAAGTTGGGGCTTTTTGCCCCAAGGTAGGCAAAATGCTCTGGAAATAAATGATAAGTTGTTTGAAGAATGGATTATTGTGCGTTGTAAATCCATTAATCTCAACCTTGCCTCTGGTAAACAGGTTTTGAATGGTATTTAAACACCTGTTGTGATAAGAGTTGACTCCTAACATATTATAATTTGGGCACTGTTTTGAGGCTATCTGTTCTGAGCTCTCCTACCCTGAAGACTTAGGATAACGGCTTGAAGATGAGCAGCAAAAAGATGAACTTTGGTTAAAATATAATATAAAATATGACTGACACATACATTGTTGGTTCCTCTGTTCAAAATGGCATCCAGTTGGACCTGGTCCTCCTCCAACTTTGAACAGATGAAATTATCTGTTGACTAGCTCTATCAATAGAGGGGAAAAAATGAAGGAGCAATTGGAGCACCACTCCAAGTTGTTTCATATTATAACAAGAATGCTATTGCAATGTATCAAGTGAAGAATTGATAATGACTCCTGGAGTTTTCCTAATTGTTAGGAAATAATTCCAAAATGGACATTGATGATTGACTAGAACACGTCCTATAACTCAGTCCCTACAACTTCTCACTGATTAAGAGAAGTAAGGAGCATGTAGCAATATATTGACTTCTACATACAAAGCACTTCCATATAGGAAACGTGAGCGTTGCATGTCGTTGTACAAATCGATGGTAAGGCCACATCTGGAGTATTGTGTCCAGTTCTGGTCACCACACCTCAAAAAGGATATAGTTGAATTAGAAAAGGTGCAGAAAAGAGCGACCAGAATGATTCGTGGGCTGGAGCACCTCCCTTATGAGGAAAGGCTACAGCGTTTGGGGCTTTTCAGTCTAGAAAAAAGGCGCCTGAGGGGGGACAATATTGAGACGTATAAAATTATGCATGGGATGGAGAGAGTGGATAGAGGGAAATTCTTCTCCCTCTCGCACAACACCAGAACCAGGGGACACGCACTAAAATTGAGTGGAGGGAGAGTTAGAACAGACAAAAGAAAATATTTCTTTACCCAGCGTGTAATTCATCTGTGGAACTCCTTGCCACAGGATGTGGTGATGGCACCTGGCCTAGATTCCTTTAAAAGGGGATTGGACAGATTCATGGAGGAAAAGGCCATCACAGGTTACAAGCCATAAGCAACCTCCTAGTTTTAGAAGTAGGTTTTCTCTGTGCCAGGTGCAGGGGAGTGGCAGCAGGAAGCAGGTTATCTTGTTGGCTGTGTGCTCCCTGAGGCATCTGGTGGGGCCACTGTGAGGTACAGGAAGCTGGACTAGATGGGCCTTTAGCCTGATCCAGCAAGACTCTTCTTATGTTCTTAACAATTTACCTACCTGTGTATGTGCTTCGCTGCAAATGGTAATGTCTGAAATTACAACTGGCAATTGTGCTTTATACAGAAGCATAATTGTTCTTTGGTATGATAAGCTCAAAGAGTAGAACAATGAGTACACAAAACTTCTTGAGATGTAACAGCTATGTTTACTTTATTATTCCACATCCTGAGAATATTTTATTGAAGAGTAGAAGAAAAAAAATTCTAAATAAAACTGAACTGTAGTATTGTGCTGTTAGAAAGTTATGTTTTTTTATTGTGCTGTTAGAAAGTTATGTTTTTTTTATTGTGCTGTTAGAAAGTTATGTTTTTTTAAACATGCTGTTCTTTTTCTTTAGTTTGCTACTGTTTATAAAGCAAGAGACAAGAATACAAATCAAATCGTTGCTATCAAAAAGGTGAGTATATTCACTTGGCTGAATTTGTGCATTATGACAAATTGTGGTGTATGTTAGCCATAGTTTATAACCTGAACCATGGTTTGGGCTGACTATCTCACACCATGGTCACCAACTGGTGGTCCGCGGACCACCGTTGGTCCATGAGAAAATCTTGGTGATCCATGGGCCACCGCCATTGCCACTCTTTGCAGCCAGCCGGAACTGTCCCCGTGTCTCTGGATGTATGTATTCAACAAGTATTCAAGAGAAACACACAGCGGTTTGGATTTAAAAGGTAAGGGGGGGGGGTTTAAAAAACCCGTTGTTTTCTTACCTTTTTAAAATCCAAACCTCTGTGTGTTTCTTTTGAATACTTGTTGAATACATACATCCAGAGACACGGGGACAGTTCCGGCCGGCTGGCCTGGTCGAAGAGCAAGGCCACCGTTGAAAGCGGCAACTCCACAGCTCCTCTTTCTCTTTCCCTGGAATGTCTCTTCATACAAAGTGTGTGATTTGAGGCATTCAAACCTCTATAGATACAGTATATTCATTTGACGCCATATTTTTTTCATGTGGTGGAAGTACCACAAGTCTGGCAACTGCCTGAACAGGTTTCTTCACCAGAGGCTTAAAAGAGCAGTAATTTTAGGAGTGAGCTGTAAAACACATAACATACCTATAATAAATGGAGAATTTGGGAAAGAAAAATCATTAATACAAAGACTGCATAGGTTCTTGTGTTCACAAGAACAAGAACATCTCAAGAACAAGAACATCTCAAGCTCTGCACATGCTAAAGGCATATTGATCCTGTGTAAAATTGGAGCTCAATTTTCCGTCGCCTTACTGATCTTTGGATTTATTCTGTGGAGCATTTAACAGTACAACATTCTGTGCCTTTGGGTGCCCTTACCAGGAGAAAGTCAGGGTAAAAATCCAGTAAATAAATGTAGCAGTGGGTCGGGTCTGGGATATCCATGTAATTGTGCACAGCTTTTGTTAGCACCAAAACCCATTACAGTTTTACGTAATAAAACTTTATACCTAAACACATTTAATAGGGAATAAATCCCATTGAATTTACAGCCTCATCATATGCATGTGTACTTGATGTGACTCAGTTGCATTATTTAAGATCTGTGTTTTTTCTGACATGAATTTGAGTAATATTAATAAACAAACACTACTCTGTTTTAGATTAAACTTGGACATAGATCAGAAGCTAAAGATGGTAAGTATCTGAAATGCACGAAATGTGAGCTACTTTGCATACACTAGAATACTGTTACCACAGAAATAAAGCAATGGTGTTACAGGAAGCGGTTCATCTTTCAATTCTGTGTGGCAGACACAACCAATAGTCTGGTTAATACTTTCTCTTTGAAATAGTCTAGTAGATAATATCCTCACTCGTGTCCCTACCCCTTTGGTAACACAGGTAGAAAATACTGTGTACATGTTTCTGTTTGTGGCAGAGTTCTTAATTTTTTTTAAATCTCAGACAGCTTAAGTAGAACCAGTAACTTAGTTAAGGGGGCGGGAGGTGCTGTGTCCCAGGTACTGCCAGACGTGCCTCGGGGGTGACACATGCCCAAAAGCCTTTTGCTGCTTCTTTTTCTACTGGAGACTGGCAGTAAGGGAGGGTAGGCTGGGCTGGGGTTAGGGGGGCTGAGTGTGGGGGCGACAGGCTGAACTGGTGGTTGGACAGGGGGTCAACAGGTAGCAGAGCAAGGGGCGGCGAGCAACCTATCTTTTTTGCCACTGCCCCCTTGCTTTCCATTTTTTAATTATTATTTTTTAAACACGGGGGTGCCTGGAAGTTACGCCACGGCACTTCCTGGGGTGATGCTTGGAAATTTGCCCCAGGTACCACAGTGGCTAGCTATGCCACTGATTAGAATATAGTTATTGCTGCAGATTGTTTATTTACTGCTTCAAGGTCACATCAACAATGTTAAGGAAGCTTAACTACCGTAAGAGCAGGTGTGCTTAGCCCTATTTTGTATTGTAGACTGTGTTTTAAGACACCTGAGAGACTGTAGAGATTATAAGGATGACTTTTATTTCATGATGTCTCAAAGTCTATAAAAATGAGGACCAGGGGCAAGTAGCATCAGAGGGCATTTGTAAAGACACCTCGACCTTGTTTAAACAGTATCATGCCTGTTTTCCTCACTCGAGACAAAGGGAATGGGAAGTGCAGTGGCCTGGATTACCCTCCTTGCCTGGATTTGTAAAGCAAGGCCCTAGCTTGAGTATAATCGGAAAAATCTGAAGTTGATTCTTGGTACAAAAGCTTATGCCACAAAAAAAGATGAACCTTTGTGAAGCTGCTGTATACGAAGTCAGACCACTGGTTCACGTAGCTCAGAACTGTTTGCTTTGGCTAGTAGCAACTCTCCAAAAGCCTCGTGTATAGGTCCTACTTGGTTCTGCCACTGTTTTAACTAGGGATTGAGTCTGGGGTCTTTGGCATACTCTATAGCTGAGCTCCAGCAGCCCATCCCTTGAAAAACATCTTTGTAAAATGAGGGACCTGCTTACCTTGCATGGGGGAGGGGGGGAGACACACTTTGTGATTTGAACCTGTAACCTCCTTTATGTAAAACTAGCAAGGGTGCAGAGTGAGGTGCAGACCTTTCGCTACTGTCTTGTCTGGGAGGGCTTTGTTGCCAATTAAGGTACCACAAATCTTTCTGTAATATTTACTGAGATGGTTTGGGTTTTTGTTTTTAAAGATTTACTTTAAATATATACTGTCTTTCAAATATATACTGTATATACTGTCTTTCAAATAAAAATGTCTGTGATAAGTTTACAGTTAAACAGTAATTTTGTTTGCTACCCTGTTTTATTTCAATCCAGGTATAAACAGAACAGCCCTTAGAGAAATAAAACTATTACAGGAGCTTAGCCATCCAAATATTATTGGGGTAAGTCTGAAGTGAAGAAGGGAATTTTATTCTGTTATCCTACATATAGTTATGTATTCACCAGCGAAGCTCTTGCCAGCAGCTGGGCAGATTGTAGGGGTTTAGGATTTCATCTGGGAACTTCATGGGAGAATAGGCAGTATGGGTGGAGCCAAAACAAATAATGGTCAGCCAAAATAAACCAGAATTTACTGATCACCTGCAACGGTGCCAATCTTGGCATATTTCACACAGTATGGTTACAGTAAACCAGGGGTGGCCAAACTGTGGCTTCTGAGCCACATTGTGGCTCTTTGGCGTATAATGTGTGGCTCTCGGAAATATGTTGGCTAAGCTCCTTTCTGCATCACAATTAATATAAAAGGTAAATAAGAAATTTTCAAGCTTTATAATTATTTACCAGGTATAAACTGAGAGTCCGCTGGATTAAAACATACGTTTGGTGTTCAGGGTGAGTAAATATATTAAGAATTTAAATGTTTCTTAAATATTGCGGCTCTCAAACATCTGAAGTTTATCATATGTGGCTCTTACTTTAAGCAAGTTTGGCCACCCCTGCAATAAACCACGGTGCATGATGTCTGAAGTGGATACCTTCCAGGTGAATATTGTCATTTGTTTTCATTCTGGATAACATTAAAGTGGCAAGGAACCATAAGGTGTTTTTTTTTTTTTTTGCACCATTCTGATTCTGATGCACTTGGATTACCTTAACGGTGTGGGAAAGACAAGAGAGGGGCAACTCCTATACTACTACAGTAATGTGAATTGGGCCTTTTAGCCTACAGCACTTCTGTTGTCATCTGGCAATAGAATGAGTGTAGACATCATTGCACTGAATCATAGTTTAGAGCTGCTCGTCATCTGTTTTGTTTTCCGTCTGCTCCGCACCCCTGTGTCTGTGGTGTAGCGGCTTCCAAAGGTGAAGTAGCCATATGCCACAGTGGTTTGTCAACTCAAACGTTGCACCAAACCATAGTTAGGATTCTTTAACAATGGTTTGGTGTGAAGTCTAAATTCAGCCTGAGTGTTAGGAAAATCAAAGCTGTCTTTAGGGAGTGTACCATTCTACTTCAGATTAAAAAACTATTTTAAGGCACATTGGAATAATGCAAATGTATATTTTCATGTCTTTCAGCTTCTTGATGCATTTGGACACAAATCCAATATTAGTCTAGTGTTTGATTTTATGGAAACGGATTTAGAGGTAAGCTTAAACCGTGAATTGCCCACTCGTTGAAATGTATTTTTCAAGACACAATCTTGGCTAATATTCAGCATTGACTTTTAAAATATTGAAGCCAAGGGTCGTGGAGAAAAGTCAGTAGTGTAAGCAGAGCTGGTTTACCCAGCAGGTCGAAATGATCTTTTTTATTTTTTAATTTAAAAAGGAATACTTTCTTTACAGGAACTCCATAGTTGGATAGGGAGAGAGAGCCTATGTGCTTGCTACCTAGCTGAGAGAAAGAAACTGGGGAGGAGGAAGAAGGAAGGCCAGCCTAAGTTTAGCAATCTAGCATTCAGTGGGTGTCAGGTCTGGTTGGAGGCGGAGTAAGGGTTGCCGGCCTTTGCGCCCTTACTCTTCAGGTGTCAGAAATACACTTTATGATGCGTTTACAACACCTGGTGCCTGCGGAGCCTGCACTCCGCAGGTGGCTTGTTGCGCAGGATTGCGCCCTAAAACTGTCTTCTTCAGGCAGATATCTTCCTGCTGAATATTGTCTGTGTGTGTGCTAGTGTGATATTTTATTGTTGTGTTGTTGCATCTGCTTATCTTTTATACTGCTTTGGGCACTGTGGAAAAGCCATACAGGAATATCTCCAATAACGTTATTTGTATTGCGTTACAGGTTATAATAAAGGACACTAGTCTTGTGTTGACACCCTCTCACATAAAATCATACATGCTAATGACACTTCAAGGTTTAGAATATCTACATGAACACTGGATTCTTCATAGGGTAAGCCAAGTCTAGATACAAAATGAACAGTCCCTAAGCAAACAAGGATTTGCTCACATAAATGTGGTATTGCTCCATCTAAATATCATCACCCTAGCCTTAAACTATTTTGATGTATTTTTTTAAATGCTTGCATTTTTTTAATGCTTGTGAACAGGAAATAATGCATTGCTAGAAAAAAGCAGGAGACTGTGGGAGGGATTTTTTAACTGAAAAGATGTTAGTTGTTGGTGTACAATGTAGTATTTATGTAGTATTAAATATATTTAATATTTAAACCCCAATCAATGTAACTGCATAACATGTTTGTCACTGATTAGTTGGTTGTTGTAATCTATTGAGCTAATAGTAAGAAGAGGCTCTTTCTGAAAGGTAAATCTCCAAAAGGGATTGTGTGCATAAACTCCATAAATCGCATTGTATCGCCTTGGCTAGCAGGCATGTTTCAATAACCTGCTTCCACTCCTAAAAATCAGTGTCAGTGTGGCTGCCTGCCATGGTACAGAAACTTTGTGTGGATGCAGTGCAGAATATTCTACTGATCATGTGGTCAATACACTGTATCTTAAGCTTCCAGAGCAAGTCTTAGCGCCTGCTACTGAAGAACTGTTTGCTACTTTAAGTATGGCGGATGCAGTCTAATTTTTTCCATCCTTTTAAAGGAGCTCCAGGTGACTTGCAATAATTGTAAAATAATACAGTAAAAAAACCCATACATTTTGTTAAAAACAAAAACAGTAAATAGCAGCCAAGAGAAAAGAACCAGAAAGGCATTAACCAAAAGCAAGATGAAACAAGAAAGGTCTTAATTTAACTTTTAATTTTAAATTGGTCATTGTAGTTTACCTGGTATCTCAATCCTCTGTATATTTACTTAACAAGTTCCATTGATTTAAGTGGAGCATACTTCTATGATAACACATACCCTTTAAAAATGTAAAACATTTACTCTCCTTGATGGCATATTTTCTTCCCCATTCCCCCAAGGACCTTAAACCCAACAACCTGTTGCTAGATGAAAATGGAGTGTTAAAGCTGGCCGACTTTGGTTTGGCGAAATCTTTTGGAAGTCCCAACAGAGTTTACACACACCAAGTAGTAACAAGGTGAGAGAGCGAGAGAGAGCTTTCTATCAGCATGGTTATCTTGGGGACCTGCCCAAGTGCTGATGTAGGCGGGGGATAAGAACTGAATAAATACTCTATGGACTGGGCCTAACAAATTAACATGTTAAAATAGTTGCAATAAAACTTCTGTTAACTGTTGCTATAATTTGGGGGAGTGTGTATGCATTTGTGCAGGAGTCCAGAGCATGTTGCTAGCTGAGGAAAAAGTTGTTCAGCACAAATGGAAGGTGCTCTTGACTGTCTGGGCCAGACCACTGTGACCTGGCTCAACTCTGTCCCACATATATGGTGTTTTGAATTAATTCTGCATCCTGATAGCCATTGGATACAGTCTTGGTGTTTGCTCGTGGTACAACTGCATTGTATTAGGCCAAGTTTTAGTTTGCAGCTGAAAGTGGACTACAGGCATAAGGGCAGATCTGGTCCCCTTTTGTCAGCCAACTCCAGTTGTGCTGCATGGCTGTGGCTTTGAAGCCATGGTGCCTGTACTTGGCCCACAGGTTACCTTTCTGTGTCTCTGCAAGCCATGTAGAGGTCTGATGCCAGCTTCTAAGGGTAAGAGGCCCTTGTTTCTTGAAACAATAAAGCATGGGTCTTTTCTGAGCTTTTCTGCATGTGAGGGATGGAGGGAGGCCCAAAATTAAAAATTCCAGTGAGGGAACTGGTCAGACAAGGAAAGGGTTGCCAATGCCACTAAATCCAGTTTAACACAGGCAGACAGGGGGCCTAATCCTAAGGGAAAAAATGTTCCCTTACAGTGAAGGGGCCTCCGTGACTGCCCCTCTACCACAGGATGCAGTGCATACCCCATTGGAACGACTGCATCAGTGCTGGAAAGTTGGATAGGATTGGGCCCATGGTCATTGCTATGCAGTTGCTAGGGGCAGTAACAGAAACATGGCCAGTCATCTTATTGCCCTATTAGTCGGACATTAATAATATGATATGCTTATATATTATGTAATAAAATGACAGTGCCAAATCTGATGACTATACTGTACAAAAGTACATGTTCGGGACAAGGGTACATGTGGGTGCTGGGACAGATGGATATTCCACCCACCCACAAAGTACGGTAATGTTCCATTAGAATCTCTTTCCACTCCTTTCTGTGTTGGAAGGCTTGGATTTTAGCCGCTTAACTTTATTTAGCCCAAATAAAGAAAACCGAACCTGATCAGGCCAGGCGTACAACTCGGCAGCAGTGCAAAGTCAAAACAGCTGATATACTGCTATCCATAGTTGCTACTAGGATTCATTCAGATGAAGTGATTTTAGCTGATGCTTCAATAAGTACTATCAGAAGATGAAGGGATGAATTTTGTTCAACTTAAAAAAAAAAATTCAACACTTCTTTGCTGCAAATCACACTTTGACGACCTTGAATTGCAGTGTATTAATGAGACTGTTTGCTCACTGTACTTTTTGAGGTGAAAGGGATTAATGCTGTCTGTTTTGGGCTATCTCCCTTTGTTTTTCAGGTGGTATCGAGCTCCTGAACTGCTATTTGGTGCTAGAATGTATGGTGTGGGCGTGGATATGTGGGCAGTGGGCTGCATTTTGGCTGAATTGCTTCTAAGGGTAAGACCTGATGTTCGAAACCTGCTCCTGCTTTTGCGTGTATGGTTGATCTTTTGGGTAACTTACAGACAATACCATGTCTGATAGAATTCTCTTATCACCAGTGCTGCCTTTCTGCCATCGGGCATAGGCAGAAGCTGTTACACATAAAGAAAAAAATTCCCAAATATTTGAGAAACTCGAAGGCCAAGTTCTGTTTGTGAGAGTTCAGGCTTTGATAAATCAATTTCCAAAGCCATTGTATTTATTTTGCTACAGGTTCCATTTTTGCCAGGAGACTCTGATCTTGATCAGCTCACAAAGATATTTGAAACACTGGGAACCCCAACAGAGGAGCAGTGGCCTGTAAGTGCTTAAGTTAACAAACCCGTAACAGGAACTGACAAGGAGACTTCTTAAACTGATGAGACTAGATTTGGAATTAACGTGTCTTTAGAGATGTGGACTGCTTACCTCAACCCCTTTAACAATTAATTCATTAAGGGGGGGGGGAAGCAGGCTCCTTTCCCCCCCCCCCCTGGATGGATGGTGATGACCTTCCTTTTCCGGAAGTGTAAAACCATATAATATGTTTCAAACTATTTTTAATATGTAGTAATGGTTTTACTTTTGCTTTCTTTCTTGACCACTGCTGCCTGTTCTTTGTTGATGGGGTTTCTTTTGTATTTGTGGTGTTCCAGTACGCGTTGTATACGCTACCTTGATCTTCTTTCATTTTAAAAGTGCGCTATAAATTAATTCAGCAGGTAAAATAGCGGCTGACTTTCTCCTAACTAGCTTTTCTTCTTTGTTTTTTCTTCCACAGGGTATGACCAATCTTCCGGATTATGTGACTTTTAAAAGTTTCCCTGGGATGCTGCTTCATCACATCTTCAGTGCTGCTGGCGATGATTTACTTGAACTGCTGCAAGGACTTTTTACGTTTAACCCTTCTACCAGACTTACAGCTACTCAGGTATCCAATTTCAATCTCTCCTCAACTATCGCCCAATAAACTTCATTACAGACCCTGTTTGAGATACAACAGCATTACCTGTATGCACCTTTTGTAATTGTTGCTTGACAAGCTGATCACATTTTGTTTTTTATTTGAATGGCCAATGCATTCTACACAAACTCCCTTACACATTTATATGTTTGTCAGTTTTGTGTACTGCAGGAGTATGCTTTGCTTAGGCCTCTGTAAATTTTACCACATGACTGGCTCCCCCTCAGAAAAACGTGCTGGCAAAAGTTTTGATCCGAAATAGTTCAACTTCATGAGTAATGGAAAGAATTTCTTTAAGTATGGAGTTAAAATATATTTCAGATCAAAACTTTCACCAGCATTTGCTTTTAAATTAGTAAAATTAGCAGAAGGAGCCATTAGCAGCCTTCTCTGTAAGGATACAGCTATATGCAGCTGAAAATGCAAGATGTGCAGTGCACTAACTTACTGCACTAATTTAGGCTGACTCAACCCAAAATATGTGATTGTCAACATCCTCTGGGACCCTTTGGAACAGGATCTTTTTTTTTTTTTTGGACCATATTAAACTCCAGAGGAGAAACCTTGGTGGTGATCCAATTCCAACATCCAAATGTCTCTCCAGGGAGGCATGTGAACCTGAGTTGCCTCCACCTCATACCCCCTTCCTAAAGCTTCTCTGCTTTAAGCAGTGCTTGGCATGTGGGCTTCTGCTGTCTTTCCCCAGTGTATCTAATCTAGCCTTAGCTGATTAGAGTAGGTGAAGTCTATGTTCATGTGTATGTGATGCAGAAGACAGCAATGATGGGACGGGGCCTTAGTGGTGGAGTACATTCTTTGCATGTAGAAGGGCCAATCTCAATCCCTAGTATCTCTAGCCTGGGCTTGGAAAAACCTTTGTCTGAAACCCTAGCGAGCCACTGCCAGAAAGTGTAGTCAGTACTGACTGACCTAGATGGTCCAACTTGGTGTTGGATGGTACATATACAGTGGAGAGGATCTTATATATGCAGCTTTGCACTATGGAGAACCATGTAAATCCCCTGAGGACCTCCCCAATTTTCTGAGCTTGGAAATAGGGCAGAGGCCCTGATGCTGCTTCCCTTTTATCCTCCACCTCTGTCCATTCATCTCTGTGGCTGCTATTAAAGCCACTTTTTTTTTCCTTTTCCTCATCCCCAAGTAAGAAGCAAGCCTCGTCTCCCTCCCCCCCCCCCCCCCCCCAGTTCTAGGAAGTATTTGGTCCACAAACTGCTACCGCTGTCCATCATGCAGCATGTACACAGCTACTCAAATCAGCTTGGGCTTAAAGGGGTAGGAATGCACTAGAAGAGTGAAGTGTATCAAGTGTTTCCAAGCATGGTTTAGTGCCAAGGAGGAGGGACGGTGCAGCTCGGGGATTGGCTGGTGAGCTGCCTTGCTTGCCAGAAGGGAAAGTGGATGCATTGACTTCTAAACATAAGAAGAGCCCTGCTGGATCAGGCCAAAGGCCCATCTAGTCCAGCTTCCTGTATCACACAGTGGCCCCTCCAGATGTCTCAGGGAGCACAAGACAACAAGATACTTGTATCCTGTTGCCACTCCCTTGCACCTGGCACAAAGAGAACCTACTCCTACAACCAGGAGGTTGCTTATCCCCATCATGGCTTGTAAGCTGTGATGGAATTTTCCTCCATAAATCTGTCCAATCCCCTTTTAATGACATCCAGGCCAGGTGCCATCACCACCTCCTGTGGCAAGGAGTTCCACAAACCAATTACATGCTGGGTAAAGAAATATTTTCTTTTGTCTGTTTTAATCCTCCCTCCACTCAATTTGAGTGGATGTCTCCTAGTTCTAGTGTTGTGTGAGAGGGAAAACAACTTTTCTCTATCCACTCTCTCCATCCCATGCATAATTTTATACGTCTCAATCATGTCCCCCCTCAACCGCCTTTTTTCTAGACTGAAGAGCCCCAAACGCTGTAGCCTTTCCTCATAAGGTAGATGCACCAGCCCACTAATCATTTTGGTTGCTCTCTTCTGCACCTTTTCCAGTTCCACTATATCCTTTTTGAGATACGGAGACCAGAACTGGACGCAATACTCCAGATGTGGCCTTACCATCGACTTGTTCAACGGCATAATATTATTGGCCATTTTATTCTCAATCCCTTTTTTAATGATCCCAAGCATGGAATTGGCCTTCTTCACAGCCACCGCACACTGGGTCGACACTTTCATCCACCTGTCCACCAGTACCCCAAGATCTCTCTCCTGATCCATCACAGACAGCTCAGAACCCATGAGCGTGTATGTGAAATTTTGATTTCTGGCCCCAATGTGCATCACTTTACACTTACTTACATTGAAGGGCATCTGCCATTTTGCTGCCCATTCTCCCAGTTTGGAGAGATCCTTCTGGAGCTCTTCACAATCCCTGCTGGTCTTCACCATCCGGAAAAGTTTAGTGTCGTCCGCAAACTTGGCCACCTTGCTGCTTATCCCCAACTCCAGGTCATTTATGAACAAGTTGAAAAGTACCGGTCCCAAGACCGATCCTTGGGGCACACAACTTTTTACCTCTTGCCATTGTGAAAATTGCCCATTGACACCCATTCTCTGTTTCCTAGTCTTCAACCAGTTCCTAATCCATAGGAGGACCTGCCCCCTTATTCCCTGACTATGGAGTTTTTTCAGGAGCCTTTGATGAGGAACTGTGTCATACGCCTTCTGAAAATCCAGATATATAATATCCACGGATTCTCCCGCATCCACATGCCTGTTGACCTTTTCAAAGAATTCTAAAAGGTTTGTGAGGCAAGACTTCCCCTTGCAGAAGCCATGCTGAGTCTCCCTCAGCAAAGCTTGTTCTTCTATATGTTTTCTGATTTTCTCCTTGATGAGGCTTTCCACCATCTTCCCTGGAACAGATGTTAGGCTGACCGGCCTGTAGTTTCCCGGGTCCCCTCTCCTTCCTTTTTTAAAGATTGGCGTGACATTAGCTATCCTCCAATCCTCTGGCACAGTGGCCGTTTTAAGGGACAAGTTGCATATTTTTGTCAAGATATCAGCAACTTCATTTTTTAGTTCCTTCAGAACTCTTGGGTGAATGCCATCTGGGCCCGGTGACTTATTGATCTTTATTTTGTCAATTAAGTCTAAGATGTCTTCTCTTTTAACCTCTATTTGACTTAATTCCTTAGTCAGGAGTGGCCGTTCGAGCAGCAGTATCTGGTCGAGGTCTTCTGCCGTGAAGACAGATGCAAAGAACTCATTTAATTTCTCTGCAACCTCCAAGTCCCCTTTTATCTCCCCTTTCCCTCCCTCACTGTCCAGTGGGCCAACCATTTCTCTGGCAGGTTTCCTGCTTCTAACATATTTGAGGAAGCTTTTATTATTCCCCATAATGTTTCTGGCCATACGCTCCTCAAAGTCTTTCTTGGCCTCCCGTATCATCTTTTTACATTTCTTTTGCCACAGTTTGTGTTCTTGTTTATTTTCCTCATTAGGGCAAGACTTCCATTTACGGAAGGAAGCTTCTTTGCCTTTTATAGCCTCTTTAACTGTGCTTGTTAGCCATGCCGGCACCCTCCTGGACTTAGTCGAGCCCTTCCTCCTTTGTGGGATACACTCCCTCTGGGCCTCTATTACTGTTGTTATAAACAGCCTCCATGCACTCTGGAGAGATTGGACTCTTTTTACCTTCCCTTTCAGCTTTTTTTAATTAGTCTCCTCATTTTGGGGAAGTCTGTCCTTCGGAAGTCAAGGGTTTTTGTGCCAGATTTGCTAGGCACTCTCCCCCCGACATGCATGGCGAAACAGATCGCAGCATGGTCACTGTTCCCCAATGGCTCTGTAACATTTACCTCCCTTACCAGGTCCTGAGTACCACACAATATCAAGTCCAGAGTTGCCTGTCCTCTGGTTGGCTCTGTGACTAGCTTCTCTAAGGCACAGTCATTTAGCATATCCAAAAATCCAGTCTCTCTTTCATGACCAGAGCTTGAATTGACCCAGTCGATATGAGGATAATTGAAGTCCCCCATGATCACTACCCTGTCTCTCACTGACATCTCTCTGATTTGTTTCCTCATCTCGAGGTCCCCTTCAGGTTTTTGATCTGGGGTACGATAACGGGTGGCGCAGCGGGTTAAACTGCTGAACCATAAGCTGTCGATCGAAAGGTCGGCAGTTTGATTCCCGCGACGGGGTGAGCGCTCGTTGCTTGGCCAGCTCCTGCCAACCTAGCTGTTCCAAAGCATGTTAATGCGAGTAGATAAATAGGTACCGCTTGTGGGAAGGTAAACAGCGCTCCGTGTTCCAGCCGCATGCTACGCGCTGCGGCAAGGAGAGTCATGCCGGCCACATGACCACGGAGGCGTCTTCGGACAACGCTGGCTCTTCGGCTTTGAAATGGGGATGAGCACCACACCCTAGAGTCAGACACGACTGGACTTAATTGTCAGGGGATACCTTTTACCTTTACCTTTTACGATAACATACCCCCACTATTACATCACTCCTTGAGCCTGGTAATTTAACCTACAGTGATTGTATGGTAGAGTTGGACCCACCTTCAATCTCTACTCTGCTAGATTCTACCCCTTCTTTGACATAGATGGCCACCCCACCTCCAACACGTCCCTCTCTGTCCTTCCTATAGAGTTTGAAGGGATTGCGGTATCCCACTGGTTCTCCGCATTCCACCAGGTTTCCGTTATGCCCATTATGTCAATGTTTTCCCTCGCCACCAAACATTCCAGTTCTCCCATCTTCGCTCGGAGACTTCGGGCATTCGCATAAAAGCACTTGTATGTCAGGCTCCCTGAGAAGGGTTGTTTGCTTTTTTTTTCCCCTGCAGCCTCTCTTCCTGATGGACCGGCTGTCTCGTCTTATCCCATGTCCACTCCCAATTTCTACTCTGTCGTAACCTTGCCGTTCCTGAACCTCTCCACCCTCATTCCCTAGGGATGAGGAGTCCCGAGCCGGATGCCCCTCGGCTCCTGTCGGCTTTCCCCCAGGGGACAGTTTAAAAGCTGCTCTGCCACTCACTTTCCATTATCTCAGTGCCAGATGCAAAAGAGTGGCGACAGGATATAAGTATCTTGTTGTTTTGCGTGTTCCTTGAGGCAACTGATGGGGCCACTGTGAGATACAGGAAGCTGGATAAGTTGGGCCTTTGGCTTGATCCAGCAGGGCTCTTCTTATGTTCCTCCTCTTCCTCCTATACCTCTCCCCTGCCATATAATAATTCTGGCTAGAGATTTCAAAAGAGATAGAATATTAAAAATATATACTGTATATGCATATCTTAAAGAAGTGTTGGTTTCAGGGCTGTATCCTGTTCTTTTTTTTTTTTTAAGGCATTAAAACACAAGTATTTTAGTAATAGACCTGCACCAACACCTGGAAGCCAGTTGCCAAGGCCCAACTGTCCTGCAGAAGCTTTGAAAGAGCAACAAAATCCAGTTCCAAATTTGAAGAGGAAAAGAACAGATGGAAAAGATCAAGGTAACATAACAATTCTTTGTAGATCTTTTAGTGTTTAAAAATAGCATGATTTGTTTTATGACTCTTAAACAAAATGCAGCCTTTAATTTGGAAGTCTGGCTCCAGGACATCGATGCCCTTGGCTAACTTGCAAGATTTGTAATCAAATGATTGGTTTTCTATAATCATGAACAAAGGTGGTAGGGCTGCATTGTTGCAGTAATCTATTTTTGAAAAGGACGTCTGTAGCTAACTTGAGGGCCAGACTTGTGTGCTGGAGGAGGGATGGGGTGTCATCAAATTTTGGCTGGACTTGGTGGGTAACCAGTGTTATCAGGTCCTCCCCCAAGGATCAGGATTTTGTCCATGAGCTCACACTGCACCCCCAAAATGCAGCACAAGTTTGGGGATAATTTCTTGCTCCTCTTGTCAGCCCCAGGAGGTGGGGGATCATTCCTTGCTCCCCTCCCCACCTTTGTCTGTCTATGTTGACCAAAGCAAGCTCCTCTCCTTCCAGCTCTGAGATGGAATGGGGAGGTTGAAGCTCTTGTGAACTTGCCTCTGTGCTTCCTTGTCGTCATCTTCTTCTTCTTCTTATTATTATTATTATTATTATTAAGTATTTATAATAATAATAATAATAATAATAATATTTATAATAATAAAGTATACCGCCTTTCTTGGTCATTGGATTTCTCCTCTGACTTTAATCCAAGGCGGTGTACATGGGCAGGCTGTCCTAACCCCCCTTGGGTTTTTTTACAATATATAAATGTCCAATCTTTCATGAACGGCTACTTTCCAGGTGGCATCCTTTTTACAGTCTGACAATTCTGCTGGCTGGCGCCTCCCACACTCGACCGATGCAGCTGGGAGGTCTTATCTCTCCTCCTGGAGGCTTTCACAGCTTTTTGTTGGCAGCGTGTCTCGAACTTATCAAGTTCACCGGTCTTCGGGCTTACAAGATGGCAGCTCTCCCGACTGAGCCAGACCCTTCTGCCAGGCCCTCTTGAATGCTTACCTAAACTACTCTACAGAGACTAGTTGGAATCTTCTCTGTTACAACTGTAGTAAAATTTTGAGAAGGCGTGAATTCAGCTATAATGATTTGCTAAACTGACATGCATTAAAATGTGTTTGGTTGTATGATGTGTGTATGTTTTGTGTTTTTTAGGATTACCCAAAAAATTGATATTTTGACTATCGTGGAAACATGGATATTGAATATTTCTGCTGCTGAAAGTCTGAAAAGACCAAGTAATGTGAACACTCAAATGCCAGCTGAACATGGATGAAAATTAATTTGTAAATGTAAACATGTAAAATATGTGTAGTGTTTAAACTATAAAGCCATGTATTTTTATAACTGCTTTAAAAAAAATAAAATTAGAAACGTTAATTGCTCGGTGTTTAGTACTGTGCATTAGATAGGATACACAGCACTTGGCCCATACACTGTTGAATTAAGTATTATAGTATACATGTCCAGGGAGCTGGGAAATGGTAAATAAAACCCCAGGTGATGCAGAGATTAGAAATCTGTGTTCAGATGAGACTTTGTTTTTAAGTCTCATCTCTCAGCCTCAGTTACACATCTAACATGGGAACATGTTCTGCCTCAAAAACGTTATAAGGGCAAATAGGATAAAGATTGTAAAGCACTTTGTACATTTTAAAAAAAGTGGATGGGATTTGATTGGAGGAGAAGAGTGAGTGTCGTCAATGTAGTGCTGCTGCATGAAATGCTAGTACTTCCCATTCTGGTATTGGAAACATTTTCGAGCCTTGCCAAGGAGAGTGGGTTTGGGGGGACAGAGATGACATTAGACTTTATCTGGAATACTGTGTTAATTGTGGAATTGGGAGTGAGGGGGGTTATGTCCAAAGGAAGACATCCAAAATGATTTCTGCAAAATGGTCGAATCTCCAATTCCCAATACAGTGGGATAAAACTATTTGCTTCTGATTAGCTGGCCTTCTGAAAAGAATTCTTAGGTATTCAGATTAGAATACTTTGTGACTAATTGTGCCTCTATCCCATAATATTTTTATGGCTCCATCACTATACATGTTGCCCTTGCTGAATAACACAAACAGAGAGGTCCCTGTCCTCAAGAACTTACCATCTAAAGTATTGACAGTAGAAGAAACCACAAAGGAAGGGCAAAAACAAGCCTCAATGATCTTGTGGCAGCCTGTTTGCCTTCAGAAAGGTTCTGCGCATGAGCGAAAGGGAGTAAAAGGCGCTTCGACGCGCAGAACCTTCTCAGAAGGCCCTGACCGCTGAGCTGAGTGGTCGCTCGGAGTAGCACTTCTCCCGGCTTCGGAGCGGAGCCTCCTGAAGCCGGTGACGCTTCCGAGGGGCGCGCTGCTTCCGGGGGCTCCGGTCCGGTGGCGTGCTACTCAGCCCCGAGCCCGGCTGCTTGGGGGGGCGCGGAGCGATGGGGGCGCTCCAACCCCCGCCCCCCCAGGCGCTGGGAGGGCTGAGTACGCCACTGGGTGTCCATAACCCATGATAGTCTATGGAACTATGGACTATATGAACTATAGTCTGTGGAACTCCTTGCCACAGGATGTGGTGATGGCACCTGGCCTAGATGCCTTTAAAAGGGGTTTGGACAGATTCATGGGGGAAAAGACCATCACAGGTTACAAGCCATAAGCATCCTCCTGGTTTTAGAAGTAGGTTTTCTCTGTGTCAGGTACAGGGAAGTGGCAGCAGGAAACAGGTTATCTTGTTAGCTGTGTGCTCCCTGAGGCATCTGGTGGGGCCACTGTGTGATACAGGAAGCTGGACTAGATGGGCCTTTGGCCTGATCCAGCGGAGCTCTTCTTTTGTTCTTATGGAAGCTCAGAAGCAGCAGTATGTCTCTGTCTTCCTGGCTGGTGCATAAAAGCAACCCTGCAGGCGATATCTACTAACTCAGTCTTTCTCAAACTGTGGGTCAGGACCTGATTTCTGGTGGGTCCCAGGTGATGGAAAGATCAGATAACTAATTGCCTCAAGCCCTGAGGCTTTTCAAAAATTAGATACCTGCTAATTGCCCTTCAAAGACCGAGTTCCTGCAGTTTGCAATATAGCTGCTGAGTAGATAAATAGGTACTGCTTGCGGGAAGGTAAACAGCGCTCCGTGTTCCAGCCGCATGCTACGCGCTGCGGCAAGGAAAGTCAGGCCGGCCACATGACCACGGAGGCGTCTTCGGACAACGCTGGCTCTCAAAGCCATAGGTGGGTCCCGATAGAGTGTCATTTTAAAAAGTGGGTCCCAGTGCTAAAAAGGTTGAGAAGAACCACTGTACTAACTCATCCATTTAGGCAAGGGGATGGATGCTGGAGTGTGGATGTCCTCTGGTCGAGCTTCACTTATTCTCGTACGTAGAAGAACCAAGTCATCGCAAAGAGCAACTCCTCGCTCTACAAACGTGAACGTGCGGAGAGCTTCGGTCGGACTGCAGCCCTCCCCAATTCGGACAGCGGGTTGCCTTGTGGTAAGAAAGCGCTGGGCCACGTGGCTCCTCCTTCTCCCTCTGGAACCCCATCCCAGGTGCCCTCGCGGTACGTTTCGCTTTGGAGACGGCTGCAGCCGCCTCGATGGTGGGAAGCAGGACAGGTGCTCTCACCTCGGCGCCTGCTCTTCGCTTTCCTTCCCGCCCCTCCTTTCCTGCTCTTCGCTAGGCGGGCTGTTCCCACCCTCCCGCACCGGAAAGCCATTTATCCGCTTCTAAGCAAACTGACGACAGCGGAAGCTTCTATGATTTGGGCTGGGCTCGAACCTCCTACTCTCCCAAGGGAGCTTGTTGCACGAGCCAAAACCCAAAATCTTGAGCGCTCTATCTCCGTGCGCGCGCAGGCTCGCTCTTGACGGCGCTCTAGGGGGCGCGTCTGTGCGCGTCAGGACAGCCAAGACAGAGGACGCTTCTTCAGCTGTGTGCTTGGGCTGCCCGTGCGCGAGGCCGCTGCGCTCGGCTGCTTGAGCAAGGAGGCAGGTGCTGCTGGTGTGGCAAGGATTGCGCCGCCAGCCTCGTAGCCTTCAAGGGGCAGCATGTCCGCGCCCTGTTGTGTGGGCCAGGTAAGGAGGGCTTGGGGACCGCGCGCGGGCTGGGTGTGCTTTGTTTCCGGAAGGGGGACGGGAGAGGGGAAACATCTCGACTTGGTGCCCTCCCGACTCTGCTTCCTCTGCCCGAGCGGGGGATGGTGGCAAGAGCGCTCCACCCTGCCTGACTGCGTGGCGGGGTCCTTTGGGGCTGCGCCCGCGCTTCTGCCTTGTTGTCTGCGCTCGAGCAGCCACTGATGTCCTCATCACCAGACCAGCCTCGCCGCCCTGGATTGTCATTCGCAGGGCAGAGGTTGGCTAGACGGGCTTACGTGCCTCGTGCCAGCCCTCGACCCCGCATTTCTTGTCAGTGGCCTTTCTCCCCCACCCCCCTCTCCATTGCTTCGTTTGCAGCGCTGCTGCTCGTGGCTGCCAACAAGAACTCGGGGCTAAGCTGGTGATCATGGCAGCAGCAGACCCACTGGCGTGCCACGCCGAGTCAGATGCTGCTGTGGTCCCTTGTGGCTGCTGCTGGCTTATGTGCCACTTTGTTCTTATAGACCGACCAACTGTCAAAGCCTCTTACAGAAAACCCACTCTTTGGAGAGAGATGGCTTGTCAGTTGTCCTCTGCTCCGGCAGCAGCCACATAGCTTTGCTTGCTTGATGCATGCTGTGACTGAAGCACTCCAGTTTGCTGAAGATATAGGATGCATAAAAATGTAGTAGTAATAATAAATATAAGTCGCAGCACAAATGGCGAACAGTTCTGTGGCACTTGAAAGGCTCAGGTGTACTTTGCAGTCTGTGATGATGAAGGCTTGTGCCACAGAATCGATAAGACGCCATCCATGGGGCTGTTCATCTTTTTATATTAATTAAATGCATCTCTTAAAACCAAACGGGCTTAGAAAGGAGTGTTTCTGCCAGATAGGCCTTTGCACCTGTTTGC